>OY728156.1:1795544378-1796794378 GCA_963277665.1 Viscum album | reverse complement strand
ATTAATAATAATTTTAATCATGTTTATAAATTAATAGTAATTATGTGAATTAAATTTTTTATTCATCCCAATGATTATGTGAGTGTGGAATGAGACTTCTTGTTAACGTGTAATATAGTTTATTTTTATATATTCTACTTCTAAACTATTTTTTTCTCAAAATTTATGATCATTTTATAATTTTACATCATTTTTTTCTTATTATTAGTGATATATTGCCAACTACTTGGTTATTTTATTGATCATGTATGATACAAAAACATATTATACCCTATTAATTAATGAACCAGCACATCCTTATTGTCATTTGGGTGGTATGTGGTGGGATAAAATTCCCAACCATGTTTTCATTGATTCAAAAAAACATTGGATTTATTTTATGATTTTAGGAATATTAAATATTAAAATCTAATTCCACCAATGGGATGGCTCACCAAGACCATAAAATTCATACAAGGATATACATATAGTAATATATATAATCATATATATATGTGGGGAGTATATTTTGGTTTGGTAAATTTTCCTCATAAATCGAACGATCTAAAATCTCTTATTATATACTAAGATGAGGCTCAATGGTGGAATTTATTGTAATTACACACCCCATTTAGAGAGTAACATACAATTACATTTATCTTTTTATAATCATTTATAATCAATATTTTTTTTAATAAAATATTTTTCAATACATTTTTGTTGTTTCATTCATGATTATTAATTTGTTAATGTTTATTATTAGTTTAGTAATTAATACATACATGATATTACCACAATCAAGAATTGCACGTGCCCTTATAGGACACATGCATAATCATATTTCCATAAATATAACATTAAAATAAATCTATCATGACATGGAGATGGTACAAACATACCATATAAAATTGATATGTAGGTTTTTGGGGATTTATTGAACTATAGAAAAATTATATGAGTGATATCTACAATTTTTTATGTGAGTAGTTTAAAATATTGAAGAACCACATTATCCCTCTTAGGATATATTTATCTATCATAATTGTTGGAGACATGATTTTTTCATTCTTTCACATAAATTTATAAATTTATTATTCATTGGATAATTTTAAATATTATATTATGATTTATATATTACGATGTATTTTTAGTAATGGACCTTGTAAAAATATTTGATATTTAACCAATCAATCACACTATATAACTGAATCATGCATATTAATTTTACATTTATTTTAATAAATAAACATTTTTATACACTATTTATTATTGGAAAACTAGCTCTCAATTTTTTTCACACATTACTTAACATTTGGGGAGCCTATAGAGGTTGGGATATACACCTTAGGCATCATGAATAATTTTTCCTTTAACATTTGAATACACAATGGATGTAAATTTTATATGATATAAATCAATTTATAAATATTAATATATAAATAATCCCATAATATTAAATATACTGAAATTAATATTATTAATTATCCCAATATATTATAGTCTTATAAATAATTTCTATAATTGGTATGTAATAGTATCACTGGTCATGTTGTATTATTCAATATGGTTTTAAGATGAAAAATAAATC
The DNA here is from genome assembly GCA_963277665.1 of Viscum album. Taxonomy (NCBI): domain Eukaryota; kingdom Viridiplantae; phylum Streptophyta; class Magnoliopsida; order Santalales; family Viscaceae; genus Viscum; species Viscum album. Next base: position 1,796,792,811 of record OY728156.1, on the reverse strand, counting down.
TGTATGACGTTTCACAATATTGGATGTGAAAAATCTTGATTTGATTGATTTGAAATGATCTTGTGATATCATATTATAACTTATTAATAAAATAATTGTTACTGTGGAATATAATATTCCATAATGAAAGTCATTCTACAAATTGTGACGGGTGGGAACCCCATATGTGTTCCCCAAAACTGAGTAGGAGTTATACCTGGACACATGGGTACCTCCTTCTATAAACAATGTTTCAAAATAGATGTGAGGATATGCGTCATACATTGGGGGAGACTTGTGAAACTATATTACTTAATATATAATCATATACACATAAATATAATTAATTGTCAATAAAGATAATAATAAAAATTCACTCTGTTAATATGATCAAAAAGTAAAATAACTAGATATACCAATATTGTTACATGAGAGTTTATCATCCATTTTGATGAGATAACAATAGGTATAGGTTATACATGTAAAATATAAAATAATAAAAAACAACATTGAATCATGGAATAAAAATAAACAATCTTTATGTTCTAATGTCCCTATTATCATTAGTATTTTACAAATATAACTATGCTATAATTATGGTCCTTACATATTGATGGATCCTCAGTAGCGACATATATAAGGAAACTTCAGTTACTCTATATTCTATGGTTTGAAATCCTAGTAAGAAAAAAATGTCACAGTATTAGAATACATAAAAATTTTAATCAGATTAAATAAAATGTTGAAATGTAAACAACCTTAACTGTATACTCAATTCTGTAAACAATATACCCCATTAGGATTCTTGGATACTAGATATACATATTCATTATTCTCTTAAATTAATGAATATATCAGTTTATATATAAATATCCTAAAGTTATCAATATGTTCTTACTCAAGTGAAAACCCTATTATATACCACAAATAAAAAATATAACACTCAAGTGATGTTTCACAACATCTTCTAAGACTAATAACACACTCACATGGGACAACCTCATAATGGGAATCCAAAAACCCTCTTAATCATCTTCTGATTACACCACCTCATCAAAATATACCACCTTGTCTCACAGGTCCCTAAATCATATAATTTACCGATATCACCCACATATCATTAGTATTTTATAACATCAAAATGACATCATCTATCAAAATTATCATGTCTCTAACAACCTACGTACCACCATTAACATAGTAAAAATGATTGTCTTATATCATGTAATATATAGTAAAACATATCATACAAATCACCAGTACAATTGTTAACACCATAACATGTTAGGGATAATCTAGAAGAACATCTGTATTGATATCATTTGAATTCTACAACACACATTCTTGAACATGTGTAAGTTTGTAGGGGTAAATTATCCTTTAAAATATCTTTTTCAATTTCCATATGTTGGTATATGGTATGTCAGTGGTTTATTATTTTCCAAACTATTCTTAATAACAAATTTAATCCTAACTATTGATATATTAGAAAACTATTTATTCATTTTAATTGAGTTAAACCATAAATAAATCATGGGGATACAGTCTATAAATATATAATTATAATTTATTCATCTTAACCCACAATATTCCCATGCCCTATTCCCACGAAATGAATTCATAAACAATATTCATAATAATATGTATAAATTTATAGAAAATATAATGTTGAATTAGTATGGTGATTAAATAATATATTTTTTGAATGAAAAAGTATATTATTGTGGAAATAAAAATAATTTAGCATTTTATTAATCATATATTTGATTATATCTTAAATACGTCTTCATGTACTCACATAATATTTCGACCTCAAAGCAGGGAAATTCCTTGAAAACATATATAAAAAACACCTCTAAAATAATTATTTAAAATAGAAATAAACAAAACCATAAAATTTCTCTAAAAAACTCCACAATACAATATCTGTAATGAAATGAGAAAAACCTTCACCATGGGACTATATTATTATGTATTTATTATAGTAAACACCGAATAATTAATCAGATAAAATGGAAATTATTATATCATTTGGTAATTAATATTCATCACTCCCATTTGTTAAGACAAATTAGGAGATGTAATTACACATGTGGGCTTTTAAATATGAATCAATCATATAATTAGAGGTACAATCATATACTATTAGTATTTATATAAATAAATTTTATATTATGAAACCATAAATATTATTTTACTCTATTGTTTTAATAATAAATATTTTAAATATTATTTAATCCATGTGATAATGTAATTTTAAAAATAAAATCACATGAAATTACATTTTGGATACATTAATTTCATATATCATGGCTTATGGTAACCCTGTATGAGGTGGATCACTATGTATATTAATAAAATGTACTATATAATATATTTTTGTGACTCACCGATGGTCACAATATATTTTCTAGTGTATCATATATCCATACATATCTAGAGAAACATGGTGCGTGACATAATACTCAACCACATGGATAAATTCATATCAATAAAACACCTACACACATAATTTAATTCATAAAATGCTTTATTATTATACCAAGTATGACAATTCCATCTAAACCTTTACATATGTTCATTATATATATATTTATAAGGATATATACATATATATGATAGTGAATTCAAAAATGTAAAGTAAATAAATGAGAAATATAACATCATTTTTTGGTTTTCATTATCTAACCTAGAAAAAAACCACACAGTAACAATTGTTGTTGAAAATTGTTAAAATTGAAATCTCCTACAATATTTACGTCTTTGAAAATTATTCTTATCCTCTCTATAATCCAAATATCTTACATAATGTTTCATACCATAAATTCTCTACCAAATTCAGCTGAAAAATAATCATAATGTATCCGTTAACCTCTTATATATAGAGGCCTCATCAAAAAAAAACAACATGATCTCACACACTATAATAAAATTACAATATTTTGTCAACAAACAATCATAAATTTTTATTTTAAATATACTAATTTGATAAAATGTGGGGAATATACCTCAAATGATTGTAGAGTGCTAGAAATACTAATAGATTATTGAATTAATAAATTGGGTTTCTATATTGAATTAAAATATTGGAGGATTATCATTGGGACATAAAAATGCTAAAATTAAATGCTTGGTTTAATATGGTTCTATGAATGTGGATAGAATGTTGGAAGGGTTTCATGTGGAATTATAGTACTAATCCTGAATATAAGAACAAATGGGAATCTACATATATAAAAGAAAATGTAGAAGTGTGGAATACCCCTACTGGATCTCATTCAATCCCAATTGACAACATAGTTTGATTATAATCCATATATGGAGAGTTCATATCCCTTCGGGCACTGAGTTGACCATTCAACAGTAATTTATATATGAATACATAAGTATTAATAGGATTTTCAATAACACACTTCATTGAATATTTAAATTCAATTTAAATCTAAGTAATGGTATATACACAAAATTATATGGTCTTTACCAAGAACCCATATAATTATTTTTCATATGTAGGAGGCATTTATAGGAATCCTTATTGAATTTTATTACCCTAAAATAACTATATCATTGTTTTTATGAAATTATTATATATAATTATTAATATAAATAAATATTATATTACATGATGATTATTCTCTTATAAAACATTAATTTAATAATGTTAATAATATATTTTTGACTCTCATTTGTCATAATAACACAAAACATTGATTTTAAACATGATATGATATGATGTCTTTTCTATAAAAATGTTTTACTAAAATATGAAATTGATATTTTAAAACATAAATGATGTATGAATTAAATTATAATCACCTATAGACCTAGATACCTCATCCCATGAAGATTTATCATGATAATATTCATGATTTTATTCTATACAAACAATGCTCCACATTGGAATTCCACATTTTATATGCACCATTTGATATTTTAATATTAATTTTTTGTTCTATTCAATGGAAATGATATTATTAATATGGAATATCATTATTTTTATACATCAAAAAATTAATATAAAATTTTATGTCATATGTTTGTAGTAATGATAGATATGTTCGGTGTGTCATGATAGAAATTGATTATATAATAAGTCAAGAAAAGGTTTATCTCTCCTAGTTAATGTACCTACCTATCTATTGACATTTGATGAAAATGGAAAATAATAATTAAGATAATATATATGGTAGTTTTATATACATCTTTATTTTTAGATGGTTAATTAATAAAATATCAAACATATATGTTATAATACATGAGATTCAACCTTCTAGATGTGATATCACTAATAATGGATAATATTAATTCACTCGGATCCTTAATATCGATTTTTATTGAGACAATATATTCATCATATATTGGTTTATTGATATTAATTTATATATTATTCATTATCATTAAAAATTATCACTAAATATAATTAAGAATTCTCCCTAGATGGCCACACACATTGTGTTTCTAGACCCTCAGATAAATCTTACATGAATTTATAATTTGAATAAATATTAATAACCAATTTTGTGGAATAATTATAATTCACCTTATGTTGATTTAAAATATTTTCCCACTATACAATTGATATAATACATAATTGAGTTGAATAATTAGTAAAAATACAGTTACTGTTTTTTGTACAATACTATTTATATATTGAATTAATAATATGGTTATATTTATTAATATAAATAAATAGTTATTTTGTGTGTTTCAAAAAATAATGAGGGTGATTAAAAAATATAATTATGGTTATGGTATAAATTATATATTTAATATCAATACAATAATTAATAATTATATTATGATTTTATTATGTTTTAATTGTATTTTTTTCACACTTTATATAAATAATAATAAAAATAACAATAATTTTCATCATCATAATATATAAAAAACTATTGTTTGATTACAATAATGATATTATTTATTGTCCAATATACAATATGATAATCATGATGTTTTTAAATATATAGTGACCATGGTTTTTCGTATATAATAATTACATCTGAATAATAAATTATTCATTACATTACAAAACAATACACTCTAGAATCAATTTCATCAAGTGCCATTGTATTCATAGATACATAAACAAATATTTATTAATTTAAGTACATCATCAACCAATAATATCATTAGAAAAGTCACCCATCTTAGATTTATCATAAATATTACATTTTATCGTAACATGGAGAATATAAACAATATAAATGGTGAGATCTGATGAACCACAATGGTTAAAATTAGATATATCTTTATAACGTGATCATAAGTTTATGACAAAATTATATTAATATATAAATACTTTATCAAACATATCAAACATCATAAAAATGAATCCAAGGATAAATCATGGATGTTCATAATAAATGAATCATAATGGATAATGAACATGTTCCATGAGACAATAATTGTAACACCTTATGTATTTACATATTATTATTAGTTAAATTAACTAAATTACTTTTATAGCTTCTTCTACATGAAACCCCATGTATTAATGAAATATAAAAAACTATTAATATTAATATTTAAAAAAGCCAAATATTTCCAATCATTCATGGTTGTATGAGTACTGATAAACACATTTTAAATATTACCTACCAAGTTTTTATATAAAGAAATCAAATATATATACAATATTTTATTATCTATAATGTCTTAATTTTTTTTTGAAATACAATTTTCTCTAAACAATAATTTTATTACATTTTTTGAATAATTATATAATTAAATTGTGATATTGTGGGAAATTAAATTTTGGTTACCATAACACTATTTTTTATAATTAATTTAATTAAAATTAAATTAAGTGATTGTTATGGATTTTTTTAAAATATTAATTTTTTATGAATAGTCAAATATAGATGTTTTTATTGAAAATTAATTTATCATTTAATTACTTTATTACGATAATAATTTTTAATTAATAAATTTAAAATATGAATTTAATAAATTATATGTCAATTAACACATATTTAATATATGCAATCTTTTTTTGAAAATTTATTTTGAAAAAAAAAAACATTTAAATCATCTGAGCATTATATATTTAGAAACCGTTGTTTGTTTGCATATATGGGTTTTATTGTAAATTAAAATCCTGGAATTCTATTAATGGTGTTTTTAAAAATATATTTATTATTTTTAATAATAATAATTAAAATTATGTACTATTTTAAACTTATTTTTTCAGTATTTAATATTAAAAAAATTTATAAAATTTATATAGTGGTTAAGGTAAAAATATGGATATAATAAATTTGAATGAATTTTATATTGATTAAAATCTCATAAAACTTATCCATAAAACATTTTATGGATTTATATTTACCTTATCACCTCAAATGATTAATAATTTTCTATTGTAGAGTCTTTTGGATAGGTAAATCAAGCGTACACAATTTTATTTCCAAAAATTACATGTGTTCCACACACCTCACTTATGAATGGACACAAAATTCTTATAGAAAAACCTATATACGAAAACCATTTGAATTATAAAATAACTAAAATAATATATTCCTTAATTATATTGTCTCATCCTATAATAAATATTTTTTATAGAGCCATACTATGAATGCTTTTTTTGATCCTAAGGAGGTTACATGAATAAGAGGTTACATTCTTTAGTATGATTCTTTTATTTCCATTTCTACCTCACAAAATTATTTTTGAGACACTATAATATAATAATCTATTAATAAAAAATATATGTTATGTTATTTTAATGTACAACAACCATCTCCCCACAAATCAAAGGGGAAACAAAATCCAAATTTGGGTGTACAGTTGACTACCGCCTTCGAAATTAATGGTATCTGTTTTCCATAAAAACAAAACATTAAAGAATATAATGAATTATTAAATTATTATATATGATATATGTTATATTATAATGATTTTGGAAATTTGATACCACATATAACTCCTTATTTTACAATCATTTGGTATAAATTTTCATTGCTCATGTGTTTGATGGACTACTGCCTCATCACGAAATGTGATCTATTGAGGATTCAAATTCAAGGTATTATGAATGGATTTTATGAAAATAATTAATATATATGAAATATATTTTATTATGTTATTTTATAATATTATTAAACATAATTGATTATAATAAATCTATAAAATGGAACAATTGTTTTTTCACAAGTTTGGAATATCAATGTACAAGATATTGGAATTATATTTCAAAATGTTATTGATAACACAGAATAAATATATACTACATATATGTGAATTTTATATCATTTTTAATACTATGTAGATGATGTAACCATTATCAAATTATATAGATCAAAAAAACAAATCAATAGAAACCTGACAAACAATATAGTTATTTCCTAAAATTTCACATTAATAGGGAATTGCTACGAATATGGTAATAAAAGGTCCTTATTATATAATATATAGATTGATATACATATAAATTTTTATATGTATTCTTATGTAATCGATTAATAATAATCATATATTTCTTATAGATTATACTATGTCATGTATGAAGGATGTTGATTGTAATGTTAAGCGATTTTTTATCAATTTTACTTCTCTAAAGAATATCTTATGTTATGCACATATCGTTATTTATGTGGCATATAACATATCCCCCTGGACATGTAAATTCATGAATTTATTTATTCTCATCATATTTTAGGTATAATTTTCCTTTATTTTTAAATGTATCATACAATTTCATGTTTCAATATGATATGGTTTTTATGTTTCAATCGCATCAATTATTTGTATTTCAAATGATTATGCATTTAATAATGAAATCACTTGATATATATCCCATGAAAATCATGTATGTATTTATAAATTGGTTGTTCCAATAGAATAAATGTATTCCCAATGTTTTCCATTATTTATTTTCTTAGGTGTTAAAAATATTATTTTTATGAAAAATATTGTTTATATCTCTCTTCGGTCGAAAACAGTTTTTCTTCTAGAATAATGTTTTCTGAAACCATTATTATTAATTTATTAATTCTATAAGTTAATTATTTAAAATAATTTTTCCCATTTATATAATTTATTAAAAAATATTATGATGTTACTATTAATGACTATTTGCAAACATGGACGGTATGGATTTTACCAAAAATGTGAAATAAATATTTTTATTAACATTTATGACATGAATTGGAATTTAAAAAAATAATTACAATTATCTTATATGAAAATTAAATTATAAATTTTCATATTTGTTTTAAAATATGTTTATTTCAATTATTTTTTATGTATTGTAAATTTGAAATAGATAATTTCAAATAATTGATATTTTCATAAACAAACTTTCCAAGGGATTTTTCTTTCAAATTAATTTTCCGTATAAGTAGATCCAAATAATCCATTATTATTATTTTTCTGAATGGATTACGCTCATAATGAAACCATTTTAATGAAACTCGTTTCACTTATATATGTGAAACCATGATAATTTTATAATAATTCCAACACCATTTTGGATGGGTTTTTCATTGATGAAATAATTAAATGACTGTAGAAACTATTTCCTTTCCATATGTGTTATTATAGATATATATTTGTTAAAAAAAATTAATTCATGTATTTTAAAATGATTAATTTTTTATGATATTATATGGGACATGTGTATGATTTACATTATGTGATTCGTGGGACCCATATCACCTATTAATTAAATGGGTGATAAATTATATATAAGGATATTAATATTAAAATAATGGAGAGTGAACCCAGTTCAGTTAGGGAATCTATCAACTATGGTAGTCTTTGATGTGATCCTTGATTACTATTATGGTTTGGGTAGTTATCTAAACTCAATATGAAATTATTGTAAATAATCTTTGATATATTAAGAAAATTATTTTATATATAGATGTGTATACAAATAATGTGGTCCATATTCAAATGTCATGCCCTCATAGATCACTAATTTTGATTTAATTATTATTTATTCCATATAAACTATCATGATTTATGGGATGCTTCATGTTTATGAATTATTATATTATGTGAAATTATTCAAACTTTATTCTCTTTTAACAAACCCATATTCTTGTGATTCATTGATACCTCCTTTGCTTACACATAAAAAATATTTTCTCCCTTTCGTATGTTTCATTTACCTCACTTATGAGTATATTTATTATTTATGATTTTTCTATGTAGGTATGTTCTTATGAAAAAATAGTACGATATTTTGTTGTTTACCAATGAAAAAGTTGTATATTTAACCAATTTTCGAATGTTTGTATACATTAATGATCCCCATGTGTTAGTTTTGGTAATTTAATGACTATATATATAAATTTATTTAATATCTATGTGGAGAATTTTTGTTTCATTATAGTTTGTATAACTTCATAGGTTTTTTGATCCCTCGGAAACACATATATGAAAAACATTGTGAGAAAATTATTTATATATTTGAAAAAAATATCAGGATGTGTTAATGTATAAGAAACAATCATGTAATTTTGGTATGGTATAGAGTGAGTGGTTTCCATGAAATTAAGTCTAATTTTGGAGATTATAAGTGGTTGTGTCTTAGGAACAATGTTATTTATAAGTAATTACTATAAAAAGTGAACATTGAGATGAACTCAATCCTCACTCCGGACATAAAAATCGACCTTGATCCATTGATTGTTTGACACTCTTAATAGATATTCATTGGAAAGATACATATTCATTGTAACCCATTTTAATGGATTTAAAATGATGAGGACTATGAATGACCCTAGATAAAAATTATATGTCATAGATTTAAAATAATTTTCTACGATTGGTCATTGATAATGATTATAAATGAACATAGATGAAACCTATAAATAACCATGTATAAACCTATGTGTTTTTTATCATTATTTTGTTCCCTAGACTGATTGATTATTTTCACATTATTCATTTTTTTGTCGTTGGAAGAACACAAAATAACCATGTTAGTGCTACGTGAGATAGATAACCTTTTTTACCTCAACAGAAAACAAACATCAAGGTAACATGAATATAAAATATTGTTTCTATAACCACATAAAATCCTCATGCATTGTATCATTCTAATAACCTAAAAATACATAGTTGGTTACAAAATTATAATTTTTACTCCATGTTGAAATCTCTACTTTCATTTTATGGTTATAATGATCCAATAAATTAGGAACAATGGATCAGTACCATAAAAATTTTATTTTTACTTCTCCAATGATTATAACATCAAAATATTTGTTTTCAATACATAATTTGTTATGATAGGAATATAAATATTGTAATCTCATTAATAATAAATGAAAATATAATGAAATTTACTCCATATTATTTTCTAAGTCTAATATAATTTTTATCATTAAGTACATCCCCTATATCCATCTAATAAGAATGGGTAAGAAATTACCTAAGCTAATACTAATGTTTGATGAATTTATGGGTCCATATAAGGGAATTTTATAATGACTTGGGAGCTACAATTATGATATTTTCATCCAAAGTGAATGTATTCTTGATTGATTGTTTAGTTTCATTAAAACTATTTTATTATTATCATTATACCAAGGAGACATTAAACATTATGAACAAATCATTTATTTTTCTCTCATGGATGAAATAGAGAATATAGCAACCTATTAGTCACTTGTTTTTTGTAAATAAAATGAAGAAGATTTATTTTAACCACAAAAAAATCAAGTATAGAAGTATATGTTCTTTCACTCATGTGGTATATGTAGTTGGAATCATTGGGGAAATTTTCATAAGGGGACTACTAAAGGTATTGTTTTTGGGAATTAAATCCATCATTGAAATTATTTATGATCTGATATTAATAAGTTATTTAGTGATAAACATCTATAGAATGGTGGGAAAAAAATTCACCCCGAACTCAAAAGTCAAATTCAAGGAGGACAAGCACTATTATTACAAATACCAAAATCCAAAGGTTATTGAATATGATCAACATCATAAAAATCTAATGTTGGCAGTCAAGGTGAAATCTCATGTGTCCAATAACTTTAATGAGCGGTGTAGTATCATTTTTGTAAATTTTACACATACCATTAAATATATCATTTCTAATTTATTATTTAAGTCTATATCTAGCCATATATTCATATATATATATATATATATATATATATATAATTTTGTAAGGGTATAAATATTCCACCAAATATAAAAGTTTGATTATTAGTAATAAAACCCCCAATTGGTATTATGATTGCATTAATGTATTTTATTCCTCCCTAGTTGGCATATGTGAGAATATAAATCCTTAAAATATTTTGATTATTCTACTTAACTAACATATAGTCGTTTGTCAATGTGATGATAAATAAAAAAATTCATTAGAGATCACATAAATTGTATGGGTCTTGATGTCAATTAAATAGTTTTATTTATTTGTGATGGTTGAGGATAAAAACAACTTCAATGATATTAAAATGGTTTGTGATTTTTTTTAATCAATTATAGACTAGATTCTTAAAATTACTTTATTGAATGATAAATATTTTTTATTTTATCTCGTACCCGAGCTAATGAAATTTATTCATAATTCATGATGAATAGACATGATTGAGTTAAAATAATAGAATAATAGACTCCAAGAAAACCTCATCTTGTTATTCATTTGTACACATGTATCAAAATGGGGTGTATTGATTATTTTTATAAAAAATTAATGATGTTCCAATGCGACTCATAATTTTCTTTTCGGGTACGGGAAAATAACCTAAATTAGAACAAGTTTACTATTCCACCCATTGTTGACATGATTTATAAACTATATAGAGGTCAATGCATTTCAAAGATTTACCATTATTACATATATAATTAATTTATGTTGAAGAAAGAGTAAATAAATAGGAAAAAAATCTAGACTGGGTATGAACACTATGAAAATATATTAAAGGAATTTTTTCATATTGATTCCCTTATTATATTCATGGATTAATGAATAGAGTCATTAGATATTACTGTTATCAGTTTTTAGTAGATGTTGTAAATGATATTATTATCTATTAAATGGTTAATGTTTATAATGATGGTTATATAATTGTTTCAATAAAACCCAATAACAGGATAGTGCATTTCAAATTATAAAATATATGTAATTTTGAGGAAAAATTTTAATTTTTGTTCAGATAATCTAATGTGATGATATGTTGGTAGATCTGTAAAATTTTTAGTCTATTGGATTTTTTTACCAAAACCAACCCCTATGTCCAACCATAATATTTTTCTTAGTTTAGCTTAATAATAAATAATTTTTTTTAATTTATTGACTGCTTAATCCAATTAAACTATAATATTGGAAGCTGGGTGATATTTTTCATTACATGTGAATGTGGGGGAATTTACTTTGATATGTTTCAAAGATTAGTCTACGAACCTCTTCACAGATTACCTTGTACTTTAGATTTATTTTTAATATATAATGATTTATACAAGAATGGATTGGGTTCTATAAATTGGAATAATTGTATGATTATAGTATCAACCTCACAAAAATTGATTGTTCGTGAGAAAAAATATAGATTTTAGGATTTAGAGTTAGATATGTTAATTGTTTCATTAATGATATTATGTTATTGTCTTAATAGATAATTTTTTGTATATAAACCAATAAAAATGATTAAATTATATATGCCACCATAAGGAGTTGAATTTCATCTAGATAATGTGGGTAGGGATAATTAAGGACTATGAATTCCCAATACATTACATACATGGGAGTATGTAAAACGTGGCCAATGATTTGAGTAAAATGGATCATGATATATTATCCCAGATATGGATCACAATAGGTCTTGTATTTATACACATTCAATGGATACATCGATAAATCCTAAACGAAGGGAATAAATCATATCATTTTCAATTGAATGTTGATCTATCTACCCATGTGAAAAATAAAGAGGTGCATAATAAGATTGTAGATTTGTAAAAAATGATATATATGTTCTTTATTTTAACATTTATCATTATAAAAATATGATATTCAAAAAAATGTGTCATTTTATTGTGAACCTAATTGTGCAGAGATCATTACATTTGAATGAATGACCTTCATTATGGATATCATGAATTGAAGGTCAAAAATTTGATATAACCATGATGAAATTCTGTAGATTCTATGGACATTATAAATATATATATATTCTTTTTGGACTTATTATTTCTAGTAATATCATCGTGGATTTAATGAATAGAATCCTTATAAATTTCCTTGATAATTTATTGGTACTATTTATATATGCTAATCATATTTATTCAAAGATAAATAATAGCATCATGATTACATGAAAATTGTATTCAAGACCCTACTAATGGTGAAAAAATTACGATGATTTAAAAAAAATTGAATGTTGGTTAGAAATGTTTTCATTTTTAGGTCACATAATCCCAAGAGATGGAAAACGGTATATCCATCGAAGAAATATGCTTTTGAATGTTGGTATAGACAAACCCTGGTGATTTTGATCTATTTCATTCTTGGTTTACATAGATATTATAGATTTTTGTGTCTGGATAATATCACATGTTAATTAAATACTATAAAAAATATAACTTTTAGGGGTGACATGTTCCTCTAGTTATTAAATTTGTGGAAAATATCATGGAACTGATGAGATCTTTACTCAGTGCTCATGTTCATACATTACACTCTAGTATATAAGGGTTTGTAATCTATAATGATGTTTCCATGAAGGGATTTGGATGTTTTTTAAGCATAATATCATGGTTATCAATTATGCATTGTGGAAGTTAATGATTCAAAAGAAATATTACCAAACTACAGATTTTGAGTTAGTAGTCGTAATTTTTAAATGAATGATATGGAGGCATTATCATTATATTGAAATGTGTGATAAATATACTGATCAAAAAATGATGAAATATATTTTCAAACAGAAAGTGATAAACATGATTTCTATAATATTTTTAGAGTTAATAGAGTATTATGACTACTCATTACATTACCACTATATTAATGTGAACATAGTGGTTGATTCATTGAGATTTATAGATCATGCTACCTTCTCCAAGATGAGGATCAAAAACAAAACAATATTTCATGGTTTTCAAATGATTGATCTAAAAATTCATATGGAATGAGAAAAATATTATCTTTCTCAAATGAATGATCAACCCTCTATCATATAGATGACTAAGGTGAGACATAAATAATATTTATAGATATACATGAAAGATATTAATTTTATCTAGTTTAACATTGATTCGGATGGAAAGAAATGGTTCAAGAATCATTTATTTGTTTTTTCCATACCACTCTTGAAGAAGAAACTTTTATTGGATGCTCATAGTTATTTATTTCTGATTCATCATGTATGTATGAATATGTATAGGTATATGAAATAATGCATATCATACGATTCCATGAAGAGAGACATCATAGATATGTATCTCAGTGATTGTTATGAAATCATAGTAAGGCTGAAAGAAAAAATACAAATAGGATGTTGCATGCAATATGAATACAGTAATGGAAATTGGAGAACAACACAATATATATTTTCATTATACTATCCAAAACCATTAAAGGGTATATTTCTATATGGGTGGTAGTCTAGAACCTTACTAGGACAACACACTTCATTTCTAGTAGAGATGATTTATGTTTTGATCTAATTTCAAGGATATACATTAAGGAAGTGTTATGGATAAAAGGAGTACCTCATTCCGTTTTATATTATCTAGATCTATGGTTTACCTCTAAATTATGGAGAAATACTCAATAAGGGAATTAAATAGAATTGAGTTCTAGAACTACTTATCATTATCATATAGATGGTCAATCATGATGAATCATTCAAACCCTAAAGGGTATGCCGATATATTTTTCACATTATTTTAATGGTAATTGGGATCAACACCTTCATCAAGACGTGTTTTCATAAAAAAAGATTTCATAGAAGAATTTTTATGGTTCCTTTTGATGTACTCTATGGGAAAAAGGTTGAGCTCCATTGTGCTGGGATACGATTTGTTAAAGATAGCTATAATGAAATGGTATAGCGGATGAAATGTCCAAGTTAGTTATAACTATTTAGTAGCATATCAAGGATGTAAAATGTCTGTAGAAAGATTATGATGATATCCAATGGCGTGATCTGTAATATGATGTTTATGAAATTGTGATTCTATGAATATTACCTGGAATGAAATTTATGATATTCAGGAGGAATGGTAAGTTAACCCCGTTATATATCAATCCCTTTGAAATTAATGATATTTTTGAAATGGTAAAATATCACTTGTATCTTCTACAAAATCTCTTTAATGTATACTATGTGTTCCATGTATCTCTCTTAATAAAGTATTTACATGCCCCTTAACATGTACTAAATTCAATGGTCATACAACTGGATCATGATCATTCTTATGATAAATAACTTGTTGAAATTATGGATTATATAGAGGAAATTCTACAAAACAAGACGCCTCACCTGTTCAATGATTTGTGGAGAAATCACTTGTTAGAGGAGGATATATAGTAACATGAGAATATAATGAAGTATATGTAATCTCAATTTTATCCTGACAAATGAGTTTTGAGGGTGAAATTCATTTCATGTTAGTAGAATCTAACCGCCCATGTTTTTGTGCACCTTTTTTGAATGAATTAATCTTCATTGATTTATATCATAACAATATGAATAAAATTCCATTAAAACTATATAAATCAGAGTACATTACACAGAACACTAACTTGGAATGTTTTACCAACAACATCAACCATGTGTATATTACACACATCACCAAAATCGCATATACTACACACAAAACTGATTTTATACAAAATATATATGTTTTATAATTATTTAAATGTGATAATTATAACAAATCTATTAAACATTGTAATATGATTGGTAAAAAATAATTTAAAAAAATTATATATATATATTTTCTATAAATATTCCATATTTATAATGAATGATTCTTTTTTGGTAAATTCCTTATATTTTAAAAAATAATATTTTCTAAAATGAATTCCTTTTCATGGCCAATGAAAAAAATTTATATTTATTTTTAACAAATTTAGAAATTTAATTTGATAAAATAAACATAATATTTAAAATTTAGTATTGAAACTACCTTATAAATATTTTATTTAATGTTTAATTAGATCATATAGATATCATTTTAAAAAATTAAGGTCCCTCTATCAAAATTCAAATTTAAATTTGATATAAAAAAATATCCCAATCTTCTGATAATTTTTACATCAAATGCCCATAGTGTCATCCAATCAGTAAGATTAAATCTAAAATAATTTATACCACTTCTATGATTAAAATTTGTAAAAATAGATTCAAAATGTTGAATCAAAAAAATTTATAATGTCTAATATGGTCAAAATATTTTTTGACCAAAACATTTCTGTAAATGTAATTAAAATTGATTACAACAATTATTGTAAAATTAAGCTCAACAAGGGAATATACCTTAAATTTATGGTCCCAAATGACCTATCTGCATGTTCAGAACCCATTGGACTTACATAAATATTATTTTATCCTTTTATTATTTAGTTTTTTATGACATTTTTTCGATAGAATGTGGTCACATCTAACTTCTTTTCAATAATACAATGTGATTCATTTCCCTTCCCTATAAAATTCCACCAATTATCCCCATTCAAAACACCTCTAAAACCATTTATGATCAAAATATATCTATACAATAAAATTAATCACATCCCTCCATTCCACCTTGTGTCTTCCCTTTTGGAATAAATCAATCAATGTAGGCTTTTTGGGACAACCCAAAATAATCTACCCAATAAAGAGGCAACATATTCTCTTAATCTCAATTCTTTTATTTTTATTCAACACCCCATCCACTCCCATTATTACATATTTATACACATAAAACATTACCCAACATATAATGAGATGTTTTTATGCTATGTTCTCTACCTAAAATTAGTATCAAATTGATATAATGTTTACTGATCATACAATTTATGTGTACGAAAAACATCAGTCTCACTAAATGATGATTGTTCCTTCTTACATTACCCTCACTAATATTGGAAATTATGATGAAAATTTTATTTATATAACATAAAGATGCTACATATAATATCATTATGCTTTTATAATTCTTTTACAATGAAAAACATTATACATTCAAATTTTTTGTATATATGATAATTTCATTTGAACAAGTATCGACTAGAACCCCCTCAATGCGATGTGATTCATTCATAGAATACATAGAATGAATTAAGGATGGGTTCATTAATATTATATGATATATGTTATAAAATATAGATAAATTAATATATATATATATATATATATACATATACTTATATGTCACTTATCAATCTCATCCATTATGACAAAAAAAATGGAAACATAATTCACTCGAATTAAATACATACATTCTCCATGAGTATATTTAATACTTCTGTATTTTATAGAATATTATAATAAAAATATATTGAATATACATGATATCTATTTTTTTTGACAATCTAGATTCATTATAAAATTATAATTACTGAAGATAATTCAAATTAATATGTGTGTGATGATAAAGTATATATTATATGAAGTCAAACCATAACATTATATTGTTAAAAAAATGGAAATATGAAGAAATATTAAAAAAATGTATGAAATTATAAATAATAATATTATTCAGTAAATGATTATATAATAATTTTATACTTACTACACAGGAAGATTTTATGAGTAAGAGATTCAAGATATAAGGTAAGGGGATACCATCTCACTTTTTATTTCCTGGAGATAAATGTATTTGTTACTGGACATTTCATTTTTTGTGGTGTTTAAACTAAAAATGGATGTATTCAATGAGTCATATAATAAAATATATGTTGATATAAATATCAATTCAGTTATCATTATTTCACGGTGTTATTGTTTCAATATTTACCAAATTTGTATGATTTTGTTTCCTTAATTTCCATCCATTGATACATAATATTTGAAATGCTGGAAATTTTTTTTTGAGGTTCGAATACATCCATTTTTAGATTTATATCATGTATCTATTTCATTTATCGATATTATGAGATTCATTTAAAAATATTTCCTTACCTCGAGAGTATGATCCCCTGTTACCCTTTAGTAAGATTTTTTTGAAACAATCTCATCATTTATCGAGATTGTTATTTATTATGATTCCTTTATTAAATTTTTATGATCTGTATCTCTAGAAATATAATGAAATTTATTATCGCATATTTATTCATTATATCATCTGATTTTATTTCTATTTTCCCACTCTTTGGTAGTAATAAATTTAATAAAAAGTTTTTTATAGAAAAACTGAACGTATTTCTCTCTTCAGTCAGAAAACTCTATTATTAAAAAATGTTATCATAAATGTGTTTATTTCTTTCAAATGATCCTTGAAGTAAATTATAAACTTAAAAAAATATCCTAAATGTATTTTATTTTATGTCCATTAAGTTAGATACCCAAAGAGGGGGGGTGAATCAGGGTATGAAAAATTAAAACAACTGCCAATATTTATCTTTTCTCACTGTTAAGAAAGTCTCTCTTCTCTCTATTTCAGGCAGAAAAGTTAAACAAAAACTAAAGCATGCACAGGACACAGTGATTTTAACATAGTTCACCCTCACTGGGATACATCCATGGAGGGCAATGTTCTGATGTACCAAATCCACTAAAAACACACTATTGTTTACAATGTTTGGGATAGATCACTTATATTCCTATGTTCACTTCCTTTACAATGTTTCAGATGAGTTAACTACTTTCCCAAGGGTCACTCCCGGTCTCTCTCTCTCTGGATCACTGCCGATGGAGAGGATCACCTTCTTCCTCTTCCATTTCTCACTACTCTGAAATGTATCCACTCACAGTTTATAGACATGTATGCATCTCTATTATCACTAATTAATACATCCTCTGGTGTAAGTAGATTCTCTTTTGAAGTCCAACTTTCACCTGTAGATGAATCTCACATTGCACCGAATGTATCAGGCAATATTCTAGCTTCCACACAACCCTGAGTCACTATAGTGCTTCAACCATACTCAGTGCCCTTCTCCAAGCCAGTTCCCAAGTCTCGGTGTGAAAGTTTAAACAGGTGCACATGTTCACCTAAACCACTTGCGTGATGCTAGCTTCATCAATTCCAAACATGCGCGACTCAAACACTTCTACAACCAAACCAATTTTGGCACACAACCATTAAATGTTTTGCTTCATCAAAACGTGGCACAAATAAGTCACCAAACCACTTTCGCGACACCCCCTTCTTCAACTCAAAACATTACGAATAGTGAAAACTACTTCATTTAAATTCAAAAATTCCTTTCATATATTATTATTTTTATATTGTTTTAAATTTCAATTTGGATTATTTTTTTATCATTTAATCCAATAATAGGCACGAGAAGAAATTTTACTTGTTAATTGTACATAGAAAAATGTCAATCTCTTGATAGTTATTACTTCTTATAAACCCGCTTTTTGATTTTGACAATTTGAATTAATTTTAAATTATTATATGCCAATTATGTGTTCTGAATTTGGAAAAATAAATTTCATATTTGGAATCAGGATTTCAAAATTTTTTAAATAGATACATTTTTATTTTTAGACATTATGAATAGTAATTTCAGTTATTATTTGATTTACCATGGTTAAAAGGTAAATCTGGTTAATAATGAAAAAAATTAATATAATAACAATATTAAAATACCATTTCACATGTCCTAATCCTATTTTAGGATATATATCTGACCATGGACATCATTGGGTATATTTTGGGACCTCATGGATCCACGTGGATTTGAAAATGACATTTTATAAGAATCAATTTAAAGTATTGATTATTGTAAGATAATCATGTATATTTTAGTAAAACAATTTTTATATAGTGAAATATAAATTATAGTTAAGACTATAAATATTAATTGGAAATATAAGAAGATTTACTACATCATGGTATTTTATTTGAAATTTTTATACGTCATATAAATAATTTTATTTTAGACAGAATGATTATGTAGTGATTACCTTATTAATGAATGGTTTAAATAAATGAGATTAGAAATATTAAAATAAATTTTTTATACTTTTTATAACATCCTATAATTTTATGGATTTATATGAATTTATATTTGGATTAATTTATTTTATTTGAAATAATCAAGATTTGATTGACTTTTTATAAAGTCATGTTATGAATAGTATAACATTTAACACAAACGAGTTTTTTTAAAAAATATATTATTAAATGATATAAATCTACTAAAAATCTAGGATTTTAAATAATGACATAAATAATGTTAAAAGATTCATTATATAACAAATTGAGGTTCTATTGGCATTTTATAATTAATATACTAACCATATATTATGAATATACAAGAAGATATGGTAAGAGTTATATTAGTTAACTAAGGGATAATGCTGAATAATAATGTTAAATTTTTAACATAGACATGTGTAAAACATATTTGATGAGAGGTTTTAGACCCAAAAGCATCTTATTTTTTAAATAAATGTAATTGGGTCAATTTGAAAACGAAAATCATTTTATAATAAAACAATATTTTACAACCTTCATAATGTGACGATGCACAGTCTTTTAAAATGAAATCACCTATACAAAACATAATCAAACCTCTCAATCCCCTTGGATCTCCAAAATTATTCAAAATAAGCTCCAAACATCCATACCATCCTCCAAGAATTCTCAAATTTGGATTAAGGAATTTTATGAAAGCATTTGGGCTCAAATCAAAGGGAGTTACACGTTTTAGAGGTATGGTATTCTCTAATGTTCTATTCCATTATTTTAATTCTTCACTATATATTATGTTATTATTCAATGATAATATAACAAAACTAGTATCCTCAACATAATATTATATTTCTATGATAAGGATTCTGACTACACTTATACACACTTCCATCTAATGTGTACGAACATACAGAATATGTGTACTGCGAATTAAGTCCCCACAAAATGATGATTGTTCAATTTTCACTTACCACTTATCATGGTAGAAATTTTAACTACATTTTAATTATATATGATATTTATTATATTTATATTTTCATTATGATTCTATAATTTTTATTTAAATCTTACCATAATACTTTCTATGATGTTAAAATTCAATAATTTCATTGAGGAAGTATGGACTACTGCATACTCATAGTGATATGACTCACTCATTCCATACATGGAACATATAAAGAATGGAATTAATTAACATATATAACAGATATATCAAATCATATTACAATTAAATTATAATATTCCTACATATCATTTATATTTAATTTCCTTAAAATAACAAGTAAATGAAAGTAGCGTTCATGCTTATTTGTGACTTACAATCTCCAAGAACAGTGCATTTCATTTCTTATATACAAATTTAATGGACTATTATAAATTAATTATATATATATATATGATATTTAATTCATTAATACTAGTCTAGAGAGAATTTACTTTTTACCACATCGATGATTTTTAATTATAACAAGATCATTTTCGACCAAGTTATCGAATATCGACAAAACAATCTATATTAGCATAAATCATTATGTAATTCATATAAGTGGTAATAAGTAATATAAATTAAATAATAAACATGAAAAAAGTTCTAAAACATGTAAATGTTAAATTATGTTTATTATTCAGTAATAACAATGAACATACATGATGAATTGGATGCAAGGTAAGGGTCTTCGTCTCAATCTCCGTTCATTGAGGCATATTTTAATAATATACACCTCTTTCTTTTATAAAGAGTATAATTTACCCCTTTTAAATTTAATTTCAGTATAATGTAATCTTTTTTCCGCGAATCATTTTAATAAATGAAAAAAGGAATGTTTTTTACATTTTCGGTGACAACGTCCTTTCCACCACTGCAAGGATTGTTTCATATTTGGATTCCCTAATGAGTTGTAAGGTTTTTTTAAAATTAAAAGAAATACCATATAACATATTTACATATTTTGGAATTGAAATTTATTTTTTATATGGATTGATTATTTTTATATCATGAGATGATCTACTGTGATTGAAAATGGAATGTTATTATTTAAATGTTTACATTTCCAACATCCTAAGTGTATTAATTATATAATCATTCTTGGAAATTTAATGAGTGGTTACATCATATATTAATTACAGGTGGATATGTGATAAATCAAATGAAGGATGGTTCCATGATAAACCATGTATGGGTGGTTATGTTATAACCTTCAATGAATTGGTTATTGAAGTCAGACTTATAGTTGTTCCACTTATTGATATGTGTGGCAGTCGACCCAATGGTTATTCCCTTTATGCATGTTTTTTCCCATGTTAAAATTTTAAGTTATATGTTTCTTTTTAATGGGATTATGGTAATATTTATGTTATAGAAAGGGTAATAAATGAGATTATATTGTGAAGTATATTTACAAATTCTTAAAGATGAAAAGTATTACTTTATAATAAATTATTCATGGTTTTCATGTTATCCAACTACTAATAGTAAACTTTCATTATGTATCCATTAATGAAATTTTAGTGTTCATCCCAGGTTTTGAAATGTTTTTTCATAGGACATAAAGAATAATAGAGTAAGTGATGGGATCATGGAAAAGTTATTTTGTTAAAACATGAAACGATGTCTTATTTTTGTAATGACCTTTTGATTTCTAAGAAAAGTTAGTGAGTAGAAGTGTTTAATTGTAATATAAAATATAATAAGTATAAGTAATGAACTAATTCTATTAATTTATATACTTGAAAAGATCCTCGATGTGGATTATAGTCAAATTATCTACTTATATGAGGATAAAGTAATGTTTATGGATGAGGCCTTATTGTTGGTATCAGAGGTTGATTTAGATATCCTTATGAGTTAGAATATTATTAATATAATATCCATAAAATATTTTAACCTTATGTCCTAATTGAAATGGTATATCATATTAAGATTACCATGTTGCTGAATCTATTTTATATTTGTTCAGAATGGATCTCCACATAGGAAACAAAGGAGTTTTACATGGATTGTATACAAAGGTAAATAACCTTCTAAATCATCATCCTGAGATGGTTGGAATCGAAATTGAATAGATTTGTATAGTAAAGGATCAATTTTTTCTAGCGACAACTGGTGGTGGTGTGCATGCATGATATCAACTAGACCAACTGTAGAGGCACATGTTGATTATAGAGAATTTCAATAGGAACCATCCCCCATTATTCTAAGGATCATCGAACCCTATGCAAGAATAATAATGTATTAAACCATTCGAAAAGTTATTTATGTAATGGGATTTTAAGACAATCAAAATGATAGTTCTTTTTATCGTTTTAAAGGTATGTCTGATCAGTGGTGGAAATGAGTAAAAATATCAGAGTAAGTTAAGAGATTAATGACTTGTAATGAGATGAATTTAGCAATATCTTTATTGAGAAATATTTTCCTAAGATGTTCGACATAGGATAGAAAAGAAAATTAATGTTATTGAGACAAAGGGGGAATATTTAGTTTCATTATACGAAGAAAATTTCAAATGTTTGTCAAGATGTGTCCAAAATTTTGTCCTGGACAATGATAGTAAGATAAATCAGTTTGACTCCGGATTGAATCTAAAATATCGGAGGGAATTAGCTGCTTTTGAGTTCAAAATCTATGAGAAACATGTATAATGTGATGGGAAGGTAGAAATAGAGTTTTTATATGCGTATATATCCCATGAGAAAAAAAAAGATATCAAGTCATCCGGAATTGGGAATGAATTCTCAAAGAAGCTTGGAGAGAGGAAAACCAAATTTTCAACATTTGAGATAAATGGTAAGAAAAATCATGTTGAATGTCTTCTAATGTCCAAAAAGTGATTCTGGTATGATAAGACTTGATATGTTTCCTTTAAATATATGAAATATGTTTAGTAAGGCAATGTAAAATCAATGGTAAGTTGATTTTGTTACAATGAGTTAGGATGTTATGCCAATGTTTGTTCAAATATGATTAACCAGGGTGGAAACCAGCAATATTGATTGCAGTAGGGTAAGGAAAAATCATTTCAAACTACTATTATTGATGTGGTACCGTTGAATGATGTAATTACAGGTATGTTATAAATTTCATAAAAATATTCCAACACTCTATTTGATAATGGATCTTCACATACTTTTATTTCTTATTTATTTTCAATTAAATTGGATATAGAACCCCATGAAAGTGGTATATAACATTTGGTAAAAACTCTAGGTGGATGTATTAAGGAAACCATGACATGTAGGAAACGTCCAATTATCATTAGTGGGGTATTTTTTCTTTCCTATCATGCTGAAGAATCCATAGTGAAATTTTATATCATTTTCGGTATGGATTGGATTTCAATTTATCATGATAAAATAGATTTCAAATCCAAGAATGTTTTTTTTTCTATGCTTTCATAACATTGATGACATATCATGTAGCTGGAATATTGAATAATGAAGGCATTGAATGATATATAGCCTATGTTGTTTAAAGGAAAAAAAATTTGATTGGTTACATTCAAGTAGTGAATGAATTCATAAATGTTTTTCTAGATGAAGTTATTTGTATTGTTCCAAATTACGATGTTGAATTTACTATTTATTTAGTTCTTGATGAAAAATATATTTCTAACCCCCCTTATCGAATGGTGCAAGAATAAAATGTGGAATAAAAAATCAGTTATAATAATTACTAGATAAATGATTTATTTTCCCAATCACTTCACCACGGGGCGCCCCATTTTTATTTTTGAAAATGATTGATGGTTATGTGAGACTTTGTATTGATTATATATCCTTTAATAACATCACAATTAAGGACATGTTTCTTTTTCATCATATATACGATTATTTTGATCATCTCTTGGGAGCTCATTATTTTTCGAATATTTATTTGAGGTGTGGGTACCATCACATGAATGTGAAGGAGGATGATATTTCAAAGACAAATTTATGAATGAGATATTTGAATTTTGAGTTTGTAGTTACGCCCTTTGAGTTATCTAATGAAACAATTTTATTTATGAACCTAATGTATGGATTACTTCATCAGTTTTTAGATCTGTTTGTGGTTTCTTTTATAGATGACATCTTGGTATATTATAAAAGTTGAGATGAATATTATTGTCACTTAATTATTTTTTAAAAAACATATATGAAAATAAACTAAATGTAATGTTTATTAAGTATTAGTATTTTTCTTTTTTAGGGGATTTTTGTGAAATGTTTTTTGAAAAAGTTTCTCAGTTATCTATACCCTTAACTAAGAAAACACTTAAGGGATTTATGTTCATCAAGAAAAAATAATGTTATTATTATTTTCAACAACTGAAAAGAAGATTGTAAAATGTTCCATTTTTTGTCCATTCTTTACAGGAAGGGGGAATATGTTATCTATAGTGATGAATCATTGAAAGGACCTAGTTTTTTCTAAATGTAGAATGATTAGGTAATTGCTTATGCTTTTTATCAGTTGAAACCTCATGAGCTAAATTATTCTTAACATTATTTGGAAGTAGCTTCTGTTGTTTTTGCATTAAAAATTTTAATGCATAATTTGTATTTCATAAAGTGTGAAATATAAACTAATAATAAATGTTTTGAGTATATATTCACTCTGAAATAATTAAACATGGGACAAAAGATATGTCTACAATTAATCAAGGATGATAATTTCCTGATCCATTATACTCCTAGAAAGAAAAATAAAATGGTTGAAGATTTGAGTCTAAATAGTACTTCTACATTAAGAAATATAAAGTAGGAATTATATAATTTGGTTTATGATTTGATAAATTTTGGATAGGAATCTGTTGGTTTAGGGAATTCCTCTATTCTGTTTCATGTGATAGTGAAATCATATTTATTGGGATGAATTAAGTAAAAAAAATAATACAATGAGTTGCGAAAAAAAGGTCGAATAGGTTCCTAATGGTATGTAACATTAATTTTACAATAAAAAATATTATGTTTTAATGTTTGGATTGAGATTATGTGTTCCTTGTGTTTCAGAGTTGAAGAATGAGTTGTTATGTGAAGCTTGTAGATCAGAATTTTCATTTCATCCTTGATGTACAAAGATGCACAAAGATCAGTTGGAGTATTTCAGGTGGGATGGAATGAAAAAAGATTTTTCTGACATTACATTGATGTGATTGATTTTTCATTAGGTTAAAGAAGTGCTGCTACTACCAAATGAGATGCTTCAACCTTTTCCAATGACAGAGTAAAAATTTGAAAATGTTTCTGTGGATTTCATAGTGCGGTTACATACAAAATCTTAAGGTAACACTACAATCTAGATTATTACTAATCTATTGACTAAATCTACTCATTTTAAACCTATTTGAGATACAGTGTCTCCAGATCAACATTCTAGATTGTATATTAATGAGGTAGCCAGGATACGTGGAGTTCTCATCCCCATTGAATTGGATCATGGTATCAGGTTCATATCTAACATTTTTTAAGGCCTTCAAAAGCCATTGTTAATTGAATTTAATTTCAATACAGCATTTCACCCTCAATCAGCTGGGCATCCCGAATGAACAATTCATAAATTTGAGTATATTCTATGTGCTTATTAAATGGATTATTGACAAACATATATATTTTATTGAGTTTTTTTATAAAAAAAATTTTCATTCTAGTGTACAGATAAAACAATTTGAATCATTATATATAAAGTGGCACCGAACTCCACCTTTTTGGGATGAAGTGGGTAAAAGGAAGTTAATGGGATCAGAATTGGAAGAAGAGATTGAAAAATGTTTAGTTGATTTAGAAGCACATGAGGACAACATAGAATAGGTAGAAAAGCTATGTGGATAACTAAATTAAGGATCTTTCTTTCGAGGTAGGTGATCATGTCCTTCTCAATGTTTTCTCAATGGAAAAGTGTGATGTATTTTTGTATGAAAGGAAAATTAAGTCGTAGTTCATTAGACCCTATGAAATATAATATAATTATTGATGAGTTTCCTATATGGTGTATTTATCTCCAATATACTCTCATGTACTCAATGTTTTTCATGTTTCAATTTTGATAATTTATATGTCAGATCCATCCTATGTTTTGATTCTAGAGGTAGTTCATTTCGAATAGAATCTTTCTCATGAGGAACAGTCATTAATGATTTATGATTGCGTAGATAATGTATTGAAATATAAGGTGATTCATTAGGTAAATGTTTTTTTAAAAACAATATGGTTGAAGAGGAATCATTGGTATCTAAAAATGCTCTGAGGGAGAGATACCCTCCCTTTTTGATTAGTAAATATAATTGGATGGATGCAATTCCAAAAATGGGGTAATGATGTAGCATCCCATGTATTTATAGAATAATACTATTTAATATCTATTATTATTTATGAATAAAATATAATTTTTACATTAAATATAACACTTTGTCTGATAGTGTACTCGACACGCAACAACGGGTTTCTTTGAAAACTTATTTTGCACAAAACATTGAGTTATACCAGAAAATAATATAATATTATTATTATATTAAATGGTAGTTAATTCATAGTCCTTGTAATTGATGGAATGAAAATAACTGACAACAATTTGATTATACATTATTGTCAAATGATATATATTTATCCAATAAATTTTAGAGGCTTAAAATGAGAATGAATCCAATTTTAAGCATGAAATTCAATAATATTTTAAAGGCCGATATTCCATCCTTTTCATGGAGAAGAATTTTTAAATATATATTTTTTATTTTTTATATATTCATTTTGAATAAAAAAATTATTCTTTAGAATAGGAACATCAAAATTTTCATTGGATGAAATTTTAGTGTTTTTTTTGATAAAATTAATCTTTTATGAATATTTAAAAATGCTGCATTTTAATTCCAAACCACCTATTAATATTATTTATTTTTATATTTATATTATTATTTTAATTGGTTATAATGTGTTATTATATAATGATTTTATCATTTAATTCAATTATGGTCATTGTAATTAATTTCTCTTTTCAATTGGACATAAAAACATGTCAATGTTTTGATGGTAATTCCATTTTAAAAACCCACTTCATCGTTTTAACAATGTGAATTAATTTTAAATAATTTATTCCAATTCCGTTTTATGAATTTGGAAAATCATATTCTATATTTGGAATCAGGATTTCAAAATTTTGTATGTATGTACATTAAATATTTAGACATTATGAATAGTAACTTATGTAATTATTATTTTTTACATGTTGAAAGGGTAAATTAGCTAAATAACAGTAAGAAATATTATTATAATAATATTAAACTAACATAACATGTGTCCAAGTCATATTGGATGAGATTTGTTTGACCGTGGGAATCTTTGGGTCCTTTTCGGGACCCCATGGAGCCACATAGATGTGAAAATGACATTTTATAAAATTTATTTTAATGTAATGAAAAATGTAACAAAAAAATGATATTTTAGTAAAAAAAAATTAATATATTTTCATATAAATGACAATATCAACTATAAATATTCATTAGATATAAAAAATTATTTCTTACATCATGGTATTTAATTTATAATGTTTACTAATCAAATTAATATATTTATTTATGACATAGTGAGGATGTAGTGATTACCTTATTAATGAATGATTTTAATAAATGAGATTATAAAAGTTAAAATAAATTTATTTTCAATCATTTTATACCATCATAAAATTTTCAGGATTATTATGACTTTTTATCTTAAAAATATTGAATTTTATTCAAAATAGTCAATTATTTATGGATTTGTTTTTAAAAAGTCATGATATGAATAATATCACAATTGATATAAATGAGTTTTCAAAACAAATACTATTTTATTAAAGGATATAATAGTCCTAAAAATATAATATTAATCCAAATGAGTTAAATAATTTTGAACATTTCCTTATCGAACCACTTTAGTTTTGATTAGAATTTCATAGTAATTATAGAAACCATATATTATGAATATGCAAGAAGACATGGTTAGAGTTAATTAGTTAACTAAGGGTTAAAGCTAAATGATAAGGAAAATTTTGTGACCTAGACTTGTCTATAATATATTTATTGAGTGGTTTTATACCCAAAAAATTTTTTCTTTGAAATAAATTACTTTTGGACTATTTTAAATAGATATTTATATTATAATAAAATAATATTTCAATAACTTCCTAATGTTCCCCTCCCCCCTCTTATAAAATGGAATCACCTATACACATTTAATCACACACCTCAAGCACCATGTATCATAAAAATTATGCCCATATAATCTCACAACATCCTTCCCTTAATCGTATTGTACATGCCCTATGTATAAGTCAATTCAAGAAATCCTTTTGTCTCAAATCAAATGGATTTACTCATTTTAGTGGCAGCGTCTTCTCTAAAGTTCCTTCCCATTATTTTACTTATTCAATCTATATATTATAATTATTATTTTATTATATATAAAAAAAATTATCCTAAATATACTATGATGTTTTTTGAGAAGGAATCGAACAAAACTTACCCACACCTCTATCTAATGGATACAAACATACAATTTATGTGTTTGCAGAACTAATGCCTCATGAAATGATGGTTGTTCAATTTTCTCCTACAACCTATCATGGTAGTTATTATGATGGAATTGTATTTATATATGATATAATTTTTTTTATTTTCTCCATGATTCTTTAATTTTTAATTACGGTATACCTTTATGATTTCCAGGAAGTGTAAATATGATAATTTCATTTGAGGAAATGTAGACTAGTGCCCCCACAAAGTGATATGACTAATTCATGCCATAAATGGAACATATAAATGATGAAGTTAATTAAAATATGTAAATTATTTATCATATGATATTATAATTTAATTATAACACTCATTTTTATAATTTAGTTTCCATTTATTTAATATGATAAATAAATGAATGTAGCGTTAATGCGCACGTATATATTACGGTATCCATGACAGTGCATTATATTTCCTATCATAAAATTTTATGGACTATTTTAAATTAATATATACTGAATATATAATTTATTTAATTCATGAATAAAATATTTAGGATAATTTTCTTTTCATAAAACATGCAATTTTTAATTATTATAAGACCATTTTCAACATAGGTGCTAAATATTTACAAAATGACTGATATTATCATAATAAATTATTTAATTTTTATAAATTCTTAATAAGTGATATAAATGGAATAATAAACATGAAAATAGTTCCAATGAAATTAAAAATAAACTACAATTCATTATTCAATAAGAATAAGGAATATACGTTACAAGTCGGATACATTGTAAGGGACTTCATCTCAATATCGTTTAATTGAGGCATATTTTTATAATATACACCTATTGTTTTATATGGTGTATAATAAATACCATTGAATTTTAATTTCCTTCAAATATAATCTTTTTTTCTAAAAATCATTTTACTATAAGATAAAAGGAATGTATTTAATGTATGCGGCAAAAATGACCATTCCGCCAGTACTAGCGTAATTTTATATTTGGAATCTCTAAGAAGATATAATGTTTTTTATAGGAAAATAAATACCATATACTCTGTTTACAAATTTGGGTATTGAAAATGATTATTTTAAATGCATTTAGTATTTTAATATCTTGAAATTATTTCTTGTGATTGATAATGAAATTTTATTAGTGAAATGTCGATATTTGTAATATCCTATGTGTAGTGATTATATAATAGTACTTGGACATTTGATGAGTGGTTACGTGATAAACCGATGATGAATGGTTACATGATAAAACAATTTACTATTGGTTACATGAAAATCCAAAGATGGTTTGCTACGTTATAACCTCAAATGATTTGGGTATGAAGGTCAACCGTATGTGTATTCCAATCAGTGATATTTGTTGAATTCGACCGTATGGTTATTACATTTAAGTATGTTTATATACTAGGTTACCTTTATATGGTATATGTTTCCTTCTATGGGAATGTGGTAATATTATCATTATATAAAGGGATTGTAATTATCTTATATTCAGTTATGTATATTTACAACTTCTTAAAGGTCAAAGGTATTACATTATACTAATATATTCATGTTTTTCATTTTCTCTCAATACTAAACGGTTTCTTTCTTTATGTATCCATTACTATTATTTTTATAATCATCACGATTTCTGAAATTTTTATCATTGGACATAAAGAAGAGTATTGTCAAGGACTGGATCCAGGAAATGATATGCTATTAAAACATGAAATGAGGTCATATTTCATTTTAAATAGTTTTTATTTTATTAAAATTTGATAGGGAGTAGAAGTTCCTACCAGTAATATTAAAGATGGTATATATAATTTATGACCTAATTCCCTATATCACGAAACCTGAAAAGATCCTCAATGTGAATTATTGTCAAATTATCGACTTATCTAATGATTAAGTAATTTTTAAGGATGGGTCATTATAAATATAATTGAAAACACATAATGAATATAGAGTTTATAACATATCTCTTTATAATAAGAAATATTAAAAGTAAATGTCACAAAAAAAGGATTATGAATATTATTAAATTTTTTAAAACTTGGAAATATAAGAAAAATATAATGATAAGATCTGATGTAGATTGATAAAGAACATTGATCACAAGAAATTGCTTGATTCAGACATTGTTAATGAAGACAATGTTATAAACAAATTATTTCTAACTCAACGGTCATTGATATGGTCATAAATATTGATAAAAGGATACTTTTCTTTTTCAAGACCCTTTTATAATAGTTTTAGATTTCATTAATTATATATGAATATATCTAATTATACATACATGATACATTATTATTTACTAAGAAGAATCTTATTTTTTAGATTTTCCAAGAACTATTTCATCTTCATATCTTTATTCATGTTGTATCTCTATAACCTCATTAAAATATCAACATAATTCTTTCCATAAATGGGAAATATATCAAAATTATTATGATAAAACACATCGATATTTGGTCACTGAAATTGAAAAAAGAACATATAATATATCCAAAAAATTATGTAGTTATAAATTATCACTTACCATACATTTATATACCTTCATCATTTATTTTCTTGTAATTTTGTAATAAAATCAATTATAATAAATTCATATTGAAAACATAAATTATTCATTATTACATAAAAAGAAAATAAATTATTGGCTGTATTCCTTTAAAAAAATTTAACTCTATAAAAGATGTTTTTCACAATGTAAAAAAATAATTATTCACATCCAAGGATGTTAGTATTATCGAAATTGAGTATATATTTCTTCCAACACCATTATCACATTATCGTGGAAATATTAAAAATTATCTATTCACTCAACCATGTGTTATCTAAATATTTTAACATTCCACTATTCTATTTTCACTGTACCATTCAACATATTCTATCAAATAATTAATGAAATAGTTCTTCAACACAATTCGTATATATATTATAATTCTTATAACTGAGTCATAATTTATAAATATATTTAAAATTATACTCAATGATCAAAATACATATGCACATTAATCAATTCACTTTGTCAATTATTGTATCATAGTCATTACCATGATAAATTTTCCACCTTTGGGGTATATTCCATTAATAATTTATAAATTTATTTTCATAATTTCCTATATTCTATTAGTTGAATAATTTTATATTGGAAATCATTTTCTTACAGATTGAATAATAAGAACTCTGACCTTCCTCTATACATTTGTAGAAAACTCACATTCCCTTTAAGAATGTTTTAGGGTATTTCATTCCACAGTTTTATCTTGGGGGGAAAAATTAATTTCCATTATTCCATTAATAAATAATTTTCAATGAAATACTATTATTCTCTTTATTCCCATTGAATCCAAAGGAATAGGATAATTATTCACCTATCTCATTATAACATTATATTACCTACTAATATGATGAGATTATTTTGGAGAATATTTCACAATGAAATGTCTCATTAAGACACTAAAATATATTATAGTTCTTAAACTTCAAATCATTTTCATTAGTGAATTTCACATTAATTCTTCTAGGTTACATTTATAAAATATTATTTACACTAAATTGGATTATATAATTATGAAACATAAGTTATAATTCCAATTCTATAAAAATACTTAACATATATATAAAACATTTAATGATAGATAATCAAAAAATCTTAAACATGTTTTATTTGGTATGTTCTTCTTTGATTTTTGTAAATATATATTAGTTTTATGTTCTCTAATATAGGTTTTAAAAATCTAGTTTCCATTTTTTCAACTAAATTTCATTTTATACCAAATTTAATGCCCCATACAGGAATACTGATGTTGGTTTCTAACTATATTACATATTCATTATTTCAATGAATCAAATCTTGAATGATCAATCAGTTATAAGTTAATAAAAAAAGACATACATGATAACCATGTTTCAGAAGGATTTTTAAAGGAAACCACAGTACATAATAAGTCATTATAGGATACATCCTTGAAACTCATTCCAATCATTTGTGTTCATATACATGATAAAAAAATAATGGTATGCATAAATGCTCAGTAATGGAAAGCATAAATTCGATTTAAGGATGATAAACTAGGATTGAAAAATATGGATTGTTAAATGGATTAAAAAGAATTCAATTTATACAAATTTTATGGAAAAATCAATATTTCAAGGTAAAATTTTGATGATGATTTATTTTTAATGAGAAAATTGAGAATGAAATGCATATATAGTTAAATTCAACGAACAAATATCATGGATAATTATAATAATAAATTAATTGTCTATAATGGAAATTATTAAAAAATAGATTCCATGTTTCTATGGTAAATAGTACATTTACCATTAAAACAATTCTCAAGATGGTATATTATATCTGATAAGAACCCATTTAATTTATAACTAGTTCATTCCATGAGTTTTATGATTCATAAAAGGGAATACATTAAATGGACCCAAACTAGGGAATACACATAAAAAAATTCCATATTTCTTGAATAATATGTATACAAATTAAATAATGCGTCTTCTCATCAAATATTAGTATTTAATAATAAATTAATATTTATCAAAATGTCCTTAGTTAAAGAAAAAAGATAAATGAAAAAAAGTAATTGAAAAATGCAATATAGTTTAAAAAATAATAAAATCCATCAAAAAATAGAATGTATATTTTTTGTAAATTTAATGGAAAATAATAAAATTTATCAAATTGAAGTTTCTTTTTATGGGATTTGTTTACAACAACAAAATAATGTCATATTTCATATAAAATATTTACCACTTTTTATTTTTCTAGTATATATACCTTGTATAAGATAATTCATAGTGAAACATAAAATTTCATGATGTATGAGTGATTTATGAAATTAAATATAAAATGGTCAGTATATACACACCAAAAAATATGTAATTTATGAATATAATATTTATCATACATATTTAAAAAAGTTATATGAAAATCATTAACATAATGATTTTTTAGTTTAACATTATTTAATGGCTGGCTAAAACATTAAAATAATTTTATAACAATAAAATATAACCATATAATAATATTTTATATTTTATATTGACATTTTATAACATATTATAACCTATTCATTAACAATCATTAATAAATTTCATTATTTTAGTTGTTAATTGGCTTGTTCTTCAATAATGTTTTGACATTTTGTTTTTGTTCATATATATTATTCCAGGATTTCAACATATCTGTAATTTTATACATGATTTAAAGATCATATATACACTACACATATGTATTTATAATAATCAGTAAAATTTGGAGGTAGGAAATGAAATGCATCGTTTATGAAGACGGAAAGTCATATGTCATTACCCCTTCCCCACATAGTGTACCCCTCATGGGCCAACAATTAGAGAATGGAGATAATGACCCCTGAGTCCTGCCTCCAATAGGCCCCAGTTTAGCGACTAGCACCAAGGTTATAATAAATATGCAGTTGGGAGGAATTACCCTCTAAGAGAACACATGAAGAAGAGAGAGAAAATATAGACACTAATCAACACCAACTCAGACTACAAATGAAAATAAATCCCAATAACACATATGAAACGTAATGAAAAACTACTACAAGTGAAAGGGATAAAACTGAAAGTACCCAAATGAAAGTAAAATAGCAGCAACCACAAGCCTAAACAGCTCCTGCAACCCCAATCTAGTAAAAACCAGCTTGATCTCCAACCTACTCCATGTGACCTGAAAAACAGTTTATATATACACGGGGTGAGTATAACAGTATAATTTCTAGGATACTTCTCAATTCCACTCGTGATAAGGTAATGAAAGAATGCTAAAGCATAGTGAACAACAAGTGAAACTAACTCTTCACCTAAACAGGTATACTAAGTTCCTAGCCTCTCCATGGAGACACTCACAAAGTAATGCATACAAGAATATATCATATAATATATAATATCAAGGGTACCCTTCTACTACTTCCCCATTTGTTTGCCGTGTTTCCCCAATGCCGCACGTCCTAAGAATCTCTCTCCAAAAAGGATTGACCACAAAAACCTGGGAAAACCACCACAATATGAACCTCGTGCAAGAAAACCACCACATCCACGAATTAAAGTAAACAGGTAGTTTCTGGGAGCCACCACATCTCGCATAATGTGTATCATATGTCGGCTATTATACCGCAAGTAATTACAGCCCATACGCCGAGTAAGGATCCTCAATCCATCATAGCCTCTACACATTACACCAGTAGTAGTCCATAGGATACTATATCTAGAATATATGGTTGTGAATAACCACAAGCCATTACAACCCTCTAAACACATATATAAGGAAAAATAACCAATGTTCCTACCAACACAAGTATCTACCAAGAGAAGAGAGTGGGGCCAAAGGGAGTAGTGAGCCATCCATCCTCCCACCAGAATGATGGGGAAAACACCTCCACAGTGCTTATAATCCACAGGGTATTAGTTTCAATTACTGACAGGGTGGAGTAGCATATAGAACCACAAAAAGTACAAGATATACTATATCTTAGAACCACAATATGGGAATAACCTAGTCTTAGACACAACTACAGCTATCGTCTCTCAGAATTTGGGTTTCTACTTCTAAGACTAGGTATCCTATAAACACACAACCACTTAAAGAGCATTCATAAATTATTTCATTACATTTTTATTAGTTTCACTTTTTATTTATTAATATATTACACATTCAAAAACCATTAAAAATTCCTCATTAAATTTCATTAGCAACACACCCAAATTCTGTTGTCCCTTTACAATTATATCATCATCATTATGTTCTAGCAAACTCCAACCCCATGGGTTAACACCCTTTATTAAATTATTCATTATAGAATTGGATTCCCATATTCCCAGACATTGTAGGAAATCATTCTATGCTACTAAACACGTGGGGGCTCAACACGGTGAGTATATGTACTACACGTCGATTCTTTTCTGCCTATAGCGTGAGCATAGATCCATCCTCCCTTGAGAAGCTAAACACGGAAAGAACGTGGAATACCCTTCCTGTATTTTCCTCTTTTGGAAGAGGGATAAGTAAGACTAGCTTCCTTGAGCATTGGGGAAAATTAAATCAGATAATCAACCAAGGAAACATCAACCATCCAATATTCACATCCATCCCATTCCATCATCCATGGTGTCCTCCCCAACACCCACATTCATTAACTGATGTATCTCGCCACTCTAGGCATCAACTGCTGCCACAACCAATAGGCCTCTATTCTTCCGCATATCACCACTTCCATTCTGGCTCACATCACAACACAAGTAGTAGTAAAACAAACATCTTATCAATTTGGTCACTTTACCTATTAACAAACAAGAGGGTAACGTAGAACTCTACAAGAAATTATATTTTATCATACCACTAGTTCTTCAATCCATCATGGCATAACTGCTTTATTATTCGTAGGTTATAAATTCGGGAAACCTAATCAGTATGTAATTATAAGTAATTAAACATGCTAACTACCCTAATTGTATTAACATCAAATTACAACAAGATCCATATTTGTTTTAATGGATCATTATCTGTAGATAAAAAATTATCAATTAATCCCGTATTTACATTCAATAACAATTTCCATCAATAACAAGAATAGATATCACATTATCTAAAAATCAAGAGACAATAACATACGATCGATATCAATTCATTTATCCAGTTCAGATATTTATTATGTCAATTACATTGTAATATAGTGGGATAAAACATGCTAACTATATAGTTCCACATAAAATAAGAGAGAATCAACAAATCTTTAGCCTCAAACAGTTCTTGACGTTCTTTTTCCACACAACGGGTCACGATCATCCTCTCGCAACAACTACATCCACCTGAGGAATCCACGATATGACAGCCCCTACCGAACCTGATAAAAAATCCATTAGAAGTATGTATATTACATGCTATAATATTGAAAGGATACAAAGGAGAATGATTGTATTTTAGAAGCTATGTCTTTGGAGACTTTATTTTGTTCTCTCATTGTGTACATTGATATTTTATATTCGTCCTCTCTGGAAATCATTGTATTTAGATTTTGATTTTATAAGTATTACTCTGAGTTATTTTACATTGTTAGAATATATCATTTAGTGGTCTATAATTATTGAATGGTTTGTGTGTTTTTTTATTTTCAAAGGTAAATAATCACTCATACGTTATTGAATCTCTTGGAATTTATTTCTTGCTTTCAGTGGCTTGGGGATGAAAATTATGTCCATGTAATGTCCATTCACCTATCAAGACAATGTGTAGGGGTGGGTTATTATTAATTTTATTAGTTTTGTATGGTCCAAAATATATTCTAGAAAACCTGTGTCAATTGTTCGGTCATTGATTAATAAGTGGTTGTAATTTTCAATGTATTACAGTTTATAATCATTTTGGTCTATTCCATTTGTATGGTTGGAATAATAGAGTATGATTTTCAGGATTTGAAATTTAGTGAATAAATAGTCATAACTAACTTATTTATCCTTATTTTCAAGTTACTATGGATTTGGGTTAACATGTGATTTGAATATACTTATAGGAATTGGAATCTCATTGTCAACTAATGATCCAGTGTGTTGATCACGACATGCTTTTTAGAAATGACTTCCCACTACGAGTGCATATCATATTTTGGTGTACTGGTTTGTTGATTTTTTTTTGAAAAATGTTGAAATTGTTTTCAATTGATCCATTTTGATATTATTTTGATTATTGTATCTCTAAAATAGATTTATTTTCAAAATAAATTGAAATTATTCAAAAATGGTTGAAATTCAAAGAAGATTATTTTGTATTGAATTGTGGTGATATTTGAGATGTGATATAAATTGATATTGTTAATCACTTATTTTCTAGAGAGTGAAACATATGGGAGTTAATATTTTTTTAGACTATGGAACCCACTTGGAAATGTACCATCCCATGTTTTTATATTGAAATTCTATATTTTACATCTTACATGATATTCCAATTCATGATCCAATGAACAAATTAATATTATCATTTAAATGTTACCTTATATCCTAGATATAAAAATTGCAGGACTGAACATAATTAATTGAATTATAAAAATATGGCCTACACATGTTTATAATTTATTATTTTTTGAACAACTAATTATCATTAATGGTAGAAAAATTAATTAAAATGATTTTTTTTTAAAATCCAATTTAAATGAAAATATTTGTGTCTAAAAAATATTAAAATAACTAATGTATTATTTAGTTAAAGAAATATATATAATATAATAAATATAATGATTAAAAATAAAAATATATTTTTTATAGACATTATATAACAATAAATTCAATTTTTTTGGATAAAATGATAATTTTTTAAGATATGTTCCACTTTTTGATTGTAAATTATTTTTAAATTTTGTTTATGAGACTTATAAATTATTTTTGATAAAATAAACTAATTATTTTGAATTACAATATCAATATTTAATATCACTTATTATTTGCCATTTTTCTAATAGGTTGCATTTTTTGATGAATAGTGAAATGAAATACGATATTTTAATGGAGAAGTGATGTTTCATAAAATTAATTTATAGTGTTAAATAATATTTTGAATGGTTTTAAATTGTAATTAGAATATATTTTTTACACTTTAATAAAATTTATTTCATTTTAATTAATTTCACATTGAATTTGGATATTAAAATAAATACATCATGTAATTGTTTTTACTTAAAACCCTATTTTCTCATTCCTTCAACCTGATTAATTTTAATTTAATTACTGAAACTAATATTATTGAATTTTTAAAAAATGGATTCCATATTTCGAATAACTATTTACATCTTATTTAATTAGGATTCTTTAATTTTTTTTAATATTATGAATAGTAACTTTAATAATATTAATTTTTCACTGTCAAAGGTAAATATGGTAATTCATGTAAAAATATAATATTTTAATGATAATAAATTATACATAAAACATTAGAAAACCTATTGTATGAATAAAAAGAGACCATTAACAACTAAGGATAATAATTGACTCCTTTAATGGACTCTTTTTCTTTGAAAATGATACAGATATTGTTAAAATAAATTAATGTGAAACAATGTCACACCCTTATTTATTTTTCGTATAATAATTTTAATATGTGTATAAATATTATATAACATGTAACATAAATACCCATTAGATATGATAGTTGAATTATCATCACTTCTTAATTTATTTATGATTTTTAGGGATTAAATTAATACCATGTTTGTTGACACAAAAATAATGTGGTAATTATTTTACTAATTGAATTATTAAAAAAATGATATTAAAAAGATGAAAATAAATGTAATTAAAATTAATCAGTGTGCTCCACGAATTTTCTAGTTGAATACGACATTTTAATATCAAATTAAATTTCTTTTTTAGATGTCTTATATCTATTTAGATATTATTGAAATGCAATTATATAAATAGTATTTAAATTTTAACTGTTGATATTTTATAAAAAATATATATTATTAAATTTTTTATAAATCATTAATATCATCAAAATATTAAAGTTGGTTATTATATGGTAAAAAATTTAATATAGTTTCTATTTATGGAATATTTAATCCAAATAAGTAAAACATATAACCGCATAATATTTAAAATATTCTTACTAAAATTACAATTAGAGCATATTAATTAAGGGTACAATAGAAAGACAATGATTAAAATAATAATAAAACATGTATATAAATTATTTTTTGATAGTATTTCGAACCACCCTCATGACATTTTATAAATACCCAATTTCGAGTAATTTATAGTTAAAAAATGGTTAATATTAATTTAACATTTTGTGTGTTTCCAAGGTTTCCCCTCCTTTCTCCTGTAAAAAATCCTTTATAATTATTCCGTACACAGCCAATGTCATTGAGGTTAGTGCACATCTACCAAAAATAATTCTAGAATATGTACCCACATTATTGAGGCCTTATTTTATGAATAACATCATACATATGGGGGTTAAGATATTATGAATGGTGGTCATCAGAAAGAAAGGTAATGTTTTTAGTTAAGTATCTGGATTTTTTTTATTCTTCAACATCCACAAAATCAACATAAACCATGATGAGAAAAAAATTTATAAAAAATATTATAATAATTTTTCATGTTAATATCATCAATCATATCCATCTCTACTTCTATCAAATGGGAAAAATAAATAATCATTCGTACGTTAGTGTGAACTATCACCTCCTTGAACTTATAACATTAATTTTCAATAAATGTCTCTCAATTTTGGTAATTATTATGGAATTAAATTTTTCATTTGATATTAATGACATGTTTCTCTTTATTGGAGAATTAAATATAAATTACATATTTACTTCCCATGAATAAAAAAATGATAACATCACTTGTGAAAACATGAGAACTATCACCTCCACAAAGGGATGTGATTCGTTTATATTTTTCTATATCACATGCATGATATATAAAAGTGTATATATATTATGATTATTATTCTAATGATATTTCATAATTTCTCAAAGATAAAATTAATATTACCTTCTTCCAATATTGATCAATTAAAAAATGAAACGTTACTCATGTTTTCAAACGGCTTACCATCTCAGTGATAGTATCGTTTTTCATTTTTCAATACCATTCGAAAAATAATTGATTTTAGAGAATAATTAAATTATAAAATATACTATTATATCACTAATATTATTTTGGATGTGATATAATCATGACCATATTGACTATAAATACCATTTTGAAATCATTTTGGACTCGAGTACCAAATATCGAAGAGACACCCGATTTGAACATATATTATTGAAAAATTTTATAACATGGTAAAAAATCATAATAAAGTGATAATAAAGATAAAAAATATTCTCAATGAGCTATATAATTTTTAAAATATTATTATTCAATATGATATAGATTGTGCATGATAATCATAATCGATATAAGGGACTTTTACTCAATCTCCTTTTATTATCACATTTTATGATGATATACACATATATTCATTTATAAAGTTTATGTAAAGACCCATAAACATTAAATGTCCATATTATACCTATTATAATTTTAATTATTGTTTTTTAATTGATATTAATTCTTATTGATTATGATTTAAATGTTCAAAGGGGTATAAGAAACTTTTAATATTTAATGATATAATTTTCTACGATTTTTATCCATTTAAATATTTACAATATTATTTTAAATATTTAATATCATTCTATAAAAGAATATTAGATGAAATTTTATCTATATTTTTATTTTAATTCTAAATATTTTTAATGGCATATTTTAATGTATTTTATACTTATCATTTCGAAAAATGTAAAAAATAATGTTTTTTATGTTTATGGCTATAATAAAATCTTAACCACCATGAGAATTATTTGATATATGGAATCCAAAATAATTCATCATGTTTTTCAAAGGAATAATAACCCATTTCTTACCTTTTCTATGTATCTTCATATTGAAAATTTTCTATTGAAACCAATTTATTATTTTAACAGAATTAAATTATTTTGTGTGATTGAAAATGAAATTTTTTGATTTAAATTTTATAAATTCCAATACAAAATTTGTTATGAATATATGATGGTACATGGAAAATTTGACTCTTGGTCACAATCTAAACCTTGTATATGTGGTTATGTTGTAACCTCCCATGTATTTGTTATGAAATTCAGTCATATATATATTCCATTTGTAAGAGTGACATGTATGGATTATGGATGTATAACTATTCCATCAGTGACATGTATAGAAGTCGACTGTATGGTTATTCCATTTTAGTATAATTACTTCCCTACTAACCTACCTATATATTATATGTCTTCATGGGAGTTTAATGAAAAACGTTGATTTAATAAGGATTATATAATTATCTTTTTTATATAATGGTGAATTTTTAAGGTTTAAAAGCTATTATATATTTTAAAGAAATGTTCATTGGGTGTTCACATGAATAATTGTTTTCCTTTATTCATTCCACATACAATTATTTTTTAAATCAACCTATGATTTAATTTTTTTTCATATGTCATATTAATTTTAAATTAATAATAATGTGTTTTGATGAATGTATTGAAGATGTTAAAATAAATGATACCATTTTTTATTCAAAAAGGTTATCGTTTAGGTAAAGAAATTATTAAGAGTATATAAATGAACATGTACTGTATGTGTTTTCAATGTAAGATTTTTCCCTAATTATCTAATACTCTAGAAATAAAATATCATTGGTAATTATAGAAAAAAAATTGAATTCAAAATTATCTAAAATAAGTTATGTTAATGTTCAAGACCATACGATTTGTTTCAGAGAAATTGTTTAGATAACATTAGTGGTCAGTATTTACTTTGGGTGTATGTTAATGTTCCTTTATAACTAATGTGACTTCTCTACCCGGAATCTACTAATCCAATAATTTGAGTGGGTTCGCCACAATGTTTCAAGCCTGCATCCCCGTACAACAGAGGCTGCTGACCAGTAGCGAGGGCCTAGGGTGTGATAGTGGGGAGTCTATGTAGCCATACCAATGTAAGAAAAAGTTTAAATAACTAATTATCATATAGAGTGGAAAGTAAATAGAGTGTATAATTAATAAACAACTAAAATAGAACAATATATAATAGTAAAATGCTATAAAATCCCGAGAAACTATGCAATACAATACAACACTGGTCACCCACAAATCCTATAATAAAATTAAATGTACAAAATAAAATGAAATTAAATTTACATAGATCTACTACTAACTTTGATCCAATCCATGTACCAGATCTTTAGACATTTTCAAACATCTCCAGCCTGATATGTAGAACCACTCAAGCAGCTCTGCTCAATCC
Organism: Viscum album; assembly: GCA_963277665.1. Lineage (NCBI taxonomy): Eukaryota > Viridiplantae > Streptophyta > Magnoliopsida > Santalales > Viscaceae > Viscum > Viscum album. The sequence goes on along the minus strand of OY728156.1, from coordinate 1,796,749,473 downwards.
TGAAACACTGGGCCTCAGCTCTATCCACCATGTAACTGGTTCTCAACATAAGAGGCTTACATAAGGTATACACATACACTAAGGTGAATGTGTAAGGGTGATAAATAATATCAGTAGGGAACCCTGACAGAAATACTATAATTGTGCTACTGAAAGAGTATGCCACCACAATGTGCTTAGCCTCGCTGGAACAAAACAAAAGGGAGTAAACCAAACGTGAAACCACAATCAAACCCTGGGTCCATAATCCATTTCAACTGTATAAGTTCCACTATTGATGTACATATCTATATAAGTATAAATGTATATTCCCATACCTATAAGAATATACGTAAATATAGACATTCATGAGTATTTTAATATAAAAAAAATAAACCACATTTGTAGTTGATCCTTGGTTCTACAAGCCCGATCACATTGACATCCTCTGCAATTGGAATTGATCTACACATCATGCCACTCATATAGTGTATCATTAAGTCAATTTTTGTGTCTTCAATTCCATATACATGTACCTCATTCAGAAAATTCCATAATTATATCTTTGCGAATGCTACATCACCAAAGGGGGATACTATTCCAACACCTGGGTGCACCCGTACTCGCCTCCAGTCACTTAATAATGACAACAAATATCCACGGGTAATCCTATAATGATGATACAACATATAAAAAACCTCTCCCCAGGCATATCACAAACTCACCCATATGCATAACAGTCAATAGGGTCAAACATAGTATATCATCATTTCAGAATATTCAAGGCCATCCCTGGTGTATAAGCATTTCATCATGTTTTAGGGACAAGACCAGTGTATAAGAATTTCAGCATGTTTTTGGACCAAGATGAGTATATAATCATTTCATTGTGTTTAAGGTCCAATCCTTATGTGTAATAATATCAGCATGTCTTAGGGACTATCTTGGTTATATTCATATTAGCATGTATCAAGGCCTTGCCCGGTGTATCAGCATTTCAGACTGTCATAGGGATAAGCCTGATGTATCAACTATTCATTATTTCTCAACACATGTAAATTACACTATTACATGGTTTACAATATGCAACTCATGTGGGAAAACATTTACATAACCAGCTGCATAATGTAACGCTCAAAATACAATACCCACGTAATTCCTCTAGGTATAGTAAATATCCAAAATAATAAGTCTCAAAAGCTGGATCTCAGGAGAGCACGTCCGGGCATCCCAAAAAAATATAGAAAGACACCTCATTTCTAGCTCAACATCCACCAACCAAGAAACACCTCTAGGAAACACTGATCCATTAGCAAAACCAAGTTAAATAAAAAATGATTTAGGGTTGCCTGAATTCCCAACCCAACACTATATCCAAATCCCAATAGGCTTACATTTTTGGAAAAGGTTCTTCGTGACACTCGAAAACCGTATCTACCCAAACCTGATGTTCAACTCAGTGTTAGTCAAATAACATGAACCTAATGGGTCCTTCAGGTCAATCCCAAAGAAGCATACTACATGGGATCCTTAAGGTAAACACATGAAATGGAATCCTATAAGGGATCCTTAGTGAAAAGAAAGGGAGTAATCCTACATGGAATCTTCAAATGTAGAATAGTAGATGCATTCTATAAAATGGATCCTATGAAAGGAAAATAGAGGAGAGATCCATCTATGGACTCCCTAGGTCATCACTTAAGGAAAGGCATCCCTCAGGGGATCCTTATAATTATCCTATGTCCCGGACTTGTAGGCCGGAAGGGAACATCCTAAAAGGGGGATGTACACAAAATAATATGTCACTGGAGATAGCTCATATCTCATCTCTTCTCAAAACTCTCAACTATGTTGTTCCAAACACCCAACCTATCATCTATACCAAGGATCACTCTCATGTGACAACTGAAATTGATAACATGAGGAAGAACCTCTCCATTTTTTTAAAACCCCCCCAAAAACTATTATATTACCTCTAAATTTCAATAGAATTCAGCCATTTCGATTTATGCAGAAAAACGCTCAGAAAGGACTACTCACACACCCAAAACGGTCAACATGTGAAAAGGTGGTTATTCACTGTAAAGATATCGAGTGGGGACCACACTTGATTTCATTTCATAGAACATGAAATCAATCTCTAAATATCTGTCATAAAATCAGGGTTACAACTGCACCGATTGTGCATCATATGGACAACAGAAACAGATGATATTTCTGATTCAATAATCCCCAAATAATAATAATTAAAATAATATTATTTTTTGAACGGTTTGTACCACCAAAAATAGTTCCCAACATAAATAGTTCTTAAAATGGACATTAATGGTCTATCTCAAATTAAGGGATGTGTGGAAAAAATTGTACGTGAAGTGGACCCCTGGATTGCATGTTACAGAGGTTTAAGGAACCCACAGACGAAAAATTTTGGAAAATGTACATGAAATGTACTCTAGAGTACATGGGGTCTACCCATGTAGTAGTACACAGAACTTATGTTACATTACAAGGTATTTACTATTCAAAAAATTATATCCCATGTGAGTTTTCACACGGCCACACGCCAATGTGCCACTACACATTTTGTACTCCCAGTACACTCTGTGTACTCCTTTAAAACCACTATTATATGTTTCTTCTCACACGGTCGTACACATAAAAAACCACCAATCAGACTGTACTCATTATACAAGTAATGTACTTAAGAAAACATCTTCTTCCCCTAATGGGATGAACACATGGCATGATCCCCAAGAACACTTTCGATGTAACCTTGGTTCTCCGACAGGGAAATCCTCAAAACAAATGAAACACATGTTTTCACCGCCGAAATAATATATTCCATTTCAAGGTGACACAAGAAAGAAATATAAGGCTTTTAAAACATAAAACATCATTTTAAAAGGGTATCTATAGTAAAAATTTATTCGACACAACCTTCAGGTGGAAACCGCTAAATCAACGTTTGATTACACCATCCATGGATGTCACATGGTGACTTAACCTTCCGAGAGCTTTGAAACAGCACCCATATCAACTTACATATGTCTCTCTTTCTCAATCTCTCTTCTCCCCATGGGACATAGCCATGATGGATCACACATTAGGCATCCAAATGGAGGAGTAGGAGAGAAGAATAATGAAATGAAAAGATGAAAAGCATGAAATGAAAAAGAAGAACAAGGGGCATGGGCTAGCCCCGATGCCCGACACGTGTTTATGCATCACCTAGGATAAAATACCCATTATTGACTCAACGATGCCAATGGAATCTCAATAAGAAACTTCTTTTAAATATTATTACCGAATGAACATTCATGAATATGTTTTTATTTAATTTTATAAAATTTATTATTTATTATTCTACTAAATTTCGAACATCTCTAATTTCCACCAAACATCTGCTGAGGGTAAAAACCTATTTCAGAACCAATGTAGTTTTTAGATAAATTATCCAAGATCAATGGTTCTCAGAAAAATAAAATTTTACCCCTCACAAACATCAGACAACAAATATTTAAATTTATACTAAAAACTAGAGTTTGGGAAAAACAAGTTCTTAAAAACTCCCTACCATAAACCATCATGTTCATGATAAGCCCTATGAGAGGACAAGCTGCCATTCTCCCAACCCAATAATCTACACAGCCATGTTATATAGACTATCCCAAGACCACTAAAATAGCTTTTACAACATCCTTCTACAAGGAAGATATTTAAATGCTACTGATCTGGTACTCCCCACCATAAGAATACCCTTATCTTCGTCTTAAAAGAAAACAGCGAGCTCAAAAGCTCACGTAAAACACCAAATATTATCCAAAACAAGGAAAACCACCATCAAACGGCCAATGGTTCACTCCCCGCCATATAACATTCCTCACACCACTCATAGATTGAAACCAAAAGTGGTTCCATCCTCAACAACAAAGAACATTAAGAATGAATATAGTGCTTGACGTTGGGCCAAATATCTCTTAGCATACACAAGAAAAATCAATACATCCCAAGATCGTCTCTTATAGGACCGCACTATTATTCCACTGAAGGTGTGTCCATTTCCCAAAAAAAAAACATTTTAACAACACATGCCAACCTCTCTCACACATGTTTCCCTAAAACAATATAGTTGTTAACCTACAGAGGCTCGAGTCAAAACAAAGGGTATATTGGTCTCCCACATAGACCTATAAATAAAGCCTCACAGTCAGGTCACAAGGTCTAACCACATATCCCAAAAGATACAAAACCTCTCGGAAGAAGGTAAATATCACAATGACCATCAATATTCAATGTTGTAAATCATGGACTACGAGGGCCCTGATCCTCTCTGAGCATTCCCAGAAGGAACAGATCCCAAGATGTCCCAATTCAAGCAGAATAGAAACTAAAATGACAATCATCGAGTATACATATATATAAATACCTCAAGAAGGTCCAGTTCACAATACAATCCTTAGTATATATCGTCATCATACTCATCGATCCAAATAGATAACCATAGACTCAAGAAAAAACATCCAACAAGGGGTTTAACAGAAAGGCATCACCTACCATACTGGCATACTAGGGTCACTCCACCACCTTTGCTTGAGGACCGAGTCATCATACTCACAACAAAAATCCACAATGTAGATAATCAAACCTACCATCAGAGTAAAAAAATGTTTATATAGACCCAAAGGTCATAGTAATCAACAAAAACACACACTAGTAGGCATATATGATGTGAATGCTATATGCCTAGTATGATGCATGAGATGCCACTTTCCGTTTTTGGCCAAGAGTAAAAATCCATCCGTGACCTCTCACATATGGACAAGAGCCATAAGTATATAGTACATCAAAACACCCATAGGACATGTACATCACTCATGGTGAGAATCATATAAAACTGAAACATCGTAAAATCAGAACATCAATTTGAATCCCTGTAAACCCGGACTTCTTATCGGAACAAGGGTTCTCAACGCATCAGTTTTTTATCCCTCATATGATCCAACACATTACTAATAGTCTTGTCTACCATATCATGAATAGTAAAACTGGGAAAATAAAACTACTCTAATACCACATTATAACGTCCAGACCCGGAAGCCAATAAATTGGTGCCCCGAGTAGGTTCGCCACATGTCCTCAAGTGCACCTTCCAATATGATAGAGGCTTTCAAATAGCATCGATGGCCTAGGGTGACATATTGGGGATACTATTCCCTCATACCAATGAATGAAATATAGATAAATAAATAAGTATCAAACATAGCAGAAAGTAATTAGTGTGCAGAAGCAATAAAAAACTGAAATATAACATGTTATAATATTAAAATGTTGTAAAAACCTGAACAACTATGGAATACAGTAAAAAATTGGTCACCCACAGGGCCAAACATACAGATAAAAGTAAAGATTAAATTGAATGAAAAAGTGCATGGTTATACTACTTACATGGAGCTAATCCAAGTACCTGATCTTCAGACACTACCGAACAACACTGGCCTGATAACTAGAACCACTCGAGAATCACCGCTCGATCATACAACAATAGGCATCAGCCACATCCACTATGCAACTCATTCTCATCCTGAAAATAAGACATAAGTTCTACACGTACACTAACATGGACGTGTATGGGTGAAAAATAACCTCAATAGAGAACCCCAAAACGCAACCTATATGTGTTCTACTAAAAGTGTCTGCAACAACAACATGCTCAGCCTTGCTGGAATAAATCAAATGTATGCAAACCAAACGTGCAACCATAGTTGAACCCATGGTCTTCAATCCCTATAATCATGGAATGTTTCACCCTGGATTTCCTTACCAATATACTTATACATGTATATTCCCAAAATTATACACATAAAAATAAATATTAATATTAATGAGTATGTGAATCAAATAATAAGAAACCACATCAGTAGTCAATACATGGGTCCAAAAGCCTGATGTCTCGGACATCCTGTGCAAGGTCATTGATTTAGACATCGTACCACTCAAGGCATGTATCATTATGTGTATCTCTGAGTCTATATTCCGATCGACATGTAACATCTTTGGCCAATGCAAAAATTATATTTCTGAGCATGCTACGTCACCACAGGTTGATACTCGTCATACACCTAGGTTCATCTATACTCACCTCCACTCACTAATGTAGGATACTATATAACAAAAAATAATAATGTAAAGAAGATAAAACATAGAAAAAACCACTCCCCCATAATATCATATCCTCTCCCACAGGCATATCATTCAATAGGGTCAAACCCAATATATCAGTATATCATCATATTCAGTGTTATGCCTAGTGTATAAGCATTTCAGCATGTATCATGTAAAACCACAATGTATAAGGATTTCATCATGTTTTGGGCCAACCCTATATATAAAAATTTCTGCATGTTTCAGTTGGAATCCTGATGTATAAGCATTTCAGCATGATTCTGATCCAAACCCATCATATATGAATTACAGCTTGAGTCGGTACCAAGCCTGGTGTATCACTATCTCAGCATGTATCAAGGATAATCCCGGTGTATCATCATTTCATCATTTTAACAACACATATAAATTACATTATTACATGGTTTAGAATAATCAACACATATGTAAAATACATTTACATAACCAATTGCATCAAGTAAGGATAAATTTCCAATCCCCAGGTAGTACCTCTAGGTATAGTAAATATAAAAAATAACATGTCTCAAATGATAGATCCTATGAGAGAAATTATGGGAATCCAAACAATGTATAGAGAGACACCTCACATCAGACTCAATAGACACCAACCAGGAAGCACATATGCTAAACACTGCAGCATCAATGAATCCAATTCAGATATAAACAAACGAGTGTTGGTGGCCCGAACGCCCAACACAACACTAAATATATAGCCCCATGGTCTTACAATTTCAGCATGGGTTCTAGGTGTCATCTGAACACCAGCTCTACCAAAACCTGAAATACAACTTAGGGTCAGTTAAAGCACATGAACCCACTAGGTCCCTTATGTCAAACTCAAAGAGGTATCTTTCTTGGGATCCACAAGGTAAACACGAGAGTTGGAATCCTACAAGAGATACGTAGTGAAAATAAAGGAATGAATCCTTCTTGGAATTAATAGATGAAGAATAATAGATTTATCCTATAACATTTATCCTATCAATGGAAAATAGGGGAGATATCCCACAAGGGACTACCTAGGTCAGCAGATAAGGAAATGCATCCATCAGGAGATCCTTGGTAGCATCCGGTCTCACAGACTCCTAGGTCATAGGTGAACATCTAACAAGAAGGAATTCCATAAAATCATAGGTCACAGGATAGATCTCATAGATCATATTAGCTCCAAAGTCGCATCTATGTTAGTCTAAACTCATAATGTAACATCCACACCAAGACTCAATCTCAGGTGACAACTAAACATAATAAAGGGAGGAAGAAAATATCCATTTAGATAGAAACCCAAAAATATCATTTAGATGACCTATAAATGAGATTAGGATTCCATCATTTTGATTTACGCAGAAAAATGCTCAGAATGGACTACTCACACATCCAAAACAGTCAACCGATGAAAAATGAAATATTCATCATAATGATACCGAGTGTGGAAGACACCTGATTTCAGTTTTTTGCACCTGAAATAAGTTTATAAATTATCTTATTTAATTGAAGGTCATAAATCCACTTACTATGCATAATATTTACATCAAAAGCAAATGATATGTTTCATTAATTATTCTCCAAATAATAATAATTAAAATATTATTATTATTTTGGACATTCCGTACCACCAAGAATTGTGTACAACAAAAAAAGTTCCCCAACTGGCCACAAAATGTCCCACTCAAATAAATGGTCGTGTGGCTGTAGATGGAACATGAAGTGGACACATAGATTGCATGTTACATTGGTTTAAAGAACCCTAGTAAAAAAACAAGCAGGTAAAAGTACATGGCATGTACTCTAGAGTACATGGGATATTCACATATACTAGTACACATAATGTATATTACTCTACATGGATTTTAATAGTCTCAACTATCATCCCATGTTATTTTTCACATAGACACATGGCCATTATCCACTACACGATGTGTACTCTTAGTACACTATGTGTACTCATTAAAAACAATTATTTTGTGTTCCTTCCCACACGATCGGACATACTACAAATCACTACACAGACTATACTAAGAGTAAATGGAATGTGAATAATAAAATATCTCCTTCCCCAATTGGGATGAAAACATGGCATGTTCCCCTGGAATAGATGTCGTGCAACATATGTTTTCGGATAGGAAAACCAACTAAATGCCCAAAACACACGTATTCGCCCCCAAAACAACAAATCCATCCTCAAGCTGCCACAAGAAAGAAATATAAGTCTTTAAAATCATAAAGAAACATGTTTAAAGGGTATATATGTGGAAAAAATAAATTTCCCTACCTTCAGGTAGAAACCGCTGAAGCATCAGATGATTCACTATCCACAGACGTTGCATGATGACTCCGCACGTCGAGAGCTTCGAAACGGTACCCCTCTTGACTTCCATATCTTTATCTTTATCGATCTCCATTTTCCCCAATGGGACATGGAAAATTAGGAGCACTCATATGGTGTTGGAATGGAGGAAGAATAAATAATAATAACGAAATGAAAATAAGAAAAGAGTGAAAAGAAAAAGACGAAAAAGGGGCATGGTACATCCCTGGTGCCCGACACGACCTTTTTCCACGCCTAGGATAAAAAACCTATTATAGACACAATGGAACAGATTGAATCACAATTAGACACTTATTATCAAATGAGCCTATCTAAATAAATTAATATTTAATTTATTAATATTAATTATTAATTTTACATCTAATATTCGAATAGCTCAGATTTCCACCAAACACCTATCCAAGGGTAAACACCCTATTCTGGAACAAACTTACTTCTGAGAAAAATTATCTTAGATAAACTGTTTGGGAATGAATACTACTTTACTCATCACTATCATCCCATAGTAAAAATTAAAATTTTGGTTAAAAAATATTCTCCATAAAACACAGGTAGTTACAACAAAATAGGTATAATATCATACAGAATATTTTGTAGGACATTATTAATTTAGTTATATTGGATAAAAACCTAAATAAGCTAAAATATAAAAAATTTGACTAATTAGAGTGTTATAAAATTAAATTTTATTATGTTTTCCCTTTAAAGTATTCATATTTTAATAATTCATGTCATGTTTTAGTGGTGTTCATTTTATAATATTAAGGATCAGTTGTCATGATGGAAGGAAATAGTTACAGCACATTCTCTATATCCCTCACTGATGATTTGATCATCATAATTATCACAAAATATTGTTTAAATGATATTCAATGATCCTAGATTATAGAAATCACCTGCAATAAATTGTTCGAGATACCCAACACCAACTAATTTATAGAATAATTTTATGGGCCATGTTATCTTTTTATTGTGATTTCATGATATCAAATCATCCAAATCATTCAATATATGAAATACCATATTTTGTGGGAACATTTACCTTTTAATGTTTGGACACATGATTATAGATAAAGGGACCATCATGAAGATCTAGAAATATGGATTCAATATATGAATTATCTTCTCATCCATAATTTATGAAATATGGTCTGATTGATAATTTTGAATCATGGTGATATAATTCATCTCATTGATTTTTTGGGATGAATTATTATGAATTCAGCTAGAAATTCATAATCAATGGATTATCTATAACTTTTAAATATTTATATTTCATTATATAAATTATTTAATAGTTATGATATACATAAGAATTGTTATATTTTTATAAGTATTAGTAATCTTGTGATGATGGGGGTACTTTTGGAGAATTTTTAATTGTGCTCTATGTATCATTGATGTTTTTATGTGAAAACATTTTTTCAGGAGGAATTATTTTTTATCGACCTAATTATAATGTTTTGGATAACTTTTTGTGTTCATATGATGGTTGATTTCGAGGTAACTATGGGTTATTTCTATTTGGGATAGAAATGTAAAGGCATGTGAAAACATTTGAGGAGAAAACATGTTATGGTTATTTCGATGAATTTACCATATATTAAAATTTATATATGAAAAATATAATATTAGAAAAATGATAACCCACAAGATAGGATAAAACCTATCATGACTGATAAGGTCACAATATTGTATCCCACAACATGAGGGTTATATGCAATCATTTCCTACCATTATCCTACATGATACCCTGCTTAGTATGACAATTAATTTTAAAATAGATTATTAGTTTATTAAGTAATTATTATTATTTTTCCAAAAAAAAACTCTTTTTAGAAATAATAATATGATAAAGTTAATTAAAATACTATGTTACATTATTTAAGGAAAAATTATTTATTTAAATTATTATATAATATATGATGGTCTTATAGTGATTTGAGTTATTCATGGAAATAGTTAGCATATCTTGAAGATTATTAGGACAATTACTTTTTTGTGAGAAATCAAGAGTTATTGATTTCATTAATGGTTAAATATTTGAATTTTCTATTGGAAGATTATGTCATTAAATCCTTTGGATTTTCATTTTAAATATACGTCTCGATTTCTTTGAATAATTATTTAAGGATTTTAATTTCATGAATGATCTATAGTGATTTTTTGATATTAAGGTTGAATTTTAGATATTGAATTTGCAATTAATCAAATAATGATTATTTTTTGGGGGGAATTATCATATATTTTAATAAATATTGTGGATTTTGTTAATGATTAAATATATTATAGATTGATATTTAATATTTTTTGTATAATTTGATTTTATAGATTATTATTCTAGAGATTCAGGCGTAAAAAATTCTATATAAATACATGGATATTTAAGAGAAATATAAGGTTGTGGTGGAAATTAATTAATGGATGAAAATAATATTTTTCATGTAAGTATATTTATTTATGTTTTATGTCCATGAAGTATTATAATTTCTCAACTCTATGAAAGGGATATTAAAATAAGAATGTTATCCCTTTACTTTTGTTACTATAAAATCAATGACCGCTTAACCCATCACAAATTTATGAATTTTGTATTTTTAACATTATCCAAAAAATGCTTTCTATCTCTCTACAATTGAAATTAATGTTTTTTTTTTCTATTCTATATCCATTTTTACCAACATCTCACCCTATTATTTGTTATCTAAGATGGTCATCGTAATTACTATTAATTTTATTAAAGAGAATGTTTTATAAATCCTTCTTCTACTATGGGAATGCAATAAATGTATTTTGAAAAGTGTTAAATTAGTTACCGAAAGTGAATTAAAATTGTGAGGATGAAATTTTATGGTGGGGGGGCTAATGTCACATCTTGAGTTTTTAAAAATATATACTATGTTCAATAGTATACATGATAAATCACATTACCCTCCAGCAAACAACTAATTATTATTATTTAAATGTTACCATATAACATAACTATTAAAATGGTGGGTATGAACATCATTAATTGAATTGTGATAATTTGGTTCACACATTTAAAGAAATAATTATTTGGTTAATATTTAATTATCAATTAATTTAAACCTTTTTTTAAATAAAATGATACATTTTTTTAAAAAACTATTTAAATAAAATTAAATGTTCCCATAAAATAATAAAATAACTCTTGTTGGATTTTGTTATTGAAATACTTATTTCATATATTAAATATACTGTTTAAAATTTATCTTATATTTTTTATATACATCATTCATGAAAAAATTATATTATTTAGATAAAAGGAATAAATTTTTTAAAGGTAGTTTTTCTACATTTTATGGAACACACTTTTTAAATATATTTTTTCCCACGATGATAAAATACAAATGAAAAAATAAACTTATTCATTTAAATTATAATATCAAAATTTGATTTTTATTTAATTTTTTTATATTTTTCTGATAAGATTCATTATTTGAATAATAGTGGAATAAAATTCAGCTTTTTAGTGAATTTGTTTTTCTATAAAAAATATTTTTATAGTGTTGAATTATGTTTTTGAAATTTTTTAATGTTTACTTATATTATATTTTCTTAATTTTATTTTATTATGGACAATGAAGTTAATTTCACCTTGAAAATGGATATAATAACATGTTAATCTTATGATGGCTCTGAATTTTGGAAAAACCTTTTTTTTCATTCCATCTACAAGAAACACTGTAATTTTATTACTGAAGAATTTTATTATATAAATTTTAAAAAATTGATATCATATTTGGAATTATTGGGTCAAATTTTTGAAAATAAGTTCCTTTATTTATTTTGATATTATGAAGAGTAACATTGATAATTTTCATTTATCACGGTAAATGGTAAATCAGGTTACGTAGGATTAAATGATATGATAAGGACAATAAAATTCCCAAACACCTAGAAAAATCTAATTGGATGAATAAAAATTGTCCCATAAAATATAAGGATCCTAATTGACTCCGTTATTGGAATCTTATCTATGTAAATTATAAATATATTATTAAAATAAATGAAAGTGACAAAATTTCACACTCTTATTTTGGGTAAGTAAAATAAATTTCATATAGGAATAAAAAGGATATATCTTCAATAATAAGGACCAATTAGAAGTATAACAGTATTATATACATCATTTTAAATTACTTATAAATTTTATAGATTATACAATTACATATATTTTGAACAAAATAGTTATATTGTAATTATTTTTAAATTGAAATATCCATTAACTGATTATAAAAATATTAAAATAATTATTTTATGAAATAATTATGGTTCCCTATGAATTTTCATTTGTAATATGACATATTAAGAGAATATAATAATTTTTCAAATTTTTATCTTTTTTTTGTATTTTTTTATATTTAATGAAATGAATAGTGTAAATAATTACACTATTGAAATTTTATGATAATAATATTTTATAAATTACATATAAATTTAAAATATATTTAAAATCTACCAAGTGATTATTATAAGGAAAAAAATTTCATTAAGTTTCCATTTAATGACAAATTATCCTAAATTATTCTAATCAGATAACCTCTTAATATTTAAAATGTTGTAACAACAATTATAGTTAATGTATATTAATTTAGTGTGAAACATGAAGTCATCGAATAAAATAATATTGATGAATATATAAAATTTATCTTTTGTGATTATTTTTCACCATAATCATATTATCTTACATATAACACAATTTGGAATCATTTGGCGTTAACAATTAATTTATATTAATTTGGTATTATAATGGTTTCTATGTGTACCTGTAGAAACCCAAGCTTGATGTACATGGACATTACATTACATTGGATGAATAATTAAAACATAACAAGATACAACACTAAAGGACAGTAATAGTTTAGTGTCTTTGGAAACTCGGAACATAATCTTCTAATAATGGTGAAAGATCTTCAACATCTCCCATAAAGAACTTCCCCTTTTGATTTCTTACCTATAACCTTTCTATAAATCCTGGGGAAAATAAAAAATAAAAAGGGTGATCTCAAATGCTTAGTAAGGGTAAGAATGGTGAAAATAAAAGAAATCATATACATTCGACCTTAAAAAAACATGAACATAATGATTAAACATCAAAATCTAGAGAAATAAATCTTGGAATTACATAAGGCATAGATCATAAAGGTACATTAATCATGATATAATTTCATTGGAATAAAACATTTAATTGTGGAAGACCATAAATCACATGATATGATTTCCATAATATCCAAGGCATTGCGGTCAAGACAATCATAGTGGACAAAGTCCCTTTCTAAATCAAGTCGACTCCTCATTCCCGTCCAGTATCACTGAACTGGATTTACTTGCCATTCCATCCATGTCTATCTCATGAGATATAAATCTTTAACCAATGCATTTGAGGGAGATATAGGTCCCACCCATATCATAATGAAATCATTATTACTTGTTCCACAAAATAAACCTAAATATTCGTCATAACCCAAATAATAAAAAGGGTTTCATAAACATCCTCCCATCATAACGTAATCCATATAAAACAAATGGATATCATTTCATAATAAGAAGAATAAAACCATGTAAATAATTGATATATTATAATTGAAACATAATCATACAAAATAATGTCATCTGAGATGGAAAATAGTTTTGACAAAACACTTGAAATGAATTCTTGAGGAAAATATCCATTCTTCTTCAAAATCATTTTCTATTCACAAAATGCCATTATATTTTTAAAAGAAAATTATTTTTTGGAAAATAATCATGAAATATTATAGAGTAAAATTCATGAAAAAAGGCGTCATGAAACTGTAAAATTCCATTCATGTAGCATAAGTAAAAAAATATTCCCCTCATACTTTTAACGCAAAAGTCAAAAAGTACCACCTATGGTAAACAAAAGAAATATTCCTTCCATAACACAAAGTAAAATCCCAAGAGAGGTAAACATGAATTTAAAAATACATGGAAGAATATTAAACACTTTATGAAAAACATTTTTTTGGAAATGGATTAAATATATAACCCAAGTAAATACTTACAAATAAACAATCTCGGATAAGAACGAGATTAGAGTAGTTATCCCTTACCTTAGGACAGATATTCTTCGTACGTATCCGTACATCCTGTATAATGATTTAAATAATGTCATTTACTTATTAAAGAATCATATTAATTGTTATGATATCATATTTGGTTCACTTATGACTTTATATTACCCAATCATTTGTAAATTCCATGTTAAAGCAGTGTTTTGGGTAAAATCGTTTTATTTATCGTACGTGTCTAGACATGTTGTTATAGATATTACTATTAAATATATCATTATTTAATTACTTCCAGAATGTAAATAATGATTTATATATCATATATATTCATTATATATATATAATAGATAGAAAAATGAAATGAAATACACCTTTCATGGAGACGGTAGGCCGTACGTACACAAGAATTCTATTTTCCTTTCCTTATTGACTTGAATGGAAGTAAGTAGATGAAATATATATATATATACACATAAATCCAGTATCATTATAATGTCATATATTTAATTATTATTCATTATATATACTTTATAATCATTCTTGAATAGTTAACACAGAGAATAAATCTCATCGCGTTGTGGAGATGGTAATCCGTACGTACGCACATGCGATTATATTATTCCTATAAATATTGAATTTAATTGGAGAGGATGATATAGTATATAAGAATCAGTATGATGATATAATAACTATTTATATTTATTCTTTACACCATTATACCAATCCACGTAAGGTGGTGGTGGAAAAATAGATTACACCACAGCGTGGAGATGACATTCCTTATGTACGCACGCACAATGATTTCGTTTTCTGTAGGATCAAAAGAAGGTGAAATGGGGTTGTCTAATATTTATAATAACATATCATTATATTAGTTATACTGATGTTATTACTTTATAATTAAACAACTAAATAATAAGAAATTTAAGATGGATGAAAACTTGAAAGAATCCGTAGAAGAGATTGACTCTTCTTCGACGCACATCTTTTAAGATTCCTCTTATGGCACTAGAGTTGGTCTTTTGAGGAGACCAAAACCACTATAATTTTTCTAGATACTTTTAGGAGGTAAATTAGTTTGTTTTTTCCAATCATGATGGCTCAAAATTGTTTACAGATAATAGGGAGGTGGTGCACTTTTATAAGGGAGGAGCGGGGCACCTTAAGAAAAACATAAAATATTATTGTATAATAAAGTCATATTCGGTTTATAAAAGCTCTAATTTAATTTATTTCGAAGCTAAAGTGGGGATGGGTCGAATTCCTCTCAACCAATAGGGTTTATACAAGTATATGTTACTATTTTAACCTTATCATTTTGATTTAACTCTATGTTAAATAATTTCACATCAACCATGTCTTCTTGTTTTCTTACACTATGTGGTTAATAAACATACTATAATAAGAAATAAGAAACCCAAGTGGTTAATTATTAATATATATAACCTTATCTAAGTAAATTGGCCAATCCATATATTTTTATTAATATAATAACAATTAATAATATAACATTTGTTTTAAAAACTATTTTATGTCAATTTGGACAATATTTTGTAATTGATTTTTGTGAATATCATAAAATCATGATTAGTTTAAGAAACTTTAATTAAATCAATACTAACATGTCATATTAACCTTTAAAATTATTTTAATAAATAAAAAGTCTAAAATTACATTTATTTGGGTATTTATAAAATCAATTCTTTTAATATTCCATTAATATGGTAATTACTACATCATTATTGTGTCATACATGAATTAAATTATTTAATGTTTAAAAATTATAAATAAAATACCATTATGTAAAAAATATTTTTAACTGTATAATAAATATTTATAGTTGAATTTATCTTATGTATAACCTTATATTAAAAAAACTTTAGTTATTAACCTTTGATTTTAACTCTTTTAACTCTTCATTAAATAAAATAATAATAACTAACCTATTCTAATCCATGTGGACCTAAAGGGTAATATTTTATTCCTAATTTTGTTTTTGGTCGAATTAAACTTATTTAATAGAATTAGGACATGTGTTAGGGTAATAATAATATCAGTTTTACCCCTAATTACCCTATTTAATTTTAACCGTGGTAAATAAAAGTAAAAAGTTACTATTCACCAAAAATTATTTTTATCTTATTGAACAACATTTTACTCCAAGATATTAACTGTGTCTCTTGGATTTTTGAAATTCTACTCACAGAAGTGGTAAAATTAAGTTTTATGTAAATTTTCAAATTCTCCTAGGCGGTGGGTCAAAGACGGTGAAAAGTTCAATAAAATGTCTATATATCTAAAAGTTTTATAAAATGACTCCATTGAATTGAATTGAACTTATATCAATATTATGTAACTATTTTGACATAAAATAAATTTAAATCAAATAAATTATTATTTAAATAAAATGTCGGTTTTAACCAATAACAATGTATTTTCAGTATTCATTAAAAATTTATATTTTTTAGAAAAATACCAAAATTTCACTATAGGCTAATTTTATTATTATGAATCCAAAAATGAAATCAATTTTGAAAGATAAACATTATAAAATATCAAAAAGTGTAGATTACTATTTATAACTGCTAGTTTATATAATATTTTAATAATATATCGTTGTTTAGTGAAACTCGGTATTGCGTACAACACACGCTATCGTCTATAGTCGTGATTGCGTGTAAAACAAACCAAGACAGGTTTGCGTGTAGTGAATGATATCTTTGTTGTTGTGTATAATAGAATCGAACCATATTTCATTTATACACTTAATATATATGTATATATATATATACACTCACTGTTGTTTAGAATAACTTCTATCAAACGAACTTGAAATTTTTTATAACACGATCCAAGAATAGTGTTGCTTATACTAAAAACTAATATGGTGTTGCATATAGCACAAGTTAATATTGGTGTAGCATACAACAAATGATATCAACCAAATTAAAAAAAATATATCTCATAAAATATCGGGGTGTTACATTCTACCCCCCATAAAATGAATTTCCCCCTCAAAATTAGTCGGGGTTATAAATCATTTACAACTTGAATGTTTCATTAATTGAAACTCACATCGTAAAAAGGAATACTAAATATTAATTTTATAAACTAATGTACGAAATGTAACGGTTACCCAAATTAACTCATCACTGGGTTTCCACATAGGAGAACATAGATGAAAATATGGATATTGAAGAGAAATATAATCATCATCTTCTGATGAAGAGTGATAGAGGTCATGGCTATAAAAAATCCATCAATAATAAAGCCATAATTTTTTGAATATCTAAGGTACCATTTGATTCATCAGATATGAGGGCATTAGGACAACATTTGTGGTTTCCAAGATCATTTCCCTAATGTTGAAGAATTTTTGAATTAAAATAAATTCTGACTTGATGTGGGTATAATCTAACTGTTGTTTGTGCTTTGAAAAATTTCCACTTCATCTCTTAAATAGTTGAAGTTGAATTTGTCTCCAATTATGTATTAGTAGATCAAGTGACAGAATGATATGTCATTCCATCTATCTCAAATGTAAGTTTAACAAATGTTATATACATAAGTCCATCTATAGTGAGATTAATCGTATATGGTTCATAAAATGGAAATATAATTCATCTATCATAACTCTTAATAAAATAATACTAGTTTATAATAACTAAGAAATTCATGTAGGCCAAAGGTACGAGATAAAGCCATGTCACACTTCGATTGTGGGTTCGATTCCCACAACTTTGTCCGACGCGATGGGTTGTCGCTCATCCTGCAGGTTTTCTTTTTTCTAGAACTACACTATTATAACATTCCATAAAAAATATCGAAAAAAGGTTCTATCCTTAAACAATATTATCTTTTTTTGACATAATCCAATTCAAATATTTAGGCTTATACAAAATACTTCTATCCAATCTCATGGTGTAAAGAAAACGATTACTTGAAGGGTCACATAATAAGCATGTGAATACCATCATTTATCCCCCATATATCATAAGATATATCTTGTTGGTCAATTTCAAAACATGTGAATACCTTAATCATGTATTCTTTTCAAACATGAATTACCATAGAACCATAGGGAAAACAAGAATGCTGTCCAAACTTAACTCTTTCACATACCAAAATCCCTAAATTTCTATATACTCAAACCATGATATCACTTTGTCCTTATATCAGTCATGAGTTCATGAATACTATAAAACATTTCATTTTCACCTAATCCTTTCATTATGTGCATATCATCTTCTTTCCAAAAATATTTCCATCACTTTTCATGTTTACTAGTATCGTATGCTTAAGGAAAACCATAATGGACCAGTTCATAGATATTCCAACATACCATAAAAGTACCTCAACAACATTATTCATGAATAAAAAAACATAAAAATTCAGTCCATCATCTTCAATGATTTTCATGGAATAATTACTTCCTTGATTTAGAAGTAACCTCTTAGGTTAGGTCATTGAGTTGGGTAATGTCCATGTTCTCCATAGATATGACATTGAACTCCATTACAATCTGTCACTCTATGGCCCTTCTTCCCACACAGATAACATCTTCCCCTCCATTTGATGTATTCATCAAGGTTCTTCTTCCCTTATTTAGAAATCTCAATCTTCCTTTCTCTATTATCCTCACCATGAAAACATGAATAAAAGACCATCTTCCTCTTATTTTATTATTTAGGAATACCAAAAAAGTTCTCATTCTTAATCATATACCGCGATGACTGATTCGAAGTAATCATAATATCTCTCTTTCTAGGAATTACGCAATTTCGTTGTTCGGAATAACCAATTTGTCCATTGTATTAAATTTTTACCCAATTCCTTCTAGTTCCTTATATAGACTAAAACCAATAACCATGGTGTAAGAAATAGTTAAAATAATGAGGAACCACATTATCATAAAATCTCACTTATGGGATGTCTAACATATCACACATTCTTTAATCCTTGACAACTTTGGTTCACCCGAGGTTATTCATGATCGTCAACATAATTCTAGGACTGTAACCTATAGTAATACTAATCCTTAGGGAAATCCTTAGACATACATTAAAAATATCACTATGGATTTAACTAATGTTTTTGCATCATAGTTTGAAAAGGTTAAATAAACCATTCCTCTAATACCAACTGTATAGAGCCAAGATTGACGTACATGGAAATTACATTACTTTTTTGGAATAATTAATACATAACAAACACTAAAACTCAAGGATTGTAATAGTTCTGTGTAATTCGAATCTCGAAACATAATCTTCTATTCACAGTGAAAGATCTTATTTCTTCTTCAAAATCATTATCTTATCACAAAATCATTATCTTCTCAGAAAATTCCATTAAATTATTAAAATAAAAGGATTATGTGGAAAATAATCATGAAATATTATAGATTAAATTCTTGAAAATAAGGCATTATGAAACTGTAAAAATCTGTTCAAGCTGTATAAGTTGAAAAAACATTATCCTCATACTTTTAATGGAAAAGTCAAAAAATACCACATATGGTTAAAAAAGAATAATTCATTCTATAACACAAAGTAAAAGTCAAATAACGGTAAGAATTAAATTAAAAATACATGGAATCATATTATACACATTATTAAAGACATTTTTTATGGACATGTATGATAAATACAACCCTAGTAAACACTTACGAATAAACAATCTCGAATAAGAACAAGATTGGAATAGTTATCCCTTACCTTAGGTCTGATATGCTTCATACGTATCCAAAACAACTATATAATGATTTAAATAATGTCATTTACTTATTAATAAATCATATTAATTATTATTATATCATATAAGGTTCAATCATGACATTATATTACCCATTCTTTTGTAAATTCTATGTTAATGTAGTGTTTTGGGTAAAATCATTTTATTTATCGTACGTGTTTGGAATTGTTGTTCTTGAAATTATTATTAATTATATCATAATATAATTACTTCTATAATGTAAATATTGATTTATATATCATATATATTTATTATATATATATATAATAGATAGATAAATGAAATGAAATGCACCGTTCATGCAGATAGTAGGTCGTACGTATGCATGAATGTTGTTTCCCTTTCCTTATTGAATTGAATGGATGTATGTAGATGATATATATAGATGAACAAAAATCCAGTAGCTTTATCATGTCACATATTTCATTATTATTCTTTATATATACTTTATAATTATTCTTGAATTGTTAACATGGAGAATGAATCTCATCGCGTCATGGAGACGGTAATCCGTAAGTACGCACGAGCGAGGATATCATTCCCATAATTATTGAATTGAATTGGAGTTGATGATATAATACCTCAAAATCAGTATGATGTTATAATAACTATATATAGTTATTCTTTACATCATTATTCCAATCCATGTAAGGTGGTGGTGGGAAAATAGATTACACCACGGTGTGGAGACGGTATTCCGTACGTATGCACGCGCGGTGATTTTGTTTTCCATAGGATGGATAAAAGTTGAGATGTGGTTATTTCATATTTATAATAACATATCAGTATATTATTTATACTGATGTTATTACATTATAATAAAACAACTAAAAAAATAAGATCTTGAAAAAGAAAGAAAACCTGAATCAATCGGTATAAGAGATCACCTCTTCTTCGACACACCTCTTTTAAGCTTCATCATAAGGCACTAGAGTTGGTTTTTTAGGAGACGAGAACCTCTATATTGTTTCATGGGATGTTTAGAATGGAAATTAGCAGTGTTTGGACGAGTTTTAAAGCTCGAAATTGTGTAATGAGAAGAAGGAGGAGGTGCCCTTTTATAAGGGAGGAGAGGGGAACCTTAAGAAAAACATAAAATATTATTTCATAATATAGTCATATTCGGTTTATAATAGCTCCAAATTGATTTATTTAGAAGTTAAAGTGGGTATGGGTCTAAATACACTCAACCAATAGATTTTAGAAAAGTTTATTTTATGATTTTAACCTTATCATTTAGATTTAACTATAAGTTGAATAATTTAACTTTTAACATGACTTCTTGTTTTCTTACACTATATAGTTAATAATCATACTATAACATGACAAAAGAACCCCAAGTGGTTCATTTTTAATATATATAACCTTATCTAAGTCATTTTTCCAAACCATATATTTTTATAATAGAATAACAATTAATAATAGAATATTTGTTTTAAAAACTATTTTATGTCAATTTTGAGTCTATTTGGTAATTGATTTTTGTGAAAATCATAACAGCATGATTAGTTATAAAATTTTAATTAAATCAATAATTACATGTCATATTAACCTAAAAATTTAGTGTTATTCTTAAAAAGTCTCAAATTACATTAACTTGGGTATTTTTAACAACAATTATGTTAATATTTCATTAATATGGTAATTACTGCATCTTCATTGTGTCATAAATAAATTAAATTATTTAATGTATAAAAATTATAAAAAAAATTCCATTATGTTGGAAGTATTTTTATCATTATAATGAATATTTATAGTCCAATTCATCTTATGTATAACCCTATATTGTAAATGTCTTAGTTATTAAACATTCATTTTATTTTTTGAACTCTTCTTTAAATGAAATAATAATAAGAGTCCTAATCTAATCCAAGTGGACCTAATGGGTAATATTTTATTCCTATGGTTGGTTTTGGTCTAATTACAGTTATCTAATAGAATTCGGACATGATTTAGGCTAATAATAATATCATTGTAACCCTTAAATACTTTATTTAAATTAACCATGGTAAATAAAAGTAAAAAGTTTCTATTCACCAAAAATTATATTTATCTTATTGAACCACATTTTACACCTTGATATTAATCGTGCCTCTCGGATTTTCGAAATTCCACTCTCAGAAGTGGTAAAATTAAGTTTTATGTAAATTTTCAAATTCTCCTAGGAGGTGTGTCAAAGTTCATGAAAAGTTCCATAAATTTTTATATATCTAAAATTATTATAAATTGACTCAATTGAATTAAATTGAACATGTGTATGTATTATGTATTTATTTTGATATAAAATAAATTTAAATAAAATAGATGAATATTTAAATAAAAATATAGTTTTAACCAATAAGTCAGTGTTTTCACTATTTATCAAAAATTGAATGTTTTCAGAAAAATACCAAAATTTCACCCTAAGCTAATTTTGATATTATGAATCAAAAAATGAAGTCCATTTTGAAAGATAAAATTTATAAAATTTCAAAAAGTAGGGAATTAATATTCCTAAAGGCTACAATATATATTATTTTAATAAAATATCTTTGATTAGTGAAACTTGTTATTGCGTACAACTCACGCTATCGTGGACGGTCGCAATTGCGTGTAAAGCTAACCAAGTCAGGGTTGTGTGTAGTGAAGGATTCCTTTGTTGTTTTTTTATAATATAATCCAACCATATTTAATTTATACATTGAATATATATGTTTATATATACACTCAATGTTGTGTAGAATAACTTCAATCAAACGAACTTGAAATTTTGTGTAACACGATCAAAGAATAGTGTTGCGTATACTGAAAACAAATATGGTGTTGCGTATAACACAAGATAATCATGATGTAGCGTACACCATAATACATCAATGAAATTAAAAATAATATATATCATAAAATATCGGGGTGTTACAGTACCCCTCCATTATCCTATAAAAAGTCAGTCACTCATCTATATTACATTCACTTCAA
This sequence comes from Viscum album, assembly GCA_963277665.1. Lineage (NCBI taxonomy): Eukaryota > Viridiplantae > Streptophyta > Magnoliopsida > Santalales > Viscaceae > Viscum > Viscum album. Next base: position 1,796,726,220 of record OY728156.1, on the reverse strand, counting down.
GAACCATTTTTTACAGACAAGATCTTACCAAAACAAATTATATAATTCTTCCCCACATTCTTGAGGAATTTTTATGCATAACACCCTCAATAGATATGTTAAGGTGTCTTGAATGTTGATCATGTGAAGGGAAGGTACTATTTTTACTTATGAGATTCAATTTTATTTATTCTTCCACTAACATAAAATCTCAGTAAACAATGATGAAATAATAAACCAGTCTCATTAATTTAATTTAATTTTATTATATTAAAATAATCACCTAAACCCTCTCAACTTCCATCAACTGGGAAAAATTAATTGTTTATGCATACGTATGAACTATCCCCTCTACGAACAGATAAAATTATTTTTCCATAACCATATCTCTATTCTGGTTATTCTGATGATATTATTCTTAATATATCATATTGGTTATAAATTTAAAATTATATGAGAATAATATATCAATTATCTTCTTAATTTATGCGCATATAATAGTGATAACATCATTTCTGCGTACTTGTGAACTGACACCTCCACGAAGTTATGTCATTCATTTATATTGCCTACATCAAATGTATGATAAATATATAGAAAAATATATTTTAAATTTTAATATGATGTTATTGATTTTTTTATTGTTTTGTAAAGATAAATGGATAGTAAATTTTGTTCCATAATGATTACTGAAAAATGGAAACATTAAACATGTTTACATACAACTTACCGTCTCCTTGATGGTATCACTATTATGTTTTCATATCAAACATCAAATGGGTTGTTTTAAAAGTATAATTAATGTATAAAAGTGATTAACATATCATGAATATTATTCTTAATATGATATAATCATTACCATATGGTCTATTAGAAATATTTTAAATTCATGTTTGACTCGAGTACCAAATATCAAACAAATGCCTGAAGTGGATATAAATAATGTTTTAATTGTTATAACATATATTAAGTCATATAAAGGATAAATAAAATTAAAAAATATTCTTAGTAATGTAAATAGTTATCCAATGATTATTTTTCAGCTTGATATAGATTGTACATTTCGAACTGGACTAGTGGTAAGGGACTTCTCCAATGTCTCCTTTCACTGAGACATTTCATAATGATGTGAACATTTATTATTTTAATATGTGAATATACACCGTATTTAAAAATATATAAACTTTTTATAAATATTATCTTGTTATTTAATGGTTAGTTATATTTTATTGTTTCATGTAGATCGTATTTAAATATTAAAGGAGGTATGGGGAGCTCTAAAAAATTAATGAAATAATTTTCAAATAGTTCTTCTATTTCAGTATTTATAAAATAATTTTAAATGAAATCCTATCTTTGTCGTATATTTATTTAAATTATATTTCAATGCATTTTTTATGTATTTAACTTAATATATGTAAAAATGATAAAATAAATGTTTTTAATGATTATGGTGTCAAAAACTTCTCCATCATCATGATCATTATTTGGTATATGGATTCTTCTACAAGACTTAGTGTTTTTAAAATGAAAGGAACCCATTTATTCCCTTTTCTAGATAATTTCATATTTAAAAGACTTTATTGAATGGGTTTGATTATTTCAATTTGTTTAAAAGAATTGTCATTATTGTAAATGAAATTTTATGAATGTAATGATTGAAATTAAAATTTATGATTATATAATTTTACATGAATATTTTAAGGGTGTTAGCAAGATAAAAAAAGGATATGTGGTCACGTTATAAGCTCCAATTCCCTAGATTAGGATTTTAGTCGTATGGCTACTATATTGGTAAGAGTGACATGTAAGGATGTCAGATATATAGATATTCCATGATAGACATGTCTGGATGTCGACCATATTTTTATTACATATTAGTATAATTATGTCTCAAGTTAACTACTAATAAATTTTTTGTTTTCTTATGAGTTTTCAAGGAAATTATTTTTTCTCAAAACGTAAAATAATTATCTTTTAGATATGTTGCTCTTTTTTTTGAGTAAATAGATATGATTTATTTTAAGGAAATTATTTATGTGGTTTCACATGTCCAAAAGATTTGTATCATTAATTCCATTAATGATATTATTTTGAATCCCGTATTGTAAAATATTTTTCGTAGGAAATTAAGATTGGTAAAGATAGATAAGATTTTATGAATGATGAACTGATGATGTGACATGAAAAGAAACCATGTTTTATTTTCAAATGGGTTACATTGGTGAAAAACGTTTACTGATTATAAGTATCTACTTGTAATGAATGTGTTTACTATGTAATATTTTTTACAAATTAACTCTAACTATACAACTAATATATACTATAGAATTAGTTAATTTAAATTCTATTCAATTTTACTAGAATATGTTCTGATTAAGGTCATGTCCTTACAAATCATTTTAGTGAAATTTCATAGATAAATTTTGATGTTAGGATGTTATGAAGGTGTAGGTTAAAGATCTTTTATAACATATAGGGTTTTTATCAAATGAAAATCATTTTTGGACTGTTTTAATTTATTTTGATTGGATAAAAACCAAAATCGACTGAGATATTAGGAGGTGGAAGGAATATATCATAATAAAATTTTATTTTATTATCTCTACTATATAGAGTATTCTTCTTTTAAAAATTCATTTCACGTTTATGTGTTGTTATATTCAGAATATTATTGATTATATTTCAATATGGAAGGAAATTTATATTTCGAATCCTCATTATCCATCCCTGATGACTTTATCATCACTATTTTCTCCAATAATTTTTGGATTTATTTTGAATGACTCTTGAGTATCAAAATCAACTGTAAAGTATTGTTTTAGTTATCCATCGCCTATTCATTTCTAAAAAATATTTATGGGTTAAGGTATATTTTCCATATGATTTCAATATCTAAACCCATATGACTATTTACGAAGGTGATATACTAGTAGTGGTGTGAAAAGATTCTTTTTAAAAATAGGAAAACATGCCAAAATTTAAAATGAACATCAAAATGTTGTTGATTGGGTTCATGTTGGGAATTATCTTATTATCCATATATTATGAAACAAGATATTATTAATATTTATGAATCATTATTATATAATTAAACTCTTTTATTTTCATGAATTTTGAATTAAGAAATAGGGTTGAAATTCATAGTTAATGGCTTATAATGAACAATAAATTTATAATTTTTTACATACAAAGGATTTAATAATTATAGTATACATAAGGACTATGAACTGTTTAAATGTAATCATACACTTTTGATGATGGGGGTACATTTGAGAAATATTTATTTATGTTATAAGTATCCTGGTGATTATATATGAGATTGTTATTTGAGGTATAATTTATTGTGGAAATAATAATAATGTTATGTAAAACAATTATGATTCATACGATCTATAATTTTGAGGAAATTATGAGTTTCAACATTTTTGGGAAAAATTTAATGGTATGGGATAACCAATGAGATTAGAATAATTTATGGCTATTATGTTGAATTTAACATATTTCATGAATGTTAAATGAATTATATTTTTTATAAAAAGGATAACCCACAAGATAGGAGGAAATATTTCGTGTCCAGTAAGGCTATGAGAAATAAACTCATAACTAAAGGGTGACATCGGTGTATCGCCTACTAGTATCATGTGTGATGTCATAGTTAGTATAAATTTTTCATTTATGTTTATTGATTTTATGATAAATTAAATAATTTTATTTTGAATTTTGTTCCCTATTTGGGAAATCCAATATGATCAGGGAAAATATAATACTATGGTATATTATTTGAGGAATAAAATATGATTTATATTTTTGAATAATATCTGATGAATATATAGTGATTCATGTTATTTATGGAAATGTTTAGTCTATATTGAATATTATTAAGACAATTAATTTTTTTATTTGACATAAATTTTGAATTTATTCATTTGGAGATAAATATTTAAATTATATCTTTTATGATTATGATATTAAATCCTTATGATTTTTTGGTTTCAGTCTTAGTTTGGATTATTTGAATGATTTTTTTCAATGATATTTATTTTTGTAATGGCCTCTATTGAATTTTTGATATTATTGTTTAAATTTTGAGTATGATGTAGTATTTCATCAAATATGGTTTACATAATTTTGGTAATTATCTTATCTTTGCTAAAAAAAATTTGGTTAACTATAAAATATAGTAGATATAAATAGTTATTACTTTTTGGATAATTTAATTCTTTAGATGTTGATTCTAGTGATTCACTCAAGAAAAACTCATTTTAAACACTCATTATTTGGAGAAAAAGAATATTTTTTTTAAAATTTATTCGATGATGAAATTATACATATAATGTAATTAAATTTCCTTATATTATTCATCCATGTTGTAATATAATTCTTCAACTCTATGAAAGGAGTCTTAAAACAAAAAAATAATTTGATTAATTTTTTTACTATGAAATCAAATACCCTTTATCTTATAAAAAAATTATGGTTCTGTAATTGTTATCATCATCATGATATTTTTTTCAACCACTCTCTATCAGAATATGATGGTTAGTTTTCTCATCCATATTCATGTTTTCCTACATGGAACCCTATTATTTTTTACCTTAGGTGATAATCATAATTCCATTAAATATGTAGTTTTATTTATCCATTTATAAATTTGTGAAAGAAAAAATGTATTTTAAAAATTTATACCTGAGTTATAAACATCGAACTCAAATTTAAAAGATTTAACTTCCAAAATAAGGAGAGGATAATATCATGAGTTTTTAAATGAAATACTTTGTTTGATAGTACAAATGACTCACAAAATTGAGTTCCAACAAACAACTAAATATTATTATTTAAATGTTACCCATATCCATGCTATTAAAATGGGCAGAATGAAAAATTTTAATTTAAATGTTGAAATATGGTTTACACATGTATATAATTAAATATTCTTGAATAATTTATTATCAATGAGCTATAAAATGAAACTCATTCATCTATATTCTGTACACATTAAAATCCATTTGGTTTATAAAATATCTACCAAAATAACCTTTACAAAATCCATCCCTGCATCAGTGGAACATTAGCATTGGAAGAACACCAAAATTAGAGGGGTTGAGGTTTTATGAAAGGTGATCATCTGAAAGAATGGTAATGTTCATGTTTATGTATTTATATTTTATTTCTTATTCAATTACTTTGAATCTCATTAAAACTTGTAAATAGATTACATACAGTATCCTAAATGTAATTAAATTTTATTTAATTAACATCATCACCTAAATCCATATCCACTTCTAGAAAATTTCAATTGAATTGGTCGTTCATATGTACATGTGACCATCACCTCCACGAAGTGATAAAATTAATTTTCCATAACCATCACTCATGACTTATTATTATGATGGAATTAATGTTTATATGTTATATTTATTAAATATTTATCATTTTATGATAATAATATATCTATTTCATTTGTACTTTATAGAAACATAAAATTGAAAACATCGTTCATGCGTACATGTAAACTATCACCTCCACAAAGTTATGTGATTTGTTTCAATTATCAACATAAAATTTATTATATAAATAAAAATATATATGTATGTATATTTAAAATATTAATATTATATTTAATGTATTTTTAACACTATGTAATTATAAAATTATAGATACCATCATTCCATAATTATCGTTCAAAAATAGAAACATTAGTCACACATACGTATATCTTATCATCACGATGATGGCATCATTGGTCATTTTTTGTAGCCATACAAAAATTGTTTGATTTAAACGTCTAATTAACATATAAATGTTATTTTTATGTCGTTAATATAAATTTTTAGATGATATAATCATTATCATTTTCCCTATAAACACCATTTAAAATTAATTTTGGACTCAAAATCCAAATATTGACCAAACAATTTTTGTGAACATAAATAAGTCATTAAATTTTATAACATTATAATAAGACTTATAAAAATAATATTTAACATAAAAACAATCAAGGAAGTATATAATTTCCAAAAGGCATTTATTTAGGATTACAATGATTGTATGTGATGAACCAAACTCCTAATAAAGGTGTTCATCCCAATATACATTCGTTGATAATTTTCTTGATGAAATGCAACTTTATTTTTTTATAAATTATATATAAAAACCCTCTGACATTACATAGCCATATTATACCTATTATAATGTTATCTAATGTTTTTTAAATGATATTATTTCATGTAAATTTTGATTTAAATTTTTAAATTTGTATGGGATTCTTTTAATATTAAACGATTTAATTTTCAAATAATTTTCTCATTGCAATTAATTTTTATATTATATTAGATACTTTTAATATATATATAATGTAGAAAAAATTTATTTATTTTTTAAATTTAATTAAATAGTATCTCAAAAGAATATTTTTTGTGTTTTTTACATAACATTTTGTAAAACGACAAAATAAATGTTTTTAATGATTACAATGATAACAATGTCGCCACTACTGGTAACACTGTTTAATATATTTATTCCTATTTTAGCATCAATGTATTGAAAAGGAAAAAAACATGTTGATTCCATTTTTAGATTATTTTGGAATTGAAAATGGTTTTTGAATTGTATTGATTATTTAAATACTTGGAAATGATTTCTCATGATTAAAATTGATTTTTTATTAGGGAAATGTTAGAAATTAAAATCCTATATATATAATGAGAATAAAATGGTACTTTAACATTTGATGGGTGGTTACATAGTAATCCTTGGATGGGTGGTTACATTATAACCTCCAAATCATTGGGAATGGACATCAGCTGTATGATTATTCCATTTTTAACAGTGACATGTATCAATGTTAGACGTATGTCTATTCCATGAATGAAATTTTTGGAATTAAATTGTATCGTTACTCCACATTATTATAATTATTCCCCATATTACCAAGTTATATATTATATGATTTTATATGGGGTTCTTGGAAATAATTTATTTTCAAAAGGAAAGATAATTATATTTTTGTTATGATGATCTCCTTTTCAGGGTAAAAATTAATCATATATTTTATGTAATTGTTTTATGGAATGTTAATAAACTAATGGATTTATATAATTATTTATTGTACTGAGATTTTTCTACTCATACAATATTTTATTGTTTTTTACATGGCTTAAATAATTGTAGGGATAAAGATAGTTTTATAAAAAATTAATGGAAAATGTGATTAGAAAAGAAATGCCTACCATGTGAATGAATATTATGGATCAAATAGTCAATTTCCTATTTATGGAATAATAGATAAAAATCCAAAACTGTTACATATATATTAGAGGACCCAGTATTCCAATGGTGGGACTTTTCAGTAGATGAAAAATTATATCATAGTATATTTTTTCAAATAGACATTGTCAATAATCATCCATTTATAAATATCATATAGTTGTTGTGATGATGAAAAATTTCTATTGGATTTTTATATGCCTTAATAGTACATTAAATTCATATTAAAAAAATTTGTTTGGAAATATTTTCATTGGTGTACATTTTTAGAAATAAAACCTTCAAAAAACTCCTAAATTAATTCACATCCTTATGATTATAGTTATTTATAGCTCTTTTTCTAAAGGGGTAGGGGATTATTTATTTGAATTTAAAATGATTCCTGAAGCTTCCATCTATGTCAGCTCATTTTCTCAACACTCCCCCATTTCCTTCACGATGCTCCCTATCTCATAATGCTCTACTAAAACTTGCCATCCAAGATGATTTTTGTAACCATGGATCATTACTTGAAAAACATCACATCATTTATGATGAATTTCATAATCACAGTGTTCTCCTTCAAAACCTCTATGTAATGCAGGATGTAGGCTGTAATAAGGGATTTTTCTGTAAAAACCATCACTCCTTCACGAACCACCATTAATGAAACCCAATATTTGATAAATGAGTTCATTTTATATATTTTCATAAGGAATTCAAGGTATTTCATATTTCTTGATGATATCCATCTTCCATATTTTGGACTCCAAAAACTTTTCAACACTAGGAAACAACATCACCTTGTGTACGCAATTTTCAATACAGCTTCCAGGGAATTCATTATGTGTTATATGATCCTTTTCAATATTTCAAGTTAAAATTATCTACCTACCTCCACAATATACCTAATAGAACTACTTTATCAGTAAACACAATTAACCCAAAAATGTTGCAATGTTACCTTGAGGGATTTTTTCCAAACAATCTCCCCCTTTGGGGTTTCGGAAACTCATCAAATTTTGATACCTAATTGAATAATCATAAATATTTAACTCCCATTCACTTATTATGATTATTATTGAGATTAGTGATTTACATAACAAATTCTCTATGCCCACATGAACCATAATCTTTGTCAGAAATAAGAGTAACATGAAAATTTCATACATGAATCACTTCATTCTCAAAACAAGTCAAATGAATTCATCATGAACATCATCTATTGTGATGTACTTTAATTAACTAATAATATTTAACTTGTTCATATATAAAACACCACATACATCACTACACCATCATTTATATTTTTTACAATCTTCCTTAATATTTCTTCTCCGCTTTCATATCCACAATTTCTCTCCAATTATCAACAAACCTGATGTTTACTTCATCTTGGTTTGTAATATGGAAAGGAACAATTATAAATACATTTTGTGAAAAAAAAATCTTAGTAACTCATGGATAGGGGGTCCCAAATAATAGATTTATCTTGTTTGGGGAGTTGACTAAACCCTAATATCTAGTCAATTCCTTTCATATGATTCTTTGGGTAAGGCCTTTGTCATAATATCAGCATCCTACTATTCAATAGGATCATTCTATAACATCACACGACCTTTATCCGCATTCTCATTGATAAAATGGTACATTATTTCATTGTTCATTTTCCTCAGGTGATGGGAATTTTTATCTAATTTTTATAGCACTTTAATTTGACCAATAATTCTCTATTGAGGTTTTTTATTGTATATAAAATTGAAATCCATCATTCCCTTGATATATCAATGTATTCTTCTCACTACACGAAAATGGATTTCCCTTGGATTACATTGATATTTTTCTGATTAAAATGTGGAAAAAATAATATATGGTCATGTCCTTATAATGTTTAATAGACTTCTAATGATCTTACTTTATTATGTGACATTAACCTCCTTGAATTAATCATCAAGAGATATTTTCATTCAGGTTTCCACCTAAGTGTTCATATACATGGAATTATACATTCCTAAATCTTATCAAAACCACTTTTTATAATTATATAGAGAAATAAATGTTCCATTATTTCCATGTGTGGCATGTAAATCATTGAAAATCATCAGTTCACAAATCTTATTCATTTCAAAACCAGATTTCATGAATTAAGAAAAAAAATTCATTGTGCCTAATCTGACCAACCACATATTATATCATCAAAATACACCAAAACCTTCATCCATGGATTACCCTCATTTTTTAGATAAAATAATATTAAAAAACTCCACCATGTTGAATACCAAGCTTCATCAAAAAACATATTGAGTATTTAGTATGACTCTATTAGTCCTTTTTTCTCATATAGAGCCTTCCAAAGAAAAAAAATATGATCACTTATTCATGAAAGTGAAAACCATCTGGATGATAAATATAAAATTCATATTCAATATCCCTATTTATAAATTATGATTTGATATCCATCTAGAAAACATTGAAATTTTGTTGCACTGTTATCCCAAAGAATAATCTAATTTTTCTATATCCTTGCAATATGTGAAAATGTTTCATCAACAATGATGCCCACTACCTGGGAGAAAAAATTTCACTCTAGTCGTTCTATTTTTCAAATCATTAATCCATCATCATGCATCTTTTTGTGAAAGACCCATTCATCTTTAATTAAATTCTTATCTGTTGGACATAAAACAATATACGATGACTACTTCTTATTTATTTGATCTAGCTCTTTATATTTATCCTAAACCAAATTTTTATATCTAACTTCTAACTCAAATCATTTAAGAAATACGTGTGACAAGAATAATTTTTTTTGTAGAATCCTCATCCTTCTTGTCTTCAGTGGAACTATTTGCTTACCAATTCAGTGCTAACAATCAATTTCAGCTCTTCTCATTGGTCTCTATTTGGATATTGATTTATTCAAATTATACTCACTATCTGAGTCTTCATATGAATAGGACTATGTAATTGGAACATCCCCTAATATTCTTCTATCTTCATCACCACCCTCTAGAGTTTAATCATGTATTTAATGATGATTATACTTGTTCTATACGACAGATACATCATTACTTTCAACTACCATTTCTATCCTCTTATTAAATCATTTATTCTCATTTATTTTCTTTGTATAACCAATAAAAAGCCCATTGTATCCATGAGATTAAATATTCTTATTTTTAGAATTATTGGTAATGAAACTGATACTTTTTAAGATTTGAAAGTACTTCAGGGATGGCATTTTTCTCACCATAATTCATATGAAGTCTTCTCATAATTTGGTCATAGTAACATTATATTTGATTTGTTGGCGGATGTCATCAATACAAAATTCCAAATTATCTATAGAAGGTATTAATCAATGAGAAATATTTTTTCCATGTTATTATTAATTTTATTTCTTCTTACAATTAATTCATTCTATTATGAGGATTTTTCTGGTGAAACATGATGCCTTATCTCATGTTTTCAGGATTTTCCTCTGCAAGGAAATTTCTGAACACAATTACATTAACTATTTCAATCTTCTGGATTTTTTCACCGAACATCTTCTCGACATCCCTTCAATAAGATTATATTTAACTAAACACCTCAAAATTTTGTTTAATTGATAAAACAAATTCCATTATGTTAAAAGAATTACGAAAATGAACATACTATCATATCCAATCAATATCTATTAGAGAAATTGATCCAAACATATAAATATTAACATAATCAATAAATATTGGTTTAAATTTATCTTTTTCCTTATATTTCATTATAATTATCTTCTATTATTGGTAGGCATCACGCATATGAGAATGATCGTGTGATAACATAGGGAGGTCTCATGTAGAATCACACTTCACTGAATCATACAAGGATGTTTGGCTCAAGTGATCATGAAATTAATGTCAAATCTTGTTTTCTTAATCCTTAGATAGAAATTCTATATCATTTTCTTCACATAAAAGGTATAGATTCTCATTAATATGGTTTCCATTTAAAACAAAAAAAACATTATTTTTCAATGATTTATCATAATTTCGATGAAAGGATTATGGAATCACTTGAATCACATTATTTTTATACACTTATTAATATGTGACTACGTACTTAAATAACCAAGACATCTGCACATCTCAGATCGTTTCCCCCAAACATCGATTTTCATAAGAAATAACTTTTTATTCCTTAATCATTAAAAATTATTATGATACCATCCTTATAATATCTAATTACAATCACCATATCCATATTTCCTATTATATGATATGTCCATCCACTGTTAAAAATCCATATTCATGTGTGGTATAATTCATTAAAAGTAATCTATCAACCCATTATCCTCTCAGATCTATTATTATTGATCCATTTTTATGACTTCATAGCATGTATAAATTGATAATAATTATCTTCCTCAGTGTATGATGGAACATCGTTATCTTTCATCATAGAAAAAATGATTTTGTATTTTAATTTCACTTAATGGTTCATTATTTACTGTCTGTGACCTTGTTGGTTCTGCATCGACACATTCCTCTACATGGTGGATTTACAATATATGGAAATGTTTTGAAATCCTCCACACCAAAAAAATCACGCTATAATGATATTCTAGAGTGTTGTTCATTTTTTATAAAATTATTGTTCTTTTTATCTTTGACATTTATTGGATATGGAACCCACATATTTTTACTATCCCATCATTTTGTATCATTAACATTTGATATAATGTGAATTCTGGTTTTGACTTCTATAACACTTGTTATCCATTGGGATGTTTGAATATTCATACTATTAATCATACCCAAATCAATCTTCAATTTTAGAGCGTGTTTTTTTGTTTGACATTAGGCATCATACCTTTTTTTATGATTGACTATCATATCAAACTAATTTTCTAGTATTCATTGTATATTTTATTTTGTGGGACCAATTAACTCCACCTTCATCTTCCCAGTTTCCGGGATGACCTTCTATCTGAATTTCATGCTGAGTGATAATATTTTTTTATGAAATGTAACACATAGTCGCATTTTAAAAACATCATTTTCATGTTCTTCGATATGCTTTATTTGATCTCATCCAGTTTTTTTTAATTATAAATTTCTATTTTTTCGATCTTGATCTTCTAATAAAAAACATTTTATAATCTCTCTGGCATTAATCAATTTTGCTTTTTGATTTCATTATTTATCTCAAACATCTATTAATCAAATAACTGCATATAAGGTTTTCAATTATGAACCACATTGTTATATTTCTTCATTTTGTCTCTCCAAACATCCATTTCATTAAAAGAATATTTTATTCATCATAATTGTAATATTTTTTAAATACATAGAGAGGGGTGTGTATCATGATATGATATATTTAAAAAACAACCACTTTGTATCTTTTTTCATTGTTAAAAGAACTCTCTATTATCCAGGTAACATAGAAATGTATGAATATAATTGAAATCATGCATGAGCCACTCCAATATTACATTTTCCGCCCTAACTCGTCCACATATAAGGAAAATTAAATGATGATATCCTGATGTGCCAAATCCACTAAATCTCATATACAATGTATGGGGTTCAGGCAAGAGAAATTCTATGCCCACATTCTCTAACATCACAAGGATTAGGGTCAGCTAATTTCTTTCCCAATGATCACATTCTATGTCTTTTTCTATGGCTCTCGGCTACTGAAAATGATCATCGTCTTCATCTTCCTTTGTGCACTACTATTGTAAGGGATTTACCCACAATTTATGGACATGTAGGTCCCTTATTTATTACTATTGAAAATATCATCAGTTTTTTATAGATGATCTACAGATAATCCACATTCATCAAATTAATGGATTAGTCATTACTAAATATTTATTATGAAGATCCATCTGAATGCATTGAATGATGCACACTACCTTCATGAATCGTCCTCTTCCATGAAGCTCAAATTGATATCACAATGTACCTACCATTCACAAATCTATCTCAACCTTCAAAATTCTCACAAACATTAGTTAAATTTTTGTATCCTTCATGGGATCCCATACTTTCATGATTCTCAAAACCTTCAGTTCGCTATCTAATCCTTTGCAACCTTTTTCTTCATAAATACATTCATGAAACACTATCATGAATCTAGATCCTTTGTATTTTAATTATGTATCCCTCATTTTAAAAAGGGGTTAGAGTCCTTTATATATGCTTTCACAGTATTTATAGAAGATTCTAGCCATGTAATCATGTTTCCACGATGCACCCTCGTTTCCTTCACGATGCCCCCTATCTCACAATTCTCTGTGAAAATTCTATATTCCTTATGATTGTTATAACTACAGATATTTCCATCAAAACCATCACGTCATTAATGATGTATGTCATTATCGGGTAGTTTTTATTCAAAACTATAACAACATTTTTGATGTATAACATAATTTTTGGACTCCTAAACATACATTAGAAACATTATTTTTCACCAAAAACAATCAACCCAAAAATGATTAATGTTAACTTGAGGTATTTGAGCCCAATATATATCATTTTTTTCATATGCCTCATGTACGAAATATGTATATGAGAAGAATTACCTAACACATGATTAGAAGTTTGCAGACATAGTCCATTCGTTGAATATATTGCTTTATTACCTTTCTTGAAAAAATTATCATGTTTAAATATCATAATATCTTCAAAGAACATTTGTAAACAAATGTATTTGAACCAATGAAATAGAATATAGAATGAGTATCTCGAAATTTTTGACATTGACTTTATGTATACATCATGAAAAGGTAATTCATTGGTATTTTCATTAAGAATAATCTCATATACTCAGTTGAAAAATTAACCATCACACGAGAGACAGTTGATCTCGATCTTATCTGACATGAAGATTGATTTAAAATATCATTGTGATGTTGTGGTTTTATATTATATTTCATTGATTCTTTATTTGGGGGTGATATTCATGTTGTAAAATACATCTGATTGTGAACTCAAAAATATATTAGATTAGATATTTCTATTCTGGTTTTTTCATTTCATTTTTGCATTCATTTCAACATTGTATAATTCACATGTTTTTTGAAGCAATTTTTTCAAATATTTTTATTATGGGTTTTATATACATTTCAATTTACTAAGAGGATGAATTATCTCTTTATTTATATTAGACATATAAGGATTCATATGTGATATATTATTTTATTTCATATTTATATTACTAAGTGAATTTATTTTATTTCATGTAATTATAGTTAATTTATTTATTATTATATTTGGAAATGAGCTGATTTTGTATAATAAGGTAACATAGTTGGATTAATAAAATATTATTAATCAATAAAAAAATTTTTTCAAAATATTTTTATGATGGAATTCTCATTAACCAATCATTCGATGTTTAATCAATAAACCATTTGTTATATGGGTAAGGAATTAGATTTTTTGATTATTGAATGAGAACTGTAATTTATGTATTATGAACATCCTTAAATTGGATATTGTTATTTATTTAATCAAAGAATATTACATGACCTATTATATCAAGATACCATATGTATGGTTTAGAATCTAGTTACATGGTACACATATTTAAATTTACAAACTTTCTTTCCCATTATAATATTGAAATGTTTTTACATCCAATAGAGATTTGATATCTATAAGAACATAAATTACTATAAACTCAAATAAATTTAAAAATAAAATTTTAATTGTTACTACTTAATGGGATTCCAATTAAAATATGAATGGTTTTATCTCCATCCCATGAAATTAACACATCATATATAGACACTTCTAATTTGTGTTATAAGACCGTCAATAAGTCCCCACCATTGTATTGGGTAGTGGGAAGCATCCCTTTTGACTTATTTGACCGTTATAATCACATAAAAATAACATTAAGAGTAGGTTGAGATGTGTGACTCATTTATAGGATTAATTTACACCTTTCCCTTTTCTAAAATAATTGATCATATATGTTGTTAAAACAATATGATTTGAGGTCTTGTAAATTTAAACGAAATTCCACCACGACGTCTTCAACTCCTGTTCTAGGAGTATGATTAAATCTATGATTTAGTTGTTGTGACCCCTAAGACACTGGTATTACCTCCTATAATCCCAAAAATTTCACCTAATATTGATCCTCCAATAGAGCCAATTCGTAGTTTTTAGAGTGCTTCATGAGTTTCTTAATGTCTGAATAAGGTTCCCCATGACTTCACTAGACTAATATTGAGATGATGTGATAATTCCAACAACGGATCCTCCATCCTTTTTAGGGTATTATGGTCATATTGCTTCTATGTCATGGTTGGAGGCCTTTTTTGTTTTTAATTATTCCTCCATAGTGAAGGTAAAATCCTTCCATGAAAATACTCTTGGAATCCACAGAGTGTCTTTGTGATATCATCTCTAAAGATAATCATCATCATTGTATGGTTTGAGCGAAGTTCCTGATATCTTTTTGTGACTACATCTATATGATGACAATGATAGTAATCTACACTAGAGTTTTTATGTACCTATAGTATGGTTGAATGTCCATGATGTTGTATTTATCTAATTCCATTGTGCATTACTATTTTGTGATGTCAATAATGGTCACTTGTTGATGACTGTGAAGTGGTTTGAGGATGGTCGTACACACTCCATCATGTCACATGTTAATGACATTCAGATGTCCATCATTTCATAGATAGTGGAATTCACCCACATCACTAATTGAAACGGAAGGGAATATAGATATGTGAGATTTTGTGTTTTGGCATTGATAAATGGATACAATTTGTGATACCATAGGAAATATTGTTTTGAGTATGCTCATTGGAGAACAGCTATCTAGATGACATGAAATATCATCACATTTTATTAATACCAATATGGTATGATAGGTGATAAGGATCCCTAGTATATGATAATCCTAATTGAGTACCAACATTTTGGAAATATATTCACATTAAAATTTTCAATAAAATTTTCCATCTATTACCATGTGAGTAGTGATCTCCCCAATGGTGCATTATATAAATGGATACATTTCACTAAATCCATAATGGAGATGGTCTAGTACCATATAATCATGTATTGAATGCGATCTTAGGTAAGGAATGAAGACATCAGAGGTGTTGCACTAGAAGAGAGGACCTTCTTAGAGAAATCGTGTTGATTCTTATGGTTATGAATCATTATATATATTTCTAGTTCCGTCTACTCCTTATGAGAAGAATGATGGGAATTCTATAGTTCAATGTAATATTCTTGAAAGATCTTTATTAGTTTCTAATTTATTTGATACTAGTCATTATTGTATTTTAAATCGATGGAAATTATGGGACTAATGTTTAAAAAATTCTGTGATATGATGAATCTCAAATAATTGTTATTGGTTCTCTCAAAGAGTGTGTGCTAGTATAAAGTGTTCCAAATTGATATAGTTGAGTCTCATTTCCTATTGAATTTTTTTATCCTCATGATTAAATTCATCTATCTCATACTCTCTATGTACTGGTTGGTCAAATTCCACAACCTTGTTGAATTCATTCATTGGAGTTTTTTTATTACAATTATTGAGTGGATAATAGATGTTCATAAGGTTTAATGGGTCATATTGAATAATCAATTTTGACCTGATAATAATGGGATGGGTAGGGTTATATCCTAGATTTCTAGTATCATAATATGTTATTGTAAAATACATCACATGGAGATCCCTCCTATTGATGATCATTATATAGACTTATTCTTTGATGATTTTTCTATATTACCTCTTTTGATAGTGGTGGAGTTCACAATCGAGCTAATTTTAGGCGTATAAGTATCACCCCTTCTACAATAATGGATGCCAACTATAAATCTCTATGAACTAAAGAAGTTTTTTGATGATATAGAACCGATGAGATATTATTATCCAATATAACACCATGGGGTTCACCTATTTATTTATCAAAGAATGTGGATGACAATCCTATGTTTTGTATGGATTATTACTGGATGAACATTCTTATGGATAATAAATGAAATCCAATACGTCTTATATATGACCTCATCGACTAAATCTATTGATAAAAAATCTTATCTCGGATCGATATGAGGAATGGATATAATTAGGTGTGGGTCTGACCAGATGACATACCACATATAGTACTCCATGCTATATATGGCTTATATGGGTTTCTAGATATGTTGTTATTCCTTAAAAACACACTAGAAGTTATCATGACCCCAAATAATCCATTTGTAACCCATATATAAATTAATTTTTGGTGTTATTCATGGATGATATCAATGTGTATTCTCATTATAGAAATGACCATGAAAAACATCTTCATACCATGAAGAATACACACATAGGGAACCTATTGTATGATATGATATCTAAATTACCATTTTTGATATATGAGATTTACATTGGGTGTTATGTAATTTTAGAGGTTGAAGAATCTATTGAACCATATATGGCGAGTTCCATAATTTTTAATGAGCATCCCATGAATGTATTTTAAATGCACAGTTTCATGGGTATGAATCTCTACCATGAGAATTTCATTATGGTATTATCTTGACTAGAAATGCCACTTATAGGATTGATTGAAATATTTTTTTTTGTAATTATAAATTGAATCCAATAATAAATACATTCATTATTTTAATGGGAGATTTAATTTATCACTGACTATGGTTCATTTAGAGACAGGATGAAGCTAAAATATTTTTTGTTATTCATTAGGAATTGGACTATGATCAATTTTTATTCATGGAGATTGAGTAGTGGCATATGGGTACTACTAGTTGAGAACTCATGGGTAGAATTCAATTATGCATGGCCATAATATAAGAGGCTAGGATCAGGATTTTTACCGTGGGATTCATTATTAATATCGGTTACAATTATTGTTTTCATGAGTCATATGTATCTAAAATACATTACTACAAAAGATTATTTAAATCTCAGGCAGGGAAGGTGTTTAGAATAAATGTTGGAATTCGTCCTTTTCACAATTATAATGCTTGAATGCGAAGTGAAGTAGCTCACTCACTGACCTGGAATATATAGAAACAGACTATCAAATAGTCTAGTAGTGAGTTGATGTGGATGGACTTATTTTATGGGATGCACATAGTGGATTTGGAATAACATGGGAACCCTATTTTGGTATATTTTTCATTAAAATCACCCCTTTTGGGGTGAGTAAATATGAGAATGATTTCAGATAAATATGATTTATTCATAAGGGATACTCTCTCTGGTGCTGACCCACCAGAGGGTTGGCTAATCAACAAGGTCGTAATTATACAATTCCAAGGGTGTGACATGGTCGCTATAGAGCTGTAAGAATAGTTGATATAGGTAAATCCTCATTTTATTTGGGATTTTCACCATGTACTTACTATGATATACCAAGTCATATATTATCATTACAGGTGAGTTTTTTGAATATCCACATTGAATAGTTTATCACCCTATACTCCACATATCATTAGGTGGTGGTAAATAATCCGCATTCTTTATTATTCAAAAAACCTCTTTAAACTTTTGAGTATTAATGGGATAAAATCACAATGGATTTTGTTATAGGTTTTTTGAGGTCAAATGCATGTAGTGATGTAGTATAGTAAATCATAAATATGATGGCCAAGGTCATAATCTTCCTACTAATCTGAGAGACCTTCTTAGTTGATGAGAATTCAAGGAATTATATTTGAGACTTACTACACCAACATAGTTTTCCCATTCTATCATATCAGATCATGTTTCCCTATTTATGTGCAGTTGGGGAAGGGGTATAATAATGCTCTAGGTTATCAGGTGACTTTGAGTACAATATATCAGCATCAGAATGTTGGGTTTCCCTTTCATATGATCCAGGTGCTAGAGGACATGCTTTAAACAAGATTTCATGTTTTATGAGGCTCCTAGGAAAAGAATACGCCTCTCAATATTTTTCCTATGACAAAATTTTTTCTGAAATAATTCATAGATCTAATTATGAGGAAATTTATTTTATGTGATTTAGTTCAACCCTATGCTAGTTAAAGGATGGAAAGGGAGCACTGTTATGTCCTTGTCTCATTATGGGGACTTAATAGTTGGATGTGTTGATTCAAATATGTTTTGGCAGTAGAATAGTCTCAGTAGAACTCTTATAGTGATCATCATAATAGACCTATAGGGTATCAGGTGTTATGTAGAAAATTTATTTTATTTTCATCCAGTTATGGATCATATACAGATCTAGATAAAAGTAATTCTATCACCCCCTTATGTTGTGACTTTTTAGTTTGGGATGATAGTTGTGAAAATGACATACTTGTTGGAATTACCCGAAAGGTACTTTTCCATGAATGACATTTCAAATATATCATATCTTCACAACATTCATTCTGACCTATTTCATTCATTTTATCCATAGGGCATTGAATAGGAGGAAGATGTGTCCATCAAGTATAATCTGATACGTTTTGTAGTTTGGAACATGAAGTCTCTCTAAGGTAGCCTAAATCTCCATGTAAAGGTTCTATAGAAGAACAACTATGTGTAATATGATTCTTCTAAGAGATATTCTTATGTACATACTTAGTCGATAGAATATTTTACATGGGATGATTTAGCACACTCAAAATTGAATACCAAGGAGGATTTTTTTAATGGAGTGAAGATTGCAGCATTCATGGTTTTTGGATAGGTACATATACTTATGTTACTCTTTATAACCATTTGTTTTATGTAATTAATGATTTCTAAAATAAATTAAGTGGTTCAAGAGATTTAGAGTCTTCTTTAGAGCATGTATATATGGAATTGGATAGGTAGACTAAGATGTGTAGTTAGCACACAGTTAGTACTAACCATGCATATCAACCAAGATGGGTGCTCAGATCAATGAATGAGGCCACAATGTTATCCCTAACCTTGTGAAGTAGTCTTTATGCATATATGGGAGAAATATACATCCAATAAAAATTTCAATTCACATGCATTACACATTTTTATTTAAACCATGCACTTATCCAATATGATGGGGCTTCTTTGAATGTTGTTGGATTCACGGTAGGTACAAGGTTTGGAAAAATGTGTGGCCATAATGTGAGACACATAATGAGGAAAAAAGTAATCATTTTTACCTATAAATGTTTCTAAACCTTAACTAAACATCCCATATTATTTAATTATCATATGGTGGTGATATAATAAAAACATTAAATGAGATACTACTCTTTTAATTGCATTTTAGAATCATAAAAAAGATATGATAAATAAATTCATCAATGAAGCTTCCAAATTATAGGGAAAATGTTAAATCATAATATACTTAAAAGGGTTAATGGTATATTTCAATAAACATACATTTAATAAATAATGTAATTAGTATGTATAGAATTATAGTATATGATTTTTGTTCCTATTCCACATGATATAAATATGTCTAGTAAAATATCACATTTAACACACCGTGGAAGATAGATAGATATAAAGGATGAGTATAAAACACTATAATTCTCCATCTAGATTTACAATGAATGAAATTATATATAATGATATTGATAATAAATATAACTTGATAGTTCTTGATGGATATCAAGAAGAGTTAAGAGGGAATCATTGGAAAATAAATGAACATTATCCATAAATATTTTATGTTCACTATGGATATGATCCTTTTATATGGGGGGTGAAGAACTATTATTTAGGGGATATAATGATTATCGATTCTAGATCAATCTGAATGTCCTAGTATTATATTATAGATATATATATTCATTCCGAATGATATTTTTCATAGATGATCTCAAATATTTCAGTGGTCACTAATTCAATTCTAGAGTGTTAGAATATTTTTTCCCCTGATGATGAATCATAATTAGTATGAATATGCATTATTCTGGGGAGCATGATGAAATTCATAAAAATATGGAATTTATCACATAAGGTTTTGATAATACGTAAAAAAAAATTCCTCTATATGGAGACAACTTTGCATTAAAATATGAACCATATACATCAAATATTACACCTATTAATTAATTTTTTAATAGGGGATACCTCAAGAAAAAAATATTTTCAATAGATTAGAATTTGGAACGCAAATTTACTAATATTTTATCCAATTATAATCAAGATCATCTTTTTATATTGGGTAAAATAAAATTTATTAGTAATTAGATCAATAGAATGTGTTATTTTGTTATAGTTCCTTCCATATAAGAAATTACATTTCACAATAAAAAAATTATTATTTCAAAATAGAGAAAAATATCATATCATGTACATAGTGCTATTTTATATATCATTAATGTGATAATTTTATCATTGTTTTTATTGCATTCAATGTGTATAAAAATTTCTATTATGGTAGAAATAGTTATGAAATATGATGGTATTATAAATACATGCTTTTTTAGAATTAAACTCTATCTACAAGAAACTGATTGTAAATGACATTATTAGTTAGAGGAAAATACGAAATTACTACATCATATAATGATATTTTCACTCTATAATTTCCTAGAATAATGGTTTTTTGAAATGAAATAAAAATTCGACTTTAACATGTCATATGTTTGAATTAGTGATCTTATATAATTTTTTTATTACCCCATAGAGTTCATATAATAATTAATGAATATCATCAGTCAGGTGTAATGATGTATTTATGAAAACTATGTTGTAATATTTTACTAAGGAGGTATGATTATCTTAAAAAATCCATAGTGAAATGAAATAATGAGTCATTCAGTACCAAAATTTTAATATATAATCTAAATAATTTCATTATATTATGCCTAATTATTTGAATAGAAGAAGATATTTCATTATAGGGTTATCCCAGTTTTATCTAGATTTTTATTTTATTAATGTCAAATAATGAATGTTCATAATTTTTATTTGATGAGATATGTGGTCCATCATTATAGATAATATGTCAAGACCAAGGGATGATATTTCATAATGAACATCCATTATATTTAGTTTTCATTAAAATAGTCAAAACATTATGTATAGTACTTCTGTGGTGTTTTTTGGTGTCTATATTATACGTTTGTAAATATCATCCACTTCCGAAGAGAATTTATCCTCTAGGGTTATTTACATAGTCTACCCAGAAGCTTAGTTATGTTCTATTAAAATTTAACATTATAATAAGGATTAGTCTACTTTTGATGTGATAAATTATTATTTTGTTTATATTGATCAAAAATATTACATCAGTAGTTATTTAATAGAATACTTATATTTGTTTAATATTAAATATATATGTTATATCATATTTATTAATATAACAAAAAATTATAAAAAAATACATTGAGATATTCATATTTAAATAATGTTTTATTATTCAATATTTTTGAAAATCTAAGATGGTTGGATATACAATGTTAATGTTCCCATATAAATGATATATTTAATATCATTTAAAAAATATTAATTAATTTATTCAATTCAATATATTTAAATATAAATTGAGTTTTTACATAGAATTAAAACAAATAATACTATTACATGAAATAGGCTTTTAATGAAATAATATATTGTTTAGAAGGCTTTGTGTAAAAAATTACATTTTGAACAACTTATATAAATCAAATAATACAATTTATATGGTTATGACTTTTATAGAATAATATTTTCTCTAGGTACATCTCATAATCTCTTAATATAATTAAAGTAAAATAAACTTTCAAAAATTATTGAATTATATCACACATCTCCCACTATGATCATGAGATAACCAAGTGTTATTTTCTAATTGGTGAATAAATTCTTGTGGAGATATATGGTGGACATAATATTTCGGTTGGAAAAAATTCTGAAAACTTAGAATATATAGTGATTTTTATTGGATTTTGAAGCATGTTTGGAATCTAATAGGGAGATTATACAAATTAAACATTCATCCTTGTGATGGGATGAAAATAGTTTTCAATGAATACTGAATTATAAAAAATTTACTTCATATTTATATTAATTAATAATAATTTTTAATTACTATGATAACATCTAATCCATTAGTTGAATTCATTAATATTGTTAATAGGATTTATTATATGGTTCCAGTGAATGAACATTCATTATTTTAAGACTAACAAGTATTGGATGCACCACAAAACCTTCAATATGATTAATATAAAATTGTACAATATCCATGTAAATTTGAATATTATTCATATGTATCATATTTTATGGTCTTATGCATAAATAATCAAAAAAACATACCATTAATCCATATTTGTTTCTCATTTGTTCTGACTATAAAACACATTCGACGATTCTATAATTTTATATTTTTCTCAAATTCATCATCATCATTATCAATCATACAAAGGAGATATGAATCATAAGTTCATGGAATAAAATATTTAAACATATCACATATACCATAATTTCATAGAGGATGACTTAATCAGTAAGCTACATCCTTGATATACATGACAATATAAATTTGACTAAAGGACCACCATTCATACATTCAAAACATTTTTTGTAATTGATTCCCTATGTAGGAGAAAATGTCAAAATACATCATATACCATGGTAAACTTTTAATGACCACCACAATTATTTGTATGATGACTGTCTAATCAGTGTTTTTTCTGACTAAATCCTATTAATATTTACCCTTTCTATTGTCTCCTACCCGAAAATTTGTCCAACCACTACTAGATCAAAAACCTCTAAAACTTCATTTTTATGTTTTTGAAAAAAAACAATCATATAATAAATGTAGTCAATTGATATAATTATTAGATATATGAATAATATAGTAGGTTCAAAGGGTCATTGGAGAATCCCATAAAATATAATACACATTACTATAATAATAAATCATGTATTTTGATCATCCTCTCAATCTTTCTAAATATTTATTTGATATCCATTGATCTCAAGATTTAAAAATGTCACATATCCTTTAAATTTATATCGGAAATTCTTGATATAAATTCACAACCCCAAAATAACAATATTATCCTTTAGTGTCCAATGAATGACTCAATTCATGAGAAATGTTATACATTCATCAAATGGTCCACTATAGTTCACACTATATGTAAAATCCATAGGGTATATGGTAAATTGGATTTAATTTCAATGGTTTCATCACATTACATTAATAAAAATAAGTAAATGGGTTTATGTTCGCACCTTGTAAATTTATATCAATATTATCTACTGATACGTATGGAAATTGTCAAAATCCATTTATAACGATCTTCCTTAATTCTTGATATCAAAAATGATGTATAGTTTCATTTAAATTCTTGTCAAATCCTATTTTAACAACCCATAATTAGCTATTAGAGTTAAATATTCAATTCTCCCTACTAGATGTACATTATAAAACCATAATAGCAATAAAAATAATTTATACCTCATCATAATAAAATCCCCATAAAAGTTTTTTTCTTTTGAGTAATAAACATAGGATCACATACTCAAATATATATTATGATTAGAATCATGGTGTACATATGTTTCGGGTATTTGAGACTGATCATGACACGAATGTTGGAAGGCATATAAATGGACAAGACTCAATTTATGGGATCAGTTACTCAATGATGAGTGGAATACAGAGGAAAATGAAATAGTTTCTACATGGACATACTCTAAAATTACATGAGTATGCCCAAAAAATATGTATGGGAGGATAAAATAATACTTTTACCCCACTTATTAAATTCCCAAAGTTAACATTAAATTCCCACCCAATTGATCCAATGAATTTATATTCCATTTCATGAATGAAATATCCTATGTCAAAAGTGGTGGGCCAACTTGTCTCTAATGTCTTGGTGGGAATCATCAGATTATTTAGGGGTGGTTCCACAATTTCTTCTTGGTGTATATCATGTCCCACAATTCCATGTAGATGTGTATAAAATGTTAATATCGTTGTATAAGCTTTATAATTTTGTAATAAATTTAGTTTCACGTGTAAAACATTTATTTTCATATAAATAGATACCTCCATGTACCCTGTGGAGGTAAATTTAGAATTTTAGAGTCTCTTGCATTAGTATACTTGTGTGTATTAGGTTCTAGAGTGATTTTATGTATTTATTATAAATTTTGTGATCATCCTTTGTGGTGCATTACAATCAGTTTTTTAAGGGGACAGTCTATTTAGGGTGATAACTGACAATCCTTATTCCCTTTTATTTCAGTGAATGTATTTTAATTTCCATTTATCCAACTTCCATCACTTTCATTTCGTCATTTTCACTAATAAATACAACATGCACAATGTAATATCATCTCATTTTTCATAATAGAACAGAATATTAAACTAGGTTCTATATTCTTCTATTTAATCCATCGTATTTATTTTCCTTCAAATTTTTTGGCCATCACCTATTATAGCTATAACATTCTTCTACCATTTCTATGTATTTTCCTTTGAATTTATAGACTTATGATATGTATTTTTCATAGATCATATTCTCATCATTTATCTCTTTTTATACAGAATAAAAATTGAATCGTATATTTGGATATAGTACCTCATCATTTCATAATGAAGATATAATTTTTTTAATTCCAACACCCTACTAGATGGAATTTCAATATATTTTAAATCAATAATTTGAACGTTAACATTATATAGGAATTATAGAAGTTATATTCCAAATATATTATACATTTTGTGAATATATTTGAACATTTTGATCAGTACAGTGGATAACTCCTCCTCTATCGAGTACAGTGGGCCTACCGGGTCGCACAGAGCTTCTTCCCACTTAACATGAACTACTGTGGTACCCATACCCGATTGGTACCATGGGCATATTGGGTCACACAGAGCTGCTTCCCACCATGGGCATGTTGGGTCACATAGAGCTGCTTACCACCTTGGCTGAAATAAGTTACTCCTCCTATCTAGTATGGTGGGTTTTCCAGGGCACATAGAGGCGCTCCCCACCATGGGCCTACTAGGTCACATAGAGCAGCATCCCACTGGGAATATCGTCAAGGATTCTTCAGGTCTCTGCCAAAGGTAGGGTTCAATATGTACTCTTCTAGGGAGACAACTCATCATGAAACTCATTGAATCATGATATACATGGAAGTCGCCAAAACATATATTATAATGTAGTAACTGTAGAATCGTCAGTTACAAACCTCAAACACCATGGCTGCTGGAGAACTCCTCCTATATCGAGTACCATGGGCCTGTCGTGTCACACAGAGCCACTTCCCAATAACCTTGAACTATTGAAGTATTCATCCCTGATGGTTACTGTGGGAATTCTGGGTCACACAAAGCCTCTTCCCACCATGGTCATGTTGGGTCACACAAAGCTGCTTCCCACCTTGTCCACCGTTAAGTAATCTTCAGCTCTCAGCCAACTATATGGTTTTGTACATAGAACACTTAATAGAACCACTCCTTAAGCCATTACTCATATTAAAACTGGTAAAAAGTCTCAAAACTAAATAATATAATGATATTTTATTTCATAATGGTTCCAAGTCAAAAGATGGTGTGCCAATCGGATGGTCGGTCTGTGCGTTGTTGGCATTTTAGTGCAGAGGGCCTGGTTGGATTCCAGTGAATTCCAACCTAGAATTACCCCATTTTTCTCCAAAAATATCATGGATTAGGTCAAAATGACTTTCTCAATCCATGGATCCCAATGCCATAGATGGTTTGTCAAATTAACATCTTGTTCTCAAGATAAGTCCCTATAAGTGTGTCTGGCCCAACCTGGTCGGACCGACCTGGCCTAAAATGGTCCGACAATACGGACTAACCCGGTCTGTGTGGGGCTGAGGTTCAGCCTAGATTGCAAAAAGGGGAGTCCGAAAAGGGCGGCCCAGGTCGTATAGGGCGACAGCCTCATAAGGGCGTCTCGGCCTGTAGTGGGTCCGGATCACCCACTAGGCAGGCGCCCCAGCCCCTTGAGGCCGCCCACTAGGCTAGCAGCCCGGCCTGCTAAGCAGGAGGCCCAGACCACTGGTGGCGACCTGCTGGAGGGTGGTCCGACTGAGAAGGGTGTGGCTAGTGGTGATTCCGCCAAACGGCCCCGAGTTCCCGACAATAAAATTTCGTTCAGTCTTTGAAGAGGCGACACCATGTTGGTGTTGTCTGGTCATCAGGGATCCCTCTGGAGGCTTGGGTTCCACCTCCTCCAAGGTGGTTTCGGCTATGGTCTTCTACTCTTCAGTGGTGCGCGACGGTGTGCTGCCCTTCCCTTCCACGACCGGCCGATGTGCCGATTGTCTTCTCCGACTGTCATGGCTGACGAGTTGATACCTCTTTGCACGCCGACAATCTGTGATAGTGCGCTGCACCACTTCTGCGGTTGGCTGGTGCCGGCACCTCTGATGACCACCACGGCTTTCTGTCGTGGCCTCCTCATGTCATGTGCATCAACACGCTACCCACCAAGTAGACGGTCGGTTTCATCACGTTTTCAATCATTCGTAGAGGAACAAGGATTTATATGTAACGCCCCGACCCCATTTACCTAGAGTCGGTGCATTATTATGTAACATTTCCATGATCGCAAAAGATCAAGTCTCAAAAGACTGATTAGTTTAGTAGCCTTGGAAACAATATATACATTCATATAAGTTACATTACATCATAAAGTGAAAAACTACAATAACATGGTCTCCATAGTCCACACTCATATCCCCTTCTGACTATCCCTACATGTCATTCATAAAATACTTCTTCACATCTTGGAAAATATTAAAACATTGAAAGGGGTGAGCTCAGATGCTCAGTAAGGATAACAATATTGCAGAAGTGTTCATAAATAAACATACAATTTAAGGCAATGTATAACTAAAACAAAAGCCTTTTAAACATGATCTTCAATGTAATATGGCAACATTAAAATTAAATACTGCCATTTACTTATTTACATGGATATTCTACTAGTCGAATAATCACATGAAATATCAATAACCACATTCATAATGATGGAATGCATAATTACAGACTATCATAACCATGTATCCAAGGCCTCGTACCAAGACTACAAATAAAATTTTGTCAAGGCCTCGAGCTAATACACTAGTATGTCTCATGATACCTACTGTTAGATCGAGGAGATATAGCAAGCTCCACCCGTCACTTATTAAGTCTAATACTTTCCCATATGAACAGGTTTAAACATATCATAAACCATAACATAATCCAATCACATTAAACATGCATAAAGAAAACATAACATGTTAATATTTCAATCACAAGATATCAATACAACACATTGATATGATAAAAACACCTTCAAAACCATTTTCAATACCAAAATAAATGAAAATTAAAACATGGTATTTATTTTTCATTTAAAAACAATTATGGCATTTAGAGGAAGCCGAAAGTCAAATAATGGTCACGGTGGCGGAGAAGTCATTGTCACCGCATACGTACGACAAAAAAACATTCCCTTTTGTCATTTAGTAAAATGCTTCATATAAAAAATATTCTTTTTGAATAAACGTAAATGTCAAATGGGTTTATACACCGTATAAAAGAAAGTTGTGTATAAAACAAAATATGCCTCAATGAAAAGAGATTGATATGAAGTCCCTTACAAATATCATTTTTTAAATAAAATAGATATATTATGCATATTCACCATATTTACAGAGAAAGAATGTATATATACAAGATAGGACATAATAATATCATGACATAATTTGAAAGTAGGACAATAACCCAAAGAATAGAAATTGGGTTAAGAAGATCCCTTACAAATAACATTTTTTAAATAAAATAGATCTATTATGAGTATTACCTATAAATAAACATAAATAAAGTACAAATACAAGATAGGACATAATAATATCATGACAGAATTTGAATGTAGGAGATTAACCCAAAGAATGGAAATTGGGTTTAGAAGTTCCCTTACCACGTGTCCGACTTTACTCAATGATTCTTTAACCTCCTAAATAATACACTAGAGTTAATTTATACATGATTAAGAACATTTTTCAAGTTCATTATCCCTTTAATATCACTTATTACCATGTTATGAACATTATGTAATTATTTAAGTTAATAACAGTCGGTTTTCCTATCTTTGGTAATTGAGTCAAAAATAATCTTCTTATAATTACAAGTTGTTCATGTGGTAAAATATCCATTATATAAAGAATTATATAAATGATGTAGAGATCATATATATCCTATATATCAATTATATACATTCATTCATAATATTACGTAACATTTAGAGGTAAGCAATGAAATGCATCGTTCATGGAGACGGTAAGTCGTACGTATGCATGAACGCTATTTTCATTTCTACTTCATATTTAATGGAATGAAATCATAATGATATAAAGGTATATTATAATTCCAGTATAATATAATATATAATATCATTTACTCCATCCTTTATACATCCCAGATATGGCATTAACGATTCAAATCACTTTGAGAGGGCGGTAGTCTACACTACCTAAAATGAAATTATCGCGTTTACCCATAATGGAAATCATAAAGGTATGCCATAAATGAGAAATACAGAAGCATAAGAAAAACATAAACATATTATATATCTTATATAAATATAGTGACATATTAATGTCCTTCATGATATGTGTTGAAAGAATATTGAACAATCATCGTTTCTTGAGACATAAATTCGCCAACCACAGAAATAGTATGTTCTTTAACCATTAGATGAAGGTGTGTGTAAGTATAAATAAAATAAATCTCATAAAAACATCCTACTATATTGGATATAACTTGTTTGTTACAAAATAATGGTATAAAATTAGTTTATGGGGTTGGAGAAGTAAAATAAAACAAAATAACATAAGAGAAGACATTACCTTAAAATCGGGTAACTCTTTTTGATTTGAGCCATAGTTTTCCTTGGGATGACTTCTGCCAAAAGTGAGGCTTCTAGGAGTAAGATAGAGAAGTTGAGAGAGTATTTGGGCAGTGTTTTGCCAATCCAAATGGCTTGGAAGGTGTGAATAATGTGGAAGAGGTGGGGGTCTTTTATAAGAGGAGAGGAGAGGCACTTTTGGAAAGTCATGAAATATTACATTATTATGAAATGATTTTCGGATTTAAAGGTCCTACAATGATATATTTAGAGTATAAGGTGATAAGGGTTATAAATATACTCATCCAATAGGTATTTGACAAGTTTATGTATTATATTATACTTTATCCTTCCATTTTATTAAAATCGTTAATTAAGGAGGTAATCGCTGCATCATCATGGTGTCATAAATAATTTAATTTATTTAATGTATAAAAATTATATAAAAAATTACCATGATGTATGAAATATTTTTAGCATTCCAATTAATATTTATAGTCGAAAAGGGAACATATATAACCCCATGTAACAATTGTTTAAGTAAAACAACACATGTTTGTGACAATTTTATTTTTACGTTAAATATAAAGTTATTAATTTCATTTTCTTACACATGTGGCTCCATTGGGTATCCAAGTTGACCCATGGATTTTCATGGTCAGAAATGACTCGTCCAATAACTGTGGGACAAGTTTCAAGATATTTTGATATTTTTATAATATCATTTTTACCTTAAATTTCACTAATTACCTTTAATCGTGATTAATATAACTTAAAAGTTACTATTCACCAAGAATTATTTTAATCCCATTGATCCACATTTTACATCCTAATGATAATGATGTATGTCGGATTTTTGAAAATCAAATCATAGAAGTGGTAATGTTTCATTTACATGAAAAATTAATTTTTAAACTACCACTTAGTGGATTCACTATTCATAAAAAATTGACGTTTTTCAGAAAAATACCAAAAATTCCCCCTATGATATAATTGATATTCTGAATTAAAAAATGGTGTCTATTTTAAAAAATTCAAAACATATATGTTGCATTAATTATTTTTATAATTAATTACCGTTTTCAAAACAAATAGCGTGTTTTTAAGAAACAATATCAATCAAAAGATTGACAATTGTTAATGTCCAATTTCAGACTGAAGTTAATTATAATGACCACCATTGGATAAAATGGTAAAATTATATTCTAATTATACATTAAAACCACTAAATGGTATAATTTATCACTATTAATTATTATTATTAAAAAATTGATTTTAATTAAAATTTAGTAATTTTCACTATTAATCAAAATATAAAAGTTATCTGAAAAGTTCCAAAATTTCACCCATCGCTAAATTGGAAATTCCGAATCCAAAAATGAAGCCCATTTTGAAAGATAAAATTTATAAAATTTCAAAAAGTATGTATTACTATTTATAACAGCTACTTCGATTGGTTGCGGTGTGTTAGAATCTCAAACTACCATACAATGCAAGCTATTGCATTATTGAAAGAGAAGTGTATCATTGAAACATGGGGTGTAACATTCTCCCCTCCTTCAATAAATTGCATCCTTGAAATTTGAAAATGTTCTACAAAAATAAAAGGTTGAAAATAGAAAATACTTTTGTGGAAAACCCACATCAGAAATAGGGTTTATAAAAATATAACATTAAAAGAAAGAAAGAGAAATACAATGGTCACATGAGATATCCTATACTAGGATTCTATGAAAATATGGATATGGAGGAAAAATAGACCATCAAGGTCTGATGGAGAGTTCTAGAAAACAAGGATAGGATAAAGTTAACTATATTAAAATCACAAACTTATGATTGGTTAAACAATCATTGATTCCTCATTAGGAATAGTTAACTGACAACGTTTTTGTTTTATGTTTCCTTTCATAAAGGATGAGGAATTTATTTAGGAGATTTACTAAGAACATAAGGAAATATACATACTTGTCTTGTAGACTTTCATTATTTAACAAATGTTTACCACAAACCCATCATTCACACCAAAAGATAATAGAACTCAAAAATATTATATTTATCCTAATCGTACAAGGTTTCAAATATTAACACATTCCATTTAGATTAGGAAAACTATTTTATTATAAACAGGGACTTCCTGTAGGATAGTGGTAGGTAATAAATGCATGTCGCACTATGGTTGTGGGTTAGATTTCTACATCTTTGACTGACGCGACGGGTTATCCCCCAACCTACAGGTTGTCCATTTCCTTAAACTATAGTATTATAATATTTAAAAATAATATTCAGAAATGTTTTAACCTTAAACAATACTATCCGAAGTTCAACTTAATCCATTCCAACCTTTATAGTTTTCCAAAATACCTCTGTCCAGACATTCAAAGCAATGTTTCTCTTATTGTCACATACATCAATATAATTACCTTCATCATATTAAAATCATAATTTAAACAACAGGTACTACAGTACAATCCTAATATGTATCACATTATTGATATAACCAGAATATAATCCATGAGTCCAAAATCACTAATACATTAATTATTCCACTTGAACTGTAGTATCCGCATAATCTTTTCCTTGATCCCTTGACCTTTTCTGAGGTAATTTTCACTGACTCGTTGTACATTCATTTTCATAATGCCTCATTTTCCTACAATTATATCATTCAACATTGATAGCCTCTTTCTTTCTTTTGCAATCACGAGCCTGGTGACCTTTTTCTCCACATTTATAACGAACTCCCATTCCATTTAGCCATGTACCAGGGTTATTCTTCCAGCAATTATCACATAATGGATAATCCTTCTTTCTCTATTTCCTTTTATATGTCTCTTGTTCCATCGTTCCCTTCTTCTCTTGCTTTACTTTATTGTCATAATATTTAGAGAATTCCTTTTCTATCTTGATAGCACATTAGACAATATCTTCGTACGACGAGAATGTTTGTGAGACTAATGCTCGATGGAGAAATGGTTTTAACCCATCAAAGAAATGATCAATCTTACATTTGTGTTAACATATATAATCTGCAACATACCTCGCTAACCTTGTAATGTTGTCTTCATACTTTGCAACATTCTCATCCTCCTTTTGTCTTAGACTCAGAAATTGCCTTTCCATATCTGCTTGATAGTCACAAGGAATGTATTTTTATATTAAAATCTCTTTGAACTCCCTCCATTCCATATATGATACTTCATCATCTTCCTGTGTGTTTTGAATCCATGTCCATCATTGATCAGCATCTTTAGTGAGGTGGTAAACTGCCATGATAACCTTTTCCCTTTCACTACTCTCCAAGTCATGGAATATTTTCTCTAAGGAATTTATCCATTTCTCAGCAACTAAGGTATTTGTACTCCCATTTAATGTTGGTGGTTGTTGCCTCAAGAAGCAATCTAACATTGATCATCCACGTTGCGGGTCAGGGTGCTCCATACGAGTAAGGTTATTATTCGTAACCTGAGTGATTTGTACCAGTATGGTGATAAGTTGATCAGCACCATTTTTATCACCAACTCCATTATAATTATCTTGAGAAGGGGTGAAATCCATACATGGAGTGTGTGCATTGATACAGTTCCCATTCCTCCCACTAGGATACATTTCTAAACAATGGCATAAACAAGATTAGTTTATGAATCAAAATACATAATTTCATACTTGTAAAACACTTCACATAAATTGGACTATAATCCTAAAAATGTTTTCTTTGAAGAAGTATATACTCATAAACCCTTCATAAAAGTTTTTACAGAAAATGAGAATTATCCTAACCATATCCCTCGGGAGTGTCGTAACCAAGAGTGCAGCAAGGCCTGTTTTCGAGCACCAGTTCTCGTTCGAGTCCATCTCAAAGTTGTGTTTTCGGGTTTTACCCCTAGGTACAACTGTTCCAGAGCCGCCTCTACATGCTCATATCCAGACAGGGAGTTATTGCTCAGAAAACTCACAAAATCACTATAATACCAAAATTTTAGGATGTTCTTAAATTCTAATCCTCAAATTTTATCTTTAGGTCTATGTGCTCTAATCAGAGATTACCTAAATCTAGCTTCTAAGGTGTGTACTAAACTGCCTCTGATAACAACTATAATGACCATAACCTAGTTACCTAGAGTCGGTGCATTATTATGTAACTTTGGCTTCATCACAAAAGATCAAGTATTGAATGACCGATTAGTTTAGTAGCCTTGGAAACACTAGATACATTCATAAAAGTTACATTACATCATAAATTAAAAAACTACAATAACATGGTCTCCATAGTCCACACTCATATCCCCTTCTGACTATCCCTATAGGTCATTCATAAAATACTTCTTCACATCCTGGAAAATATTAAAACATTGAAAGAGGTGAGCTCAGATGTTCAGTAAGGATAACAATATTGTGTCAGCTTTTATACATAAACATAAACGTTTAAGTCAATGTATAACTAAAACAAAAGCCTTTTAAACTTGAACTTCAGCGTAATATGGCAAAAGTAAAATGAAATAATTCCATTTACTAATTCACATGGATATTCTACTAGTCGAATAATCACATGAAATATCAATAACCACATTTGTAATGATGGAATGCATAATTCCAGACTATCATAACCACGTAGCCAAGGCCTCATGCCAAGACTAAAAATATGATTTTTTCAAGGCCTCATGCCAAGACACTATATTTTCTCATGAGTCCTACTGATACATCGAGGAGCTATAGCGGGCTCCACCCGTCACTTATTAATTCCAATGCATTCCTCATATGAAAAGGTTTAAACATATCATAAACCATAACATAACTGTATCACATAAAACATGCATAAAGGAAACATAAAATTTCCACATTTCAATCACTAGATATCAATACAACACATTGTTATGGTAAAAACACTTTCAAAACCATTTTTAATACCAAAATAAAAGAAAATTAAATCTCGGAATTTATTTTTCATTTAATATAAGTTATAGCTTGTAGAGGAATCCAAAACTCAAATAATGGTCATGGCGGTGGAGAAGTCGTTGTCGCCGCATACGTACAAAAAATAAACATTCCCTTTTGTCATTTTGTTAAATTCTTCGTATAAAAAATATTCATTTTGAATAAACGTAAAAGTCAAAGGGATACACCGTATAAAAGAATGTTGTGTATAAAACAAAATATGCCTCAATGAAAGGAGATTGAGACGATGTCCCTTATAGAGATCATTTTTTAAATCAAATAGATCTATTATCTGTATTCACTATATTTACACATAAAGAATGTATAAACACAATATATGATATAATAATATCATGACATAATTTGAACGTAGGAGATTAACCCAAAGAATAGAAATTTTATTAAGAAGTTCATATACAAAGAACATTTTTTAAAATAAAATAGATATATTATGAGTATTCACTATATGTATACATAATGAAAGTAAAAAATAAAAGATAGGACATAATAATATCAGGACATATTTTGAAAGTAGGAGATTAACCCAAAGAATGGAAATTTGGTTAAGAAGTTCCCTGACCTCGTGTCCGACTTGACTCGACCATTCTTTAACCTCCTGAATAATACACTAGAGTTAATTTCTACTTGCTTAAGAACATTTTTAGAGATCATTATCCCTTTTATATCACTTATTACCATGTTATTAACATTATGTAATTATTTATGTTAATAACGGTCATTTTGTCGATCTTTGGTAATTGAGTCAAAAATAATCTTCTTAAAATTACATGTTGTTCATGTGGTAAAATATCCATTATATCGCGAATTATATTCAAGATTTAGATATCATATATATCCAGTATATACATTCTTCATAATATTACATAACATTTAGAGGTATGAAATGAAATGCACCGTTCATGGAGACGGTAAGCAGTACGTACGCATGAACGCTACTTTCATATATATTTCATATTTAATGGAATGAAATCAATAGAAAATAAATTTATATTCTATTTCCAGTATAATATCTTATTTGATATCATTTACTCCATCCTTTATACAGCCCACATATGGCATTAACGATTCAAATCACTTTGAGGGGGCGGTAGTCCGCACTTCCTAAAATTAAATTATCGCGTTTACCCATAATGGAAATCATAAAGGTATTCCATAAATGAGAAATACAGAAGCATAAGGAAAACATAAACATAATATATATCATATATAAATACATTGACATCTTAATGGCCACCATGAAAGGTGTTAAAAGATGATTAAACAATAATCGTTTCATGAGGCAGAAATTCACCAACCACAGAAACAGTATGTTCATTTACCATTAGACGAAGGTGCGTGTAATTGTAAATAAAATAATTCTCATAAAAATATCCTAGTATATTTAAGATAATGGTTTGTTTCAAAATAATGGAATAAAAATATTTTAAGGGGTTGGATGGGCAAAATAAAAAAAAACATAAGAGAAGATATTATCTTAAAATCGAGTAACTCTTTTTGATTTGAGCCAAAGGCTTCCTTGGGTTGACATCTGCCCAAAGTGAGGCTTATAAGAGTAAGGGAGGGAATTTGAGAGAGTATTTGGGCTGAAGATGGCCGAGACAAATGGCTTGGATGGTGTGAATAAGGTGGTAGAGGTTGGGGCCTTTTATAAGAGGAGAGGAGGGGCACTCTAGGAAAGTCCTGAAATGTTACATTATTAGGAAATGATTTTCAGATATTAAAGGTCCTGCAATGATATATTTCGAGGATAAGGTGATAAGGGTTCACAATATTCACATACAATAGGTTTTTTTCAAGTTTATGTTTTAAATTTTACATTATCCTTCCATTTTATTACAATCGTTAATTAATGAGGTAATCACTGCATCATCATGGTGTCATAAAAAATTAAATTTTTTAATGTCTAAAAATTATAAAAAAATTACCATGATGTAGGAAATATTTTTACCTTTATAATTAATATATTTAGTCAAAATGGTAACTTAGATAACCCCATGTAAAAATTTTTTAAATAAAACAAATCATGTTTGTGAAAATTTTATTTTTTACTTTAAATAAAAAGTTATTAATGTCATTTTCTTACCCAAGTGGCTCCATGGGGTCCCCAACTTGACCCATGGATTGTCGTGGTCACCCATGACTCATCCAATAATTGTAGGACAAGTTTCAAGATATTTTTATATTTATATATTATCTTTTTTACCTTAAATTTCACTAAATAACTTTAATCGTGATTAATAGAACTTAAAAGTGACTATTCACCAATAGTTATTTAATCCCATTGATCCACATTTTACTTCTTAATGAAAATGATGTATGTAGGATTTTTGAAAATCAAATCACAGATTTGGTAATGTTTCATTTACATGAAAAAATAGTTTTTAAACTACCACTTAGTGGTTTCACTAATCATCAAAAATGATTTTTTTCAGAAAAATACCAAAAATTCACCCTAAGCTATAATTGATAATTTGAATTCAAAAATGGTGCTTATTTTACAAAATTCCAAACATATAAGTTGCATTAATTAATTATATAATTAATTCCTGTTGTCAAAACAAATAGCGTGTTTTTAACAAACAATATCAATCAAATGATTGACAATTGTTTATGTCCAATTTCAAAGTGAAGTTAATTCTAATTACCACCATTGGATAAAATGGTAAAATTGTATTCTAATTATACTTTAAAACCAACAAATAGTATAATTTATCACTATTAATTATTTTGATTAAAAAAGTAGTTTTTAATTAAAATTTAGTAATTTTCACTATTAATCAAAATATAAATGTTATCCGAAAAGTTCCAAAATTTCACCCTTGGATAAATTCGATATTTCGAATCCAAAAGTGAAGTATATTTTGAAAGAAAAAATTTATAAAATTTCAAAAAAATAGGTATTACTATTCATAATAGCTACATTGATTGGTCGTGGTGTGTTAGGATCATAAACTAGCGTACAATGCAATCTATTGCATTATTGAAAGAGAAGTGTATCGTGGAAGCTTTGGGTGTTACATTAGAAAAGTGGAGAAGGGTTTGGGTCATGTATATTAGGCCTGTGCCCTCTGCATTATCTCTTATAAATGGGGGATAAACTTAAATGGATTGAATATTCAATTGAATTAAACAACAAGATAAACCCCACAAGACTCGCCGCAATAACCTCCTGCAAAGTCAAATGAATCGTCGGTCAATCCATTAGTCGGATGACCCGCATTAATTGTATTATTCAAGAATCGAGAAGATGAAACTTATTTAAAAATCATAAATGAAATAAATCCCCACCTCAAAAACCCGTTGGAGAGCGTCCGCGCTTGAAGGTGGATCGACATTCTTCATCCCTGCAAATGGTTCCCTATTACGCCACTCGTACGTCGCCTTCTAGTTCATGGTTTGGTGTCACCCGTCACCTCCTGATTGGTTGGCACTCTCTTCTAAGGGTCTGGCGTCATGGTGCTACATCATCACCTCGTTGCATGGTGAATCTATCCTGGTACCTCCACCCAATCTCCATATATATCGAATAGGGGGAGGGTAAGTAACAATGTCGAAATTTAATGGTGGCTAATTTATTAAGAACCATTCTAATTTCCCCAATGATGTTATTACATAGATTGGAGGTTCAATCCATCTATTGGCTTTACACATCACTAGTCTCACCTTACCGCTTGACCGTTGGTGGAATATAATAAAAATAAAAAAAATGTTATTTTTTTATTCTTTTAAAAGTTCCAAAAACTAAATTTTACTCTGGTCCTACTGTAGTAGAAGTGAAGCATCCCTTATGTTAATCATGGTGCAATAGATTCAATGGTTCCCTCATATTTTTAATCTGACCAACGGTTCAAAAGTTAGAAAATTCTGCTTGCACTTTTACTAAACATACCCAAAAAAAGTTCAGTAATTTATTAACAGTCACCCTCGACCCATGCGAGTCGAGGTTAGGAACTTTCTATGTGAAAAACTCCACAAATAACCCAACGGTACTCTGAGATTCCCAATCCATGTTACCTTTTAAATTATTTGGATTTTTAAAATAAAATAATTGTCACTTAATTATATTATTTACGGCCCAAAACTAACTTCCACTACTGGCCCACGTAGGCCAATGTTAGCATCTATCTAAAGATAGCATATCCTAATGAGTTCATTTGTGGTCTCATATTTTTAATCCGAGTTACCATTCATGAGTTATATGCATTAATAAAATAAAATGATTTTAATTAATTATTTTATGTATAGTTATTCTGTATTTGGGTTTTCTCAGATGAGGCCCGCGTCGACTAAAGTTATGTAGTTATTAGAGTAAACTTTCCATCCTGATCCCATCAATTCCCACATATTTTCTATCCAGGCAACCATTTATGATTTATTCAAAATTTTCAAGAATATTTCTTACACACACTATTTAAAGTTTAACAAAAGATCGACGGATCATTCCAGGAACCTCCAGCTTCAGAATCATGCGCCGATAGATTTTGTGATCTCGAAATAATTCTATATAATTAAAAAACATTATACAGAAATTACGGGACATTAAATTCTCCCCACTATAAGTATATAGGTCCATAAACCACAAAAGAATGTCTATGGAAACTAATGGGTGTACAGAGAACTAATCTGGGCCTCCTGCTCCCATGCGCCCACCTGGAGGTTCCCGTTCTTCCAGAGAACATGTAGCAGAGGTATCGTCCACACATAAAGGACCCTCCCCCATCGATCCTCAAACTCCACTGAGAAGTCCTTATAAGTCACCCCATTTTCAAAGAATAGGTTTCCTTATTTGATAACATGTGACATATCATTCAAGCATCTCCTCATCTATGACACATGGAAATAATTATGCACCCTGTGCATTTGTGGGGAATGAGATATACGGTACACCGCCTCTTCCACTCTTCTATGAATCTACAAATGTCTGATTAACCGTAGAGATAACTTGTCGCCCTGGCCAAATCTCTACAAACCTCGTCAATGTGAGACTCGTAGGAAGACATGATGTACCACCTCCCATCGGTATAAGACTTCTGTGGGCTTTGAGAAGTTTCCACTTTACAACAAGTGAGGCATGGTGATACAAACTTTACCACTACATCCTCCATCCCGGGCCATCAGTACTGATGTCGGAGGACTTAGTACATCTTTTCCACTCCAGGATGTACCGTTAATGGGGATTTATTGATCTTTGTCAACACCTCCTTCTGAAAAATCATTGGTAACATAGTACATCATCTAAAGGGGATGGTGTGCTCCCCACCTTTAGAAAATACATCAAAAGACCATACATAGGATTACTGATCATGTCGGCCTTGCAGTCAATGTCTCAAGTTGTTCCCCCTAAATATAGTTGAAGAATTAGGGGTGTGAATATCATAGAATGGAGGTATGCTTCTCCATCTCTAAGCATGAAGGATACCTTCTACGTGGATAGCGGCTCTGTCACCTCACTCAGAAACTACAGACCAGACCTCCTTCTGAGTGCATCTGCTACCGCGTTCCCCTTCCCAGGAGTATAGACTATCTCAAAGTCATAGTCATGGAGGATCTATACATATCATCATTGTCTCAGGTTTAGGTCCTTTTTTGAGAAGATACACCTGAGACTCTTGTGATCAGAGTGAACCATAAACCGTTCACCTATCAAGTAGTTCCAAAACATCTTCAGTGCAAAGACCATGGTTGCTAACTCCATGTCATGGGTAGCGTAGTTCTACTTGTCAATCTCTATCTCAGGTACTGAAAGCTTTTCTGAAACTTCACTATCCATAGAAAATCCCACTCCGCCTTAGTCTAAGATGAAAAGTTTTTCATTACCTTAGTGAAGTCGGGTACAAATCTCTGTTAGTACATATCCATAGCAGACGTCCCTCTCCCTTCACGTACGTAATCCTAGAAACATATTTTGTAAAGATATCCCCACGCACTGCCACTCTTGTTTGGAACTGAAAACTAAAGAATACTACTGCCAAGAGGGTATGTATGGATGACTTAATAGTTATCAGCTGCACCCTCATAGGCACGAGTTTATCCTATACTGCCTGGGTTTCCTTTTTTTATTCACCGAATAAAGAAAACCCTATTTACACATTGTAGATAAACCACAATCTTTTTTCCTAATACAGTCAATCAGAGTATGAATTGTGGATGCCCAGTCCATACACACACATACATTGTATGGCCTTGACACTGCCACCATGAGGTTCCAACCAAAACTCTCATCTCAAGGGTCAAATCACACCATCGGCATAAGTTTGATTATCGAGTATCCTCCCAAAGGTATCTTCAGAAGTGAGGATCTAGTCAACAATTTGACCAGAAACTCTAGGTATTGGACAAGAATCATGGAAGGAAGGAATGATTGGTACCTATGTCTATTGATATGGTAGCTAGTAGAAGAAATAGAATGTAGCTCAAATCATTCCAAGATCCCTTTGGTCGCACTCGTTGACCACATGCAGCTAAACCTTTCACCTTGCCTCCATTTCCTTGAGCCTGGTGGGGACCACATATGGTGGGTAGTTTGTAACATGTCAAAATGTACACAACCTCATTCTCCTCTCCTAGCTCATCTTCCACATCTATATCCCTTCAGATTCGCCTATCCCTATAAAATACTCTTCCTGAAACATTTTACATGACCAAGTCTCTGAGACTGGTTCCAGTTTCATACTTTCCCACTTCTAACATTCACTGGTTGTATCCACTAAGCTAAAAAGAATTCAACAACCATGGTTTTCTATAGCACCCTAATATAAGTAGGAATGCATAGAGGAATAGTTCTGTCTCATATGTCCCTAAAAAACCTCTCTCAAATGTCCAAGCCCTGAAGCACTGATTATATCATATTCATCGAGAACCTGGAATGGTTGGTACGCCTCGATGAATACTCAGATGCTGACATGCCACCCTACCAAAGATGTAGAGGCTCTAGATAACTCTCAACCACCTCCTCCATCTATTCCTTAGCTTCATGTGAGTTGGGATCCCCTTGGGACTTGAGGGGTATCGTTTGCTAAATCACTTGAATGGCACTAATCCTACATGTGTCCTCAACCAATACCGCCAGTTGTAAATGCGGATGAATGGTAATTGATATAGCTAGCACACTACCTGAAATTACAATCTCAAGAAATAGTCCATGTACTAAAGACTCATTACCCTACATACCATCCTCATGGTTGCGTACTGGAAAATGATAGCAGATAATATCACCATCTTCACTACTAGTGTATCATTTAGGGAGAAAACTCTATCCATTGCCTCCAGTCAGTCCTCAGGTTCCTGGGAATCTATCTCACCTAAAAACCTTTGAGGCATCTACCACAAGTACTCGTGCAATGGACTCAGTAGGTGTACATTGTCCGCCAGTG
Source organism: Viscum album (assembly GCA_963277665.1). NCBI lineage: Eukaryota > Viridiplantae > Streptophyta > Magnoliopsida > Santalales > Viscaceae > Viscum > Viscum album. Next base: position 1,796,683,886 of record OY728156.1, on the reverse strand, counting down.
CGGATGGTGGTAACTAATACCCAACCGGTGGGAGTGTTTCTGGTACACCACCTGATGGTGCCAACTCATTAAGAGAGCCATGCACCAGAGCCTCGTCGCTCGGTGGTCCGTCATCATGTACTCTCCTGATATTCCTAACTGGATTTCAACACAGTGTAATCCTGATAAGGAACAGGGGAGCCACAGTCATTAAGTTATAACTGGTGATGTAACTAAAGAAATCACATGAAAAATTATTAAAAAACACACGAAATCAGTGTTTTGTGAGCTATGTTGGAAATAAGAATTCAGGATCCTAGTGTATGGATACATCGACCGCCACACAAACACTGGACTCCCCGAACTAAAAACCACACTCATAACACTTAAAATTATTTCTTCACAGAAATGATCAAAGTCCTAGTTCTTTGGTAGAACTGAAATCCTTTGATACCATGTTGTCACGACCCGTCCCATGTGGCCCATGCTATGACTACCCCATGCCCGAATTCCGTAGCCCAAGGGCTGGTGACTAGCACCGGAAAAGCGTAACCCTAACATGGAAAAGAATTTCCATTATTCATATACGAACTCAGAGAGTAGAACACAACAAGGGGAAACCACACATACTAGAATGAAACAAAAGAAATGGTGATGTAAAAAACTGTGTTAATGTGTGTTGAATGTAAAGGTGGAGAGACTTCAAGCCCAACCAGAAAAGTACAAGTACAAGTGAAAAAGTGAAAAAACAACTGAAAAGTGAAAGGTGGTTCTGGATCATCCACCACGGGTCCTACATGAAGGGTTGGTACAGCTCACGATCTGATGTCCCAGTGTCATGTCACACCAACAAGGTCATGCTCCAAGAACTGCCTAGTCCTTGCTCCCTCTTCCTCTATCAATGTTGTACATCGTCTGCAATAGACACAACAAGGTGAGGACGAAGATCGTGAAGGGGTGAGTATAACGATACTAATAAGGGACCCCGAGACCCCCGTAGGACTCCTAGTGTTCCACAATGTAAAAACCAATAATCAGGAAGCAAAATTACACAAAACATGTCAGATTCCATCATGTATCAATTTAGGACAAGGGTAGAAGGGTTATCACATCATCTAACTCCTAGACTAGTAGAAACGTCCTCCTCAATCGAGTTCAATGGCCCTATTGGGTCACACATAGCCACATCCCACTAACCTTTAAATATTGTGGTACCCATCCCCAATGGGTACCGTGGGAATGATGGGTCACACATAGCCACTTACCACCTTGGGTATGCTTAGTCACACAGAGCGACATCCCACCTTGTTCAAACTGAGGTACTACTCCTATCAAGTACCGTGGGTCTTCTGGGTCACAAAGACCCACTCCCCACCATTGTCTAGCTGGGTCACACCGAGTCACTTCCCACTAGGCCAATTGCAAGTAGTCTTCATGTCTCAGCCAACCGTAGGGTTCTATACATAGTCTTATTGGGAGAACCTCTCCTGAAGACACTCATTGCATCTTGATATCCATGGAAGTCACCACAAACTTATATTCTTGTGTAGTAACTATAGCATCGTCAGTCACAATCCTTGAACTCCACTACTGCTGTAGAACTCCTTATTTATTTAGTATAGTGGGCCTGGCGGGTCACACAGAGCTGGTTCCCAATAACATTAAACTATTGTGGTACTCATCATTGATGGGTACCATGGGATAGTTGGGTCATATAGAGATGCTTCTTGCAATGGGTTGGCTGGGTAACATAAAGCTGCTTCTTACCTTGTTGATCGTCATGTCGTCGTCAGGTGTCAGCCTGCTACAGGGTTCTGTACATAACGTTCATGGGTGAACTGCTCCTCAAGCCATTGGTCGTATTACATCTGGTTCAATGTTTTACACGGAAGAAATCTTATGATCTTATATTTCATAAGGGTGACAACACAACATATGGATCGTCAATCAGATGCTTGGACTGTGCGTTATTGGCATTTTAGTGATGAGGCGATGATTGGATCCTGGTGTGATCAACCCTGGTTATACCCCATTATTCTCCAAAACTCTCATGGAGTGGTTCAAAAGTATTGTCACACTCAATGGATCCCAACGCCTTAGACGATTTTTCAAATGAACATCTGGTTCTCATGATAAGGCCCTTTAAGTGTTTTTGGGCCCAGGTCCATTCCGACCTGGTCAGACCAACCCGTCCCAGCATGAAAAATGGGGCGGCCTAGATCGTATAGGTTGGGGCATGCAAACGGGCGGCCCGACCCGTGGCAGGGCGCGGCCCGGACCGCTAGGCAGGTGACCCAGCCAGCTAGGCAGGCGGCCCAACCCACTGGCAGCAGCCTAGTGGAGGGTGGTCCAGTCGCAAAGGGTGCGAACCATGGTACTTCGGCCTAGAGGCTTTGGGGAGCCACTCCCTTGTGATCCTGAATGGCCAAAGTTTGTTATGTCTTCGAAGCGGTGGCACCAAGTGGGATCCACCAAGTCACCGTGGATCTTATAGGAAGCATCGGTACAACCTCCACTACCATGGATTTGGTCATGGTCTCCTGTTCTCTGGTGGTGTTCTACGACACAAATCCCTTCCCTTCCAGGATTGATCGATGAGCCACCCACCTTCTCTGACTACCGTGACTGAGGATCCATGGCCTGTTTGCACACCGATGGCATGTGGCTGGGTGCCACACCTCCTTCGTGGCTAGCCTGTGTCGGTCTCTTTGATGACCATTGTGTCTTTCTTCCATTGCCTCCTCTTGCAGGGTGCGTCGACACGCTACCAACCATGTAGATGGTCATTTCCATCGCGTTGTCAGTCTTTCGTAGATGAACAAGGATGTAACAAAGTGGCAGAGGGTTTGGGCCTTGTTTTTTTGGCCCACACCCTCTTCTTTAGCTCGCAAACATGGGGGATAAATTAACTGGGGTTGAATAAGAAATATAATTAAACAACTCGTTAAACCACACAAGACTCCCTATAACAACCTCTCGCAAAGGAGAAAGAATCGAAGGTCTATACGTTAGTCATTTGACCCATGTTATTTTTATTATTTATGAACAGGGAAGAGGAAAATTATTTAAAAAGCATAAATGAAATAAAACCCAATGTCGAAAACCCATTGGAGAGCGTTCGCGCTTGAAGGTGGGTCAACATTGTTCGTACCTGCAACCGGTTCCCAGTGAAGCCACTCATAGGTCACCTTCCGGTTCATGGTTCGGTGTCGCCCCTCACATTCTGCATGGTCGACTCTGTCTTCTAAGGGTACAACCTCTAGGCGCTTCTTCAACACTTTGTTTCTGGGCGATGTTGTGTCGGTACCTCCCCCCAAGTTCCATATATATCGGAGAAGGAGAGGGTATGTAACAACGTTGGAATTTAATTGTGGCTCATTAATTAGGAAGATTGCTAATTTTCCCCAACGTTTTGGTTATTTTGGAGGGGAAATCCATCAATTTTATTGACATGTTGTCGGTCCCTCCTTATAGTTAATCCGTTGGAGAAATAGAATAAAAATAAAGTCACAAAATTATTTTATTTTTTCTATTAAAAGTTCATAAAAATAACTTTTTCTCCAGAACTACTGTGGTCAATATGGAGCCTCCCTTATGTGAATCCCAACCCTACAGATTCAACGGTGCCATCAGATTTTTAATCTGAACAATGGTTCAATAGTTAGAAAATGTTGCTCGTGCGTTTGCTGAACGTACCCAAACAATGTTCAGTAAAATATAAATAGTAACCCTCGACCCGCGCCGGTTGAGATTATGATCTTACATGTATAAAATTCTTAATATAACCCAACAATACTCTCATATTTCAAAACCTAGTTACCTTTTAAATGTTATGGATATTTACCATAAAATGATCATCAATCAATTACTTAATTTATGGCTAAAAACAAACATTCACTGGTGGCCCATGATGGCCAATTTTAGTGTCGTAATTATAATATAATATTCTCATGAGTTCAGCGGTTCTCTCAGATTTTTAATCCGAGTTACCATTCGAGAGTTATAATAATTTGATAAATAAAATAATTTTAATTAATTATTTTATTTACGATTATGCTATTTTTGGGTTTTCACACAGGAGGCCCGCGTCGACTAAGCATAAGTCGCGCCTTGTGTAAACCCTCATTTATGAGCACAACGGTGCCCTCAGATATGTGACTCGGTAAACCGCCTAAGAGATATTTCACCTTTTCAGGAAAACAACTTACACATGCTATTTAATATTCAACAAAACTGCAACTGATCATTCTGGGCACTTCGGGTCTCGGAATAATGCGTTGTCAAATTTAACAGTCTCGAAATAATTACGTATAATTAAAAAATATATAAGGAAATTCCAGGACATTACGTGGTTAATCTTTAAGGGGATATGGTAGAAAAATGAATAATGAATAAGATTTAATTTTCAAAATGGAATAGAAAAAATTAGATGACATGACATATATAAGAATTATAAAAAAATTTCATACATACATTTTGAATATAAATAATGGGAAGATGTTTAATTATGAATATATATTTGATTTCACCAGCAATTTATGATAAAATATTAAATATTACATGTGTTTGATGTGATAAATAAATCATTATTATAAAAATTTCTTATCTTCACAAATCTATTCATGTACATTATGAATTCTCATAGTGCATTCTTGTGATAAGATATTGTAATTCCATAAATTAGTGGATATTTATTTTGTTAAAAATCACATGATGAACATCATTGTATAGTACCTTCATACCAACCAATCAAAAATGAGTATTGTTCAACGTAATTTAGTCATGGAATAATATTGGAACGTTTTTTTAAATTTCAAACATATTTTGAAAACAAATTTCTCCTATGTCACACTACGGTTTTAATTTTCTCTTTTGGATCCAGTAGTTTGATTGGACTCGATTTTTCCCTCAAGAACAGGGGTATAAAGGGTCTTAATTTTTAGGTAATCATCATTTTATTTTTATCATATATTTACCCCTTCGGGATTCCATTGTGTTTATGGTGAAAAATGGTAATTTTTTAGTTATTAGTATGTGGCGTATATTTGGAGTATGAATTCAAAAAATATGCACCCTTTCCCAAACAACCATGTGGTGAAGTATTTTTATTGAAAGTGTGTAATCACATGTCTTCTTGACAGTTTGTAAAACTATGTGGGAAATCATGGGTCTTGTAGTATTGGGACATTGAGTGTTTCATGATTTTCACACAGTTTTTCATCACATGTGGGAAAACCATGCGCGTATTATATGTTATTAAAAATTAGAAAATTAATTTTGTGTCCTCTCGAGATTTATCCCAATTTCCCCCTTCCTCAACACATTCACCCTCTGATGCTCTAGGTTTAACTCTCTCATTCACTTTTTTCCCATTGGTGATCCTTCCATTAGTGGTTTTGATGGGGATTATCTTATTAAACATCATGTATATATATCTCCTCTTGAATTACCATCTTTTCTAGGGGTTTTGTTATTCTACCTTAGTATTTTATTAATCCAGTGGGTTGGGTGGTCTCATTAATGTTTGAATCATTTTATTAGGGTGCAATATTGGTGTTTTTGGTAAAATCATACCTTGATAGGGTTTTATGGTGTTGTGGTTCTGGGTTCACACCAATTTTCTATTTCTTACATGTTTAAGGTAGGGGGTTTCTGGACATAACATTGATAGAGTATTTTCATATATTTTCTATGCTAATTTTTTGTGATCTATAATTTATTTTCTTGGAACGAAAAATGTTTTAGATGTGTTTGAAATTATAATGCAATATAAATGGACTTTATTAAATGGATATGGTTATGTTTAAGTGTGTTCCTTATGGTAGTGATTCTAGAAAGTGTTTTATGATTTCATTAAATTGTGTGAAATATGTGTTTCATGTCACTAGAGGTGAAAATGTGTTGAAAATGTGTTTTTTGTGAAAAATGGATAACATTGTCTCATTGGATTTTCTTGTCACCATTGAATGTGATAAAACATTTTTTAAATGATGGGATGCATTGATTAGAACTAAATTAGGTTATTTATAGATTTAATCATGGGGCATGGCCCATAGACAAGATTAAATTAGTTATGTTGTTTTCATGTAATGTTTTTTAATGGGATTCATGGTTTATTTTTGTAGATTAAAATTATTATATAAATTTTTTCACTATGTATGTAAAATGGTAAGTGGTTTTTTATGTAAAATGGTGATTCCCCATGTATTTATAATTCATTGAATGTATATGTGATAATAGTGTTTTGCTAAGAATTTGTAATGACAATTTGAGAACAACGAGTATCCCAGTTATATAGGTCAGATGAATAGATCAAGTTTTCAACTGATAAAAATGATTTTAATTTAGGTTTCTATTATCATGTTTGATTCTTTGAACACTAACTAAAATAATAAGTGGATGGGAGACCACTACGGCCATGGAATGTTCTCTTTTAGTGGTCCATGCGTGAGGAAGTATGTGGTTGTGGTTTCTATACCACATTTCACTGAGGTATAAGGTTTTATTGTCATACTGAATCAATATTACCCATAGGGATTCACCCATGGTTCACTCTTGTGACATATGTCTTATTGTCCCATCTATTGGCATACAGTGGGCCATGAGTTCTTTCATTTTTAAGAATTTTGATCATAGTAACGGTTTCCTTTAGAAATTATTTTTTTAATAGTAGTTTCTTTTATAGTGTTTCGCTAATAATGTATTTTATTTAATGTTTTTTTATTGAAAATGTTACAAATGTTTTTTAATAAATTTGAATACAAATTTTTCTATTAATTTTATAGAATGAAATATTTTTTTGAAGAATCCTATTATGATTTTGATCACTACCTACATGCACATTTTACTGTTTGTAGATATTTTTTGTATGACTCATGTAGAGGTAAGACAAGTGATAGATATTTTGTAGTTTCTAATTTCTAGTGTTCCTATTGTTTGTTGTTTTGTGGTGGTGGATTGAGGAGGATGCTCCTCTAGTTACATGGTGATTTTGCGATGGTGTCATTTTTCAACCATTATTTCAGGTTGTTTTGGTTTTGTTTATGGTTATAAGAATTGAATGTGAATTTTTTATTTCCATATTTGGTAATGAATTTCTTCATTGTGACATTTATATTCGATAGTGGTTCATGATAATAGAATCTGGTAAAATTATTACAAATGAATTTTTTTGATACCTGTGAACATATTACAATCATGTGGGGATTAAGAACACCCTTCTGGTCATCGCATAGACTGGTTCACAAGTTGAGTTATATAGAATCCGAGATTGGTTCATAGAAAATTGAATAAAAGCTGGTCACACTCTTTTGGGTCATGATATTTGAGTGTGATTCTTGGTAGATCTGAGATAGGACTTTCATGAAATTATGTTGTAGTTTTGAGTAAGGTCCCTCACCCACACACCTCATTAAATGAGATGATTTTCCATGGGATGTAAGATTTCATTTCGTCTCTTTGGTTTTGGAGGGTTGTTTTCTGTCTAGGAAATGAAAGGGGATTTGGGATAATGGTCTCAGTAAGCTCCTAGGTCATGAAATGTAATGTCGAGTCGAGGACATAGTCCGAGAATATTCTCTATAATGGTGGAACAATTGGCATATAACTAATACCCATATGTCCAAGTCACACATTGGCACTAGTCCCCCCTTGGGTATTTAATTGGGTATTCTATGGTTATGAAAATTACATTAAAAAAATACTTTTATGAAAAAACTTGTAATCAATATTTTAATGTGGAAATGAATTGGTTTTTTAATAATAGAGAAATAATTTGTTTGATTTTTTTTGTATGATTCTTATAATAAGTTTTTATGTAATAAAAACTGATTGTTTTATTGAGAATGATTGATTTCAAATGTGCAATCTATTACAATACTGTTTTTATGTTTTATATATATAAAAGGAACCGTTTTTTGTCAAATTATTTTTGATGGAATGATATTTTTTGTGACGCTTCAAATATTTTTAGATGTGATGAATTGGATTTTTAAATGAATTCAATGGAAAAAAAACTTGATAAAATAGGTTGTTATTTTATTTGTATGATTATAATGTGATTTTTTACTCATGGTGAGTGATCATTCATATAATTTTTTTTCATTTTTAAAATTGTATGTGGATTAAGACATTAAATGTTTGGGTTGAATGTTTTTTCACGGAAAGTGGTATTTTTTGGACAATAGGTATTTCTAGGAAGGACCACATGCATGGATATATATGGAAATGTGGATGAATTACTAGTTTGGAATAATGTTATGAATTAGTGAGGAACCATAGAATAACATTAGTGAGCGTGAAAACCTCCAATAATGTTTTTATTCATAAATTATTATTTGGAAAAGTTGTTGTGGATAACATATAGTCCTGTGGTGTCCTCCTTGTGTTTTGAGAATGTCTCTTGTGATGTATTTTAATATTGATAACCCTTTTTGTTTGAATGTAGTTTTATGTTGGAGTTTTTTTTCAAATATTTGATCATGAAGTAATGGTTAGTGGTTTCTTTTGATATGTATTTTTGTACATCCTTGAGTAGATACCTTTTCTGTGTTTGATGCCCATTTTTCAAATGCTTTGGTCGATGGATTAGTATTATTGGGATCATAGATTCTTTATTGGCTAAATTTAACCCCTCTAAACATGATTCAATTCATATTAATGATATGGACATGGTTGGTTAACTATTGGAAGGCCATGAAGTGTATCAATAAAATGAGTATATTCATTAGAATCAAAAATTGAGTCCACCTCTCATTTATTTAATCAGATCCTTTTATAATGGAAGAGTGGGTGCAAAAGAGAATGAAACCATTGTTTCTAGAATTTCCGATGTGGTAAAATGTGAGGATTTCCTCATTTAAGGCTAATGGTATGGCTATGAATAGGTGAAGGTAAATTCATCAAATGGAATGTGGCACTAGGTTGTTGGTTCAAGTCGCGGTCCTAAAAATCCTTTGGATTTATAGTTATTTTCTATTAATTATTGGATCAATATGTCCAATTTGTGTTGAAAGACTTGTCATAAGAAGCTTTTGTGTCAGTTTTTTGAAATAATGTGTTGTTTGGGGATCATTTTATAGTCCCATTCTTTTTAATTCATCTTTACTGGTAATAGATATGTTCAATGTTGTTTTATGGAGTTGTTTTTCCATTAAAATGAAAACGTATATATTGTATAAACATTCAAGAACTTGTATTTTAACAGAAGCATGTTTTTCATTCTGGGATTTGTAATTTATCCATTTTTATGGATATGTTTTTCATGTGTTATATATTCTATTTCTGCTTGTTCGAGGTGATAAGGGATGATGCATGTGAATCCTTAATGTCCTTATACCTATGAAGTACATTGTTGAGAAGAAGTGAGTTCCATGGTGTGTTCTGTTCCTATGGTTCTGTATGGGTTGTTATGTGACCACTGTTGGCACTAAAAGAGTGAGTTCTGACTATGGATCTTCAACTCCTAAATTTGTTGTAGGAGGTTCTTTAAACATCAACACTCTAGCCATATTCCTTTGAGTGAAGATGATGCGTAGCCATGAATCACATGGAGTGAAAGGGACTATGTTTTTCTAGGTCTACATTATAAAATGGGGATAGTTAAAGTGTCTCAATTGTAAGTCCTTTGTTTTGGAAAGGTAACATTTTTTTGTAGTTGCATAAATCCCAATTCATCATTGTGACAAGTGGGGGTACTAGAGTCTCTTTTGGGATGTGATTACCTATTTGAATAACCATGTCTGCTTGCCCTTTGTGAATTGGTCTTGGTTTTATTATGTGTCACGGGTGGGTGTTTCCCCTCGTTATGATTTCATTACCTAGTGGATGGGTTTATTGGAACATGTTTGTTGGTATGTTCAATTTGGTTAATTTTGTTCATTCTTATGGTGTGAGACCCACCAATGTAACTTTTGTGATTTTATATGGATTAAATGTGTTAAATCCCATTTGAAATGGTTGGGAGTTTGTGTAGGCCTCCCCATGATGATAATCTAGTCTAGTTTCTATATTTGGCTTGGTATTGGGTATAATCTTTTAGAGAAATATAATTTCATTTCCATTCATTGAGTAAATTTTGAGTTCTTTTTTGAATGCCAGATTGTCTTGTTTTAAATGAGTATTTCAAAAGTTTTTTCATCAGCCATTTTTTTGATTTTAAGAAGGGGTTTGTATTCATTTTTTTCTTCTAGGTAAGAAGTAGGAGTTTCATTTCACAATGTTTGATGTGTTCATTTCATGAGGGGTTGGATTATGTGTTTTGAGCATTCATTCACTTTTGATCAATCATGTGGATGATTTTTTGTCTTCTGGTGTTACAATATATATTTTGGGGATCCCATTCTATCCTCCAATGTCAAATCATGAATACTATTTTTCTATATTCATGGTGTTCTTCTTTTATTATCATTTTTTGTGTTGGGGTATCATTAATGTATTAAGGGGTGTTGGGTTTTGTTTTAATCCAACCATTTTTTGGATTTTTGAGGGAGGAAAGCATTATTTTGTAGAGAATTCTCAAATCGGGGTTTTTATTTTTTCTTTTGAATCCAGATCATTTTGTCGTCTCAATTTTTCTATGAGGAACTCATTGTGACGAGTTTGAATTTTTGAGGTATTATTATATTAATTTTTTTTAGATTTTGACCTTTGGTTTTCAATAATATTTGTATGAAAATGAAATTTTATTGGTTAATAGTGGGTGGAACATTATTGGTTCACAATTTGGAACATTATGCATAATTTCAAAAGTAACTATGCGTCAATGTGTTGTTTTTTGGAAGCTAAAATCACACCATTGATACATTGATTCTCAAACTTTACAATTAAAAATGTTTATTATTGTAGTTAGAAAAAATTTAGTTCATGGTTTCCACACGGTTTCTAAAACCACAATGGATAACTTTGATCATTGTTCTGGTCATTAAAAATTGGGAAATGACATTTTTTCCCTCTTAGTATTTTTCCACTTTTCACCATTTTCCCTAAACATTCGGCCTGCTAAACCATATCTGCCTTCCTCAATTTCTATTAGGCCAATTTGTCTCCCTTAATATGGTGTTTTTGATGTAGATTCTCCAAGAAAACACCATGTATGTGGTTCTCCTCTTGTTTTCCCCTCTTTTCTATGATGTTCCTTCTTCTTCCTTGGGGATTTATTTCTCTAGAACATTGTGTGTTCCCTTTAGTGTTGGATATTTACTATTAGGGTTGAATCATGTTATTTGTGGTTTAATAATCCCATTATGGGCTTTTTTGTATGTATTACTATGGTTTAAAAAAAATTATTGATGCTTCCATGATTGAGGCAGGTGGTTCCATTCCATAACATTGATGGATTTTTTCAATATGATTTCATGTTTAATTAAATGTGATCTATGATTTATTTGTGTTATTTGAAAAAAAAATGAAGGTTTTGACATGATTATGTGATAGAAATTGTCTTTTATAAAGGTAAGTGTTTATGTTTTTATTTGTTCCTTATAGTGGTGATTTTTGAATGTTTTTTATGATTTGTTTGAATGGTGTGAAATGTGTATTTGATTTATGTAGAGGTTCACATTTATTGAAAGTGAATTTCTCAAAATAAAGGGATTATTTTGGTTCATTGACTTTTTCACTCACCTTTTAATGTGATTTTTATGTTGTGTAACTAATGGAAATACTGTTTTTGAATGAAGTATGGTTATTCATAAATTTAATAATTGGGCATGGACCTTGAGAATGGATAAATTAGTTATATACTATTCTTGAAATATTTCATAATTTCTTTTATCTATATTTTAAGTAGTGTAAAAAGTGTATTTAGATAGTGTTGGTGTGTATGTAAAATGGAAGGTTTTTTTATGTAAAACAGTGAATATTGTTGTATTTATAATTCATGTCATCTCTATATGAGAAGGGTGATTTTTAAAACATGTGTAATTTGAATATGAAAATAATGGGAAACCCATATATTTTGGTGGACTAACTTGAACCAGTACGCTAGTTATACAAAAGTTGATAGTCTTTGATTCTCTTAGCATGTTTGATGCTTACAACACAATCTAATCAATGATGATGAATGCAGACCACTAATCCCATGGAATGTTCCATCCTATTGGATCCATCATGGGAAAGTATATGTTTGGGGTTTCTATACCATGTTTCACTGAGGTATGTGGTTTTCTGTCTCACTCAAGCTATATTACCCCTAGGGATTTCCCATGGTGTTCTCTTTAGAATTATGTGATGTGGTTCCAGCTGTAGTCATACAGTTGACCTTTAGTGAATTTAATTTTTAATATTTTTTCCTTAGTAAAGGTTTCCATCATAATTGTTACATTTAAAACTCTTTTCCTTAATATTTTTATGTTCGAAAATGGTTTACTTTAAAAAAAACCCTGAAAATTTCCCAATGTATTTGGTATAAATGTTCTTGTTAATTTATCTACTAATGATATAACATGGAACTTTTTCTTTTAGTGGAATCTTGCTAGGATTTGTATAACAGCCTACACACACCATTGAGTGTATGTATACATTATTTTTATTACTCAAGTTAACGAAATATGAGTTGTGGAGATGAAGGAGTTTCATATTTCTAGTTTTCCTCTTGTTACTGGTTGGTGGTGGTGGCTTGAGATGGATGGTCTTCTAGTTTCATTGTGATTTTAGGATAGTGTCGTTATTCCAATTTTAATTTAGTTCATTTCGGTTTTTGTCTAATTTTGTAATCATTAATTGTATATTTTGTAATTCCTTGATTGGTGATAATTCTTCAGCATTCTGATGTTTATTTTCATGAGTTGTTCATGAACATGAAATCAGGTAAAATAATTATCAATGAATTTTAAAGATACCCAACCATTAGTTTACCACTAGTGGGGATTACGAATTCCACTACAACAATACCATGGTCTGGGTCAGGTGTTAGGATAGATGGAAAGTATGCTTGGTTTGTGACACTATGCATGCCCTTCATCATGAAAAATCAAATCTACGTATCAAACCATTATTAATGTTAACATATTCTATTAAATAAATATAATTGTTAAATAATTTGAAGTAAATATACTAATAATAATTGAATAAACCAAGAAAAATCGACTATCAATATCTTCTAAAAATTTTAAATAATGAAAAAATTAAGCATCACATAAATTTTATTATGTATAATTTCACATTTTACTCTAACCATCATCATATATTTAAATTTAATGTATTTTTACATTATTTTATTTCCCTGAATGTTTTTTTAGAATAATCAATATAGTCCATCGAAAGAATAATTTCATTATTTTTATCCAAATAAATTATTTCAATCCATATAAATATCCTATACATCTACATAAAAATATCATTTACTCATTAATTATGCTATTTTTAAAAGAAAATAATCATGATCCAAATGCTATAATTTCTAATAAAAAAAATTAACAATATAAAATTTTATAATTAAGGAATTTTTTTAATGATATATAATAATAGAATCCCTCTTTAGAAACAAGTGAGTTAATTTAAAAAAAATTGAAAATTGTAAAACTAAAAAAATAACTCATATATTTCCCACATTTCTCAAATATAGCCCTATCATAAAATAAATTCCTTAAGAATCTACTGATAGGAACTACACACCTAAAATCACTACTAACCTAAGACATAATCCCTTACCACATATAGAAACTTGTAATTTATACTAAAATATAATATATATATAAAATATATATGGTAAAATTATTTAGATTCCACTAATAATCTTTTTTCAAAACACAAATTATATTAGTTTTGATAATTATATATCGTATTCCATTAATGATAAAATACAATTAAGTTTATAACATGTGAACCTATATTTCAAATATTAATTCATGTTCAATAACCATATTTCCACCTCAAAAATTATTGGGGAATTAAATAAAAACTTAATGTACCACATGAAGAAAAAATAATTCATTAGGATCATAATCAGAAAAATAATAGTGTAAAATTAGACTCTATATATTCATTATTTTGAGGATTAAAAAACAATAAAATATAAATTCTCATGACTGAAAAACCATTTATTTAATTTTTAAAACACCCATATTAATATATAAAAATAATTTATAAACTGATAACTTATTTATATTCTCTAAATATGTTCACTAGATTGACTCTAAAGTGGTATATTTATTTTTTGGAACCTCACCATGTAGTTTTGTGTTCTAACCTATTTTTAGGTCCCATTAGAAACATTTATGAGATAGTTTCCCTGATATTTTATAACCATTAGTTATATAAAAATTTAATGAAAAATAATATAAAAACCTAAAAATATATAATCACATATCTAAGAAAATCCTAAAAATATCATAATTTTATATAAGGAAATGCATTCATTTCATCCATAAATCCAATCATAAAATATTCTCATAGTTTTAACATAAATATAGATATTAATTAAAATGAAAAACGAATTCTAATTTAGTAAACCAAAAATAATCCCAATAAATATCATGTATTCTACAACACCAATATTGTACATCACTTATAATGGAAATATTTATTATTTTCCTACCCATTTTGGGATTTCTAAAAAAAAATCAATCGTTCCCATTATGGTTGACACACAACTTTTGAGTAATAAATCCAATAGGATACCTCCATGGAATTCTTAAAATAAGTGGACATGACATTTGAATGATTTTTCACTTGTGAAAATTTTATAAATAATAAAAATATATCCAAATTTGGACACAATTAAATTATATGTGCCCATAATTACCCATCCATTCAGTCATCATCCCCATGTGGAATGATGAGTTATCTTACTCCATCGGTATATCTCATTAAATTATCTAATCCTTCTAAAACAAATAACAATCCCAAATCATGTTAAAATCCCTGAATAACCATATTCGGGAAGGATACTCATCATCTTACTAGATTCATCATAGCAATTCAATGTTTATCCTCATATAAGGAATACCATGCCAAAACCCCTCACTCTTGGTGGGCCAACATTGTCTATTTAAAAACCACATTCAAATAAATTGAAAAAAATTCTAAAAAATTCTTATTTAGGAATCATATTATGGATTTAATTATGACTTATTTATGGCCCAATATAAACTAACTCAGTACTTTTCCATAATCATATAAGATATATATAAATAATATTATATTATATTAACCAATCCATCATCAAATCCCCATTGGAAAGTATGCATACCCAACATGAAACCACATATATAATATGAACATAATGAATAATAACAGGATAAAAATAGATCTAACATTTGAGACCACTCACACTAGAAATGTATAATAACATAATAACATAATGTTTTATTATTTTAATCAACAATGATATTACTCTCTAAAATAGATTTATTCAATACATAGGGAAATAATTAAATATATCACTCTAAGGACATTAAATAAAATTAGACAATACCTCCTAAATATTTGGTAAATAGAATGACTTCATCATATCGTATACCCTTCATATTAATTAATTAAATATTCCTTTAATTAAATAATTTCAATAACAAAAACACACATTCATTTAAAATGAATAATATTTTCAAAGAAAATAGGTTCTCCCACAAATGAGAATGCCCTTTCAAATATATTTATATTACATAATATGGATATAGATTAAAATATCAGCCTTATGGGATATCAATCTCATTGTTCCATAGTTTATTATTATTTATCTAAACAAATTCATTTAATTATATTTAATAAAATATTAATTTGTTATTTTTAATCTATAAATGGTAAAAACGTGTTGAAGAAACATATTAGCAATCAAATGTTTTTTATATAATAAGACAGGACCACCAATAAAGGGGTTTCTATTGAAATAAAAACATGTTAGTATGTGAATTAGGATATATTTATGTTCCCATAAATTTTTCATCGATAAATAATGGTTATAGAGGTATAGAAAAGAGTTTAAATAGGATTTAATATAAAATTAATAGACTTTACTAGGCCCAGGCTACTCACTAATCCTATACCTCATACATGGTGACCCTAATTGGAATATATTCCACCCTCATAACCATAAAATGGTGGTCAAATCCTTATATGGAATCATTATTGATAAATTATTATGTACCAAACATTAATTGGAAACATTGTACCCATGTACTACAATTTTACATATTGATGACCTTCAATGATTACTCAAAAAACACATAACACTTCCTAATTCAAAATGAGTATAAAATCATGTAATAAAAAAATGATTAAATCCATATAAATGATCCATAAATATCTACATGAAATTTTATTTTCATTTCACATGGTCGAATAAAAATTAAGTGATCTATATTAGATAATTCACTATATATACTCCTTATTTTGGAATGGTGAAATAACCTTTTAAATTTATTAATAATCATTTAATATCTGATATAAAAATGTTTTTTTTTTGATAAAGTGATTAATATTTAAAAACCATAAAAATTTTTGAATGATATCAACATGGTTTTTATAAAGTATGTAAATTATGATATTTAATGGAGCTATGGTGGTATTGTATTTTAATCGTGTTATTGAATTATGTGTGATTGGGGGATGTTGTGTATTATTATTGTCTAATTATATAATTTTTATGAATACAAGGTTTAATGTATTTTTATGATTCCTCCCTAATATGGGTAATGATCTGTATATAAAATTATTTTTGAATTTCGAATTATTTTTTTAGATTCATGGTAATATAATAAAAAACTCATTTTTGTGAATATAATGATGATTTCCAACATCAAACAATCAATATTGAAAGAATTATTTATTAATTTTAAATTATTTTAATATATATCGATTAATATTATGATATTGTTTGATATTATTTTATATTTAATAAAAATTCAATGATGATGATTTAATAGGTTTCTATCTACTCTATGAAATGACATATAAATTCCTTTGATCTATAAAATTCATCCTTGTACACAATTTATAAGGGTAGTAAGATGAGTGAAAATAAAATTCATATGAATGATGGATATATTAGAAATCCAATTTTCACACACACAAGAGATCTACAATATTTACTATATATTATTTAAGGTAGATCTATTCATTTTTTGAATAGAATGAATTGTATACATATAGTCCACATTTAATCCACCTATCCATTCAAAATATATGATCTAAATTTTTGGAATTTCATCAAAAGTTAAAGAGGATCCAATGTAGAGCCACATAATATATGTTATTTCTAATCTTATTTTCTTTATATTTAGTATTTTCCCAAATATATTTTTAATTTATAGAATTTTTATTACTTATCTATAATATATTTACTAAATCCTAAATATGCATGATGTGTCAAATATGTTAGGCATGTAGATGATCAGGATAATAACACTAATGTCGATTTGGATGAGGTATTCAAATCATAAGATAATTTTTAAATTACTTATCAACATAAATATTATTTTTTGTGTTCTGATCAATTTTAAAGAAGACTTTTATTTAATTAATAATAATGTAACAAACACACTACATATCCTCGTTCAGTTAAACTATGTGTAATGAAGAAGATATCGAGGAAGATGATTTCACCAAAAAATCATTCCCCACATAATTTATCATTAATGAAATGAAAAAAAGATCATAAAATTCCTTTATTACATATTACACAATAGTTAGGAAATAATATTTAATGTATCCACTATATGATATATGACTTTATGTCAGGGTTTTTTGAGGTATAGTTCCACGAGTCTCTTACAGCAAAGATGTTATTATGGAACAATAGTAAATTGATAATTTATAATATTACATAATGGATAATTTTGTATTTTATATTATTTTTAATGTACTAAATATATGGGGGGACAAATATAATTTACCGAATATATTTCTTTTTATTTATAAAAAATATGCTTTATATGATAAAGTATGAATATAAAATTATATTAAGTTGGAAGAGGAATATTTTTCAAAAATTCTAAAAAATATCAATTGAAATATATGTAATTGATAAAAACATGAGTTTATTCTTATTTGGGAAGAGATGTATGATAATCAAAATCAAATTATCACCCATGTTCCTCACACAAATTTAGTTGTATTTTATGAAAATATGTCTTTATCTCATTTAATATGTATGTATAGGATCTTGAAGTCACATTGGTTATGTTATATGTAATTGATCAATGAACACAATAATTTTTTTATATATTTATTAACAATATAATTACAGTATTTTCTTTGAGGGTTAAGCATAATGACACAATCTGGATTTTGAAATCCAATATTCTATTAGAAGTCATTAATAAATTTTTTGGGTTTTGAAATATATTTCCTCTTTGGTGTGTTCTTATGGATAATGATGTATATGAAAATAATGAGTTTTTTATTTTACGGTAATATAAATGTTTCTTCATCCTTTCCACAAATTTTGTTTTCCATTACTTTTGAGATATTATTAATTATATTAGATCATATTTCTACTCAAAATTACCTCAATTGTGGTTTTTTATAATCCAATACTACATAGTCACCAGTAGTAATTAAAAATTTATTTGGAAACTAAAGTTAAAATTTTAAGTATTTAAAGGTACCTTATAATATTTTTACTCTATATATATTAATGATCCAAATCAAAAAGGGTTCAAAGTAGGGGCAAAAATGTGACATAATTTTTTGACAAAATTAATATTAATTATGATGGAAAAGATAAATATTATTATTTTTACTTCTATAAAAAAATGCACCTAGAAAATTGAAATGAAATTAAATTGTAAAATCAATTAGGGAAAACTCCTATTGTAATTTGTTGAAATAATATATATGATGGATTATAGGATACATCTGTATACAGAATAGTTTCAATATGTCAAATTTTTGGAGGATGATTTTGTTGATGAATTCTTCCCTAAAATCATTATTCTAGTTAATTTCATAAAATGGATTTTACAAAAACAGGTTTATTCAACTATGGATAATATATATACATATATATACATTTGTATATATTTTTTGTTCCATGAAATAAAATATTTATTAAAATTACCATGATTATTTCACTCCCTATAAATTGAAATTCCTCCCATCAGTTATGAAATGAATGATGGAAATGAATCTAATATTAAGGGAAATAAATAGAATAAAGATAAATTTATGTATTCCAATGAGATAAATATAGAATATGATAATACATTTTTTCATATTAAATAATATGGATGATTTAATTGAAACAGACATCTTGGGGACATTAAAATTCAAAATTAGGAATGAAAGTATCAAGTTAAATCTCATATTAAAATATTTAAATATTCATAGATTGGTAATTTCATAGTAATGTATTCCTTGATGATTAATGTTAATGATGATGAAGTTCATGTTAATTTGTTATCCTCAAATAAATTAGAATTTGTGAAATAAAATGATATGGAAATAAAAGGTATTAATAGGATCACACATAATCATTTGAAATATGGATAAAAATAATATATTATTTCTTCAGAAAAAAAATTTTAAAATTTTTTTGTGAATATTATTATACTAATTTTTCCTATTATAATAATAATTATGGAATCAAATAAGAGTATTATGAATCCAACATTATTAAAAAAAATAGAGCATTTGAAATGATTCAGTAGATTCGTACTAATATATGTATATATAAGACAACATATCATGACTCATAAATTTACATCTAGTTAAAATACCACATAATGAAAGGAATTATTGAAAATAGATGTATATTAATGTAATATAATGATATGACACCATGGAAATTGTGTTCAATAAGAAGTTACATATGACTCAATTTAGTGTGTTTGGATGTCCAATTTTGTATCACTCTTGTGTTCATCTATCAAAAAACATTTAATTTATTTTAGTAATATACTATGTTTGGGTGAGGTTTTTGAGGGTTTGGAAAACTTTGGAATTATTTTGTGGTTTTTCATGTGGTAGAAGTATAAAAAACGATTAGTTTAATGCTTAAAATTCCTGTAAGAAAACTATAAACAGTGAAATAGTGGGCTTTGGGTGGGGGCAATGTTTAGTGAAATAGTGTAGCCAGCTTATTGAAACCGAGTTTTTTGTGACAAAATAAATATTCATGGATGGCATATAGTATGTCTAACTATGTTAACCAACTATGAAAGGTGCCTCATAAGGTAGGATACTGGCTAAAATTTCCACAATATTTTCATTACATTGGAACATAACCTTGCATGGATAAAAGTAAGATCTAAATACTGAGGATATAACTTGGTTTCGAGTTTTAGATGAATAAGAATAACTTTTACAAATAAAACCCATACATTACAAGTTTTTACGTTTACTTGGTATCCATTTTTCATATAAAAATTTAATTTTTTTTCTTTATGAAAATTCTTCCCAATTTTACATAGCATCAACATATGTCCCATATCTTCCTAAATCCCTATGAAAAGCATGTTAAAACCTATAATGAGTAAAAAAATATCAGTTAGGGAAAAATATATGTATTCCATTACATTAGTAATAACATCAATACCAATGAAAAAAACATTTCATGAAGTCATAAACTTTTACCCATAATGCAAAATATTATTCTTTTAAAAAGATCATTTATTTAAATTTATAGAAAAATTAGATTTTCATAAACATCCATTAGTAGGAATAGGAAATTCATGTTGGATCATTTGGACATCATCACATATAACCCTTACAGAATACTTATAGAGCCCCTACAAACTGAATAACCATACAGTCAACTTCCATTTTCATAGTGCCCAGCACATATGAGTGATATCATGGAACACTCATAATTAATAATGTATAAGAACCAAAACATTAGTAAAACATTTCAACCCTTGAAATACTCTTCCAAAAATACACATGAATCACATTAAGATAATAAATTACAAATTTATTCCTAATTTACAATCTCAAAACAAAATACACAATTCTTTTTAAAAACTATTTTCAATAAAAAAATACCCCATTGAAAGGGAATTATTTTATTCAATTACGAAGACATTCATTCTTGAATACGAATCTATATATTAAAAAATATCCATGGTGGAAGAAGATTTATTATTTCCACATACATTATTATTTGAAAATTTATTCTACTTCATGTAAAATATGTTTCATCTAAAACATGCTAAAATTTAATATTGAAAAATATTTAATTAAATTCCAAATAAATAGAACAATTTATTTTATAAAAATTTCATATTATAATGTAATATAATATTATTAATACTAAATAAGAGGGTAATATTTTTAAATTATGTATTTAATCATTTTAAAATAAAATTTTAAATCAATGTGTTTGACAGAACTTTGAAATATTTAAGTCATATTCCCAATGAAGGAGTAATATTTTTTTTGAAAACATTAAATAAGATAAGAGTAATTAAATTGATGATACAATATTTCATAGTGGCTGTATACAAAACTCATAAAAATGGGAGGTTTATAACATCAAAATATTCCTCTGTGGAAGTTGATTGAGATGAAATCCCATACATTGAATCCGATTCATCATTTATTACCTTTTTTTATGGATAAATAAAATTATATTAATTTCATAATTCTTTGAGATCCCCTTTAAATTTTTTATTCCTTTTTTTAGTTATTAGCATTCTATAAAAATCAATTAATTTTTTATTATCATTTTTTCTGTTTTGGCGATATTCGATAAATGTGTCAAAAATAACCAGGGTATAATGTCAATATTCCATGATTTAATGTTTCTATAATCTCTAAAATAATAATAAAAATAGTTATTAATTTTATATATTAATTATATATTTAAACTCATTCATTAGATATAAATATTAACAATGATCTATTCAATAATCATGTAGACTTTAGTCTGTATGTACTTGTGACTAATGTTATCACTTATCAAGGATCATTAAGGAAGGTTGTTAATTATCATTTTATCAAATAAAATTTATCATTATATCATTAAAATAAAATTAATAAATTAAATATACTTATATATATCATCCAAGGGAAATGGAAATGAAAAAATAATCACATCTCATCATAGATGTGATAGTTCACATGTACGAATGAATATCATTATAATTTTTATGTGAATGGAAGGGTCAGAATGTAAATGATATTTTATCAAGAAAAAATGATAAGTCTGTCCTGAATATAATATATAAATATAAATAACATTATTATAACTATTCTTGAGAGATGGTGAAGTAAAATGAATTATAACTATTCACAAGGTGGTTGTCTGATGTACACATAAATGATTAATTTGTTTCATAATATATGGAAGTGGAAATGGATTTTGGTGATGAAATTAACATAATATAATAACAATATATTTAGGATAATTATTAGTTTTTTCATTATGGTTGGATAATATTGATGGATTTAGATAAATATAATAAAATAGAATAAATTGATAAAATTATACAGCTTATTTAGAAATCCCTCGTTTCATATAACCTTATGAACACTAATGATTGTTTTTTAGTAATGAATGATAATTTCCAGATATTAATTTAAAAAAAATTATGGATTATTTTGTATTCTAGGAACTGAGAGGGTATGTGATTTTGATATTTGTTGTGACTCGATTAAATGGTTGAAATTTATTGTATATATTAGATAGAAAATATGTGTAATTTTCCTGAAAAAGTTGAATGAATTCTAAACATGGTACTGGATCAATAATATTTTCTAAATATTAGAACATAATGTGAGTTTTCCCCTAGGAATGACTCAAAATTCGTCATCATGGGGTTTTTTGGGAAATTTCATTATGGGTGTGTAAATGAATAAAATAATTGGATAAATTTTTTTATATACTTTTCCTAAAACCACAACTAGTGAGGAAATAATTTGATCATTATGATGAGCTTTATATGTTATCCACATATCCAGGAAGCTGTTTGTGAACTATTGGGGGGAGATTTAGAGGATCTCCCTCAGACGGACAATAATCAGATAGTGGATCGATGATCAATGTGAAACAGAATTGAAGGGTCTCACCAATGACTATGGTAAAGCATCCTTCTTCATCAGCAATCGATCCAAATTGAGGTTAGATGTTTTTTATTGGATTCATACACATTTCATAATTTATATGATGAATATGAAATAATTAACAGACATATTTATTCGTGGATGAATCATTATCCTGGAAGGGTTTATATATATGGATTTTATTAAGAGTATTTTTTTCAAAATTTATTCTATATTTTATTCTATCGATAATGGATCATATGCAATAATAACATTGTATGAGTATCATTCCTCGGGTTTAGGGTTGTGTTTTTCACCACAAAATCATTTTTGATTTCTTGTTTTCTTCAATGATTCTACATTTTGGAATATCCCTGTGAATCGATATTTTTGCACATGTTTCATGGAAAAAAACTGATATTGTAGATATAGAATATTCATGATTTAATTGTCTTGTGCTGATCTATGTAGTGGAAAATTTATTCATTTTGGATACCTAATTTTTGGATCTTCTGTTTATATTGAAGAATGATGAAAGATCCCATTTTCAAAAAGGATTTCAAGGATATAAATTTTTATTCATTGTTGTAGAGTCATGTAACACTCATTTCCATAATTTTCTATGCAATTCAGTCAAAAGTTCTAAGGATGGATGGGAAAGAACAATAATAGATTCATAATCTTGAATTATTGTGATATTTGAACTACACTATGTGTAATGATGATATACAAACCATATGGCCCCCTAGTGGTCAGTGTAGGGATTTGGGAGACAATTATGTATCACACTAAATGTGACCCTGTAAAATGGAATGTAACCCCATCAATGTAGCTAAACATATTTCTCATTGGTTACATGGAAAGAGGATAGACTACATGGGTTGGAGCACACTATCTACTCCCTAACATTAACACATCCAAGACTAGTACACCGGTTAATCCATGTACTAGAACATGGTTATTGTACAAGGAAAGATGACATGCCATGTTCTTCAACATGGACATGAGGATAAGTCACGGTTTAGTAACATTGTTAGGACTCCTAGTCAAGGGACACTAGGTGTAATACTTATACAAATCATGTAGTTTATAAAATATAGCATAGATTCCTTGGCCTCCATATCATGGACATGTTTCATTAGGTTATGGTTTCTAAATCCAATCACTTAGGGTTATAATTGAATTTCCTTTTTCTTCTAGGATATTAATCCCTTCAAGGGGGAATCTGGGATAGATTATTTTAAATCAATCTATGAGGCATGAACTAAGATACTCTATTCAACATTATACACTAGGTAGAGTTCAATGTATCATTGTGACCTAAACATTGTGGGAAATTAATCTCTACATAGATAGATACACATGACTAAGTTTTTAGTTTTTCTGTGGTCCATTTATGTGGTCCTCATCATTATATCATATCTCATTAGAATATTAATGTGTACATCTAATGGAGAGACTCGAAAAACATTACCTCTCTAATGGATAACATCCCTATTAGATGACATAGGTGTATTTTCTCGATGATGCGTGCTTTTGGAATATATGGGATATATTCCTTTGATGGTATACAATAATTCTGACATAACATTAGAATATGTGTCATTGTTGATTATATATGGATATTCTAATAATATGATCTTCAGACATATAGATGTATAGAGATAAATGTAGTTTCGTTGTTTATTCTGCATTTTTTTTCAGGGATTCCAACATTGTGATACTATACTAACCATTTAATGTTCATATCATTCATGTGTAATGTCTTTTGAATATGATAAAAAAAATTTGTAAAGTCATTATTGGACCGGGACCATATGCAGATTAATGATATCAAACCGATTGGGGTGTGTTCCTAGGGTATTCTAACAATAGTCAATATTTTACATTCAGATTTGAAATGTTTTCAGAATCCTTACCATCAGATTTAATAATTCATATTAATATTTCATCTTGTAGTATTCAAGATATTAGATTTAGATGTATGAAATCATGTATGTTCAGTTTTTTTACATTTCATCATTTTAATTGATTGGAGATGTGTGTGTGTACTAGTACTTATTCTAAATTATTCCATGATAGTGATATTCCTTCATGACACTACAGTCCAGCCCCAGTCCTATTAGACAAGGTTTGGGGGTGCCATAGAATATTCACCACTATGATGTCTCTTTAAATAACAGTATCTAAGTGATCCATTATTTTATATTACTATATTCTATGAGTTTTTTTGGGGAAACAATGATAAATGTTTTGAGTTCGTCTTTGAGGCCATGGACTCGTTCATTTATGAAAAAAATGATGTATCCATGTTCCATGACATTGTTAAACTAATTTTTGACATGGTACATGATTACATTTTATTTAGGTAAAACTATGGTATATGCATCATTTGAAAATGGGTTTTGATTTCTATTTCCTTCTTGAGTCATGTATCTTGATATTATCATTGACCATGGTACATGATTTTTATTTCAGGATGCATCTGTGATGAATGCCATTTTGGATTTCATATCATCATCATGAGTAAAATCCCCTTATGATGAGGGGTTGATATAGGGTCTTGTTTCTTTTATGTTTCTGTTAGGTGCTGCACCGACTATTCCAACCCTAATTTAGAGAAGTTACCCATACTACTAGAAGATTTGGTGAACTTGCTAAGAACACTTCATGAGTATCAATAAAAGAGACCCCTTAGGATATAAGGTGAGCCCAACCCATTGGTAGCTATAGATATGCCTGAGGCAGTTGCCTAATTGTTTAGTCTGATCAATACACCGTCATATCATATGGTGGTAATTTCAATGATCCATCTCTATGTTATAATAGGATGATGGATGGGTTATATAATTATTATTTCAATGATGCCACTATACCATGGTAGTAGTTTGAGTGAAATTTTAGATAAGAGTGATCCCCTATTACGTTGAGGGTTGTACACACCCCGATGCTTCTGCAACTCTAGTATGGAAGAATGATAGTATCTGAGCATTCATCAATATTTACGAATCTCTCTAGGAACTCTATGGATATGGTTCACTGTCTATATATTATGGTTTAAACATTAAATTGATAACTGTATAGAGATAAATGTTCCATTTTTATCCCATTAAGAATTCCTAGTTGTGTTGGATATCTATACTGTTATTTTTTAGAGTTTCTTAACAGAGTAGATACAACCAGTGGTTACCTATAGATGGAATAAAAAAGTGGATACCCCAAAATTATGGATGCGACATCAATATATGGGACCTGTATATGTGACAGGTTTTAGAAGCCGGTCCCATGAATGATGGACCGTGAGGTTAGTTTAGTCGTCAAAAATAATTTTGGATCAACTCAACTGTTGGTATGGGAGATCTGGTATGAGATTTTCTGACCATCAATATTGTTGAAGGAGAGATATTGAATCTACTAATATTTCAAAGTAAATGCAAGAAGTAGGCAGGTTCACAAGTTGGTGGATATTGAAGAAGGGTTATGAGGGTATCATGATGTTTTCAATACATTGACTTGTTAAAAACACCACCCCCATGATCTCCATACTAGGTCGAGGGAGATGGAGGATAGGGAAGGGATAGTTATATGTGTCTATGTCTTGTGACCTAGAGGCTCTGAGAATTATTCAAGTTATGATTTGAGTCTTTTATATAGTAGATATAATACTCATATACAGATGTTCTTGTCATTCAATTATTTACAAACACAATGTACTATACATAGAGAATCAATTCTGTCACATAGATCTACCCTTATTCTTGGATTATTCTACTAGAGAAAACTACGAATCCACATACTTATGATGATAGTGTGACAAGGATCTTGGAGGTGGGAGTGTCTATTGGGATATCATTATAGCATTGATGAGTACTTATGATGTAATATAAGGTATGGAATGCTTATCCACAGTTTGATAACATATTTTCAATTTAAGGATATGTATTTTGTGTGTCCATATCGATTGAGAAGGGTTCTACTATTATGTGAAATGGAAGAACATGTAAAATATGATAAACTAATGAATAGTATGTTATAGCTGATTACTCACCAAATAGAAAACCCAAGCATTGTTTTACTATATATTATGAATTAATAGATTCATATAGTGGTGTATGAGTATGTGGATGTCTTCCCTGAGGATTATCTTGGTTTACCACCCCACTAAGAGATAGAAAACGTTGTTTTACTACACACTAACATAGAACTAATATCTAAATAAGAATATCAGTTACCTTTTGAATAAATTAAAAAGATAAGGGTATAGTTGGAGGACTTCCATAAGAATGGATTAGTTAGTCCAAGTGTTTCACCATGGGCAACCCCAGTTTAATTCACCGAGAAGGCGTACAGAAGATTGAGGTTATCATAAGACACATCCTACTTCAAACTTGTGACCATGAATAAAATATTTCCACTATAAAGGACCGAGGTCCTTATTGACCAGTTGAGAGGGGCATGATGGTTCTCAAAGGTTGACCTGAGGTTATGCAATCACTAGATGTGAGAATGGGATAATGATATACTGATGATGAAATTAAGATATTTTTATAATTTAGTTGAGTAATTGGTGATTCCCATTAACATGATGAACACCCTAGCAGTGTCCATGGGACTCATGAATCAGTTCTTTTGGCCATTCATATACCAGTTAGTGGCAGTCTTCATCTATGATATCCTAGTGTACATGGAATTGAAATAGGATCATGTGAGACACTTGCAGAATGTTATATAAATACTCCAAAATTACCATATTCTAGGATTTCTCATGATGTTCTAGTTTTGGATTCATGATGTCAACATTCTAATACATGTTATCTCATTATATAGAGTGGCAGTGGACACCAATAAGGTTCATGTAGTGTTATTGTGTGATCCAACTAAGTGTGTGATATATTCGAATAGGTTAGTTTGGTTGGTAGGATATTACATAAGGTTCTAACCTAATTTATCTAGTATATCAGCAGCTATGATTTTTTTGAAAAGAAATGGTCATACTTTTGTGTGGAAAGAGAGGTTCAAAAAGTATTTTCATCAGTTAAGGAATAGGTTGATGTTCCATTCCCATTATGAGACATCTAGATAATATTGTTCAGTTTGAAGTGTTCTATGACACAACAGGGACCAGGCATGGTTGTGTTCATATGAAGAGGCCTGTAGTGATTGCATGTGGTTACATTCTGTTGATACCACAAGATCCAAAATATGTGTTCCACAATCATGAGATATATTTTAAAGTCCATCATCTAAATATGTTGTGATACTAACTATTGGGAAATAAATTTATAATCTATTTTAATTAAATATTCCCATGGATATCATGTCTCAAAAGGATATTAACATGAGACAAAGGATATGGCTATATTTCACCTAGGAATATGATTTATTAATTTTCTATACTCATATGAAGATAATGATGGTATCATATTGTCTATGATGGATATCTTGTTCATAGTAAGTAAATGTTGAATCCGAGTACTTGGCTTCAATATAATGATCCTATTTGGAATGAGATGATGTAGACGAGGTCGATCATATGGTTTTCACCCCTCTTATCTTATTATGAATCAGGGATTCATAGAATGGGGATGTTGAATATGAGACCCTAACTATATAGATATAGTTTTCACTTGATCATAAATAATTTTCTATCACTAGGTATTATTTTGTTATTCTCCTATAATGCATGATGTTACTTGTGAAATTGTAGGAGGAGGTTCTGATAGAGTATAATAATTCTCCGTTGGAAGAACATCGAGGTGTGTAAAAGATGTACAAGAACATCTCATATCCATTTTTTTCAGGAATAAAGAAGAAGGTTTAAGATACTACCTTTTGATGCATTAATTTTTATCATGTGATTGCTTACCTGTAAGTGCAACGAGTTTAGATCAACCACATGTGGTCCCAGAATTGAAGTGGTATGGTAAATCCATGGACATCATGATGAGTTTACCATGTTTTACTATGGGATATGATTCCATCTAGGAGATCACAGAACGAATCACCATGTCATCCCAATTCATAACAATTCTGTAGTAGAGTTCTATACATAGCTTGTTGTCCATCCATGTATAGGAGACCATCTGATTCATTTAATATCCATCGTCGATGGTTTCAGACCATCATGATTGATTCACTTCTCAGTTGTGGAATGGAATATTGGATGATTTTTTGACTCAATTATGCTTTATCATAGTGTTCCACCAAAAATTATCATCCATAATTAGTTGACCATTCATGATCTAAAGGATATGTTGGGGGAATTCATGCTTGACTTTGAACAATAATGGGTGGATCACCTACCACTAGTAGAGTTTTCATACAAAAAGATCTACCACACCACCATTAATATGGACACATTCAATACTCTTTATGGTTTATTTTATATGTCACCACCCTATTATACAGGCCCATGGGATTTGGCCTTCATCAGAGCATATTTGGCGTGAAAAACATCCAAGATGGATCATATTATCTTGGAGTGGGTGAAGACCACATAGATCCATCATAACACTTATGAGGATAGACGATGGAGGGCATTGGAGTTTAATATGGGAGACCATGTGTTTCTATATATTTTAGCTCACCAAGGATTACAATGATTTGGACAGGGAATAAATCTATCTATAATATTTATTATCCCTTTCTAGACACTTACTGGAGATTTTTAGGTGGTATAACTCCTAGATCAACCTCTTTATTTAGAATAGTAACATAATATATTTCAAAAGCTACAGTTTAGGATATAAGTGCAAGACCCATCACATGATATTGACTTTTGCGATATGGATATTGAAAATGGGATACCAATACTATTTACTCAGTAGATAGTGATGATCGGTAGGATAAGATAATTCATGGGAATGTATTTACATTAGTGCATTTCTAGTGGATGAATAGGAAACTCAATGAGAGAACATGGTTGTGGGAGGCTTATATTCATTCTCAGTATCCTCATCTCATTCTGGGGCACTGGTTGTTTTCATTATGGAGATGAAATGACGCATTGATGTGTTAATTTAAGGACCCATATTTTCTATGTATTATTTATAGATATTTTAGGGATTAGTTTTGAGACCAAAATCTATGACCCAAAGAGATTATGAGTCCCATTGTGAAACAAAATATTTTTTAAAAAATGTTAAAAATGTTAAATATCATGTAGGGATATTTTTTATAAAAAGTGTAACAAGATTTCAATGGGATCCTAGATCAAAAATGATTCAGAAATGTTTAGTTCAGATTGGATATTTTCACCCTACCCCCAACTTAATCTACATCGACACGAGTCATTTGTGGAGTTGTCATAGCAGCCATGTAATTGAATAAAAAAAATTAGATAAATTATTTTACATTCTTTTCATTATTGTAGAAACATGAGATTATTTCATTAGAAAACTATGATGAAATTATATGTTTACAATCAAACCCCTAGAGCCATTGGATACCCGTTGGATAATGATTTTGAGGACATCCCTCAGAAAATACGGCAACTAAAACATGGATTGACAATCGATGTGCCACAGAATTGAAGGGACTCAATAAAGAATATGGAATATAATTGTTATTAATAAATGATTGATCTGAATATATATTTTATGGTTATTCAATTGTATTAATTATCTATTCATAATTTCTATAGCGAATGTGATTCAATTGATTAATATATTGATTCCAGTATTGATCATATTGTGGGATAGGTTTATTTGGATGGGTTTAAAAAATATTTTTGTGACTATTTATTCTATTATATTTTCTAATGAAAATATTTAAATCCCAATATAAAAATATTCCATGGTTAATTCCTCATGTTTATGGTCTTTAATTAATCCCCCTGTTATTTATTTGTCACATGTTTTTTTTGTTCACCCAATGGTTCAATATATCCTGATGAATTGGTCATTGTGCACCAATTTTTTAAGAAATAATCCAATATCATAGGGAAAGGATCAAAAAAACATTATTTTTTTATGATTATGGAATCATTGGTGAATGGATTGTTTTTCAATACCAATTTTTTTGTTCTTTAGTGAACAATTATAAATGATGAAAAACCCCATTATCCAATTGAATTTGAATATTGAACATTCTATCTGATGATAAATAGGATTTAATGAGGTGGTTAATTGATTTTCCAACTAAGGCGGTCATGGGATCAAAGGATGGATCTGACAGAACAATCAAGGATTTCCAATATAGAATTGTTTAAAAATATTCACTTTATGACATGTAATGTGGATCCACATGATAATTTGGCTTCCATCATGGCGGCTTGGATATCAGAAGATAGTTATGCATCACACGATGTGTGACCCAATCACACAGCATGTGAAATATCTTTGGTAGCATGGAATGTTACTTATAGGGTACTCAGATATGTGGTAGAGTAAATAAGATAGAGAATGATATTTACTACTATACATAGAAACATCATGGAAATGTATACATTATAATATGTGTACCGGAACTTGGGTATAATAAATATAAATCTGACAATCCACATACTTCTACATGGACACTAGAATGGGACACATGACGGTTGTATGAGAATAAACTGTGGTCAAGGGGAATAACATCTAGACCATATAAATGAAGTACACTTTATAAAATATGGATTGGTTCCCCAGTACACCACATCATGGACTTGATTTATTAGGGTATTTTCCCCATATCCTTTTCTTAAGGGTTAGTATGGAATTGCCTCCATCATTGGTAAATTGATCACATTAGTTGGAAATTGTAGATAGATTTATGTGAATTCTTCTATTACACCTAGAGTGATACCCTCTATTCAAATTATTGAATTTGGTATTGTTATTAGTATCATTGTGACACACACTATGTGGGATCCGATTCTATACCTAGTATCTAAATCAAGATTGAGTTGTTGGTAAACTTTATGTCCTTAAGTGTGATCGTCATTTATGTATCATATCTCCTCCATCAATCAGTTTGTATTTTTATTAGTGATACATGATTAACTTACCTCTTGAATTTATGTCATCATTTACATCCCACCATTTTGTGTGATCACTCAGATGATTACATTGGGGAATCTAAAGGATCTAATATTAGGATGGAACTCAATGTTTGTGACATAAATTTAAACAGTGCCCCTTTTTTGAGTTTATATGTATTTCTTTCATAGGTGTTGTAGAAATGTATAAGTATATATATGATAGTGTGTTAATTTATTGTATGATTATTTGTTTCAGGGTTCCCTTCTAGGTATATTTATACACACCCCTTCATGGTCAATTCCTGTGTGTGTCATGTATTTTTCATATGATCGATAATTTGATAGATTCCTTGATGGACCATTATTAGATAGTTCATAGTGAGACCAAACAGATAGTGGTGTGTTCCCTCATTATTCAATCTACAGTCCCTATTTTAATTTTAGTATGGAAATTATCTCAAACACTTTTTTTGGGATTGTCATTAGCTATGTTTTATTTACTTTACATCATGTTATTATATTGTTTTGGGATTTAGATATATGAATGAATGGTTGTCCATTTGATTTTACATTTGATAATTTTAGAGGCTTCATGATGTGTGTGTGTGTGTGTACAAGTACATTGTCTATGGCCTATCATGTTAGTGTTGTTTATACTCTATGCTAGTCACCAATCACTTGCCTATTGGAGATTGGATTGGTGAGTCATGACACATGACCCACTTGGACGATTCATGATAGTTATGGAAAAACTATGATCTCATGAATGTGGTTAGATATTATGGTATGAGAATTTTTAAGATTATTTCACAACAAATTGGTTTTTAATATTGTAGAGTAGATAAGATGTGGTTCCTATTATATTGTAGGTTAGGGGAACACTTTGAATTTCTCATAATATAAAAATTAATAAAATTTAATTTTATTCTATAAATGGAAGTAAAATAATTTATTCAAAAGATAGGATGATGGTGTGTATGAATTCCCTAATCCAATAGAAAATATAAATGTCTTAAATATTTATTAATCCTTATCTTTTGGATTCAACCCTAGATTATGAACATTAAAACATACCATCACACATTTTTTTTCTCATTAATGGTAAATATAGTTTATATAAAATTCAAAATGAGACATAAATTGATTAGAGATAACATTTTAAACCATATCCCTTTTATTTTTCCAGTTTTTTATTTTTTATTTTTTTGAGTTCGATATCTTCTAATAAAATATCAAATAATTTAAAACCTCATGAATTTCAATTTTGACAATATTCCTTACATGATTTTTTAAAATTATTAAAACAAAATGTTTGATAACAATACAATTTAAAAAAACATTTAAATTTCTTCCTTACAAATTGTGGATGATATTTATGATTTCCAAAAATATTTATTTTCTTCTCTTTAAAATCAATTATTTGATATTTTCATTAATTATTCAATTATTAAATCATCATTGTCTCAGTATTTATGGAAACGTTTTATTTTACAATATTAATAAAATCAGGATGAAGATGAACATTTTTTATTTATATATTGTTCAATATATCTTAAAAATCACACTTTATTAATAATTCCATAGTTATTAAAATATTATTATCACATATTAGACATCTCTTTAAAATAAAATATATTAAAGAAATTGAATCCATCCATGTTGCTTCCTGTTATCATAAAATTATGTTAATGATGATTTCTGATGAAAACTAGAAATCCCAAAAAAATAGGATAAGTGTTCGTGTAATTTTCTATTATTTATAACATAGTTTTTATCCTCAATTACCCAATTTACACTTAAACGTGACATTAAAAATTATAAATGTTACTATTTATATTCAAATAAAATAATTTAAAACTATTTAATAAATTTTGATCATCTAATTAAATAAATTAGATACATTTTTCGTAATTATAAATAATGATTTCATATAAAGTAAAAAAAAATCTCACAGAAAAGAAGAAACATTGAGTTATAATGTAAACATGTTCAAAATAATGAAATGTTTTTATATCTAATTTAAATGTGAAATTTATTAAAATTACAAAATAATTAATAAATGGAATAAAATTTATCTAAATATAATTTGATTCTAATATATAACTTAATTTTTTAATATAAACGATTTAGATATGAATTCTTTTCCATTAAAATATATAAATTTTCCGTATTCAACAAGACATGAAACCCAAAAAATCCATCAAAACTAAATATTGATATTCCTCTTTCAAATAATAAAATAATTTTCTGAAATTTAATTTAAAGATGTCTCAAATTTGGATTTAAATTATGTTACCACCAAAAGGAGGCAAGATTGTTTCTTAATAAAAATTAATAGTATATGTGTATAACATTATTTTTCTTATATCATTTCAAGAAAACACAGACGATGAATGTTAAAAATTATAATGAATTAACTATATATAGATTTCATTTATATAATTTAAAAGATAGATTTGTTTATTTTATTTGTATAAAACACTGTTATGCGCATATATATATATTTTTTGAAAAATATTTCATTATGTATTCATAAGGGTTTAAATGTGATTTATAAATAAATGGTCTCAATGTAATTCAGGATGTTAATATGTGTGTAAAATATATTCATAATCTAAATTAAAATGTTAATTCCTACCTTTTTAAGGGATAGTTTATAATGGTAACAATTAATTAATAACATTTAGTAATTTGTTTATGATCTATGTGGTGTGTCAAGTACACTATCGAATATAATGTTTTCTTTTTAAAACCATTAATGATATTTTTCTACCCCTATAAAAAATTATGTGCTCACAGTTTTTACATAATGATCAAGAACCTAAGGGTTTTATATTTCAAATTACTATGGTTGAAATCCCACATCAGAAAAACTATTAATGAAATAATTACATTAAAATAAATAATTGGATGTATGAAGGTCATATGAGATAACACAATCTTGGGTTCCTAGTTATAAAACATGGTAATTTAATAGAAAACAAAATACCACATTCAAATAAAGAGTGATAGCGAACATTCTCATGAGAAATATAACAATCCAAATACCATAAATATTTGATGGGTTAAATTCTATTTGATTTCATAGTTGGAAAAGTAAATTGTTAACATTTTTTATAGTGATTATTTTCCTAGATTCGATGAATTAATTTCATAGTAAGACGAAAAAATATTTAAATATACATACATTATAATCAATGTTTTATCAATTAAAAAATTTACACTAAAAAATAATATATCAATGGAATGATAATTATTTAATATGAATTTTCCATGCATGAAGCACTAGTATAATTAATTATATAATAAAATAATATTAAAAGATAAATTTAAACAACTATCTCCAAACCACATCATTTACTTGTAAAATCTCTTTCCAAAATGTATATAACTTAGTAATCTTCAATATATGATAACAATTTCAATAAATCACATGAATCATCCTATGTCCACAATAAAATCAAATATTATTCTCAATATAATTTATATTTTTTTTTGAAAAAATTCCATAGTATTAAATTCACCTTGGTTATATTGGATTCCCAAAGTAGTGAACATATACTAATATAACTTTAATTGGTTAATCACCATATAATTTTTCAATCCTAATGTTATCTATTCAATAAAACATATGTTCAATAAATTAAAAATCCATTCTCAATAATATGGTTTAAATAAATTATAATTTTCATACAAATAAAAACATTATGTTGGATTTTAGTAAGAACCTCACCCAGGACCCCCTTTGGATGTGGGTTCAATTATTGTGACCATGTCTGATGTTAACGGTTATCACCTGACCTGCAGGTTCTCATTTTATATTTATAAAATTATAATTTATATAATAATATTATATATTCTACAAAATAATTATCAAAAGTAATCATAAAATGGTTTAAAATCAATTTATGTCTAACAAATTTCATTTTGTATCCCAAAACATTACTAACCCATATTTACCACATAAATTAATGTCTCCAAAAGTACCATTAATCACCTTGAAATATCATAATTAATGCATCAAAAAGGTTTTCTAAAATATTAATCATATACTAAAATAGAAAATTATAAACCTATGTTGGTATCCCAAACATCTATGATTACATAACATGATGATTCTTATTATCCTATGTTTTCTAAACCATCAATTCATTCGAACTGTAAGGACTCCACCTTAAGCAGTACATATTCAAGTGTTTTTGAAATATAGAACACATTATTAAAATTACATGTATCATTTCATTTTATTATCATAGACATTTATTAAAAACTATTATATAGAAAATACATATATAATAATTTTATACTTTTACTTAGTTTCCAATTTAAAAAAACAAAATACATTATAAAAATTAAATATTTTTTTGTTATAAATTGTCATCATAAAATTATTTTGAAATTATAATTCTTCCAACACATCCTTAAACCCCATGATAATTATTTTAAAAATTGGATGAGAAAAAAATCATATTATGATATATAAATGAGATAGAGAATCATTAGTTCTTTAAAATCATGAAAAACAATGAAAAACACTTTTCATGAAAACATAACATTTTACCTATAATGAGAAATATCATTAATTTAAAAAAATCATTTATTTTACCTTTAGAAAAATATATTTCCATATAAACTAAATTTAAATCATAGTAAGTTCATGTAGGTTTCTTGGGACATCGTCACATGAAACCCAAAGAAGACATGTATAGAACAATCATAATGGGAATAATCATATGATCGACTTCCATCCCATGAGAACCAAATTAATTAGAGATCCATATACATACACTAATAATTCATAGTTATCAAGAATAATAAAATAAATTAAATATTTCATAATTTTACGAATTATTTTATATTCCTATGAAAATTACATTCTGATATTACAATTACACATTCAATAAAAATCCAATTTTCCACACAATAAATATTATTTATATTTAAATAACATTTTAAATTAAAAAATTACCCAATAGAAAGGAAAATATGATTCTTAATTTATGATGAATTGTATTATTAAAAATGAAGATAGAAAATAGATAATATTCACGGTTGTGGAAACTATTATGTTGATTTGTAGGCTAAGAATAGAACATATCGTTTGAAATTTTTCAAAACATTCCATATAAAACATGTTAAAAGATTCATTTTTAAATTATAGGAATTAATTTTAAAATAGATATAAAATTTTGTATTATATTTCTTTTTTAAAAATTTATAAAATATTATTATGATTATTAAAGGGGGTGAAATTATTTTGAAATTATATCATTAATCAATTTAAAAATTATTTTCTAAATAATAGTGTTTTATAAACCTTATAAATAATTTATTCAAAAGAAGTGTGAATGAATAATATTTAGAAAACATTAATAAAAACAAAAACTAATTGATTATTTATATTTTAAGTCAATTAGGGTGTATATAAAACTCATAATAAGTGTGGGATTATAATATTAAAATATTGCTCCATGAATGGAGATTGTGACGAATTTCCATACCTTGAATTTGATTCATAATGTATGATAATTATTTTATATAAATATATACCTCTTTTTATTATATAATTTATTTATAAAATTTTTAATGTTTATTATTACTTTTATATCAGTTATTACCATGTTATATCAATTAATTAATTATTCATGATCACATTGGATATTTTGATAATATTGTGTACATGAGTCCAAAAAAGAACCCTGATATGTTTTATATAGTCAATGTGGCCAATAATAAATCATCTAAATATATATGATAATAGAATAATTATTTTATTTATAGATAAATTAATTTATTAAATACATTCCAAACATTTGGATTTGCAAAATGAACAACACTAAATTCATTGAGCTGCAGGTCGTACACACGCAAGAGTAACAATTACAATTTCTATTGATCATTATGGATAGAATTTATATAATATATTATAATTCAAAAAAGTTCATAATATCATTAATATCATATTAGTCATTTCAATTTACCAATTTATATCATCCATTTGATGTGGTGATAAAAAACAAATCCCATGTCGTAATGGAGGGGATAGTTCACACGTATGAATGATAAAAGTTAACATTTTTAGGTTCATGGAAATATAAGAAATAAAATTGAATAAAATTATTAAATAATTAATAATATTTAATTAATATCATATATAAATATTAATTCAATTATTATAACAAGTCTTGAGTGATGGCGATGGAAAATGAATTATTTTTTCCCTGAGGTTGTAGTCTTCCATACACAAGAACATTTTAAAGTTTTCAGTTTTTATGCATGTGGATATGGATTTAAGTGATGATATAAATAAAATAACAGATTATTATAATTATTATAAAACATTTATTATTTAATAATTTTGTAATAAGATTATAGTATGTGGATTTGACATTAAACAGAAACACATAATAGAAATGAGACATCTTCATTAGAAATCCATCATTTCCTGACAGCTTAAGAAAATTAATGATGGTGTTCTACATAAATTAAGATATAAAAAATTGGGGGATGAATTATAGGATTGAATTTAGGTAGATGTTGGAAGAAACAAATAGGCTATTATGTTTTAATTGTTGAGAATAACATGCAACAGTTTATAAGAGAGTGGAGGAGCTCCGTAGGAATTTTGCAAAATATTATGTGAATATTACTTATTTTTTAAAACAAAACTAATCCAAAATATTTTATTAACAATATATTATTTTTATAGGAAGATATACCTTTATGAAATGAAAATTTTAAATTTTTTATATTTTTTTAATCCATATCTTTTGGATTTAACCCTTATTTATCCTCTTTATCTCGTACAATGATTAAATGGGTGTTTACTTTTTAAGGGTTAATATAGTAAATATATAATGATAAAATAACCACTAGTGTTTCACTAATAAAATTTTCAACCTTATAACAATATTTTATTTATTTATTTATTTTTAACATTTTATATCATTTAATAAAATCATATTTATTTTATAATTCCATTAATGATAACTTTTGAACTCTTCACACATGACATTTTAAAAATACTGAAAAATGTATATTCAAACCAATTCTTCTAAAACATCACTATAATTACTATGTAATCTTGAATGTTCTGGTATGACATTAATTATTTCAAATTAAATTTATTTTAATTTTTTAATATCTTTTATTTTATATTTTGATTATCTAAACAATTATAGCATCATTATTGTGTAAAATATTAACTTAAATATTTCATTCCAAAAAAATAAAAATAAATTTCGTAGATTAAAAAAATTATATATTAAAATATTATACTTATAGTCCCATATGTATTCTAAATAACGCTATGAAAAATAATTTTATATTGTTTAAAACATCATTATTACATCTTTTACATTATTTAAAAATAGAATACTATAAAGGGCTTAATGTAATCCAAGTGGCTAGAAGAGGTTAGAAATTCCGAACAAGGATGATATTTGTCAAAAAACCTAATCCAATAAAATTATTACACATTTTTGGGTAATTTTATAATTCTTATAATATTAATAACACCAATAATTACACAATTTACCCATAATCGTGGTAATGAAAATAACCAATGTTACAATTTATATTAGAAAAATACTAAAAAAACTATTTAATAATTTTTTATCTTATGACTCAAAAAATGGAATCAATTTTTCTATAGTAAAAACATACAATTTTTATAAAATAAATATAAAATAATCCCACTAATGGGATGAAACAGCTTGTTTTTATTGAAAAATTGTTTAGACGTTTCAAATTTATTAATCTTAATTATGATGTTAAATGATTCCAATGAACTAAATTGGATTAAATGATATAAAATTTATCCAAAAATATATAAAAATCTATCAAAAATATAATTTATCACAATAAAATTATTTATACTTGAATTTTTTTAATTAAAATCCATTATTTCCCACCATTCGTCAAAACCTAAAACATCAACGAAAACTAACTAAAATCCCAAAAAATTTAATATTTATATTATTATTTCAAAGAAGAAGTATTTTTTTCCAATATAATATATTTATTTGTCAAAAAGTGGATAAATAATGTGCAACAACAAAAGTTGACAAATATTTCCTTTTATAAAAATAATTCTTTTATTCAAAAAAATTGGATTTGTTCTTAAATCATGTTTATAAATCACCATAGATGAATGTTAAACAGTAGATTGAATTATATATATATATATACCATTATTTTATTAACATTACCCAAAATGTGTTATTTGTTTACTTTATTGTTATAAATAACATTTTTGAGCACTTTAATAGATTTTTAGAATAAAATTTCCTTTATTATTTCGAAGGGTTTTAGTTTCATTTATAAATAATTTGTCCCCAATGAAGTCATAATGTATTCATGTGTAAACCATATTTTCATAATTCACTTAATCTATTCATTCACTGCATTATTATAGCTAGCTTATAATGCTAACATTAAAATAATAATATTTACTCATTTTTAATGATCGATGTGGTGTATATTCTACTCTATCAAACATATTGATTCCTTAAATGAATCATGTGTGCAATATGTGTTATTGATTTTCTAGGATTTCATTTTGAGATGATGAATTATATTTTAAAACATTACAATCTTCTTGGAAAAGAGAATATTATTCCTCTATATGGAATTCATGTTCTTTAATGACTAATGAAGTTGATTTGATATGGGATTTTTCTGTGAGTGTGATTGATTTCAATGAAATATTTTTTGGTCTGAAATAGCTAACATTATTAGAATCTCACATCAGCTGTTATAAAGAACGGGTTATTTATAATATTGATGTTTCCATGAAGCCTCCCTTTATATGATATCAGAATGAAAAGGTGGATTCAAGAGGCTTTATGGAACCATAATTTGGAACTATCTCATACCAAATTTATTCTATTACTTTGGTACTAGTAGATAAGACTAGTAATAGTGGTTTCCTAATTTTTTAATCAGTTTCTATGTATTTCCTAATAAGGTCACTGGTTTTTCAACCATAATATAAGTAGAGTTTATGATTTATATCTTCTTAAGGAATAGTCATATTTCCCTACCATAATATAGGATGGATCCAACAAAGATATCGTAATTGAATTAAAAATTTTAGGTGTTGGAAAAAAAGGGTTCATTCAACCAAGTACATCTCTATGGGCATTACTGGTCTTGTCTGAAAAAAATTATGATGGAACTCTTCGTATCTTTTTTGATTATAGCAATCATGACCATGATAGATAAAAATAGGTACCCAAACCCACAAATTGATGTTATATTAGTTCAATTAGGGGAAATAAATGGTTTTTATAAAATATAACCGTGAACAGGATGACACCAATTGTTGTATTTGAAATATGATATTAAAAAGAAGTCCTTCAGTCAATATTAGGGCCATTAAGACTTTGTGGAATTGTAATTCAGTATAATGAATCCACCAAATGATTTATTACATTTATGAATCAAATATTTCAAAACAAACAATAATTTTTTTTGGTGGTGTTTGTGGATTCTCTATTTCTCGAACCCCAACTTGATAAGCCTCCCGAAAAGTGTTATATATAGAGTTATTGTAACATCTCGTCGCTACCTAATTGGCTTGAGGATGCGGTGAGGGTTAGATGGCCTTAAAGCGATATTCCCAAGGTTCCAAAGGCATTCAATAAATTCTGATGGATTCAATGAACAGTGGGGAATGATTTCCATTAACAAGATAACCCAACAAAACCCATCCGACAACTAAAGATGCATGCACATTCAAACACAGCCAAACCATCCACTAATAACCAGGTTGTTCCACCGTACAACCGAAACCAATACAACCAGACATGTCCACAAAACATCAGAGTACAATTCAATAACTAATCAACCAAACACCACATACCATGAACCACCATAACTCCACACCAAGATCCAAGCTCCATGCTCCACCAATAGATCACAATGATCCACTATAAGAGGGTGATTCCTTACCTATTCCCACGTCACGATACATGACATCTTCAAAGACACCAACATTCCAAAGAAGGGGATGAGTACTAAAATTTAGTAGGTTTTCCCCAAATGACTTCCCTACACATGACAATAGGATAAATCAATTAGCACATTTATATAAAACAGTTTATATAAAATAATCACAAGTGCAAAAATTTTCATAAGCCAAACGCATCCTTACCAAGACATCTCACCCAAACCAAGAACCCAAGAGAAAGCCAACCAAACATACCATAATCCATTTCATAATTACACACTAGCACAAAAATTTCCAACTTTCAAAGAAATCCACAAAAAAACAACCAAAACAGTGGAGCTTCTATCCAACTCGTTCACCCATTCACACCAAGCGGCACTT
Organism: Viscum album; assembly: GCA_963277665.1. NCBI lineage: Eukaryota > Viridiplantae > Streptophyta > Magnoliopsida > Santalales > Viscaceae > Viscum > Viscum album. Next base: position 1,796,641,698 of record OY728156.1, on the reverse strand, counting down.
CCAGTCCACTTATCCCTTTTTGGTGGCCCTTCCATCCACTAACCATTGCCTTATTATAGTGGTACATCCCGCACACTTCTACACAACATTTTAATTAAGGAATATCCAAGCATAAAACCCCCCAATTTCAAAACATCATGTAATCAACTAATTCCATTACATGACAAACCACTGTAATAAATCACCCATCTATTCAACCCATCCTAAAACTTTATTCCATGTCAATACACCGATTCAATAAATCAACCCCTTTGTTGAAAACTGTTTTCATTAAAAAATTCCCTGACACCAAGCCAAGCAACCTATTTTAAAATATCCATTATAAAATTTAACAACAAGAACATTCAACCATAAAACCCCCTTTTCCCCAAAAACCCCAAAATGGATTTCTAACCAACTTTTCAAAAAAAACACAATTAATTTAAGAACAGAAAATTAATTTCTACCCAAACAACTATCTTTAATCAAGTGTAGTTGAGGGAGAAGCTGTATACCTATAGGGTTCCTGAAAAATCGACCCACAAGCAACCACACCTCAATATCTGGTGAACACACTATCAGAACCTCTCTAGATCCATTTCCCTAAAATAAATATGCCTTTAAATCGACATCCATGGCAACCACAACCCTAGATCTGCACAAAACACATGTATATCCTGAAAAATGAGACATAGATAGATATGGATGTAGAGGAAAACCCCAAAAAGACATGAAGAGAAACATACACGGGAGAAACCACCATCAAACTACCAAGAAACCTTATACAAATGCTTCTAAAATGAGTTGGAGAACACCCTCAACCCTTGAGAACCAAAAAACCTGAGTGAGGCTCGAGTGGTAGGATGTTTATAGTGTTTTAGGTCAAGAACGAAGGCTCTCAGACTTAAAACCCCAAAATTAAGTGGCCTCACAGTTAGTCTGCACAGTTTGAAAAAATGATCTCTAACCGTGTGCATGCTACTGCCTTGAGAGAAATGGTCTGAATGGTTGGATATTACTGTTTGGAAAACTGTGCATAGGCCATGTGAAGCCTACTACCTCCCCCTGAACGATTTCATGTACCATCCACACAGTTTCCCCTAACAATGCTCAAACCGTGCACCCCTAGAAAAGCCCCCAATCTCATTAAAACCCATTCCAAACTCTCCCAACCTCTTCCCAAATCATCCCAATCACTTTAATCACCTAAAAAAGGAATAAAAATGGCTACATACCTAAAACCGTGGGTACTACATTCTCCCCACCATTGGTCTTTCAATACATGGAATGTAGTGAACCCACCCTTTGTCGAAATAGTTCGGGCCATTGCTTGACTATCTCTTTCTCTCATTCCCAAGTCTCATCTTGAATCTGACCATGCTAACACAAAACATGAACTAAACCAGTGCGTTTACCATGAAATACTTTCTCTTGCTTATCCACAACCCACACTGGCACGTTCACCAATGAAGCATCCGGCTCTAGCTCATCATGATCCCAATGAATCACATGGTCACAATCCGGATGATACTTTTTCAAGTGCAATAAATGAAACACATTTTTCACTGCAATGAACCTAGGTGGAAAATCCAAACGATAAGCCACCTCAACAACCTTATCAAGAATATCTGAAGGTCCAATATACCTTACAGATAACATTTCCTGCTTCATAATCAAATAATTTCCCAATCTAGGAGAGATCCTCAAGAAAACATGATCAATCACATCAAATGACAATGGTCTTCAACGATTATCTGAATATGATTTCTGAAGAATCTGAGCCGTCTCTATTCTCTTTTGGATGTTCATGATCTTCTTCAAAGTCTCCTAGAGAAGGCTTGGTCCACCCATCGAGAACTCACCTGTTTCCACCGAAAGTATTGGAGAACGACACGACCGTCTACACAACTCTTCAAACCGAGCCATATGTATGGATGCCTAATAACTGTTATTGTAAAAGAACTCAACCAATGACATGTGCTCCTCCCACAAGCCACCAAAATCCATAACACAAGAATGCAACATTTCCTCAAAAGTTTTTATCATCCTCTCAGTTTGAACATTCGTCTGAGGGTGATACATCGTACTCATGTTAAACTTAGTTCTAGGGGTCTACTATATGGATTTACAGAAATGAGATGTAAACGATGGATCTATATCTGATTCAATCAAAATTGGAGAACCATAACTCTTTTACACCTCCCAGATATATATTTTGGAAAGATCCTACACTGTATGAGATTCACGAATTGGAATGAAATGGGTTGAATTCATTAGCCAATCCACTATCACCCAAATGGAATCGTGATTTATGACTATTCCTACGAGACCTGTAACAAAATCCATTACAATTTACTCCCACTTTCAAACAGGTATTGGTAAAGATAGGAACATTCCTGCTGGCCTCTAATGCTTTTCCTTGATCTGCTGACAAGTCAATCTTCTCGAAACAAACTCAGCCAATATTCTTTTCACACCAACCCACCAGTACTATGATTTAAACTCCTTATACATTTTCTGAATTCCAGGATGAATAAACCACTTGGAATGATGATACGCCCATAGAAGATCCTCCAGAAAAGCAACTCGTATAACCATATGATTCTGAAAACACAAAACTGAATCTCCATTCAGTTTCTAATGCTCAATGGTCATCCCACCATTGAGTCTCAGCTTCATGGACACACACTCAGAATTGGATATATTTTCCTCTTTAACCAGGCCAACTATTTCAGGAAACGACTAAACCGGAATGAAGACTGCTCTATCACCCTAGTACTCACATTTTAACCGCATATCAGCTATAAATGACATCAACTGCCCCTAGTTTGATGCTCGTTTCACCACCTCAAGATATGATTTCCTAATTAATGCATCTGCCACCGAATTTCCATTACCTGGTGTGTACATCAAGTCAAAATAAAGCATCTGTAGATATTACATCCATCTCCTTTTCCTCATGTTCAAATTCATATGCGAGAAAATGTTCTTTATGCTCTTATGATCTGTATATACCCTGAATTTCTCACTGAAGAGATAATGACGCCACATAATCAATTCATAGACCACTGTTGACAACTCCAAATAATGAGTTTTGTAGTTCTTCTCACGCACCCTCAACTGCTCTGAGGCTTATGCGACCACACGATTCCCTTTCATGATAATGTACCCCAACACTGATCCTGATGCATCGCAATACACCACGTACCCTTTTCCTGGATTTGGAAAAACCAAGATTGGTGCTGATGTAAGGTAACCATTTAGCTCTTCGATACACTACTAACACTATTCATTCCACTGGAATGGAACAATCTGCCTTGTCAAACTTGTCATCAGTGAAGCCAAACATGAAAAATCACCGAAAAAATGCAGATAATACCCAGCTAAACCGAGGAAACATTATACCTCAAACACACTCTTAGGTGGTTTCCATGAGAGAACAACCTCTACCTTTTCTGGATCCACTGATTCACCCCATTCAAAATCACATGTCCAATAAAATGAACATCATGTATCCAAAACTCAGACTTTGACAATTTTTCAAACAACCAATTATCCCTCATGATCTTTAGAACTTCCTCCAATTGCTCCTCATGATCCACCCTTGTCTCTGAATACACTAGAATATCATCTAGAAACACCACTATGAATGAATCCATATGTAAAGACCCGAAAATTTCAAGGAAATGTTTTTCATAATTCCATGGAATTTTATGAGTGCGCACATTCAGACTACTCCTGATTCTGAGGCCCAGTGTGCCCGAAATCAATTTTTGGAGACCAGCTCGGGTACGTTCAGTAAACGAACAAGCGGGAATTTCTTTATTTTGAAGAGGTTCTTAGAATTGAAAACCGAGGGCACCGATGAACTCGCAATGTCGGTAATTGCTTAAGGGGACCATTTCCGCAACTGCATTTGTGCGGGTGGGGAAGTTAAAAATTGTGGATTAAACGAGGAATGAATAAAATTGTGAAACTATTATATTTTTAAGTCTAAGATTGTTTTATCCTACATGGGGAAGTTGGGGTGGCACCTAACTACCCATGAGAGGATAAATGTGAGGAAAAATGTGAGGTGGGTCCCACACAAGCCCCAGCCATTCACATTAACATAACCCACTTTAACTCTCACAAACTCCCACATTTAATTATGAAACCCATCCACTTCCTTATTAAATTTTCCAACTTACATTTAATTAATTAAGGGTTTTTTTTTTCAAAATTTGAATGTCTTGTCATGGTCAATTAAAATAAGGTAGAAGATTATTTTAATTTGGATGGCACTTGTGTTGGGAAATATTTTGGAGAGAAGGCTCCAAACCCTTGATGAACTTCTTCCTCTCACGAAGAACGACATCACTTCTTCAAAGAATACTTTGAATCCATCATCTCTGATGAGAAACTGACGAATGAGAAGGGATCGGTAGCGTGGTGTGGCCGCAACAAACTACTTTGACTCCGACGTCTTCCTCGCCTCAAATCCAATGAAAGACAAATGTCCCAAGGTAGGGGCTATCATCATTCATGTTTTGTTAATTGAACTTCATTGATTGAAATTTGCACGCTTGTTATCATCATAACAGGAGGAGATCAGACCACACAAACATGGCCAATAACCCTCTCATTTTTAATTGATCCTCGTGGATCATTGTGGGGAAGGCCGCGCATTGTCATTGTACCGGTCAGGGATGAAGTGGACCACGGCCAGAGGGGGCCGCGGTGGTGGTGCGCGGCACCGTCGCGCCGCGCCAGTGAGGCTGAAGGGACCGCAGCCGGAGCAGGCTACAGCGGAGGGGCGCGATGCCGTCACACCCTGCCAGAGGAGCTGAGGGAGTCCACAACCAGGGGCGGGTCGTGGAGGAGGGGAGCGGGAACCAGCAGGGGCGGATGGGCTCGACCAGCTGTCGGTGCTCCAAGCTGTGGGACCCCCATGGGTCCCACGGTAGCTCACAACCGACCGACCATTATGTCCAGCCGTTACCCGAAACAGGGGGGTGTGTACCCCCCTGCTTTGACCTACCTAGGGTGGACCCCACTGGGGAGGGGGCGCCGTTTCCAACACAAAGGGGGTCGTGCCCCCTTCGCACCCCGCTCTGCCGAAAGCTGAGTGACGTCCGACTTCCAATCCGGGCCGCAGGCCGCGCCGGGCCGTCCCACCTCGCCGGGCCGGGTTGGACCGGGTCCAGACCCCCTATTTTCAGACTAGGTTCATACAAACGCCAATATCATGGGGTACGAACCTCCAATCGATGCACCGTCAGTTTTTTAGGGATCCTTGGATCAAGATGTTTGTTTTGGTTTATTACAATCAAGATTTTTCCAATGTTTGCGTATAGCTGGGTTGGTTCAATCCCGAAACCAACAGGGCCCTTGAAAAAGAAACGCTTATAACCTATGCTCCGGATGTTCGAATGATGATCCGTTGACTTTTTTGGATTCCTCTTTAAGAGATGGATATTTTTGAATACTTTTTTTATGGTTTGTACATAGTTTGAGTAAGGCCGAGTTGGATTGTATCTGAAATACAACTGGGCCCTAGAACGGAAAAGCTGATAACTTTCAGACCGGAAGTCTATTTGAAGAACTATCAACGATGTTGGTAATCACGTTGAGAAAAACTGTCTCTATGAGTTTACCCTATGAGAGTTCGGGATACAGTTGAGATACGGGCGGGTTGGTTCATACACGAAACCAATTGGGGCCCCCGGGACGAAAAGGCTAATAACTCACAGACCGGGCATCTGATTGACATGTCGTCTATTGCGTTGAGTCCCATGAGACGAGGCAGTAATTTGTGATACATATTCATTTTAATTTTTGATACATGGAGTATCGACCAGTTGCTCATGGAGTAGACCCTCCTGGAGACGAGCATACGGAGTACAGAGTCCTTATAGCTGTCTGAGACCTGAAGACCGCTTGTCCGATTCGAGTAATAGTGACTTGTATAACCCAGTGGGGAGCCCTAATATAGTTGGGTGGAAGAACCATAGCAAGGAGCACGACTGTGCTTTGGTGGAAGACCTTCTGTATTCGATTGAAGGATTACCTCTATAGGCTATTAGGGGGAGCACTACTGTGTTGGGGTGGCAGACCCATGATGAGGAGCACTACATTGTTTGGGTGGAAGAACAGTGGTACTCAATAGGAGGAGTACCTTAGTAGTCTAAGATTATTGAGTAGAACCTAAGAGTTATGACAAGGCTACTGTACTCGACAGAGGAGGAGTTCACCAGCAGTTGTCGTTTCGATATCATTAATGAAAATCCGGGTTTGAGGTGATTCATTGACCTTTGTGATTCCCTCATGATTGAGATGGGGTACTTGATAACATAAGTATATGTATAGGCATATACATAATTAGTGGTTATCCGTTGATTTAATATCTCTGTGATACCTCATGATTGAGATGGGCTACTTGATAACTTAGGTATAATTATGGGCTTATACCTACGTAAGGGTTATCTGTTTAGATCCATCATAGTTGTTATACTTGTTGGATTTAGTGTTACCTTGAGGGTCTTGGGGTCCCTACTGAGTATTGTTATACTCACCCCTACGTGTGCTATGCACGCACCTCGTTGTGTTGGATTCAGATGACAGACAGCGCTGACGGAGGCCGAGTGTTTGAGGACTGGACGGTAACCGGAGGTGGACCTCACGACGAGTCGGAACCCGGAGGTGGACCTCATGACAAGTCAGTACCTGGAGGTGCACTTCACGATGAGACTATACTCGGAGGAGTTTGACAGTTGAGAGCATTGAGGAGGCTATTTGAACCTACCCATCGGGTAGGATCCGTGGTGGACGATCCAGGAGCTGCACTATTTGTACATACCCTTCAGGTAGGATTCGAGGTGGAAGACCAAAGAGTTGCTTCTATTCTTCCAGCTGCTTGTCTTTTATGTTGTACTTTTGTTCAGTTGTAGATGTACTTTTCATTTGGGTTTGTATTCTGGCCCATTTACTTTTCATCACATTCTTTTGTACTTAGTGTATTACTTCCACTTCTTCTCTAAGTTGTTTTTTTTACTTTTATAAAGTGAATTCCTTCCAGGTTTTTGGGATTTATGCATTTTGTGCTAGTCTCCCGCCCCTGGTCTATGGAAGGCGTGCATGGGGTAGTCATGGCACGAGCTCCAAGTACGGGTCATGAAAAATTGATATCATAGGAGTCAGTTCTACTGCAGATCTTAGGACTCTAATATTATCTTTTCTGTGAAGCAATAGTGTTAAGGGTACTAAGTGTGGTCTTCAGTTCAGGGAGTCCAGTTTTGGTGTGGGCTGCCAATGTATTCATACACCAGGACCCTGACTACTGATTTCTGACTCAGTGCACGAAAACATTGATTGCGTCTGTGTTTTCAAAAGTTGTTTTAGGTCCGATCACCAGGTATAATCGTTTGACCGTATCACATTGGTTCTTTCAGGATGCCACCCCATAAAAGACCAGCTAGAGCCCTGGGAGTTGTACGTACTGACAAGAAACCAAGACACGAGTACTAAGTACATGGATCTCATCTAGTTGAGGAAACATAAGAGGCACATGTGTTATTACCACCCGTTGGGCCACTGATTCCACCAGCCCTAGCAGCAGGCGATGCACTCCTCTTGAGCGTGCTACACGAGTTCTAGCGCCAAAGGCCTCCCAGGTTCCTAGGAGATTCAGACCCACAGGCAGCTGAGGATTGGCTGGAGGCTATGGTGAGAGTCTTCAGGCTAGTAGGTACACTAGCAGACGTCATGGTGATCCTTTCTGCCAGCATCTATCAGGAAGCAGCAGGCAGATGGTGGAGCCTGATCCTCCAAATTCTTGAAGAGATGCCACTTCTATGGGCAGACATTGAGATCATGTTCCAGGTATAGTTTGTACTAGCCACCTTTCGAGCGGTGCGAATATATGAACTAATTCATATGTAGTAGGGAAGCATGAGTGTATCTCAGTACTCAGCGAGGTTCACAAACCTCTCGCACTACTCTTCAGACATGGTATGTGACCCGTTCTTTTATGCCCAAACCATCGAGCAGGGACTGTGGCACGAGATCAGAGCTTCATTGATCCCTCTCAGCATCCCGCCTCAGGCAGGGGTGTTGGAGCGAGCCCTCTTAGTGGAGAGTTTCCTTGTTGAGCAGACTCCAGTAGCAGGACCCACCCCTAGTCGACTTGTAGTGGAGTCTTTTGCAGCTAGCAGTCGACAGAAGACGCAGAGGTCTAGGAAGGCTAGACCTACAGGTGGCCGATCGCATGACTCAGGATCGGTAGTACGAGGCACCAATGGGAGAGACAGAGCCAGACCTTCCATGTTGTGTTACACATGCGTCGGACAGTGTCACATGGCTCGTGACTATCTGAACTACTGCTCGGACAATAATCAGATAGATGAATAACCTCCCAGGCAGAGGCAGAGGTTTGATGGAGGTGGACCGCAAGGAGCAATAGGCAGAGGTAGGGGAGTTGTTCGTGCAGATGGAGTTGGACAATGCTTCAAGGTGTATCCACCACCACCACCCAGAGGACCACCCTGACCACAGGAAACAGGTGGATATGGGAGCGCTCAGCTTCAGGAAGCTGCATCATATGACAACGGATCTCCGGAATCTAGTGGATAGGAGCAGTTCTAGGCATGGAGGCCCTTGATCTTGGTGTTTTTAGTTTCCATGTTCTCACAGTTGTAGTTGTATGTGACTTGTACTTTGAGCTGCAGTAATAAAATACACCTTTCTTTATGATGATTACTTTCTGGTCCACACAGTAAGCTTAATACTAAGAGGTTCTAGTTTAAAACCATTGACTTGAACCTCACTTTTGAGATCTCAACTGGAGGAGACCCAGTGACCACACAATGTTGCCGACAGAGTGACTCGACCCATGGAGGTGAGAGTAATGGTTGGATCTCATGGTAGTAGCATTGAGACCTTACGATGTTTTCCATGGAATGAAATAGTACCATTCATGTCAGGATTGACTATATTAGGCAACGAAGATGGTTTATCCTGGGAATGATAACATATATCTCTTTTCGACAGAGGAGGAATCTCAGCAGCTCTTGAAGAACGTAAACAATGAAGGGTGAAAATGAGTTCGTCCAATTGGATAGTCTCTCTCAATGTTCGTTGAGGAAATGGTTTATGGTTCTCTCCATCTCAAATAGTTTTAGGTGTATCTACTCTCAGAAGGACATGAACCCGAGACAACGGTGATGACTTGAATTCTTCCAGGACTATAACATCGAGATAGTTTATACTTATAGAGAGGGGAATGTTGTAGGAGGAGCTCTTAGTAGTAGATTGGGCCTTCAACTGTTAGGAGTGGTGAGACAGTAGCTGGCTAAATTTCATATATCCCTTGTGGATAGTGTTAGAGTCAGCTCATTAAGAACCATAGAAGGTTCAGGTTATGATGGAAAAGGTGTAGATTAACCAAGGGTGGATGAAGACTGCACAGATCAGACAAAATCCCTATGTTAATAGGAGACAAGACCACTGGAGTTTGAGGGTGATGACCATGTCCTGATACGGGTCTCACCTCGATAGGGTCTACGGAAATTTGGTCAGGGCAGCAAGTTATCTCTGGGTTTCATCGGACTTTTCCAGGTCCCCAGCAGAGTAGGCGAGGTGGTTTACCACCTGGACTTTCCACTTCAGATGCACCGGGTGCACGAAGACATTCATGTATCTCAGCTGTGGACATGTCTGCACAACCTATCTGTCATCATCGACCACGGGGAGATGGAAATCGATGACGGGGCAACATTCATGAGGTTATAGTAGAGGTTGAGGATTGACATGATTGGGTCCTATGGGGATGGTATATTCCTCTTGTACGCTTTTATTGGCAGCATGAGAACCTCTAGGAGAGCACAAGGGAGCAGGAGGCTGAGATGCATGATCGGTGCCTCGTTTAGTTTCCCTAGTTTGTGTTGTAGCTTTATGGGGACGTAAATCCATGAGGTGGGAGTAATTTAAAGACCTAAAAATTTGAAGAAATGTTTATTCTTAATATATTTGGAATTTTATGAGTGCATAGTTTCTGACGAAACCTTATCCCGAGAAACGGTGTGCTCAGAATCAATTTTTGATGTTCATCTCGAGTACGTTCAATAAACAAACGAGTGGGATTTTCTATCTTTTGCACTGGTGCTCCGAATTGAAAACTAATGGAACCGATGAAATCGCAACGCCAGTCATTGCTTAAGGGGACCCTTACTAGAATTGTGTTTGTTCTGGTGGGGAAGCTAAAAATTATGGATTAAATGAGGATAGAATGAAATTTTGAAACAATTTTATTTTTATGTATTAGGAGGTTTTATCCTACATGGGGGGGGTTGGTGTGGCACCTAACTACCCATGTGAGGATAAATATGAGGTGGGGCTCACATGATCCCCACCCTTTCACATTCACATAACCTAGTTTCACTCTCACAAACTACCACCTTTATTTATGAAACCATTCCACTTCTTTATTAAATATGCCAACCTACATTTAATTAATTAAGATGATTTTTTTTCAAAATTTGAATCGATTGGAATATTCAATTAAAATAAGGTCGAAGCTTATATTAATTTGGTAGGCACGTGTGTTGGGAAATCTTTTGTAGAGAATGTTCCAAATCTTTGAAGAACTTCTTTCTCTCACGAAGAACGACGTATCTCCTTCGAATAATACTGAGGTTCCATCATCTCTGACGAGACACCGACGAATGATCAGGGATCAGTAGCGTGGTGGGGGCCCAACGAACTACGTGGACTCCGAAGACTTCCTCGAGTCAAATACGACTAACGAAAAATGTCATGGGGTAGGGATTATCTTCATTCAAGTTTTTTTTTCGACCATCGTTGATTAAAATTTGACCGCTTGTTAACATCATAATGGGAGGATATCGGACCGCACAAACACGACTTATCCTCCTCCCCTTTTCCTGTTGATCTTCATTGATCATTGTGGCGAAGGTGGTGTGGTGTCGTTGTACCACGCGGGGAAGAAGAGGACTGTGGCCAGAACGGGCTGCAACCATTGTGCATGGCACCGTCGCGCCGCACCGGTGAGGGAAAATGGACCGTGGCCGTAGAGGGCCACAACAGAGGTGCGCGGTGCCGTCGCGACGCGCCAGAGGAGCCAATGGAGGCCGCGGTCAGGAGCGGGCCGTGCAGGAGAGAAGAGTCGTGACCTAAGGCTGTGGCGGACCAGTAGGGGTGGCCGGGCTTGGGGGGCCAATTGTGCTCCAGGAGGCTGGACCCCCACGGGACACATGGAAGCTCACAACTGGCCGACCATTAAGTCCAGACATTCCCCGAATGAGCGGTGGGGTGTAACCCCCCACCCCTTTAACCTACCTAGGGAGGACCCCACTAGGGGTGCATTTGCGAAACAAAGGGGTTCGCGCCCCCTTCGCACCCCGCTCGTCCGACAGCTGAGCCGTGACCAGCTTCTGAGCCAGGCTGCAGGCCGCGCCGGTCCGGGCCGCCTGCTCCCAATCGGGCCGGACCCGGACCTGGGATGGATCGACCCGGTTCGGGTCGACCCACGGGGTATTGGGCCGGGTCGGACCAGGCCCGGACCCCCTATTTTCGCACCAGGTTGGTTCAAATATTAATATCATGGGGTATAGACCTCTGATCGATGCACCATCTATTGCGTAGGGATCCTTGGATCGAGATGGTCATTTCGGTATATTAAACTCAAGCTTTCAGCAATGTTTGTGTATGACCGGGTTGGTTCTAACCCAAAACCAACCAGGCCCTCAGAGTGGAAATGCTTATAACCTGAGCTCCGGACATTCAAATGACATGTAGTCGACATTTTTTGGATTCCTCATGATGAGAAGGATATTTTGGAACTCTTCTCTTGAGGTTTGGACGAATTTGGAGTAAGGCCGTGTTGGATTGTACCCGAAATTCAACCGGGCCCCTAGAACGGAAAAGCCGATAACATTCAAACCGGACGTCTGTTTGACGAACCGTCAGCGGTGTTGGAAATCACGATGAGAAACGGTCCTTATGAGTTTAACCTATGAGATTTTGCAGTACATTTGAGATACGGGGGGTTGGTTCGTACACGAAACCAACCGGGCCCCCGGGATGAAAAGCCTAATATCTCACTGACAGAGCGTCTGATTGACACGTCGTCTGTTGCGTTGAGACCCCTGAGACGAGGTGGTCCTTCGTGATAAAGCTTCATGGGACATTGTGATACATGGAGTATATACTAGTAAATCGTGGATAATACCCTCCCAGAGACAAGCATATGGAGTACGGATACCTTATAGCTGGCTGAGACCTGATGACTACTTGTCTGATTTGAGTCGGAGTGACTTGTATAGCCCAGTGGGGAGCACTACAGTTTTTGGGTGGTAGAACCACGGTGGGGAGAACTACTATACTTGGGAGGCAGACCAGCGGTACTCTACAGAATGAGTACATCTGTATGATATTAGGGGGAGCACTACTATGTTGGTGTGGTAGACCCATGACAGGGAGCACTACTTTGTTAGGGTGGTAGACCCGTGGTACTCAATAGGAGGAGTACCTTAGCAGTCTAAGGTTAGTGAGTAGTGCCTCAGAGTCATGACAGGGCTACTGTACTCGACAAAGGAAGAGTTCTCTAGCAGTTGTGGTTTAGATATCATTAATGAAAATCCCGGTTTGAGCTGAGTAGTTGACCTTTGTGATTTCCTCATGATTGAGATAGGTTACTTGATAACATAGGTATATGAATGGGCATATACCTAAGTAGTGGTTATCCATTGATTTCATATCTGTGTGATACCTCATAATTGAAATGGGCTACTTGATAACTTAGGTATAAGTATGGGCTTATACCTAAGTAAGGGTTATCTGTTTATATCCTTCGTTGTGTTTATCTATGTTGGATTTAGTGAGACCTTGAGGGTATCGGGGTCCCTACTGAGTATCGTTATACTCAACCCTACACGGGCTATACCCGCACCTCTTTTTGTTGGATGCAGATGACAGACAACGCTGATGGAGGCCGAGTGTTCGAGGACTGGATGGTAACTGGATGTGGACCTCACGACGAGTCGGTACCTGGAAGTGGACCTCAGGACATGTCTGTATCCGGAGTTGGACATCACGACAATAAGGTACTTAGATGAGGTTGACGGGCGAGAGCGTTGAGGAGGCTATCTATACCTACCCTTCAGGTAGGATTTGTGGTGGACGATATAGGAGTTGCGCTATCTGTACTGACCCTTCAGGTAGGATTCAAGGTGGACGACCCAGGCACTGCTTCTATTCTTCCAGGTGCTTGTATTTTCTATTGTACTTTCTTTCAGTTGTAGCTATACTTTTCAGTTGGGTATGTATTCTAGATCATTTAATTTTCAGAACTTTCTTTTGAACTTATTGTATTACATATTCTTGTAATTTGTGGTGTTTGTTTACTTTCATAAAGGCAATGCCTTACCAGTTATCGGGATTTACGCCTTTGATTCTAGTCGCCAGCCCCTAGCCTATGGAAGGTGAGCTTGGGGTAGTCACATCATGAGACCTGAGGATGGGTCGTGACACCATATATCTCTGAAATATTTGATTCATCAATTCCATGAACATCGTTGGTTCATTCATTAGACCAAAGTTCATAACCACACATTTTTGATGGCAAAATCTACTTCTGAAATCTGTTTCAGGAATATCATCCTTCCTCACCCGCAATTGATGTTATCCTGACCTCAGGTCGATCTTGGAGAACCACTGGGATCTCCTCAACTGGTCAAACAAATCGTCTATTCATTTATGTGGAAATCTGATCTCTATCGTATCATGGATAAGTCTATGATAACAAACACAGAACCTCAATGTTCCATCCGCCGTTTTCACAAACAACACTGGAGCTTCCCATAGAGATATGCTAGGCTAGATAATCCCGTTGTTTTCTAACTCTACTAACTGGACTTTAAAATCTCACAATTCAGCAGGTGCCATCCGCTAATATGGATGTGAGATTGGACTGGTTCACATAAAGAGATCAAATGTAAACTCCACTTCTATTATGAGATGCAACCTACATAAATTTTGAAGAAAAACATACAAGAACTAATCCACCACTGCTGGAAGAACACTCTTCTCAACACCCTCTACCAATTCCAATGAAAACACCACCAACTGATATGATATTGTTTCCACTGCTGGTGCCAACAAACCCATTGCACCCATCCATTCATGCCTCTCTCATCTAAAGAGATGTCTAACACCATCGTGGGTCATAAAAGTCATCATCTTCCCATCACAGAAAATGTGGGAATTAAAAACCGCCATCCAATCCATTCCTAGGATTACATCATACCCATCCATCTCAAGCACTAAGAAAATCCAAATTAGCTCAACCTCACCCACAACGATATAACATTCTCTACACAAGAAGGCTTGACACTCTCTTCAACCCAGAGGAGTTTGATGTTTCAAAACCAAAGTCATCATTTCTACCCTTAAACCTAGTAACTCAACCACACACGATGCAATAAAAGATTTTGAAACACCTGTATCAAATAGCACTTGCATCAAGATAGAATTTAAAAAAATTACCTCACACTGTGGATAGTCCCGACTGATTATCCACCACTACTTTCTCAGCTACAAACACATGTATGTTTTCCACTCTCTACTCTTTATTTCCATACTTAGGCATCGCGGTATTTCGAGAATCACCATGACCAATGTTACACTACAGATGAGGGGTATATCTTTGTCCCCATCCCATCGAAGCATACGACATCTGTGATCATGAGGAGTGTGACGCACACCTGACCTCATAGCATTCTGACAATAACGCTGCATATTACCCATCTGCTTACAATTATGACATGCTCAAGGCTGTGTCATACAATACCGCGTAATGTGGCTCGTAGAACCACAATGAAAACATCCTAGTTTTCTCTAGGGATTTGTAGGAATATTCACAGATCCTACTGTCGGATTTTGTGCCATACTCCCTTCTTGGGAATACATGTCCCTCCTCCGCAAGAACCCAACATTAGAGTTACCACTATTCCACATGGGTACTACCATGCTTCATCCACCATGAGCGCCCAACAATTCCCAGTCATCCACAAAGGCCCTATTCACCATCTCTATGTAATCATCTATGCAAAACACCACTATCTTGGAATGAATGTCCGGCCTCCAACCTGCTTCGAAGATACGAGATTTCAACGATGTGTTACCCACCACCTCTGGTGTAATCCTCACTAAGTTCATAAACATAGCTGCATACTCCGCCAAAGATATATTCTATTCCTTCAAACTAAAGAAATCCGTTGTGTGCTGATTCATGAATGTATGTGGGTAGAATTGTTTAATAAAAAATTCCTCAAAGACTTCCCACATCATGCCCAGGTCCGTTCTAGCTTGGAAAACCAACTCCCACCACAGAAGGGAAAGACCGTCCAATATATACATGGCCAACAGCACTGTCAACTCTATCAATGTCCCTAAGAAATATAAGATCTTGTTCATTTTATTCAACCATTCTTCTGCATTCTCTTGCTCTGAATCACCCCTGAAGATGGGTGGATTCTGCTTTTGAAACCAAACCGCATGATCCACATGCCTAGGTTCAACTTCTTTATTTCCACTTTCCATAGCTTGAAAAGCTTTCAATACACTTTTTAGTAGCTTCTGGTTCACATGAGGCTCAAGTGCAATAACATTTTTTAGCAACCTCCTCCAGTTGGTCTCTACAACGCCTACCCTGTGAAATTTCAATAAACAAAAAAGAAGCAACCATGAGTATCACATCTGTAGACATCAAGAATTCCAATTTCAAATCACAATACACAACAATATCACAACAAGGATTTTCACAATTTCACATTTCCCATGTTTCTCCATTTTTTTAAAACCAAACCATTTTCAAAATACCACCAGTTTTCATGCTTCAAATTCATACATTTTGAAACCCTATACGGATTTTTCAAAATCCACCCATTCAAATCACACTATAAATCATTATACCCCAATGAAATATGCATCCTAGTGGGAAGTAATTTCTACCATGCATGCCATGCACATCTCATTGGCTACACGCACGATAATGAGATATCCAATACCTATAAGTGTCTTGAAAACACTTATGTACCCAACTCCTTTGTAACTTGATGTTCAGCATAAATGGGTTAGCTACATCCTTGTATGAAATACATTCTATGTTCCTACATTCCTACACCTTGCTACCATTCGGACTCATTGAATATACCACAATGATTGTCAACTCCAAAACCAATTTTCAACACCAATGGACCGAACAACTGATCTCACTTGAAAACTAATGATCGAACAAGCTAATACCACTTGTAACACCCCACCCCTACCTCATTGGATTGAGGAGGTGGTAAGGGCTACTTGGCCTTAAGCGATGATCCGATGGTGACAAAGGATGGAAATAAATTCTGAGGGCTTCAAGGAATAGTGGGGAACGATTTTCCCTTAAGAAGTTAACCTAATACAACCAATCCAACAAATAAATATGCATGCACTTTCAAACCCCACCAAACCATCCACTAGAAACCAAGTTGTTACAAACTACAACCCAAACCAATACAACTAGACATGTCCCCAAAACATCAGAGTACAATGCAGAAACTAATCAACCAAACACCACAAGCCATGACACAACCACATCTCCACATGAATCTCCAAGATCCAAGAACCATCAATAGATCAAATTGATTTACTAAAGGAGGGTGATATCTTACCTTTTCCCATGTCACGATACAAAACATCTGCAAAGACTCCAAAGTTCCAAAGTAGGGCGTGGTAATAAAACTCAGTTGGTTTTCCCCAAATGACATTCCTACACATGCTACTAGGACATGGCCGTTAGCACATTTATATAAAACATTTTATATAAAATAATCTCATGTGGAACCATTTTCGTAAGACAAAACACATCCTTACCAAGCCATCTCATGATAACCAAGCACCCATGGGAATGTTTTCCAAACATGCCACAAGCCATTTCATCATTTACACACTAGCACAACCATTTACAACTTTCAATGAAATGCACAACAAAACAACCAAAATGGTGGAGCTTCCATCCAACTCGTTCAACCATTCACTCATAGCGTCACTTCCCATCCACTTATCATTTAATGGTGCCCCTTCCATCCACTAACAATACACTTATTATAATGTTACTTCCCACCCACTTCCACATAACATTTCAATCAAGGCATAAAAAAGCATATAACCCTCCAAGGTTAGAACATCATGAAATAAACCAATTCCATTACATGAAAACCCACTTCATTTAATCACCCATTTAATGAAACTAACCTAAATCAATTTCACATATCAAAACCATGATTCAATAAAACTACCTCTTTATTGAAAAATATTTTCATAAACCATTTTCTTTGACCCAAAGACAAGAAACCAATTTCAAAATTTACATTTTAAAATTTAACAACAAGAACATTCAACCATAAAATCCCTTTTTCTCCAAAAACCCGAAAATGGATTTCCAACGAACATCGCAGATCAAAACACAATTAATTTAAGCACAAAAAATTTAATGTCACAAAAAACCACTAGATCTAATCAAGTGGAGTCAAGAGATAATCCACCTACCATTAGAGTTCCTGAGAAATTGACCCACAAGCAACTGTGTCACGACCCGACCCGTACCGGGGTTCGAGCAGGAAATACCACAAGCCCGCCTCCATAGGCCAGGGGCTGGAGACAAGCGTCGAAGGCACAAAAAACTAGGAGAGGATATTTCCTAAGAAACTGTACACACACACACCGTGAACTCAATGAAAAAGTGCAGAGAATGGAAAGAAAGATACAACACTACTTAAAAAGGGTAACCATCATACATGCATCGACCTCTAACTAGTACATGTATAGTGCTGGAAAGTAGACTCACAAGTAAACTGAACAGTAAAAGGGGAAAAACACTAGCCCAAATAGAAAGGTTCCAAAAACTGGCAACATGTAAACGGAAGTAAAAAAATAGCGAGTCTCACACCCGGAGAGTCCTGTTATAGCCACTAAACGCAGCCCAATCTACTATGTCCTCTACACTCCTCTATAGTCTTGACTAACCTTTCTGTCGTCTTCAAGGGCACACCATGTGCGGGGAAAGCCCACGTAGGGGTGAGTATAAATATACTCAGTAGGTTGCCTCGAAATCTTGAGGTAGCAACAATGGAGGCAGTAAAAAGGTAAGCAGTAGACAAATCACGGACAGTGCAAGAGTACCATAGATAGAGTGAAGCTCAACCCAATAAAATGAAGGAAGTAGACTCGACCAATCCTAGATGTTCTAGACACAGAAACCATGTGGCATACCCCATGCGTCTTATCCCCTCCTAGAATGAGAGTAACCAAACTCAAGGAGTGGGAACAATGTAGGGTATATATATATATATGCTCCACAAGAAACGAGAACGATTTTGTAAGGGGGGTCTCTATCACCAAGCTCATCCAAACAAAATTCGCCAACAATTCAAAGGATATCCATCACTGGAGCCCATCAGTCCCGCATGTCAAAGCTATCTCATCATTAAACTGTACAACCAGGGGTCCTACTCCAGTAATCTTTGGGAAAATTTACTAACTAGTCTCATAGAAAGGGATGAGTCTGAAGGAAGTCATCAGGTAACCCACTACCCATCACCGCTGGAGGGTAAACCACAAGAGTTCATCAGGTAAACCACTGCCCAACCCCACTGGAGGGTAAACCACATGAGGTCATTAGTTAAACCACTTCCCAGCCCCGCTGGAGGGTAAAACACAAGAGGTCATTAGGGAACCCACTGCCCAGCCGTGATGGAGGGTAAACCACAAGTGGTCGTCATGGAACCCACTGCCCAGCCCCGCTGGAGGGTAAACCGCAAGAGGTCATTAGGTAACCCACTACTCATCCCCGCTGGAGGGTAAACCACAATAGGTCATTAGGAAACCCTCTACCCCGCCCCAATGGAGGGGAAACCACAAAAGTATGTCGGGTAACCCAATACCCAGCCTTACTGAAGGGTAAGCCCTATAGTCAAAGGGTAACCCAATAACCATCCCTGGTGGAGGGTAAACCCTCAGGTCCATGGGTATCCCACGACCCAGTCCCTCTAGAGGGAAAACCAGGAACTGGTCCAACAACTCTGTAATGCCCATGCCATCACTGGGTATCACTAACACTACTACCGTTCATATGTTAAGAGAGAGTCAAAAAAACATAAAAACAACACCCTTTCATGTTTCCAAATTTAATGAGATCTCAAAAGAGCCACTTCTCTCCCAAAAATATTACACCATGGTAATCCTTGTGAAAAAACACGCGAGATGGACTATTTACTCGAAAAAAAATGAGCTCCTGATGGAAAAATTATTCAACACTACTTTATGCCCGTAAAAGGTCTCATGGCCCCCACACCTCAGTCCTAAAAGTGTTTAGCGGAACTACTCCATCACGATGCTCTCGAAAAAACATGCCAGAAAAACTACTCATTCACCTCGAATGGACTTCTAATGAAAAAGTCGCAAAATGCAGCTCACAACTTAAAAGACAGCACATATGGCCCACGCCTCAACTCCAGCTTCATCGTTGAAAACCACCTCGGACAATTTTGACTTGATTCCAGGGTCACAACACCACTGACGGCACCTAAAATGTACACCAGATGCGTAAGCTGCAACTCCACACATTTTATTAAAACGGAGCCCTGTGGGGACCACACCTCGACCACGAAACACGTCACGCAGGTCGTACCATTGTGTTCCATGGAGATAACCACGCTGCGTAGGCTATTAATTTTCCCTGAATGGAATTATAAAGCACCATTAGTAAAAATAGAGCATAGGTCCGAATGCCACCTTGTGGGGCCCACGCCTCGAGCCCGAATTTACGCGGCTGGATTGCGCCATTGCAATCCCCTCAAAAGAAGACTCAGAAAAAAGTACTCAAACACCCCAAATGGATGTTTAGTGAAAAAGTGGCATTTCATGGTAAAACATGAGAAGTAGGCACTATGAATCCCGCACCTTATCTCCAGCATAAACGCTTCAGAAATCATCGCAAAAAAATAGCATGAGGACTGGGGTCGCATTGCCACTGACGATGCGTCAATTGGACACCCCAAACAGGAGTTAGGTCCGACGTGAGAATAATTAATTAATTTAAATAATTAATTTATTATTCACATTATGTTTTACATACCACCGGGAAAAAAACCAAGATGCAAGGGTTTCGAACCAACATTAGAAGTACCGTCTCAACACCAGGGCCACATCTCCTCTAATGTCGTGTCAAATAGACATCCGACTAGCGATTACGTCGGTTGTAAACATTAATAATAATTTAATATTATTAATATGAAGCATTCTGGGTCACCATTCCTCAGATATAGAACTTAGAATCCCCGAAACAAACTTTAAATAGTTTGCCTCGCTGTCATGTACCTGTAGCTGCAGACGGCACGTCAAACACACACATCATTTAGAAGACATGACCCATTGATCACAAGAGGCCCAACCGGGCCGGTTCACCTCGGCTGGTTTACCCCTGCTAGCCCGGTCCAAACCGCTAGCCTGCAGCCCAGCCACGGATCCGGTCTGACTCTCTGCAGCCCGCTGGCTGCGGCCCGCTCTGGCCATGCAGGACCAGCCTTGGGTCCTTTTCTCTAAAGCAGACAGGCCAAATTCCGGTCACCGCGTCGCTTTAGTAGGACCTGCCAAATGTGGGTCATGGTCTCCTCTGCACACCCGAGGCAGTCAGCGTCTCAGGTTCCCATTAGACCACGATGGGCCCAAGGCCGGTGCATACTGCAGTGCATCTTCGTGCCTTGATGCAGGCCACACCCCCTGACACCACTTCCGCCCAGGCTCCCCCGCTCCTCTTTCGGCTACGCCTGGTCACCGCGCGTCGTGCTCCTCTACGGCCACCTCATCTGTGTCGCCTCTCCGCTGTCCTATGGGGCGCACCGCCACTAAAACTCCACCTAACCTCGCTGCCCCATCGGCTTGGCTCCTCGTAGAGCTACACCATCCATGCTGGCCACACCAGACATCACCACCTCATCCGACCCCCCCCCCCCCCCAACAGCACCCGCTGCCTGATGCCCGAGCTCCGGCCACCGCCCTTACCAGAGCTGGGGCTTCCGACGTCCGCAGCCACTACTCCAGGGGCCCAATTCCAAATCCAAAATAGGATTCAAAATCCTTGGGGTGAAGCCTTCGCAGATCTTGCACCCGATCATTGACCCGATAGGATTTGGCATGTCCGAAAATTTGGACGAAGAACACCCAAGAAAGACAATTAAAACGGTTCTTAGGCGTTGGTCGTGTTCATTCGTCCAATGACCCAATTCTAATATAATAGAATTCAAACGACGAAATTTGATGAAAAATTTAAGAAATCAATGAAGGTTCAATATTTAACAAGAATCCCTCCTCGATCTGCTCGTTTTCCACTAGTGACATTTCCATGATGCCCCTACATCAATCCGCCAAGGTTCCGGTGGAGGTCGATCCTCGATTCGGTGGAGAATGGAAAAGAATGGTTGAGTGATAGAGAGGGATCTTGGGTGTTAGAGAGAGTGAGTTAATTAGATTTCTCCCTTAATCATTATCAAGTACTCTCTATTTAATGGGATCCCACTTAGTGCATAATCGGAATTCACTGTGCCCTCTCATTTTATGTCACTCCTAGTTAAAACTCCCAGTTTCGAGATCATCAGAATTCTTGGCTTCCCATTCCATGGGTTCATTATAATGACATATGAAATTAATTCCAGTGATAAAAAATACTAAGTGATTATTTCAAAATGAAAATTTTTCAATTGGGTGACATCTCTCATAGCAGGATGACGACCGCAACCTTTACACCCCTCCTAGGGTAAACGACATGCTCTGGACGCAACCGTGACTTAGGATATCCAATCTGAGCTACTATTTAGGAGAAAACACAACCCTTCCACGTGCATAGTTTAAAAACACTTAATATTTTTATAGAATTTATTCCTGTCACACTAGGCCTTGGAATACCACACTGTCTTCGTGCCTAGTTCGAGAAATATTTGTAGGAATATTCCAAAGTCATACAGGGCAAAAACAGGTATCTACATCATTCCCCCCTTCAAGATATTCGTCCCTAAGAAGCAAAACTAGTAAAACAACTTGGGATACAGATCTCACACCTAGCTCTACCACTCCCCAGAATACATGCACAACACCATGCTAGCACAACACTCAATACAATGAAATGGTTCATACTTATATGGTTTTCTACTCTCTAGGGAATGCATAGGAATACACACACACCTCATCAGCTGCGACACCTGGAAGACATAGTGAGCCCACCCCTTCAATTGGGAGGGTAGGGAAAGGTGGTAGGAAACCTCTTAATCGCTTCAACGACCCAAAAAACTCAGGGGACATCCCCAGCCGAACCTTTACATTCCACATCACGACTGAATTCAGCATTTGTTCTTGTAATAGGATCTCTTGATTAACTCCTTCAGAATGCCAATCTGGTGCGTCACCCATGGATATCTGATCACGCAGTACCTTGTTGTCGACATCCCCTAGCTGGGACTCTCTCACACACTCAAGGAGAAAAGGAGTCAACAACATTGACTTTAAGAAAGTCGTACCATCCTGCTCCACCATAATCAGCCTTATGGAATCTAACTACTAGGAAAATTGCAGCACTTGATAATATTGGGACTTCTTATTAAGGGAACCTGTTACAATATGGCCATTTTCAAGAACATAGACTACCTCAAAGTCATAGTCCTACAGAAATTTCTACCAACACCGTCGTCTCAGGTTTAAGTCTCTCTGGGTGAGGGTGCACCTGAGACACTGGTGGCCTTTGTAACCCACAAAGAATCATCCCCGAAGAGAGTGTCACCACATTCTTTGCCCAAGGACTACCACCACCAGCACCACATAGTGAAATGCGTTGTTCTGTTCATGGGGTTTCCATCACCTCGACTTGTACATGATAAAGATATCAATTTTGACGTTGAGCACACTAGGTACCAACAAACATGACAGGTGAGAAAACTCATCCAACCGCAAGAGGCAAGACACTGAAAGCATGTGGCATACCCCACATGTCATTTCCCCTCTTAGAAGGAGAGTAAACCCCTAAACAGGAACTCTTCCAAACCCACTAGTGGAACCTTAAGTAGAAAAGTCCCACTAGCAAACCCATAACCTTCTCTGACAATCCACAGCACAACCCTGCCATGAATACACAAGTCAGATGGAATCAACCACCATACCTCAATACTATCCGCTATGGGTGGTACTAAATCTCTCTCACAGTTTTTGATGGCATCATAAAAATGAGTCTTAGTGGGGGTGGAACCCCTTTTTTCCATGCATTCAAATCTACGTCGGATACCACAAACACAATGTTACACAAACGCCCGACATCACCCTTGGTAACCCCTCTAATAAAGAGTTAGGCGAAAATAATACCTCACACAGTGTCTAAAAAATTCCACTCAAAAAAGTAGAAAAAGACACAGAGTGTACCTCTTATCATATCATGCATTGCATGATTGTAGATATCCATAGCACACAGCTGCTCACGGCCCCATCTGTCAGCTCCATGAGCCTGGCATGGGCCACCTAGTAGTGGTGGAAGGACCTCGAAACATCGTCTACCAACCACAGTTCTTCCTGATCTTCAGCCAACACCGCCTCCCTAGGGAACACCCTATCCTCACCTAGGAGTTCTCTGATCACGACACTGCCTCTGTCGTGGCGGTCAATCTACCAACTATCTGGAAATATCAACACATTTGGTCGAGTAGCCTCACTCCACTTGACCTCGCACATCACAACATAGCACTAGTCCTCCCTGGGATATCTCGGTGCTCTACGATGTTCCTGACCATGAGATTAAGTCTCATCAAGGGGTGACTTCTAGCACCAAGGCCTGACCAATCATCATCCCTCTTCTAGAAATTTCTCTGCCACCAGTGCCTCCTCCAACACCCTGAGATGGGTGAGGATGCACAAGGAAACTACTCTAGTACGAGTATGCTCTATAGAGACCTCGCTCAAACTTATTTTCTCGAAAGATGTCTTCATGGACGACATCCAAAGAGTACCGAGTACGTTATGCAATCCCAGTCATGTACTCAAACACTCCCATCACTCCCCACTAGAAGCTCCAACATCTCTGGAAACCGTAAAGCGTAAGGGGGAGGGGTAGTACTATTCACGAAACAGCTGCTAGATTCTATCCCATGGGAGTAACAACTCATCCTGCATCTGAGTAATCATGGCTCTACTAATTCCAAACTACATAGTAGAAAAGACTTTCTGTCAAAGCCCCCATCAACCTGTTAGTGTCCGAACAGGCCTGAAGAGGCGAACCCCCGACTCTAGCCAACCCTTCACTATCTGAGGGTATGGATCATCGTGGAACCTCAGCGGTATCTGATGCTGAAACTCAAGTAGCAAGATTAGCCAGGGCTCGTCATCGGCCTTTTGTGTTGGTACAATATGCTACTCCACATGTATAGGTGCTACTAGCTCTCCTCATGGAGAAGGGGTAATCGTATGATGGATCTTGAACTAAGGCCTCATCACTCACTGTGTCGTTGTCATGAACCGGATCTAGTATCCTCACTGGCTATCATAGCGGAGACATCCTAAATCTGATCAAGGAGTACCGCGGTCAAATGAGCATATATATATCAACAACGATGGGTTGTTGACTCATGAAGGAAAATCAAATACTCTATCCTATATGATTTCCGAACCAAATTCCCTGAAACCAGTGTCTTAGTGTGCTGAGTCGACAAGTGGGTTATCCGAGTCCTCATGAAAGGATACGTCAGCTGCCGCACCATCATTGGACTCCCTGGCCTGAGAGTCGCTCTCGAGACACATTGACACTATTTCCCAAAAACTCAACAAATTTATTTTAAGGGACATCTGAACAACGCCCCACAGAATAATCCACCTTTTATAACACTTTATCACGACTCGACCTGTACCGAGGCTCGTGCCGCAACTACCCCAATCCTGCCTCAATAGGGCAGGGGCTGGAGTCTAGCACCGAAGGCACACAAAACTAGGGGAGGACTTTGCCTTAGAAACTGTACACACACACGCTGCTAACTCAATGGAAAAGTGCAGATAATGGAAAGAAAGTTATAACACTACTATAAAAGGGAATCCAACATACATGAATCAAACCTCTAACCAGTACCAGTAAAGTGCTGACAGGTAGACTGACAAATAACTGAACAGAAAAGGGGAAAACAGGCATCCAACCAGAAAGGGGCTATAACCTGACAATAGGTAAACGAAAGTAAACAACCAGTGAGTCTCACACCAGAAATGTCCTACTACAGCCACTAAACACAGCCCAAGCTCTTGTGTCCTCTACGCTCCTCCGTTGTCTCAACCGACCTGTCCATCATTTGCAAGGGCACACCATGTGTGGGCAAAGCCCATGTAGGGGTGAGTACGAATATACTTTGTAGGATGACTCGAATGCTCAAGGTTGAAACAAATGAGGTACTAAAATGGTGAGCATTAGACAGATCAAGAACAGTGAAAGAGTACAATAGAGAGTGTGGAGCTCAACCCAATAAAAGGAAGGATGTAGTCTCTTCCAATCCAAGAGGACCAAGATAGGGAGAGCATCTAGCATACCCCACATGTCTTCAAACCTCATATAATGATAGTATCCGAACCCAAGTAGTATGATCAAAGTACAATGTCTATAT
Source organism: Viscum album (assembly GCA_963277665.1). NCBI lineage: Eukaryota > Viridiplantae > Streptophyta > Magnoliopsida > Santalales > Viscaceae > Viscum > Viscum album. Next base: position 1,796,616,007 of record OY728156.1, on the reverse strand, counting down.
AAATATTTGCTCCACAAGAAACCTGAAATAGTGTGTTAGGGGTATCTCTATCTCTAAGCTCAGTCCAAAAAAAGTCGCCAACAGTTCATAGGATATCCATCATTGATGCCCATATGTCCGGCTTATCAAAGCTGTCTCATCGCTAAACCGTATAACCAAGGGTCCCACTCTGGTAATCATGGAGAAAAGTCACTAACTATCCTCATAGAAAGGGATAAGTCTGAATGAACTCATCAGGTAACTCAATACCTAGCACCGCAAGAGGGTAAACCACAATAATTCATCAGGTAACCCACTGCCCAGCCATGCTAGAGGGTAAACCACAAGAGGTCGTCAGGTAACCCACTACCCAGCCCTATTGGATGGTAAAAACAAGAGGTCATTAGGTAACACACAAGCCAGCCCCACTGAATGGTAAACCATAAGAGGTCATCAAGTAACCCACTGCCCAGCCCCGCTGGAGGGTAAACGACAAGAGATCGTCAGGTAACCCACTGCCCAGCCCCACTGGAGGGTAAACCAGAAAAGGTCCTCAGGTAACCCACTGCCTAGCCCCGATAGAGGGTAATCCCTAAAGTCAACAGGTAACCCACTTCCCAGCCCCTCTGGAGGGTAAATATTATGGTCAACGGGTAACCCACTATCCAGCCTCATAGAAGGGAAATCCCGGAACTCGTCCGATAACTCCGCACTGCTTGTGCCATCACTAGGTATCACTAGCACTACTACTGTGCGTAGGTTCGTAGTGCATCAAAGTAACCTCAAACCAATGCCCTTTCATGATTCCGAATTTAATGAGACATCGAAAGATGAACAATTCTCCCTAAAAGATTACACTGTTGTAATCCTTGTGAAAAATCACATGAGATAGACTATTTACTCGCTAAAAACGGTCTCCAGGTGGAAAAGTTATTCAACACCGCTTTATTCCCATACGACATCTCATGGGGCCCACAAATCGGTCCCAACAAAGGTCGGGTCAATTGTGGCATCATGATCCTCTCGAAAAAACACGCCAAAATGACTACTCATTCTCTCCAAATGGACATCTGATGAAAAAGATGCAAACACTTCTCCCAGCATAATAGTCAGCTTGTGGGGCCCATGCCTCAACTCCAGCATCAACGCCTGAGACCACCCCTATCAATTTTTCCTCGATGCCAGGGTCACATTGATGCTGATAGCGCCTAAAACGGACTCTGGATGCGGAAGCTGCAACTCCCCGCGTTATATGAAAACAGGGACCTATGGGGCCCACACCTCTACCCCGAAACACGTCACATAGAGTTTACCATTAAATTCCTTGAAGATAACCATGCTGTGTTGGAGATTAATTTGCCCTCAATGGAATTTGGAAGCACAAGTCGCAAAAACGCATCATACATCTGAAAGCCGCCTCACGGGGCACACGCATCAGGCCTCAATTTAGGCGAGCAGATTACGCTATCGCAATCTCTTCAGAAGAACACTCAAGAATGAGTACTCAAACACCCCAAATGGATGTAGGGTGAAAATGTGGTGTTTCACTGTAAAACGTTCGAAATATGACCTATGGAGCCCGCACAACGTCTCCAACCGGAACGGTTCGTAAAGCATCTCAAAAGGTCTACATGAGGATTGGGGTCGCGCTGCCGCTAAGGGCACGTCAATAGGACATCCCAAATAGGAGTTAGGTCTGACACAAGAATAACTAATTAATTTAAATAATTAATTAATTAATCACATTAAGCGTTTCGAGCCCCCGGTCAACGAAACCAAGCCACAAGGGTTCTAAACCAACTTTTGAAGGACCATCTCTACACTAGGGAAACAACGCCTCTGACAGCGCGTCAAACAGACATCTGGCTCTCGAGTACGTCCGTTGTAAAATTTAATAATAATTTAATAATATTAAATTAAAGTGTTCTGAGTCTCCCGTCTTCGGGTGCAGTAACCAAAATCCACAAAACCCACTTCAAATAGTCTGCCTCGACGTCACGAACCCACAGCTGCAGATGGTACGTCAAACGGATGCGCTGTTTAGAAGATACGACCCTTGATTGCAAGGGGCCCAATCGGGCCAGTTCACCCCGGCTAGCCCGGTCCGAACCGCAGGCTCGCAGCCCAGCCACGGATCCGACCCGAATCTATGCGTCCCACTCCAGCCACAAAAGACCCGCCTCAGGTTTGGTTCTCCAAAGGAGACCGGCCAAAGCACGGTCTCCGCGTTGCGCCAACAGGTCCCTCCGAATGCGCTTCCTAGTCTCCTCCACACACCTGAGGCCGTTTTCGCCTTGGGTTCCCCGTCGACAGTGACAGGCCTAGGGACGACGCCTCATGTCGTGCACCACCGAACTTCGCCGTGGCCCACGTCACCCGATGCCGCTATCGCCTGGGCTCCCCCACTCTGCAGTGGGCTCTGCCTAGTCACCCCGCATCGTGCTCCGCTACGACCGCTTCATTTGTGCCACCTCTCGACCATCCTGCGGGGTGCACTGCCATGACAGCTCCACCCGACGCTACCTCTGCTTCGGCTCGGCTCCTCCGAGAGATCCCCCACCCGTGTCGACCTCACCTGATGTTTCCACCTCATCCGACCCCCCCCCCCGCTGCAACCACTTCCTGAACCATATCTGATTATGATTGAAGTTTTAATACTTAAGGGACTATTTTATATTAAAATAACTGAAATAATATTTAATTCTATGAATATAAAAAAACATCCAGCTCTTAGTACTAAATATATCATATGTGTTCAAAAAGGAAAAAATGATGGGGACTATAAATATTAATTATATTATTGTCCGTAATGAAAATATCTTCCAAATTGTTATTTTATTAATTTTTTGTAAATAATAATTATATTAAAGGATATTGTAACCCTAATATAGTATTTATTCATTTACTAGATTAATAAAATAAATGATATTTATAATATTTAACATCATAAAACAAATGTTTTTTATATAGTACAGAAAATTATTTATTCAATTATTACACACTAGTTATATTTACAATTATTATATTATAAATTATCCTGTCAATTTTTTTATTTAAACTATAGAAATGATTATTAAAAAAATTGATATTGATGATATAATCTAGAAATAGAATTTTATTAAATTATTAAAAAATAAAAAAAATTACACGCACGTAATTAGGATATGATATTTATAAAAATATTCCCCTTTTATATTCGTTGTAAAATAGTTATCAAACATGTAAATTTATAAAACATTAACAGTGAAAATGTCATTGTCGTGGTAAAGGCTAAAATGGGTGAAATATGCATTTTAACCAAATGATATGGTTTAAAAATCCCATAACCATATGAATATTATATTTTTTGATTGGATTATAACAACATATTACATTATATTAAAATATATTTTCATTTAGAATAAATTTTATTGATATATACATTATTTTAATATAACAATTAAAAATTTTAAAAAAATAATGCTCACAAAAATTATATAAGGGAACAACCTCAACTCAATGTATCACACATTTTGAGTCTTATAGCTTAACAAATCTATAGAAACCCTGACACAAGTAAAAAAGAGATTGTGTCTAGTTTATTACAATATCATATATTCAAGGTAAAAAATAATAAATGAATGATCATTTTAGTAGTGAGGGGTATAATGATATATACATGATATATAATGTCTTATAATCTTATTTCAGTTACATACCATATAACATTTTGATTCCATATTTATTTTGGTTTTATTTTGTAGTAATGATGATATAGAATGTATTTAATTGAATGTGACCTAATGTTATGGGTTTTATGTTAGTTTGAATTAATAGATTCAATGATTAAATGTGAAACATTCTTAACAGAATGCCATTTGGAGTCTAGGTTGAGTTGGATGATATTTCTAGTGTTTTTGAAAAATATGCCTAGATGATTATCCACATCATAATCTGTTTAAAATTCATAAATCAATATCTACGATGATTCCAAAAACTAGTTAAGAGAATGATATTTTGATAAAATGAGGGAATTATTTATGCCATTAAATGGTCAATCAAAAATATTTTTAATATGAGACAATGCATTTTAAGATGTATCGTATAAATCATGGAATTCACATCATGGAGGGTTTTCACATTGTGAATTATTCGAGATAATTTATTTTATCCACAGAACACATATGGTTTTATATTCATCGATTATTAATGATTTTATATTTGTAATGTGATCCATCATATATAATATTTTGGTTCTCTAGCACTTCAATGTCATTTCTTTTATCAATTGATCATCATGGAGGTTATGTTCTCTCTCTATGAGAAATTAATCATTACTACTTCTTCATTTTCATTTATTGTAGTAGGACCGTTTAATTACATTTTTGGATATTATGATCTGTTAAGATAATCTTCATGTATGTAGAAAGATTCATTATGTGACTTTCTTCTGATGGTTGAACTTTTTGGGTTGTGTTATGGCATGCACTTATTTTTAAGTATTTCAAATTCTATTTTAACTGCCTAAACCATTTGATATTGAATTAAATTTGAGATGAAATGAATTATTTTTGGTCCTCAATTATGGTATTTTCATTATATTGTGTTTGTTGATATTATTATGGGTGTCTATGACCTATGATTGGGGTATGTGGAAATTTATCTATCCTATGTTGAATGAATAGTATTTATATGATTTTTTAAATGTTTATATATATATGAATTTGTATGAAATATCTGTGTGTGTAAAAATGGGATTATGAGAAAATATTTTTTCCCCCATTTTACTGACAAAATTTTATTTTCAAATCATTGTGATATAGATTTATGAAATTGTTATCAAATCACGTGTTGGATGAATTTAGTGAATTTACCACATCGGATGCAATATCTACTAAGGGGGATATTTTATTAATAGGAATTGTTCATTGATATATTCAGGATGTCTACCAATGCTGTTTAACTTTGATCCCTAGGAATATTATTCTAGGAACATGGTAGACCATTGGGGGTCACTAGCTTGGGGATTCCTCTACTCTTAGAATTCGATTCATATGTCTAGAGACTTGACTCACATGATTGTTCATAATTATGTGTTGATTTAAAATCCTAGACTAAACCATAAATATCCTTTGAATGATTATCCTTTTGATATTGACAATTTTATATTAGATATGACATGATATGTGATTCATGTTTTGTTTTTATCTGATTTGATAAATGTTAAATACTTTAAAACTTGTTTATCTGCGTTTTAGGTAACTGTGGGAAAAGTGGAAATTATTTTCCATTAGTCTGATATAATTTTTTTTATCATTTTATCATTCCATGTTTTATTTAATGTTGAACACATTATGTTTATCACACATAGAATTTATATAGACACAGAGGATGGATCCTACTAATCCTATTTCCCTCACAACCGATAAAACTCCATGATGGTGCATCGACCATCATATTAATTATTTGAGAAAATAATGGTAATACACCATAGTTATATGTGGTAGTTTCTATTATATATGTATATATAGTAGGATTCTAGATGGTTGTAGTTTCTAAATGCTATTAAAATTTGTATTTGATTTGGTTTTAGTTGTCCATTGATGTTGGACATGAAACTAGAATATTTATAGATTTTTTTTATTTTTATTATATTTATCATCTCTTTATTATCTATGAAATGTTTTCTTGTTTATTCATCCAATATTTCTTCCCAATACAAATATATATATATTTCAGATTATCTACACCATGTTGGATTATGACATTCCATTTGTATATAATTCATGGGTTCTAGTCACCAACCCATGGGGAACAGGGACACTATTCTAGTAATTGATTGTTTAGTTGGGGTACTAGTTTTAGAAGATGTATGGTTCAATTTCATCAATTATATCTACCATTTGTAGGCTATGAATAATTTTTCGATGCTGTTATATAAAATATGGGACTATGAGGACATGATTCAAGGTTATAGTGAGTGTATGGCCATCTCTTTTTTGTGAAGGGACTCATGTATCCATTGGATGATGCGATGTCTATATTCTATTTTGAGTTTTTTATTTAAATATTATTTTCTTCTGATGGTTATGAAGTTAAAAAATTGATTCTCTCATTTTAAAATCATATGTTCTATTTTTTGGGTATTTTAATTCTCTAATGATATGTTCTATGAATTTATCAGGGGGTCACATCTAATTCACCACAAAAATATCTGCCTCTAGATTAGTATCATTTCAAGGATATCATAATATCAGTTTATGTTATCATCTTATATATATAACAATTATATAATAATGTTGTTGAGGTAAATCAAAAATATTCATTTGAAAGGGATTGATCCTGACTATTTTTATAGGGGAACACACCACTGATTAAGGGTATTAATGAACATCACATGGAGAGTGATTGGAATGAGATAATAAATCAAATAAATAAATACTTGAATACACCATAGAATATCAAGGTAAAGTGTGTGGTATTCATACATAAGTTCCCAATAAGGAATGATGGGATTCCATGTTACCGGTGGATAGAAACATGTATCCTTGATTGGATGTGTCTTATGTCAAACCCTGAAATTCATTTTTATCCACTATCCCTGATGATGGAGAGGCCAATAGAGTTCATATCGATTATATAAGGACCTCATATACTGTTGATGTACACACATCAAATTACATAAATGTTGAGTTTTTCTGCAAATAATGAAATAAATGTCCATCTTAAGGATCAAAAGTACTTATAAGGGATATACCCAAATATCATATTGCACGTATCTATTAAAAAACATCTATCTATCTGGTGAAGGTAGATAGTGAAATGATGGAAGAGGTAAATGTTTCCACAATAGATCATTATTCTTCGCATTTCACCCCACCCAACAGATGCTTCAGTAGAGCCTATGTTGTAAATAGGAAGTATCATGATCATTACTTGATTTTTTGTGGTGGTTATCACTAGAAATCCTCCTATGAAACTTATCATATAACAAGTTGTGTTCCCAAAACCATATATATGTGTGGAAGGTTGGGGAACACCCATCATATCTATTCTAAATATAAAAATACGTATAACAGTTGTGTGATCTGGGGCCACACATAGTGTTTCTATTAGTCAATGTGTATGAAATATTATGTTCAAGGATATTTAGATTCAAAGGCCATTTTGGAATAAATAGATACTTCAATTACTATAGAAGCCACATGCCTCATTAAAAAAACCCTATTATGAAGTGGATGTGTTTTGGGCATTAATAGACAAATGTATAGGGGTTGTTATAAGTACAATAATTATCATGTTTTAACTAGGTACTTATTTATTATATAAATATTAGTCTAAATCATTTATATATATCTATTTATTAACATTTATCAACATTCAACAGAGCTCATGTCCATTGTTATGGATTTAGTGACACCTCTTTATAGGAGTAAGGTATAGATTTTTTTGGGTCCTGATTGTTTTCTATTGATTGTTGTAATATAATTGGTCTAGAATTTTCCATTTCTCTATCTATATATATTATAAATAATCATATGAATGGATTATCATTTCCCTCACCATGCTATATTTTATTGTTATCATAGTCATTTCTCATTTCATGGGGTTGAAGAGTTCCCTTAGGTTCTTTACAGATAGTGGTATCTGAGGTATGGTTATTTAGAACAATCTCGACAAATGATCACTATATTTTCATCATGTATAGTAGCTAATACTAAGGATGTTTCCTCTATTATTGTTATTACTATAATTGTTTAAGAATTCGCTAACTATATCCCACATGATTTTCATGTTCTTCACATGAAGAGGTTTGTAGAGTTTTTGATTGTCCTGTTATAGGTACACTGCCAATTTTTATACCCTGATATGTTATGGAATCATAAGATATGATAGAGATCATAATTCAATAGGTTCATATAATTGTTGAAGGATTAATTTTACAAAATTTTTCTCCATGTGTAGCCCATATGATCATTTCGATTAAGGTAGAGGGTTCAATAGGATTATGGAAAATATATCAAAATTTCAACCATTAAATGACTAAGAATAATTTTTTATTCCTCACTTCGAAGATATTTTTGACCATTTAAAGGTAAAAATTGATGTTAAAATGATTCTATTCTCTCATGTAATCAACTTCTCAATAATATGGAGTTTGATATAATTATGGCATAATTTAGGACTATGTATGTAATTTATGAATATCTATTTATTCTCTATGGTCAGATTAGTACTTTTTTACTTTTTATGGGCCTTATGAATCTGTAATTTCATCATTGTCTGGATACGTTATTTGGTTGCTCTCTTGAATACTATTTTTTATTCAATATATTATCTTGATAATATGAACCAAATTATTTTTTTCCTGAAATCTCGAGGAGTCTATGTATTTATGGATAGAATTATGGAATAAATATGTGATGTTATTTAATTATGTGATTTCTATACATTTCATATTTTTTGATCATTAAATGGTGAAATACTTCTTTTCCTATAATTTTCTTTGATATATTTGGGATTCAGTGATTCCACAGTCGTTCTAGATACTTTGGATGTTTTTCAATGGATTATCAATGTTTTAGAAACAGATGGATACTATTTCTATGATAGGGGTGTTATTAATATGTGAGGAATTTTTTTTGAATTATTTAATTTATATTAAATAACATCTAAAATATGATCATGTTCTAAGAATACATGAGCCCTATTTGGTGTAAGTTGTTTTTTGTGATTATTTTGGTGTTGTTGCGGGTTTAATGATTATTTTTTATGATTATTTGATAGATAAAAATCCACCGACAATAAAACATTTGAGATCAATTACACCTCTAATGATTTAAATATTTTTGTAGACATTCATTGACTTATGTGTTGGGGAAAATAACATTTTAAGATAGGTTTCATGTCATTTCTAACTATAATAGTTATGTATATATATTTTCACATTATGTCATCAATCTCAGAAAGATATTGTTTGAGGAATACCTCATGATGTTGGAATTAATGATCACTTATACTAGGTGGAAGGTTACTATCATTTAAGACGCTCTCTGTATAAATGTACCATCATAAGAGAGTCTTTAATCAATATAGAAGTGGAAAATTATGGAAATATTTGATCAGTTTTATGAGGATTTATAGTATGATGTTTCATGTTAGGTTTCAACTATATTTTATATATCATGATATCTCTCTATGTCAATTATATAGGATCCCCAATAGGATGATGAGCTCAATGAAATTAATGAAAAACAATATATAAGGCATATCATTTCCTGTTGGTCTCTCTCATAAGAGTTTTTTCTATTTTGGGGATAGGGTTTTCATCGCATCATTTTTAAGAAGAATGGTTTTGATTAACTATTAAAGTTTTTCAGAGTTTATTCATCTGGTAATCATAATGATGTATTATTACATGAGACGATGATTTTTTTGGATGGGTATGAAAAATGATGTTTTATATTATCTGTCCCAATGTTACACCTACCAATAGATAAATAGAGACCATCATAATCTTTATAGGTTTATTCATCGTTATCTAGTTCAGTTTCTGAAATGATATGATGTGTCCATGTATTTCTTTACTGATTATAATGGAACCCCCTATGATAGAATTCTATTTGGGTGGTAATTGTTCAGTCCAAAATGTTGATTCATTTCGTTATAATCAGGGACACCAGAAATGTGTAATTCATGGGTGGTTTGTATGTGAAAGAGGTTTTGAGGTACATGGGGTTCCACATAACAATTTTTAGACCGAGTTTATTGTATTACAACATAGTTCTGGGAGAGTCTCTTAAAGGAGATGGGGACTAATGACAAGTTGAGTATATCATTATTTCTATAGATAAAAGACCAAATAGACTGTTATATTCATATCACTGAGGATATTATTCATGCATGCATCTATTATTTTGGTGGATCACAGGATATACATATAATAAAGGATATGATTTCCTATATCAAAAATTATCAGTCATTGAATAAAATGTCCCCATTTGAGGAATTTTTTGTTCACCCATTTATTTCAACTAATTGTTTGGTATAATTTGAAGAATACCTATATTATAGGACAATATCTCACTATGTGGTCCACATTGAGGATTCATGTTATATATTGCATCAAATTGTTTCTCAGAATCATCAGAAATCATATTATGATTAGTGACTTCATCATTTGTGGTATCCCATTGGTGACAAGATTATCTGGAATATTTCTCCTTATTTGGGTTACCATCTTCATATAAAATAGGATACATTGGCTATGATATGTTTTATAATAGTTGAGATCAATGAATTTTATAGTATATTTTTTGAAAGATCATATTTCAAATTCAGTGGTTATGTTTTCACAATGTTTTCCATAAATCATAGCCCCAAAAATACCGTCTTGATCCCGCTATCACCCTGATTTGGGAAGATATAATGTTGTATCTATGATTTTCTATTGTAAAGAATCTAGTTCAGATCATTGAATTTCAAGATAAATCTATGTTTATGAAATCGATTTTTTGGTTTTTTTACGTAGAAAATGATCATATTCTCATTTAAATTGGTTGTTTCAAGTATTGATTATTGAGTGGTGGGATCAATTATTTTTGTACATTATTATTCTACATGAATTTATAGGGATTATAAAACATATATTAAGGTGTTTTTTCAACCATTTTACCTTCATTTATGAATTTATCATCTCTCATTTGATGTTCTGATTTTATTGGGTCCATTATGGAACTCTTGACAACAATGATCATATTCTATTAAGAAAAACCTATTTTTCATTCATTATTGTGGTTTGGAATTAATGATTTATAGGTATAAACATGTAATGGTTTAGGGAAATTTCTTATAATTTTTTGGTTTATCTAGTGTATTTTTTCTACTATTATAAAAAATTCAAATGTAAGATGGTTTCATTATAGAAAAAATTTACATGATGGGAATCTATTATCAGGTTAATTCTATGAATTGGCTAAGAGCATCAAATTTTTTCATGTAATGAGACTAGTTTTATTCAACAAAATTACAATCATATATATTTTTAATACACGATGACATTTTTTACTGGTATCATATTAATAATGGAATTTACATTGGGGAAGGATTTCAAATGATGAATTTTTCTGGATCAGTGATATTATCTATTTTATATGTATGATTTTAATTCATTTTGTATGTAGGGTTTTTTATCACATGTAGGATATCTCGTGAGAAATTTTGTGGATAACTTCTCCATTAGGATAATGTATTTCAGTGAATAAACATCACAGGGGAAGCATTTTGTCTATTCGGTTAAGTGATCAGTTTTTTCTTCATTATTTCCATAGATCAAAGTAGTTATACTATGTTACATTTCTTGATCTGTAAATCTGTGGTGATAATCTTCATGATATTATCTAATTCTTTTGTTGGATTTTATCCATTTTTTTATATATGTACTATTTTTTGTGTGATGATATCTTTATTTTTTATGACTTGTTTTTTCATCTCCACCAACCAGTTTGATTGTTGAATTTTTTATGAAATATATCGATTAAATCTATGGTCCTTCATTGTTGTTTTTTGTATATTTATACTTGTGGATCACATTGCTATTGTGATGAATATTAATATGAGCTTGGTTGTACTATCTCTATCCTATGTTTAATTAATTGTATTGTTTTGATTTTAGAAATGTTTTTATATATAAAGTGGAATGATTTATTTTAAATTTTTAAAATAGTGTTTTTTGGAGCAGATGGATTTTCTATGTTTTGGAAAATAAAAAATTTATGTTTAAATAATTGTGAAAAATTATTTTGGAATGGTTTTGATATAATATAATTTGAAAATTGTTTCACTAAAGTAAAGCTTATCAATCAGTGGGATCGTAGGTTGATGGTTTAGTAATATGCATCATCAATTGATATAATCAGCTTGTTCTATCATTGGGGATTCCACTTCTCCCTAGTACAATAATTTTAGGGTATTTGTAGACCTATTGGGGTGGTTCACATGATGGGGAATTCTATAATACATAGATTCTACTAATATATCTAGATACATGATGTGTGTGATTTTTGATGATTTTATATGAGTATCCTACCTATCCTGACCAATATTGATCCATGGAGTGATCTTGTGTATTACTTTGTTTAAATTTTAGTGAACTATATATGATAAGAGATGATTGTCTTTATATGAAAAATATTTATGTAAAATGAATTCTTTGAAAAATGTTTACCTGCATTATTTAGAAATTTTAAGAAAGGTAAGTGTTTTACCGTGATTCTGAAATAAAAATTTTTATCTAAAATTATCATTACATGTTTTCTTTAGTGTTGATTGTGTTCATATTATTGTATACAGAGTTATTATGGAACAAGTAGGTGTGATCCAACATATACATTTTAGATTACACCATACATAACCCATATATGTTGTGTATAAAATTGAATAAAATTCGATGAAAAGAAAAAAAAATGGTCTATTTTGAGGTGCAAATGTTTTAATTACCTGTGTTGTGGTTGATACTGTTGTTTTTGTGAGTTTCTTCCCATTTTATCACAAGATGTATCAATATTGGGTTTTTTGTCCATTTTAGTTGGACATAAAATGTATATATTATTTATCAACTTTTTAGTTGTAACACTTCTTCAATTTCCATAATAGATATTAAATATGTTATGTTTTATTATTATTTGGTTTATTCTTTTCTTATAAATATATATATTTAATTTTATCTCCATTGGGTTCGTATAAATTGTTCAATCTTGTTGGAATCAATTCTCAGGTGCTACTCTTTATCCATTGGGGATTAAGAATGAAATATGAGTTTTAGATGGTCCAGGTTGGGTACCCATATGAGAGGGTATCAAGGATAGGTTCATCACATGATTCCCAGATTATATTCTGAATAGAACAAATCATAGTAATGGAAATATTTCAGAATCCATGAACACATTCAAATATTTCTTCTTCACATCATGTAGAATTGAAAAAATTAGGGTGATATTAATAGTAAGGGATTATTATAGAAAAATATATACCTATTAAATATATAATTCTCAATATATCACGGAAAATAACAAAACCCATGATCCATTTATTCAATTAATTTACTATCTTTACTGGACATTTCATGATCAATATATACTCTAAATAACTTAAACAAATTACATATAATAAATAATCTTCGCTCAAATTTCATCAATGTATAATGTAAATGTACTAATAACATGGATAATAATAACAAAATTCACAATGATTTAAATGCTTAATTTTAGGTTCCATGATCTTAGACATCATAATATCTAAACACCCAGAACTAGTCACAATGTTGTTTAAAACAATGGGAAGAAACACATGTACTTTTTCCAATTGATTAGTCTATTAATGTATACCAATGCATCGAGGTGATATATAATTTTTTGTACAAACCATCAATTAATTTCTAATTAATTCTTCATATATAAAATGATTAATTAAATAGATGAAAAAAATGACTCATAAACAAATATCAGCATTCAATAAAGAATATATATTTTTAAATAATTTCCCAGTTGATAAAAGTACATTCAATGAAAAAACCTTATCTAAAATATCTATAAGGGTTATGAAATAAAAAATACATGATACAATGTATAATTATATTTACGTGAAATATAATTTCCAATGAATAATGGTCACAATAAAGATATTGTCCCAATACAATCTTACAAATCACATCATTAATCATTTGACGCGAGGTAACCATCGGTTCATCTGGATGTTAGTTTATAAATTTATAGCATTTCCATTGGAATAATAAATGGAAATTATGTTGAATATAAAATTAGTATTTCATAAATTATTTCTCATTTTGGATTAATTTAAAACATTAGAATGAATCTAAATCATTAATGTCAGTTATGACATCGATCATGCTCATTATTATTGTATATGTTAAAAAACATTTATGTTTACAATTTTCCCAGAAAATGACCCATTTGAATATAAATGGAACTAAATTATTGAAAAACTTTTACACATTTTAGGATAACATAACAAATATTTAATAATAATTTTTTTTAATAAAAGGACTTGTAAATCAATTTTGGAAATCGTTGTTAGATATGAAAAATATATCTGATTTAAAGTAAAATAACATTTGATTTAATTTTAAATATTTAATTTATTTATTCAGCTTCAAAAGATAGAATTTTTTTATTAAAATTTATTAAATACCTAAATATATAGTATTTTATTTTGATATTTTATCTTCTCATTGATAAATGGAACAATTATTTAAATAAGTGTAAAAACATTCCCAAAATGTACTCAAATTGAGAAATTGATTCATTACTCCTTGGTAACATTCATATTAGAAATAAACATGAACTAAATCATTAAAAAAATTAATTAATTGTTTTCCATGTTAATTATTATAATATATTAGTATATTAGCCACATAAAATTGAGGATGTCACTATAATCTAATATATATCAGTAGAATGGTAACTGAGATGAAATCATAAGTTAATAGTTATCTATTTTTGAGCATTATTTATCCTAATTTATTGTGTTTCATACCTAGTTATTAAATATAAGTGACCCATATTAATATTTTAAAGATCATATCATGTGATAAAATTTTACCACTGATGTGTTAATAATATTACATTATTTTCATTATATAGTGTTTTAATTTCCATTATTTGCGTTTAGAGTTTTGTAATGAAAATTCTAATTATAATACATATGATATATATCTATCACTAACATAATGATTTATAGGTTATTAATATCATATATTCCGATTATATATGTTTTCATAATCATTATTTACATTTTGATAGGGATAATGAATCACATCGCTTCATATAGATGGTAGGTCATACATATGCATGAGCGACGATATCCTTAAATTAATGGTTAAAATGGTATGTAAGTGGTTGATATACTAATTTTATTGAATCTATATCATGAAATTTGTATCATATATATTAATTGTTTCAATCATTATAACTATCCATGTTATTTGGTGGTTGGAAACAAATTTAATCATTTCATGAGGCAGTCGTCCTCAATGCACACCATTGATGTATTTTCCTCTATATATTTTATAATGATATAGATAAATTTTAAGAGATAAAAATAATGATTTATAATTATATTTGATATAGTTCTCTTAGATTAGAATTTTTAACACAAATATGGTTGTAAAATAAAAATGAATATCAAAGAGCTTTGTTAAGATGATCACCTTCTTTTAATGTAACATTTTTTATCTACTCTAATAGAACATAGTGATTTTATTTTTTAATGAAATATGTATCTATAATGTGGATAAATATGTTGGGAAGGTACATTTATATGATTTTTCCAATCCAAATGGGTTTATAGTTTTAATGATGCGAGGGTACCGACATTGCTTTTGAAATTGGGGAGGGGGACACACATTGAATTTTGTAAAAAACATATCAATCCCACATTTTTACATGTAAAAAGGATCCAAAATGATCCATTGTTGAATCTTTTTTTTTTGTTTCAAATTTTTTCCATCTAATAGGTTTTAGAATTTATTGATGGTTATTTTAACCCATATCAACATTACATCACGCACGGTAGACATGTTTTAATCTGAAATAGGTATTTAATTATTATTTTAATTTTAAATTCATTAATAAAAATAATAAACTGACAATATTATTAGATATTAATAATTTTTATTCTAAAAATTGAAAACATTTTAATCAATTTATCTCACATTAGGTAATTGTAATGTCCAGGACAACCGATGTACATTCATTTGTGAAAATATTGTGTTTTAGGTGTTCTAGGTGGCCATGGTTGATCATTTAATGTGTTTTATAGTTTTCTAATGGAGATATGGTAATATTGGTACGATAATTGTGATATTGGAATGGTTACTCATTATGGTGGGCTTTATTGATGAGTCGTTCAATGGTCAGTTGTCCAGTGGTAGCTCACCGATTGGTGAATCACCAAATGGTATCTCACATAACAACGACTCACTAAACAATAGCTCACATAAATGTAACTCAACAAATGGTAGGTCACTTAATAGTTACTCACTAAAATGTAAGGTCTCTAAATGGTGACTCACCATAGGTAGTTCACACCAGTTACTCACCCACCCATGAGCGAATTTTGATAGTTTGTCAAAAATATTGATTTTTATAGTTTTTCGATATTTTCACCTTTCAATTTTTTTATGAAAAATGATTTTAAATCAGTGTTTCTATTTTTATAATTATATTTCAAAGGATAAAAAATATATTAATAAATTCCAATGCTTGGGATGCTTTTAGATCATCATAATGCGTGTTATTGATCATGATACTGCTTTAATGGATTTTGAAACTATAACTTCTATTGATTTAAGATCATTCCTATTTAAAGCTGAGAACCATTATTCCTTTGGAATTTAACAATTATCCTCGAATCACTCATTCCCAAAACCATCCTTACATGGGGATACATTCCATGAGATGCACCTTTTGTAGCATGTTTTTCCCCCGATACACTTTCAACTTCATGTGGAACCCCTTTTTTAGAAGAATGAGGAATTTATGATTTTTTGATCTTCAATGTTGGGTTCCAATCATCTCTCATTTTTTTGAGTGTCATGTGGGGTGGGAGTATAAAGGTGTCCCGTGTGAGTATGGTTGAGCTGAATATTGACAAAGATAATCAATCTTGTTACAAAATAATAAATAAGGAGTGAGGAAGAAGAAGATGATGATCATATTGTCATATATGTTATTTGATCTATGTTGTGAATTATATGGTTTGTATACCAACTGAAAATCATAGTCGATGGTGGTCATTATTTTCTTTGTAGTGATAGATTTTTCTTTCCTGCTATTGATTTTATATGGAATAAATTTAAATTCATAAAATTATTTACCCACTTATATTTGAATTAAAAAAATGGATTCCCATGGATATAATCTTCTTTGATAACCCTAAATTATGAAAGTGTATTTAATGAATTAGTGTTTTTTAGATAAGAATATTATTTTTCATGTTTCATGTGGTAGTGTTTTTTATATGTAAATATTTTGACTTCTAATGTTGTGGAGTCGTGGTCATGGTTGAGTGATGTTGGGAGGTTCTAGTAGTTTATTGGAACTAATGTTGATATATCTTTTGATTGATTAATGTAGGAGATGTTTTGTTCAATAGGGCTAGATCCAGGTTGTTCATTTATGTTTTAATGAGTATGATGTGGTTATATAGTGGGGATGCGGATGGTTGCAGTAAGTAGGTGTTGGTCGATATGGTTTTCAGTTGGTAGTTCTTTTTTTTGATGATAAATTAGGAGGGATTGATATGAACAAAGATGATAGCAGTAGTTGTTGGGTGTTATAGGGAGCATAAATAGGCAGTGGGTTTCATTAATACTGTTATTCCCCTATGCGGTTTGTTATATGTAACATGTTGAATACTATGGCTTATAGTTACCTAGAAGGGATGAAATAAATCAATAAATTTATTAATAATGAATTATAATTTGTTAAATGAGCTATCTGGGGTATTATATTTATTTGTGTCTTGTTTTATAGTTGTACATTTAAACGGTGCATGGTATAGTTTTATGGACTGGTTATTTGTTTGTAAAACTAATGGTTTGGGCTGAGTTTTCTATACATATATATATAGACTTCTTTTCCAATGATATTTATATATTCTCCATATCCTTGTTTTCCACTATTTTCTAAACAACCCATTGCCATGGGGGAGGGTGTCTTTCACACCATCCCTGTGGTAGGATGGATTGCTGGACACCCACACAACCATACTCCCTCTTCCAGGTGAGGATATCCCATGATTAATTTTTCTTGTGTGTGGTTTATGGGTCCCTAGTGTGTGTGGGAGAGTTTTGTTTGCCCCAGTGTCTCCAAGAAAATATAGGTGATGCTCTCCCAGGTGTTTTTTGGGATGTGACGTTGTATTTTCCCTAGGTGTTAATGAGTGGGATGTCGTTATGATGTGAAGGTGTGTGTAGGAAAGAAGTTATGAGATTCTTTTACCAGGATTTGCGACTATCTATGAGGCCTAGTCATGTGTCTGTTGGTTGTGATGTTGTACATTCAAAACATGTGGGAGCGCCATGACCTATTTCGTTAGGGAGTTTGAGTGGCATATTAGTGGTAATGTTGTGTGGGGTACCCTATCATCGATGTGATTACAATATAACATTACATCACATGAGTTATTTGTTGAAAATAAAATGGTGAGGAATGTGTTTCTATTATACATTATCAGGTGTTGTTGGTTTATAATTTTTTCTAACAAGACCATTATTATAATTCTCATACTTCTGCATGAGCATAATTAGTGTCTCCTACAAAGTTTACTTTTATGATCTCATTACATATATAAAACATTTTCAATGATTCCATGAGTATTAAATGGACCTTGCTAGACCTTACTGGCTCTGACATTGGGATTGTTATCATATCACGACTTAGAATTGTTCCATCAAGTATTTACAATAGAGTTTTATTGTATTTCAAGTAGTTTGATTTCAAAACATACATGTGCGGTGGATTTTTTCATTCTATCTTATATAGTTATTAGTATTTTTTTCAGATGGGCCATATATTCTCCCGGTATTGTTTCAATATAATTTTTAATGCTTTTAATTTTTTCAGATTATATATCCTTGGTTTATGTCGCCTCCCATGGGCCTCTTTGTAGAAGGACTCAGGGGGTAATTATCTCTTCATTTTCATTTGGAAGAAGGATTCTCGTGACACATCACCTTCCACAATCCATCACGAAGAAGGGGGTCATTAAATAATGGTATCCTAGCTGATGGTTGAGAGATATAATGGATTTTAATGTCAGTGAAATTGATAATTTAATGGGTTGTTAGGTAAACAATATTAGGTGATCTTGGTGCATGACATAGTCCAAGGATGTCTAGCTGGGACATGTAATTTTAAGGACCAATGTGACTAGATGCATGGAATATGATCCTAATGAATGACCAAATTAATCTACAATGTTTTCAGGTTAGATTCCCTAACAATTGTGCAAGTGTCATAATTACTTTTGTTCCTATTTGAATAGGGATTTTTTGGTGAATTTATAATCTATAATGATATATTTTAAAATGAATCCTAAATAAAATTTCTTACTAATCAGGATTAGGAATTTCCTTTTTTTACCATTTTTTTATGGAACAAGGATTTCGTTTGCATGTGTTATGGGATGTTGAGGCTCAACAATCTGATCTGGATGATCAGTAGAGGGTTGATACAGTGGGGTAGGAAAACTAGTGGTAGACAACATTATGTGATTTCTTATGACATACTCTAGGAATGAATGTGAGATTTTTTTGAGACATTGAGAGGGAGAGTTGGATTGAGGAGCTTATAATGGAATTTAGCTTGATCCATGATCCGATAGAGTACAATGATAATTTAGCTATGATCCAGATTCAAGGAGTCATTCTTAAGTGTTGGACTCTACACATGGGGGAGATGAAGGAAGATGATGTACAATGGGTCAATATTGAGGAGTTCTGGGTAGAATTCCATTGGTCGGCCATGATGGTCGGGAAGAGGCATGAGTCACTCTCCCTGCAACAAGGGAGTGCATCAGTATGAGATTTTAGGATGAAGTTAATGAATCCATGTTTTTTAAGATCTCATTGAGTATGATGAGTCATGTGTGAGACATCTAGAGCAGGTACGTTTTCCTTCTCTCCAGTATGTGGTTACTCCCACCAGATTGATGACAAACATGGAGTTCAAAATGAAGGTAGAGATATTTGGGAGGATACACCCACAATAATATCTACCAAGATATGATAATAATCCTGGTTCATCAATGAAAAGTTTTATTATAAGTAGTACTCAAGAATAGGGCCATTCAGGTTGCAACCGATGGGGAGGATACCATAGTATTGAATGTTTCAACCTTCTGGTCCTCATACATATCCGGTGGGCCTTGGTTTTTTTGTTTTTTATCAATGGAGTCCATGTGAATCATCAGTGTTAGTATCCAGTAGCTCTTCGAGATCAATATAGTTGAGTATGGCATGTCTAACACCCTCCTCAGTAGTAGTTACTAGTTGGGTCATTTCAACATCAGTGACAATTGGATCATACTCCACTGAGGGGAGACTGAGGAGGTGAATGCCTTCCAAAAAGTGATTCTTAGTGAACTCAACCATGGCATGGTCGAGGATAAAGACATTAGGAGAGGTTAAGAGGATCTAGGACTAGTTATTTTCATACCATATAATTAGTTATTCATGTTGGTCTAGAGATCATTCGAGGTAAGATTATTTTGTTCAGTACTCATTATTTATAATTACATGATTCAGGGTTATCTCACTCCATTTTTTCTGTAACGACCCAAAGTTTCATTAATGGAAATCCCTCTTGATCTAATTAAATTTCTCTTTGTGTAAAATGTTTATATAAAATTTCAACTTCTTTGGTTTTATGTTAATAATTGTGACCGTTTCTTTTATAGCTGTTAAACAGTGACCACATGATTAGTTTAAATATAGGGCTTTAACAAATCCAATTTACTCAAACAAAAGAAGCGATGGACTAATCCAGTAGAATTTTTCCATATGAAGCCCATTTGTTGGATCTTGGAAAAGAGGTGGCGTCCTTGGTCTTCACTCTTGACCAACCACAAACTGAGCTTTATCATGTCAAGCTCGAACGAGACCGTCTATGGGAAAAGTGGAATTTGATAGAGATTACCACACGAGCGATGTTATTTGAGCCCCCCAAGAGTCTGTCACCATCTCACACCTTACCCTTAGGTCTTATGCAGCTATTTTAAGGGGTTATGTAACAAATCGCTTGTACTATGTTCATGAACATTATTTTTGTATATAATAATGAATATACTTTATTGTCATTATTGATATATTATAAATATTTTTTAAAGTTCAAAGAGTTTTTTTAGTTATTATTTAATTAAGAAATCTAATTTATTAAATTAAGGGATTTTTGAATTAAATAATACTTTAATAAAATAATATTATTATTATTAAATTAATTTTATTATATATAAATGATCAAATAATTTTATAAATGCAATTATAATTTTTATTAATATTTGAAAGCTGTTTATGTCAAAACTTGTGAATTTTCAATAAATGTCGGTTTTTATTTTAAAATTCAAAATTAACATATTTAGGATATTATTTAGATAAAATAAATGTTATTTCTGGAATAAGGACATTGAAATTATCCAATGGTGAATATTTAATAATTTTCTGAGAATTCACTCAACATTCAAAACCCATGAGCGTATTTGTGGTTTGGATTAGATTAATGTAAGGGGTCCCAAACCTAAATAATAAAGAATTCACTCACCTTTCCTATATAAACCCACCCAAGATCCCACTTCCTCCTCACTTAAAGCATTTGGAGTTCACCCAACCTCTACCCTACTCTCTCTAAAATCCTTCCAAGGTGCCCTAATCTCCCAAGAAGCCTACCTCAAGCCTCTCTCAATCCTTTGGAAGCACACTTCCAAGTAAGGGTTTTTCGTCCTTTAACTTTTTTTGTCCAGTTTTCTTAATATTGTTATGCCATTTTAATTTCAATTATAAAAGATGAGGTATGGTTTGGCACCTCCCCCATTCTGCCCTCTTATTTTTTTCAGTTATGGGAGACCTCTTTTTCTCTCATTAAATTCCTCCCATGTACACCTATTACTATGCCAAAATTCTGAAAGGAACATATCTCTATTCATTTACATTCGAGCAATACTTTTTTATCATGAATATAAATTCCATTACATTTGTTTGTAAATATATCCATATGACCCCCCTTACTTTCCATTCCATTTAAATATGATGAGACACCCCTTTCTCTCTCATCGACCATTTTTTATTAATTCTTATGTCACGCCGTTACGCTGCAAAAATTGTACCGATTTTCTAATCCAATGCCATTGTGTAGTGAATACCATGACCATTTCTCAATAAAAGGTATTACCCTTTATTAAAATTTACTTATTGATTATAATGTTTCATGTATGAATTCCACCTTCCATTATCTTGGAATAAATTATTATGTTTAATGAATCCAAGTTTTATGATCCATGTGGCACACTTATCTGTGAAATGAAATGTTTAAGAAGGGTGCACCATTATAGAGTTCCAATGCATTGGGTAAAGTATAGTATCATGATACATCATGTGAAATGAGTGTTGACTCATGCTAATTCAAGTGCAATGATGTCTTACTTGTGCTTCATGTGCGATGAGAATTTACTCATGCTCCATGTGCAATGAGCCTTGGCTAATTCTAATTCCATGATAAGTGTTGTTTCCACATTTCCATGTTATGATTATCATGCTTTATCATGCCTTTATGTTCATGTTTCTATTGTTCTCTTTTGATATACCTGTTGTCTAACCATTATATTACTCCTCATGTATTCCATGCTTATTCCCTTACTGGGCTTTATAGCTCACCATTTTCTTATGCATGTCCTCAGGTTATCCAATGCAATGCTAAGTACGAGGTAATGTAGTTGTCATGTAAAGGAAGTTTTCAATAATGATGTTGTATTTCATGTTTTATGTTGTTATGTAATGATCCTAAAACCCAAAGACACTATACCTCTCGATCATCCATGTTGTATCAAGTGAATAGTTTATGCTTAAGTTTGTAATAAAGGAAGGGTTCTCATAGTTGGTATCAGAGGATAGGTTTAGTTATATTTGGGATTAGGACTAAAAAACCATAGTGAAGCCTTAGATACAAGACTAAGAATAATAAAAAATTCCCTAAGTTTTTATATGCACTGATTAAGTGGTTTATCAATCCAATACATCCCTCTATGGATACGAGCATGTAGAGGCGGCTCTAGCATAGATGTATACTAGGGGTAAAACTCAAAAACACCACATTGAGCTAGACTCAAACGGGCACCGGTGCACGACAACGGGCCTTGATACACCTTTGGTTATGACACTCCCGGGGGATATTTTTTGATATAGTATCAAGCTTAGTATGAAACCTTATTATGGGATTTAAAATAATTTCCCCTAAGAATATATGTTAGAAAGTAGATCATGAAAAGCCTTGATTGAAGCCATTAGACTCATGAGTTAAGGAAATAATAGTATATTTTTAAGCAATCAAGTATTTTCTTTGTATTAACCTTTAGGTGTTACCCCCTAAAGTTCCATTTATTCCATCCAATGGCTGGTAATAGGAGGACTCGGTCTTACAACCGATGTGAAGATCAGTGTGATGAATATACTAATGAGATGACCAATCCAATGGGATTAGGAATTGCGAACATTTTCATGCTAATCTCTCTGATAACTCAAGATTTGAATAGAAACACGAGTCAAGAGGAACATTCAAACCCCCCTGAGAAAGAACAAGTCACTATCGAGAGCATCATGAGACAAAGGCCTCATACTTTAAGTTGATCATCTGATCCCACGATGGCTGAACAATAGATCAATTCCATTGAAAAAATCTTCTACATCCATCAATGTTTTGAAAAAGAGAAGGTTCTCCTGGCAGCTTATCATATGGAGGGTGAATCTGATCAATGGTGGATGTTGATAAAAAATACAAAGCCTGAGGAGGTGATCGAGGCATTGGAATGGAAGGATTTCCGGATGATTTTTTTTAATAAAAATTTTCCGCGCACCCTCTGGCTTGAGATGGAAACAGACTTCCTTTCCCTCAAGAAATAAGATGAAGAATCTGTTGGAGCGTACGAGGAAAACTTCACAAGTCTTTCACGATACGCTTCCGGCTTTATCGTTACACCTGAATGGAAAGTTGACCATTTCTTTGGTGGAATGAAGCCTAGCCTACGGAAAGCATTAGCGATCTTTGACTTCGACAGATATGATGAAATTGTCCGATGTTCCCTCAAGGTCAAAATGGAGATCGATGAATCACATGGGTATCACGGGGACAAGAATCATGAGGTGGAATTCAATGCTGGTGGTCCGATGGATAAATCTAACGGTGCTAAGAGGATCCAACACCCCACTTGCCAAATGTGACAAAAGAAGCACCCTATAAATCTCCTCCAAGGGATGTGGAAATACTATAGGTGTGGAAGAGAAGGGCACCTAGCTATTAACTGTTGGTAAGAAAGTCTCGTGGCTGGGACAGAGGAAAGGAACACTCCATTCAAACATCAACGCATTTTTCATTTCTACAACTACAATAAACATGTGCATATTGCAAATCAGTACCCTAATCCTATGGTTTTCAGAGGCAACCATCATCCCCCAAGGGAGTAAGGAAGAGCTTTTTCCATCACTTCTGCCAAAGTGAACCCCGAAAACTAAGTGGCGACAGGTATGCTAGTTATTCATTCATGAATAGAGAATGTAATTTTTGATTTATGTTCTACCCATTCTTTTATATAACGAATGTTTAGTAGAAAAATACCAGCACCACCAGAAATCAGGGAAGTGAAGATGTCGGTGAGTACCGAAAATTGGGAAATCATTTTATCCATTGAATATAACTCCTCCCCTATCATAATTTGTGGATTAAATTTCTAGGAAAACCTCCTCATACTCCCTCTTGTGAAATTTGATGCAATTAATTTCCTGGATTGCCTTTGCATATATAGATCCAACATAAATTATCAGGAGAGGGAAATCACACTCCATATGGATAATAAACCCCTGATTATTTACAAGTGTAAGGAGGAAGATGAATCTCCTTTAACTTCATCATCTCAATCATGGATATTATAGCCCTATGAGCACATATATCAGACTCAAATGATTGAGTCCAAGGAAGAAACCATCCTTGAGGAAATGCCTATTATGAGGGAATTCACTGATGTGTTTTCCAAGGAACTGCCTGGTCTTCCTCCTAGAAGAGATGTTGAATTCTAAATTGAACATATACTAGGGGCTCTACCAATATCAAAGACTCCATATAGAATGGTTGTCGTGGGGCTTGAAGAGATTAAGAAACAACTACAGGAGAATCTGGATAAATCGTTTATACACCCATGTGCTTCACCATGGGGTGCACCTGTCCTCTTCGTCAAGAAGAAGGATGGGCCAACACGCCTATTCATCGATTATCGTGAGCTCAAAAAAATCACAATAAATAACAAGTATCCTCTACCATGAATTGATGACTTGTTCAATCAGCTGTGAGGAGAACAATACTTCTCCAAGGTGGACTTGTGGTCAGGATATTATCAAGTAAGGGTGAAGAAGGAAGATATCCCCAAGACTGCTTTTCGCACAAGATACAGGAATTATGTATTCATAGTAATTCCATTAAGACTCACTAATTCTCCATCAATATTCATGGACTTAATGAATAGAGTCTATAGATATTATCTCCACAAATATGTGGTAGTCTTTATAGATGATATTCTAATATACTCCCAAACCAAAGAGGATTATGAGGATCATTTAAGAACTATACTAGAGACTTAGCGCAAGGATAATCTCTATGAAATGTATAGAAAGTGTGAGTTTTGGTTGAAGGAGGTCTCATTATTTGGCCATATCATCACATGCAATTGGATATCTGTAGATCCCTCCAAAACAGATGCAATTGAGAGATGGCCGAGGAAAATAATGGTAACAGATATCTATATCTTCTTTGGGTTAGCTAGATATTATCGACGATTTGTGAGAAATTTCACATTATTGTACAACCCTCTTACCAAGATAACTCAAAAGGCAGTAATTCTTGCTTGGAGTGATGAATGCGAAGAAAGCTTCAAGGAGTTGAAAAGGAGGCTTATCACTATGCCCGTTCTCACTTTACCCATAAGTGAGGAACCTTTTGTGGTATTCAGTGATGCTTCAAAGATGGTATTAGGCTGTGTGATGATGTAGAATGATAAAGTGATATCGTATGCCTCAAGACAGTTGAAAATCCATGAGCGAAACTATCCAACGCATGATCTAGAGTTGGCGGTGGTGATCTTTTCCTTGAAAATCTGGCGGCATTATCTCTATGGGGAGAAATGTGAGATATATACTGACCAAAAAAGTCTTAAATATATATTCACACATAAATACCTTAATATGCGCTAGAGAAGATGGATAGAGCTCATCAAGGATTATGACTGTTCAATACATAACCACCCTGGGAAGGCGAACAATGTGGAAGATTCCCTAAGTTGAAAGGACCCATCGATTTTATCAAGGATGAGAATTGATAAGGATCCAATCTTCTTTGACTTGATGAAGATGGACATGGGAATCATAAATAAGGGAACATCAACAATCCTCTCACAATTTATTGATCAACCGTCTCTTTTGGAAAGGTTAAAGGATTCTCAAAAGGATGATGTGGGAATTTAGAAAAAATGAGAAGCTATTGAAAAAGGGAAATCCTCGGAGGTTAATGTTAATGTAGAAAGAATTGTGTGATTTGGGAAAAGACTATGTGTTACATAAAGTCCGAAGCGGAAGAATGAACTTTTGGATGATGCACATAGTTCAAATTTCTCTATTAACACAGGGGGCACAACGATGTATCGAGATCTCCAAGAAAACCTTTGGTGGGATAATATGAAGAAGGAGATTGCTGCATATACATCAATGCGCCTGGTGTTCCAGCAAGTGAAGGCAGAGAGAAAGAAGTCTAAGGGGATGATGCAACCATTTCCCATACCAGAATGGGAATTGGAGAACATCACCTTGGACTTTGTCACTGGACTTCTGGGGACATCCAAAGGCAATAATGAAATCTGTGTTGTGGTGGATAGTTATACAAAGACTATACACTTCATTGTTGTTTGGGAATATTTCTCATTGGGTCAACTGGAACAAATATATATCAGAGAAGTGGTAAGGCTGCCAGGAGTACCACTATATATTATGTATGACTGAGATCCAAGATTCACCTCTATGTTTTGAAAGATTATTCATCATGCTCTGGATACCGAATTGAACTTCAGTACTACCTATCATTTTCAAACTGATGGCCAATCCTAGAGGACTATCCAAACACATGAGGGCTTGTTGAGAGCATGCTCAATGGACATTAAAGGAGGACGGGATCAACATATTCCTCTAGTTGAGTTCTATTATAATAATAATTTCCACTCGAGTATCCAAATGAAACCATATAAATCCCTTTATGGGAAAAGGTACGGAACACCGAAGTGTTGGGATGAGGTCGGTGAACGTAATCTACTTGGCCCAAAAATGGTCGAGGAAATGGTGGAGAAGGTGAAAACTATTCAGCAACATATGAAGGCATCCCAGAGTGGATAGAAGAGTTATGAAGATAATCATCAATGAGACCTTGAGTTTAAAGTAGGGGACATGGTTTTTCTACAAATATCTCTATGGAAGAAGGTCATGAAGTTTGTAAAGAAAGGGATGTTAAGTCCAATGTACATCTCCCCCTTCGAGATTATTGATTGTGTCGGGGCTGTGGCCTATCGAGTAGAACTCCCACTTACAATGGCCAAAGTACATGATGTCTTTCATGTATCCCTCTTAAGGAATTATATACATGACCCTTCACATGTACTCTCTTTTGAGGTGGTACAGTTACAGGATGATCTTTCTTATGAGGAGCAACCAGGGAAGATCTTAGATCGTAGAGAAAATGTTCTATGAAATAATACAATGCCCCTCGTCAAGGTGTTGTGGCGCAACCACAAGATTGAAGAAGTGACATGGGAATCATAGGAAATGATGAATCTGAGTTACCCAAATCTGTTTTAGTGTGGATGGAAATTTCGAGGGAGAAAATTCATAAGGGTGGAATATTGTAATGACCCAATTTTTCATTAATGAAAATCCCTCTTGATCTAATTAAATGTCTCTTTATGTAAAATGTATATATAAAATGTCAACTTCTTGGTTTTATGTTATGAATTGTGATAATTGCTTTTATAGCCATTGAACAGTGATCACATGATTAGTATAAATATAGGGCTTTAACAAATCAAATTTACTCAGACAAAAGAAGTGATTGCCTCATCCAGTAGAATTGCTTTATATAAAGCCCATTTGTCGGAGCTTGAAAAAGAGGTGGTGTCCTTGGGCTTCGCTCTTAACAAAGAACATGTTGAGCATCATCATGTTAAGAACGAATGGGACCGTCTACTGGAAAATTTGAAGTTTATAGAGATTACCACACAGGCGATGTTATCCAAGCCCCCCACGAGTCTGTCACCATCGCACACCTTACCCTTATGTCTTATGCAGCTGTTTTAAGGGGATATGTAAGAAATCGCTATTACTATTTTCATGTACATTGTTTTTGTATATAATAATGAATATTCTTTTTTGTCATTATTGATACATTGTAAATAGCTTTTAAAGTACACATAGTGTTTTTAGTAATTATTTAATTAAGAAATCTATTTTATTAAATTAAGTGATTTTTGAATTAAATAATATTTTAATAAAATATTATTATTATTATTAAATTAATTTTATTATATATAAATTATCATTTAATTTTATGAATGCAATTATAATTTTTATTAATATTTGAAATCCATTTCTGTCAAAAGCCATGATTTTTCGATAAATGTCAGTTTTTATTTTAAAAGTAAAAATTTACATATATAGAAAATTATTTAGATAAAATAAATGTTATTTCTGGAATCAAGATGTCGAAATTATCTAACAGTGAATTTTTCATAATTTTCTGAAACTGTCAAATTTTTGGGTAAAAATTAAATACAGTTTAAATATATAATGTGTTTGTTGACATCATAATGATCCAATAGTAATGTAATAAAATACTATAAGCTTTATGTTCAACCAATATATGTTTTATCATTAAAATAATGCAATTTTGGGTTTTTTTTACTTACTTTTCAAAGAATTAATGAACCCCTCAAGACTTATTAATCGTCTTGTCTTTTTAAATTATTTTCCATGGGAGTGTGACTCTCCTCCACATAAGAAACCCCGTTATTTTAATATGTTGTGACTTTGGCATTATAAAAAATTGTTTTCCTATTCATTTTTATAAAAAAAAAATGGGCAATAACCATGAGCTGATTTGTGGTTTGGATTAGTTTAACGTAAGGGGTCCCAAACCTAAATAATAAAGAATTCCCCCACCTTTCCTATATAAACCCAACCAATCTCTTACTTCCTCCTCACTAAAATCCTTTGGAGTTCGTCCATCCTCTACCCTACTCTATCTATAATCCTCCCAAGGTTCCCCAATCTCCCAAGAAGCCTCCCTCAAGTCACTCTCAAGCCTTTGGAAATCACATCCAAGTAAGGGGTTTTCTTCCTTTCACTTTTTTTCAATTCTCATAATATTGTTATTCCCTTTTAATTTCAATTATAAATGCTGGGGTATGGTATTTCACCTCCCCCATACTTCCCTGTTATTTTTTGAATGATGGGAGAACCCTTTATCTCTCAATAAATGCCTCCCTTGTACACCTGTTACTATGCCAAAATTCTGAAAGGAACATCTCTATATTCATTTAAATTCAAGAAATACTTTTGTATCATGAATCTAAATTCCATTACAATTGTTTGGACATGTATCTATGTGACCCCACTTACAGTCCATTCCATTTAAATATGATGAGACACCCATTTCCCTCTCATCAACCATTATTTATGAATTCTGATGTCACACCGTTACACTACCGAAATTGTACTGATTTTCTAAGCCAATGCCATTGTGTAGTGAATACCATGCCCATTTCTCCCTCAAGGGTATTCACCTTTATGAAAATTTATTTATTTATTATAAAGTTTATTGTTTGAATTCCACATTCCATTATCGTGGAATAAATTATTATGTTTAATGAATCTATGTTTTATGATCCATGTGGCACATTTATGCATGAAATGAAATGTTTAAGAATGATTCACCCTTATAGCACTCCAATGCTTGGGTAATGTATAATATCATAATACGTCATGTCCAATGATTTTTGACTCATGATAATTCATTTGAAATGAGGTTTTACTCGTGCTTCATGTGCGATGAGAATTTAATCATGCTCCTTGTGCAATGAGCCTTGGCTCATGCTAATTCCATGTTAAGTGTCGTTGCAACATTTCTATGTTATGATTATCATGATTTATCATGACATTATGTTCATGTTTCTCATGTGCTCTTTTAATATGCCTATTTTCTATCATGTATTTTACTCCACATTTAATCCATGTCTATTCCCTTACTGGGCTTTATAGCTCACCCTTTTCTTATGCATGTCCACAGGTTATCCCATTCAATGCTAAGTAAGAGGGAATGTAGTGGACATGTAAAGGATGTTTTCAATAGAGATGTTATATTTCCTGTTTTAAGTTGTTATTTAATGATCATAAGCGCCAAAGACACTAGACCTCTCGATCTTCCTTTTGGTATGAAGTAAATAGTTTATTTTTATGTTTGTAATAAAATCAGGGTTGTCATTGTTTCACCATGTCTATGCCATTCTCTAATAATAGACATAAAGAGTCTTTCATTTCCCCGTTTTTTGATTATTCCAATTAGAGGAAAAACCTTATATTTTTTGTGTCCCAAATATTTAGACTAATGGTTGGGCCCCATCATTCGTGTGGGGATCTATTCATATTAACAACGAAGCCATTGAATATCATATATGGGGTCGACTGGTTGTATTCGATGTATGTTTCTATCAACTACATCTGGATGAGAGTTGTATTTTTGGACATGGATGGATAAGTTGTACCTTTTGTTGGTGAGAAGGATTTTCAAGTGGGGTGTCTATGGGTAGACAACATCATTTCCTTTTTATCTGAGCTATTAGTGGAACTAGTTGTTGCTGAGATGGTGGAGGATCCCATAGATGTTTGGAAATTCATGGATGTTCTCACCAATAAGATTGTGACGCTACCCCCTCAATTTGACATTGTGTTCAAAATAGATATATATACAGGTGGTAGTTTTATTTCATTGTCCCCATTTCGGATAGAACCTTATGAGCTGTGGGAGATGAGGATACATATTGACAACTTGATGAATAATGGATTTACCTAGCCCAGTTTTTCATCATGGGGAGATCCTGTATTGTATACAAATAAGGATGATCATGGTATAAGGTTCGTAATATATTTGCAGTGGTTAAATTAGGTAAAAGTAAAGAATAGTTACCCTCTCCTAAGGATAGATGGTCTCTTCAACCAATTTAAGGGGAGGGGGGTGAGTTGGTTTTCTAATATTTTTATGAGTTACAAATATCACCAGTTAGGGTGGAAGAGTGTGTTATCATAAAGACTGCATTGAGGTACAAGTATGGTATCTAATCGTTTGTAGTTATTCTTTTGGTGGCATGAACACAATAGCCTTGTACATGGGGTTTATGGACTCCATCATTGTCGAGTTCCTAGACGGTTTTGTCATCATTCTCATCGATGAAATCTTGATTTACTCGATGTTAGAGGAGGACCATACATATAATCTCAATACCATATTACATGTTCATTGACGATGACGTATCCCTGGAATATTATACAAATGAAATCCATATACATGAGAGGTGAATTTCCATGGGCATGTGTTGTTTGGACAAGGAGAAGATGTTGACCCTTCACAATTTGAGGTAGTTGTTTCTTGGGAAGCATCCATGAATGTTTTAGAAGTTCATAGTTTCATTAATCTTGGATGATATTATCAGTTATTTGTAATTGATTTATCACTATTTTTACTCTATTAATAGATATAACCTAAGTGGATAAAAATTTTATGTGAATGGAGATGTTCTCGGAAGCATTATGTAATCTTAAGGGGATGTTTTTCAGTTCTCCATTTCTCTAGTTACCAGAGGAAGGGGTGATGTTTAAGGATTGGTGTGATTCTTCCCATAGGGGATTGAGATGCATGTTGATAAAAAAGTTGGGAGCGATGTATTGTGGTTCATAGTAGTTACATCCTCATGAATGTAAATATCCCACCATTGATCTGGATCTAATGGAGGTCATGTTTTCACAGAATTTTTGGACACATTACCTTATTGCGGTAAGCTATGTTGTCATCATAGATCACATGACCTTGAGTTATATGTTTTCCTAGAAAGACATGA
This sequence comes from Viscum album, assembly GCA_963277665.1. Classification (NCBI taxonomy): domain Eukaryota; kingdom Viridiplantae; phylum Streptophyta; class Magnoliopsida; order Santalales; family Viscaceae; genus Viscum; species Viscum album. The sequence goes on along the minus strand of OY728156.1, from coordinate 1,796,584,069 downwards.
ACATGTATTAATGATCGACAATAAAGATTAATTATGAATATGATTTTTATATCTCCTAAACTGCATTAAATGGGAATTTTTTGGATGATTCTTTGAGCATGAATTTGTATAAGGATTTATTTCAAAAATGTGTACATGCTTGGATAAAAATGGAGCATTTGGAAACATTTCACCTAGATACAAAAATGAATGGTTGTATGGGTTGCCTATTTTAGATTACAATGAAATAATTGAAAATTTGGAATATGTAGGAGTCTCATTGGTGAGACTCAGAGGCAAATGTGATTTTTTATCCACTGAATATGGTGATACTCTATAGGGATGGTCAGAGAATGTTAAGAATCATATGTTTTTTCATGGAAAGTTGTTTTCTTCAGAGGTTTTCTGCAAGGGAGTCCTATGTAGGATTCATAGTTCTCCATTACAGGTGATCCCATGAGTTTCCAATGTGTACCACAACATTAGTATGGAATTTTGATGGCCTGGAATGAAGCGAGTAGTGGAATAGTTTTTGGAATAGGTCCAATTATTTCAGCAAGTGAAGGCTGATCGTTGTGTTCCTGGTGGGTTGTTGCAGCATTTAGAAATACCCAAGAGTTACTGGGATGAAATATAATTGGGTTTCATTATAGGGGTTTCCATCGTTAATGGAGTTTGTGATGCTATCTGGTTGATAATGGATCAATTGATGAAATCATCTCACTTTATAGTGATTAATTGGTAAGGTGTGGTGGATGAGTCATTTAGTATGTATGTTGATGAGGTGGTGTGGATGAATGGAGTTCTATGATACCTTTTTTGGATCAGGACATAAGTTTTACCTCATGAGAGTATAGGTGATTGAAACATGATTTTGGCACCATGTTATGCATCAGCACTGTCCTCTAACCTCAAATTGATTAGCAGACAAAATGAACTATATAGATGTTGGAGGACATATTACGAGCATGTGACATGGACTTTGGTGGGTCTTGGTTATGAAAATTTCCCTTGGTAGAGGACTCTTAGAATAATATCTATAAATCATCCTATGGCATGGCTCTATTTGAGGCATTGTATGGGAGACCATGTCATTCTCCACTATGCTAGATAGAGGTTTTAGCGATAGCTGGTTTTGGTCCAGAGGTGGTGAATAGAATGACATAGAAGGTTCATCTTGTTTCTGAGAGGTTGAAAGAATCATAGGATGAGGAGAAGTCTTATTTCAATCACAGGATAAAACCGTTATAGTTTAACGATGGGGACCACATGTTCCTGAATGATTCCCCACGATATGGGAAGTGGAGTTTTGGTAGAGTGACTAAGATATCTCCAAGGTTCATTGGAAAATTTTAAATGTTGGTAATATGGAATGGTTGTAAACTAGCTAGCACTACCACCACAATTGGATAATTTTTGTGATGTATTTCGCATCTCTCATCTCTGTCTGTATCATCCCAATGTCTTTCATGTCATTAATTTGGTAGATTTTGATGCTGAAGACAACACGTTGTTTAGGAAAAAATAGTAGATATCCAGGATCATTAGGAAAAGGTTAAGTGTGGAAGGACAATTCCATTAGATCATGTGTAGTGGATAAATGGTGTCTTTGAGGAGAGTACATTTGATAGAGAGTCACAAATTCATTCCCAATACATGATTCTTTTTTGTGTTTTGTTATTTTTTTTCCTTGTAATTTGATGTTTGAACCTTGTTTTATATAAAAATAGTTGTTTCCCTGTTCTGTAATGTGTGATGATGTCCTGATATGTTGAAAAGAGAGGACATGATTACAATTCGAGGCACATTAATTCAGATGCATGTAGAGCCATGTAGGCGATTCTGTTCCTCCTAGAGATAAATGAATCATGATGTGGAGGGAGTAAGTACCTAATTTGTTTTTCCTGGAAAATGTGGTTTACGTTGTTTTTTGTGTGTTTCATTTTGTTTTTTGGATTAGAAGATGTTGTAGTATGTGTTCTTAGATGTTGACATTTCACTCTATCATTCAAACAAAATATAGTGGTTTATCAATGAATAGTTATATTCATAGTAGTGTTTCAATTTTAGAAGTATCCTTGAGAGGTATCTAATATAGTAGTTTTTATGACCCCTCTTTCATTTTATTGGATTTATATTTTCAAGGGAGTTAATATTTTGTGTGGTATCTAATGTAAACATTTGGTCCTAAAAAGTCCATTCTATCATGGAAATCCAGTGTTTGATGTTTTCTTGGAGGTCCTAATAGATCAATTCAAGAGTTTTTTTTTCTAGTTTTCCATCAGTGATTCATGAATGGTGGGTCAATGATGTTGAGTGATGACTAGTCACATGCAATATTTGGTCAGACTAGTGAGTCATCCAATGGTTTGTTGTCCAGCGATAGCTCACAGAATGGTGAATCACCAAACAGTAGCTCACCAAACGGTGACTCACCAAACAGTAGCACACTGAATGGTGACTCTCTGAACATTAGCTCATTGAATGGTGACACACCACTAGTAGCTCGCACTAGTGACTCACCCAATGGTTAGTCAATTATGATAGTTTTTCAATATTCCATTTTTCCCAATTATTCTATATTCCCCCTTTAATGTTTTTTTATGAAAAATAATTTGAAACCCATGGTTAAGTGTGTTTTGAATCCATTTCAATGAAAAAAATATATCATTAAATTCATAACACTAGGAATTATTTTATATTGTAAAAAATAATTGCCTTGATTGTGATCTTTCAATAAATGATTTTGAAGCAGTTCCATCCATTGATTTAGGATCTGAATAATTTAAAGCTGAGAACCTTTTTTTCCTTGTGTGTTTTTGTTTTTGTTTCTCATGAAATGTGCCCAGAACATTTCTTCCTTGAGGATCCATGCTTTGATATACACCATTCTAATCTAGTTTCTATTCATGGAGGCGTCTCTTACATCATGCGAACACCCTATTTTGGCCCAGTGATGAATTTAATATCATATGTTCTTTAACACAAGGGTCCCTTTTCTATCAATTATTTGTGTATTTCTTTGGGTGGTGGTATGAAAATAACCGTGTGAGTATGGTAGAATCCATGATAAAAAAATATAATGAAAACATTTACAAGACAATATATAAGGTTTTGAGAAAATTATGATGATTGTGATATAATTTTATCTATTATATGATCTATGTTGTGAATTGTATGGGATATATGGAAAAAGAAAATCATGGAAATTTGTGGATTTTTGTTGCACACCACTGATGGATTATGGATACATTCAGTTGGTTTTATGTTGAACAACCATATAAGAATAAAATAGATTAATTAGTTATATTTTTATTATAAAAATGGATTACCCATTATTATTCAACTTATGTAATCTCCCTGAATTATCAATGTGCAATTAAGGAACAATGGTTTATTAAATATGAACATGACATTCCATATTTCATATGGTAGTGTGTTTTGTATGGAATTTTCTGAAATTTGTTTTAGTGGGGTTGTGTGAATGGTTTTGTGATGTGGGGTGGTCTTTGTGGTATGATTTAATCACATATTGAGATATTTATTGATTGTGGAATGGATGAGACATTTTTTGTAGTGCGGCTGCAATGAGGTTGTGCAGTTATGTGTTGATTGGTATGGTGTGGTTATGATGTGGGGCTAATTTTAGTTTAGATAAGTGGGTGTTGATGGGTGTATATGTGATTTGGTGGTTCGTTTTTTTTAGATTTTGGATTGGTAGGGATTACATTAAGGAATATTGAATGCAGGGGTTGGTTGGTGATAAATTGAGCGGAAAAATTAGGTGAGTTTCTTTACACTAGTTCTTTTTGACAAATGTGGTTTGTTATATGTGGCTCCTTGTGTACTATGGTAGGTAGTTTACTAGGTAGGTATGGAATAAATATGTGGATATATTAATGAATAATGATAATTGGATAAATGATTTGTATGGGTTTTTCAATTGATTTTTCTCTTGTTATACAGTGGTCTATTTAGAGGTAGCCACTAAAGATGTTCTTTGGGCTTGTTATATGTTTGCAATACCAAATGGTTGGGATGAATTCTTGGTAACTATATATATATAATTGCATTTCCCTGATATTTATATACAAACGACACTATAGTTGAGCACATTGTTCCAATAATACTGATTTTCATGTGGGATGTTATCTTTCACAAAATAGTAGTGGGAGGATGTATGGTTGGCCATCCACTCGTTTCTACTCCCACATTTTGGTGGGTATGGCCCAAGATTCTTTCAGCTGGTTGTGATTTTTGGATTCCATGTGTCTGCGGGTGAGTTGTGTTTTCTCAAGTGTCTTTAGGATGAGTTTAGTTGTGCTGTCCTAGGTATGATTAGGATAAGTGGTTTTGTGATTTTCACAATAGGATAATCCATGCGACCACTCTAACGTAGGTGTCATAGTAAACCAAAATCTCTACCTACACTTCAATCATTGTTTACTATCCCACTGAGAATACCATCAAGGCATCTTTTGGTCATCTTCCTGACAGATGGCCAGAAATCCAGGCAGTTCAATCCTTCAGAACTAACCATACCGACAAATACAAGCACTCTGGTACACTTTTTTGAAAAAAGGGCACACCCATAACAGTTAAAAACACATGATTACACTCATTATTCCTCAATTTATCCCCATAATAGAGTATCGTGCATTATATTCCAAGACACCTACATCATTGAATGCTCCTCCCATGAGGTAACCTCTAATTTCCCTGAAACTGTCAACATGTAGCCAAAACATATGTCACATCACCAAACCATAAATGTTACACTCATCCCTCTAGGCCAATCCTACACATGTAACACTCTCTAAGTCCCACTAACATGACCAAGTAATCTCCAAAGCCCCACACACCAAAAAGTACTAGGAACCCAATCAATCTAATCATAGAGGTCACCTTCGATGTCTAATGATACCAACTCCTTGAACTAGAGTCAATATTAGAAAAATCCAATGATGATATTTCCAAAACACACACATTAGGATGTGAAAAAATCAACATTCATGGATTTCACTCCATCCCTATTTTGGTACACACTTCACCAAGCACACCATGTAATCATTTACTCTAGTTTCAGAACCAATGTTAATCGTACACATACATTATAAATATAATAAAAAAATTATATGTGGGATCCAAACACAACTCACCATGTACCTACTCACATGGTTATCACACCCCTTACATGAACATTATCATCTACCATGCACTCTTCATGATCAGAACTCACATGGTCTTACACAATCACATTACTGAAAAATGGATCATGACCCAATGGCCACAACCCTATCTTGGGTTCCCTAAAAAAACATATATGTGATATCATAACTTAAAAAAAACCAAAATACAAATAAAAGGATTCAAATTAGGGTACATTCAATACCCTTAAACGCACATACAAGGGTCAAACCAACATCACAATGACTACCCACTTTTGAACTCAATCATTCTCATTCACCCTATGCATAAACAAATGACTAATAGGATTAAACTAATGATGAATAAGATCTCATGATATTAACCATAAAAAACCATTCTTCATACTCTATCCAAATGATAATCATTACAGTAACAAAACTACCCTATATCATACCTACCAGGGTTCATTGTCAACATGGGTAACCAATTTACTTAATCTAATGTCCTTCTTCAACACCACTTCAAACCATATCCTCTTTCCCATGATGATAATTTTCTCCTATGAACATTTTATTATTTCAAAAACTATTACAACTATATTTTTTCTCATTTACACCTTTCATTTTGCAATGTTCATTAACAATTTTACCTTCATTATGCAATAATTCTCTTTCAGACACCGAATCAACCTCTACAATTTAACACACCACAAAATTTTAACTCAGATATAAATTATTTTTATAAATCATGTTCCTTAACTATTAACTTGCATTATTATATTTTTTATACTTTCATTATAATTTTTAGGCATTAATATCTTCAACTGTTTGAATGAATTCTACTCTCTATTCCCCGCACAACCACCACGTGTGTGCCAATCAAGATAAATGCCACATATGTCCCTAGGTGCCTAAAATGATTCATTAATAAACAACATTATTCCATTCCAATCATCAAAAAATATCATATATTTTTCAAATAACACAACATGTGTGTCACCCAATCGTAAAATATCATTCATTTGTAACATCACCCATCAAGAACAACAATTTCATGCCATGGTGACTTGGGTTTTCCCTCATACAAGAGTCAAATACTCCAATGAATGAGCTCATTACGAAGGACCACCACATCCTAAACACCTATCTACAATGTCAAATGAAAAGGATACCTAAACGAACCACTCTGATACCACTTTGAAACATTCTCGAATCGGTACCCACTAAATTGGTCCCCTGGGCCAAGTCACCACATTACCTTAAGCGTGCCTCCCCATGTAACAGTGGTTTCTGAAAAGAAGTTAGGGCAAATACCTCATGTGGGAAGAATATAACCTCGATTTATAGAGTATTAAATAGTAGAAATAAAAAATAATAGTGGATGAAATATAAAAAAAACATGCATAAATAATTAACTCCCAAACATGGTACAATATATACAACAATAAATATTTCATTCCATAAAACTATGCCAACTAAACAAAACCCAATTTTTATACAACTCTGTAATACCCAAAACATTCCACACACGAAGACCCAAACCTCAACCATGGTGTCTACAAAATATGCAGTCATATAGATTGTGCAAGAAATTTGGTAAATATGGTAAGTAAATATAGAGTGTCTATGAATCCATTTAAAATGAGATATAACCAATAATCCTGTGTTTACTACTAAAGTAAAGTAGAATTTATATCACTCATTTTCATGTATTCAATGGTTCAATCATGATAAACGTTCTCAATGTATATGGGAAAAAACTTGTCCTATCTTACTAGGACATCACATCACATTAATAATGTTATCCTCACCCCAAAGCCCTAGTTTGGGTGGAATGAAAGCATTAGGGGAATAGAACTCTATCTCTATCCCTAACCCCTACATTGTGAGGTGGATATAGTGCATCAATATTTTTTGACCCATTCGTGTAGAAAATCAATCAATACCCCACACAACCCAGTCCTGTTCACGTGTATATCCATCTAGGGGTAGTTTGGAGCATCAGTCCAGCATGACCCACAAGAGGAACCTCAATCCGTTTCTCCACACCAACATACAAAAACATATTTATCCAAAACACATAATAAACCAATATTCATAATAATCACCAAAGGAATTAACTTTATTCCCTAATCCATGAACATATTTACCTTTTACATTAAATATCCAATTATCCCTAGTTCTCATTTCATGTTCCCATACCCATTAATTTTATTCACAATTACCATCCATTATTAATTTATAACAATATAATTTCACAAGAATTTTAACCATTTATGCACTTCATGTAAAAATATTATTTCACAAGGCACACCCATTTTATTAAATTCAACTCTTTAGGCATTCCGCCTAGATCCCAGTTATTAACCCATTTTTTAGTCATGACAACCAACCCCTTATGTCAAATTCATTTAGGCCTAACAACCAATATTCCATTGTAAATTTGACTAAGCATATAAACATATTCATAAATGGCATTACATTATCACACTATTGATTCACACTTTGTTATTCAAATTTCATATGTCTGGAAAATCCACAAAACCCCATGGCTGGCCTTGAAATGTTCTATTCATCCTCAACAAATCCTGCAGAGACTGCAAGGGGTTCATATCTTAATCTAGACACCAAATTTACCTAACCATAATAATGGTGACAAATGAAAATTGTGTGGAAGGCAAGGACATAACACACATGCACAAATCTATAACTAAACTATGGGATATAACTTGTATACCACCTACATTTGATATATTGATGAACGCCCTAAACAATGAGGCATTAGATCCGATTTAACCAAATATTGAAGAATCAACCATAAAATCAAATAAATAAATGGTTTTAGTGATTTATAAGGAGATGTAGAAAAGATGTGAACCCTAACCAAGAAAAATAAACAAGGAGGTGATTGGACATATCAAGATCTTCAATCCGAAACTAACGACACTCTAAACTGCTCTATGATATGGGAGATTCATCAATGGAATATCATGATGCATTAGGGGTATCAATAGTGTTTAATGATGATGTAGGTTTTAAAATCTAGAGTTGGGTTTAAAAATACCATAATTTAAAATTTAAAATTTTTTCAAATTTTTTGGGTCGCACAGTTTACCCACACGGTTTTCCAAACTGCTCGAAAATAGTGTAGATGCTGCTGAATGAAATTCATCCCTTACATTGTAACATAGGAAACTCCTCAAAGGTATCATAACCATGCACCAACCATGCATAGGCCTTTGTCCATGGCTACATAGTTTTTCGAGATTCTTCTCACTGTTAGCACTACCCATGCAAAAAAAATGTGTCACATGCCCAGAAATCTCTAATTTCATCCACTTTCATGTACCACACCCCTATATCAACACTAAGAATTTAAATGAACCTAAAAACAACTATTTACCTGAATAAAAGTACTTTATTTGAAATATAAAAAATAATATACATTATGACGAATTTGGGATCTTGCACCTTTGTATATCTAAGTGTTAATGTCTCAATTCCTAGGAAATTAATATTAAATAAATATCTAAAAAATATATTTTTATAAATTCAAAAAAAATAATATTACTATTATTTAAATAATACTCATTATAATAATAATAAAACATACTCTTCAAAGATAATTTTAGAAATTATTTTCATGATTATATTCACCATGTTAGTCCAAAAGATATATTTATGCCATTAAATTATTATATGTTTTTTATTAAATATATAATTTTTTAAAAAAATTAGAATTATATAATGAATATTTTTACATAATAAAATCTATTAGATTGTTTTGTCTGTATCCAAATTATTTGTATAGATTGAACTTATTCAGGAGTAAATACATCATAAAGTCTTTTAGTGTTGCATTCTCCAGTATAATATAAATTTTATCCATGAAAATGCTTGCATATTTCTATATAAAAATATAATGTGTCATTCTTTATTTCATAAAATATTTCACACTCGATATTCCGTATTTTATTATTTCTCCAAATTACCATTACTTATAATGTTGTCCTAATCCACAATTCATCCACATCGGTATCAAGAAATGGGATGAGATTTAAAATGGGAGATAGATCATGTTCATATTATATTTCATTAGAGTTGAGAAAATACACCAGGTATAGAATTTAATTACTATATGATGATATATTAAACACATATTAATCAATGGAGATACATTATTGAATATCCAAAATGTATTTCTAACTCTTATAATTAGAACAATTTCAAATGGGATGATGTATTAAGGGGTTATTATTTTCTAAATATTGATTCTTATTATACCTTCCCTTGGAGATACATTATAGAAAACCTGATCTCAAACATGATAGTACATATCATTTATCTTTTTTTATTTAACTACATTGCAGGATTTTAGCATCATTCATAAGATCCTAGAAATTCATTACCTTTTTCATTCTCTCTTCTATGTGTTCTAGTCCTATATATTTCATTTCCCCAACATCATCCCAAAATTTTTGAGTATGAAATAAAATTCTATAAGATGACTCATATGGAACCATCAGATTACATAAGACTCTTACGAAATAGGTTAAAATTTTAAAACTCCATAAATTGGAATAATTTTAATAATCTTTCATCCCCAGAAAAAATAATTTCTATCATAATGTCATAGAATGAATATATAGATACATTTATTATATATTCCCTTAAAATATTTTAATAAAATAAATTACCAATACCATTAATGAAAAAAAGTATGATATGAAAATATTAACATTATTTTTATACCTTAAATATAATACAAATTATATATTACATTCCATAAATATATAAATGATGAAAAGTCCTCAAAATATAACATTATCCCAATGTTCATAAAACCACTAATTAGATACAATAAAATAAATATTGTCCCATAATAAACATCAATGTTAATTATATCATTATCGAACTAAAATTTCAACTATTCATCATTAGGAACATTTTAAGAATTTTGTTTCCCTTATAAACAATCTATTAAAAAATATAACCTTACAACTAAATAAGTTTTACGTGTAAGTAGTACCACTCAATATATGAATACAAACTATTAATCAATAAATTGAAACAATACAATCCATATTAATTTCATTGTTACTGTTAACATAATATCACTTATAATATACAACAGCACCATAGTAATTTAATATAAATACAAATAAACATTAATATTAACATTTTTAATGTAGTAATAAAATTTGATTATCCTTGATTCATTTTTTGATTTTGAGATATATTCCCTTGATTCTTGGAGAATTCATTTGCGCAGTACCCCATATCATAAAAGTGGAAATAATATCCTTTAATGGTTTTTTACCCTTTCATTTACAAACCATATTTCCTCTCTCATTACTTTTAATGAAAATTGTCATTCACTTAATGAACATGCGAGGTTATTACATTCCATAATTATCACATGTCTGATAACTATTGTTTCTCTTCTTACCACAATGCATTTGTTCTCATCCATAATCATTTTCTAATGATTCCACTTGAATGTATATAATACATAGAAATCCATATCTATTATTATGTTGCAAAAAAACTATTTTATCATATTATCTAAAAATATGGCAGTGTGTTGGACTTTGAAGACACGATTTATATCACTCATGGAAATGATAGATATGACATTTTAATTAAAATATAACTGTTAGTCATCATGGATAGTCATAAAGGGATATCATTGTACAATGAAATACTTACATCTTCAAGTTTTAAGAAGATTTTCATTCTCCACATTTCAATCCATTTATCTCAAGGGATCAATTGGATTAATATGTTTCTTTAAAATATTATTAAGATAAGTGTTGTATTTCCTCATCCTCCTAAATGTTTAGATCAAACACCATTATTGTTAAAAATTTCCCATGTGAAATTATACATTATGTAGAAAATTTACATTTCATCACATCACAAGGAATGAAATATCGTATCAGGGGGAATAATACATTACTCACCTACCTCATGATTAGTTGTCACACTAAATAATTGAGGATTTTGTTCCATGAGGTGATCGAATATAGAAAAAAAACTTACTATAAAAATAGGAAGAAATATTTACAAATGGTTATTTTTCATAACCTGAATATGTTTGCACTAATTTAGAAATTATCTACTTATTTCCGACAGCAGCTATGTTGGCCACCTAAGAAAAACAATCTCTATATTGTCTATAGGAATTGATAATCATCATTCTTCCGATATACATTTATAAATAATTTCATATAGTAATGGAGATCAAATAATGATGAAATATATATCATAATTTATAATTTTAAACATTGTGTAATATATAAAATTATTCAAAGTTTTATGCATTCATAATCATATAATCAAAAAATGGATTCGTTGTTGATCTTATTGTTTTCATTTCCATCATTATGGGTATTGTTGGACTCACAAATTTTGATAATCTCAAATCATGTTTCATTTATATAATTCATCTAGTTTCTCTTTTAAGATAATCAGTTACGTAAAATTCATGTTTATGTCAATGTAATAACTATGTACTTTTAATTACACTACTCTATGGATAAAAGCTCACACTAAAAAATTTATCCATGTATGAAAGTTCAGCGATGCAAGGTCATTGATGTGGAGGTAACAAATGAAAAGGTCCACGATGGAATGGTCACCGATGCAATGTCACCAATGAAAAGGTCACATATGCAAAGTCACTAATGCAAGGTTATTGATAGAAGATTACCATTGATTGTTACAGATTTAGGCTCCCAATGTGCACCTACTGTTGAAGCCTACAGATGAGATGGATATCGTTACCAATCTACTGATTCTTACCCATCCACACCTTTTCAAATTTTTAGTATTATTCTAACAATCATATTTGAAAAATTTAACTCTTTTAAAATTAATTAATGCTGATTATACATATCAGGAGACTGTTTCTTGGTATAGTATGAGGTAGGAGAAAGATCGCAAGAGGATTACTTATTCTTATTGTAGGACCTCAAATATAAATGAGAAGAGTGAGGGAAAAAAGTAGTGTGATATGAGAAGTGTGTGTCTGTGAATGTGAATGAGATAACTTTCTAGATTAAAAAAACCATTCAACGCTTACAATGTGAACCCTAGAACCTCAAGAAGATTATTTCGGGAGAAAAATTTCAAGGTTGCCTTTTGTGATTCATCATCTCTTGATCAAAACAAGAAGCAGAATACATAGTTCCTGAATGCTATAACCTATAATTAGGACACTATGTTTTGAGGAATACTTCCATAGAAGAACTCGAACTTCAAATTCTTCACTCCAAGGATTCAATTGCTAAACTAAAAACTTGTAGAGAATTTTAATCTCAATCATATAATCTTACTTTTGTTATGGTTCTTTACTTTACATTTTTGATAATTGTGTGAGTCAGTCTGTTACACACACTGTCTCTTATGCTTGAACTAGAGTATACTAAAAATCCTCATCTCAACTTCACCTAAATTTTGTTTCCCATGTATAACTGTGGAAGAGACCATGTGTGGTCTGTATTTTTTTCCCATGAAGAATTGTGGTAGAGGGTGTGAGCCCTGGATAGTTTATGAAAAATGTTGTAAATCTCGATACATGCTATGTATCATGTTGACTGTTAAATATAAACTACTTGTGGTAGGTGATCACCATGTGGATAGGATTAAGTATCAGATTCAGAATGAAACTCTTTTTTAACTTTATTGTGCACTATATTTTTGTTATACACTGTTTTATCTATTTTCTATTGCATATAATTTCAAAAACATAAAATTGTTTTGCATTCACATTGATAGTTAGTTTTGGTTAGTGTGTGTAATGGTTTAATTCAGTAATCTTGTTTCAATAGTTGAAGAAGTGTGTTATACTAATTAAGCTTATGACTAATCACTCTTTGAGAAACATGTTGACCAATAAGATATTTATATCCCTACTCCCTTAATTAACTGGTCCATTTTAAAATTTTGGGGATCTTTATAATAATGATATTTATAGAAATTTTATGTAGGAACAAAATTAATCCCCCTTTAGATATTCCACTTCAACCAAAATTTGATATCAAAGGTGTTTAAATTTTTGTAACTACTATCTGCCATGTTGTGTGAAGTTGTCAAAATTTTTAACTGTAATTTTAATTAGATCATAGTGATCTTAAAATTTATGTCATATCTAAACTTTCAGTTCATTAAAATTCTCATTAACAATGGATAATAGAGTTGAGTGTGCTGCTACTAACATGACACCTTTATTCAATGGTAATAACCTTGATGAGTGGAAATTAAAGATGAAAATATATGTCAAGAGAATGGGTCCGAAAGGATCAGATTATGATTCTTGTTAAACATATACTATTAATTATAATAGTTTTAAAACAAAGCCTGATGAACTTATATTTGAAACATATCTCAGTTTCAACAAAATAGTAAATACCATGTGTCTTCTTAGGAAACCAGTAGACATAAAGGATCAGATTATGAGATATCTTCGATGCCTACCTCATAGATGAATAGTAGCTTCTATTACTATCAGAGAATGCTATGACATAGTCAAGCTACCTGTAAAGGAACTAATTATAATTCTTATGATATTTGAAGAAGAGATTAAGGAAAATCAAGAAGCAGATGAAGAACCAATAAAAAAATATGTAGAATTCAAGACTACTACCTCAAAGAACATAGATAATGAAAAAGTTCAAGAACCTACAAACACTTCCACCAGTGAAGACTCAGAGTCTGATAGTGATGATGAGATGGCCCATCTTTCTATGAGAATCAAGAAGTTATACTGTAAGAATAAGTTCTTTATAAAATCCATCTAAAAAGGAATGTATGATAATAAAGGATATGGAAACAAGGATAGAAAATCAAATGACAAGACATCTGAGATTGTATGCTATGAGTGTATAGGAAAAGGTTATGTGAAGGCTGATTCCCTCAACCTTATAATTAACAATAAATATGAAGACATGGGTAAGGGATATAAAAAGGCTATGAAATCTACTAGGAGTTCCTTAGATGAAAGATTATGTCAATTTGAAACTTTTGATATTGAAATTAACAAACATGAAAACCTATGTTTGATGACAGAAACATCTAAGGTATCAACCAATTCTATTGAAAATAATGCTTACTATTATGGGAATGAAATTGAATCAAACAATGATGAAAATATGACTGTGGATGAACTATTGGAATACCGTGGACTTCTCGAGGATACCTTTAATGAACAAAAGGATAAATATAAATTATTGAAAAGACAAAATTGTTTAAAAACTAATTTCACATTAGGTGTAGATATTGAGAAAGAAAATTGTGCTTACTTGTTAACAGAAACTACTGAACAAAAATTATCAAATGAGTAATTAATAAGGGATTTGGAAAAGATTACTACTGGTAGAGATACCCTGACTCAGTTGGCAGGGAAAAAAATTTATCCAAAATACACAACTGGTATAGGATATTAACCAATAGGGAGAAGAATAATCATAACGAAATTTGATCTAAAATATGGATAGTTCACTATTAGTTCATGTTAGAGACCATCGTTTGAAAAAAAATCTAATGCACCCAACATAGTGTTCTTTCCTCAAAGAATGTATGTTGATTATATGAAACATGTGGGACCATTATGGGTTCCCAAAGATTAACTTGCTAACCTCTCTAGACCCAAGTAAATATGGGTACCAAATTTACCATACAGTTAATCTGTTTTGTAAGAAATTTTTTGGAAGAGATCCTATCAAACTCTTTTGTACTTGGATAGTGGATGTTCATGACACGTGATCAGATACTGCTCATGTTTCATGAGACTAATTAATGTTGATGGTGGAAATGTTACGTTTGGTGGTAATGCAACCTAGAAGATCTCCATCTTAAGAAAAATTGGTAACCCTAATATTATATGAATTACAAATGAACTTGTCGTTGATGGGTTGAAATACAATTTACTATATATATTTTAGTTTTGTATAGATGGTTTCAATTTTAAATTTGAAAAGAATGAATGCAATGTTTTAAATTCTAAAAATGATTTAATATTTACTTCTCTTAGAAATGAAAATGTTTATGTTGTTTATATAAGTAATACAGATAAGAAAAAAATTTCATGTTTAAATTCTATTCATAAATAATCTTGGTTACGACACAGAAGGTTAGGACACTGCAATGTGCACTCACATAGGAAACTAACTAGGAAATTATTATTTAGAGACTTACCTAAATTGGAGTTCCGATAAAACAATGTTTATTATCCTTCTAAAAATGGAATGAAACACAAAGTTTCCTTCAAACCAACAAAAGATGTGTCTACATCTCAACAGCTTGAGTTGGTTCACATGGATTTGTTCAGACCATCTAGAGTTTCATGTTTATATGGGAAGCACTATTTTTATATTTTTATAGATGAATTTTGTAGATATAGTTTTCTTTACACTCTAGATAACAAAATTGAAGAATGTTCTTACTTCATTAAATAATCCAAGCCATTAGTAAATCATAGTGGAATTAGAATTATGTCCATGAGAATTGATCATGGTAGTGATTTTCAAAATCAAGAGTTAGAATATTTTTTCTCAAAAAATGTTTATAATCACAATTTCCATGCTCCTAGAACACCTCAACAATACATATTTTATAAATAAGAAATATGACTCTTCAATAGATTTCCTAGACTATGAAACATGAGTATAATCTACCTATGTATTTCTAGGCTAAAGCTATTAATACAACATGTTACATTATCAATAGAGTCTTAATTAGACATGTTATTAAGAAGTCCCATTATGAAATATATATTAATATGAATTATAATGTTAATTACATTATAGTTTTTGGTTGAAAATTCATCATCTTTAACTAAGCACAATATTGACAAGTTTGCTTCAAAAATTTATGAAGGAATTTTCCTAGGTTACTCAATCTCGAGTAATGATTATAGAGTATTCAACAAGAGATCCCAATGTGTGGAATAAGCAGTTCGTGTCATTTTTGATGATACTAATCCACATGAACCCATACCCTCTATTGATAATCTTGATGAAGATATGTTAATTCTGGTCCATAATGATAAATATCATGAATCGTTAGTGAAATCAACCTGTTCAAGAAATTTTCCATAATCAGTGCATGGTGAATCTAAACCTATATAAAATCATGAGGAGTATAATTCAACTCATTATAGAGGTATTAAAACTCTCAAGAATCTTCCTCTTTATGTTGTAATAGTTGATCTAAATTTAGGAACACAAACTAGAGCTTTTCTAAGAAACCAAGTCGAACATAAAGCCTTTGTTTCACAGCATGAACCAAAAAATATCAATGATGCAATCAATGATGAATTTTGGGTGATTGATATGAAAGAAGAACTAAATAAATTTGAATGAAACAATGTTTGGGATTTAGTTGAAGTTCTTAATGATACATTGACCGTAGGCACTAAATGGGTGTTTAGAAATAAAGTCGATGAATATGGAAACATAGTTATAAATAAGGCTAGAGTAGTTGGACAAGGATATAGTACCGAATAAGGAATAGACTATGCAGAACAGTTATCTCATGTAGCTAAACTAGAAGCCATTAGGATACTACATTCTAATGAATATCATCTCAATTTCAAACATTATCAAATAGATTACAAAAGTGAATTTTTAAATGGGTATATATTTGATGAAGTATTTTTTGAAAACCCACCTGGTTTTAAATTCCACATTCTTTACATCATGTTTCTAAACATTCTAATGTTCTATATGGTCTATAGCATGTTCCATGAGATTGGTATGAGAGGTTTAGTTATTTTCTTATTTCAAAATGATTTAATAAAGGAATAGTGGATCATACTCTTTTTATTAAACGGATTTCCAATGATGTTTTAATTGTACAGATTTATGTAGATGATATTATTATTGGATACTCTAAAAATTATTTATGTACATATTTTTCAAAAATTATGCAAGATAAATTTGAAATGAGTTTAATGGGGGACATAAATTTTTCCATGGATTTCAAAATTTGCAACTGAAAAATGGTATTGTTTTAAATCATAGTTAATTTACTAAGGATATTATGAAATGTTTTGGTTTGGACACCAATAATGGTAGTGATACACATATGTGTACCACCTTAATGATGTTTGCTGATGAAACTGGTAAACCAGTGGATCAAACCAATTACAGAGGTATGATTTGGAGTCTGCTCTATCTTACTACTAGCAGACCTGATATAATGTTCATTCTATGAACGCTTTCTCATTTTCAATCCAATCCCATAGAGTCTCATTTAAATAATGTTGAAAAGATTTTTAAATATCTCAAGTATACTATAAACATAGGACTATTTTATCCAGGATGGGAATAATTTGATTTAATAAGTTATACAGATGCTGACTTTGTTGGATGCAAGTTAGAGAGAAAGAAAACCTCTAGGAAATGTCACATTTTAGGCAAGTCACTAGTATAATGTAGTAGTAAAAACAAAATTTTGTTTCATTATCTACTGCAGAAGATGAATATATAGTTTCTAGTGGTTGTTATGCTAAAATTTTGTAGACGAATCACACTTTAATAGTCTATGGATATCAATTCAAGCATGTCTCTATAAAGTATGATAATACAATTTCTATTAACATCTATAAAAATCCAGTATCTCATTCTAGGACAAATCATGTTTATGTGAGGCATCACTTATTGAGAGATTAATATCAACGAGGTGATATCACTCTTTAATTCATTGGCACTGAACACAAATTAGATGATATATTCACCAAGTCTTTGAATTCTGAGAGGTAAAATAACATCAAACATGAATTAGGTATGATAAACTATTATGGTTAGGAACATCACCATTGGACCTCACCGACAGACCTTAACGTTGTAACCACACTGATAAACCTCACCATTGGAACCTCACCGATAGACCTCACCGATAAACCTAACAATTGGACTTCCCCACTAGGAACCTTACCATCGGACCTCACCACTAGGAACCTCACTGCTGGAACTTGGCGATAGGAACCTCATCGTTGGAACTCATCGCTAGAAACCTCACTGTTGAAGCTCACCTCACGAAACCTCACCATTGGCACCTTACCAATAGTTGACTTTTCTAGGGCTTCATATTTTTCTGTAGGAATCTGAAACATTTTTAGAATTACTTATTTATTTTATCTGATTTGTTTTTTCTACCACTAAGTGATAAAATTAATGTATAAAACACATATCAATCCACTTGTACTCTCTCATAAATTTGTTTCTCCCTAACCGCAGAACCTAAACTTCGGCCGAAACCCTCGAACCGCTCCAAATCGATGGAAAGGGTAAAGAGACTGATGGTCAGTGATGAAGGAGATGCACTAAATTTTAAGAGACATTGAGTTGGGTCTTGTAGTGGAATCCAGGAAGTGGAAACCATGATCAACCCTCATCTGTCCAATAGGGAAATCCTAGTTGATAAATAACTATTGTATGAATGGTTGCTGATGAGCATATCTTTAGTGCAGAAGGCATATGAAGCTGGAGGTTGGGTTGACTGTTTTTCAAACAACAATTAACTCTATTACCCGATGTTAGTGAAGGAGTGTTATGAGTTTTTGAAATTCAAACTAACTGAGGATGAGAATAGAATTTCTTCAAGTGTAGATTTAGTAAGCACAAGCCTATCCTCTGTTGAATGGGATGAGTGTATGAGAGTAACACATGAAGGGATTTTGGATTAAAACTTATGTTTTGTACCTCCCACTACTGAGTTATTCTATTATAATTAAACCTTAACTGAATAGACAGAGAGTGATATCCCTAGGAAAAATATAGCTTCTGAGACGAAAGGAGAAGACAAGTTGTTTCTTATGTTTTTTCATCAATTCTTGAGTCCCAGAAGATGGGACTTTTCTACCTTGAAATATCATGAAATATTTTTTTTGTATCTGTCTAAGCATGGAAGGAAGATAAATTTGTGTAGTTTGTTGATGATTAAATTAGAAGATATGACAATTCCCTGTTTCAAGTCCAATTCCTTGTTTAATGCGAGATTGATATCCTTGATGTTAATGGTGAAAGGATTTATTTTAAATAAGTATGAAATAGTTTTAGTAAGGGACAATTTCTACACTTCAATGGTGATTGGAGAGTTGATGAAGATAAATTGGAACCCTTGGAATATAAGATGGGTGCATGATGAGGCTAAGATATATGATGAATTAAACCCTGTTACTCATCCTAATAGGCCTAAGGATAAGAGAGATCCTAGTATAATAAATGATGAAGTCGAACCAGTATATTCAAATGAAGAAGAAGAAGATGATATTTTGAAAGAAAGAGAGAATTATCCTATTGATGACAAGAGTGATCCTGACCTTCCCTCAAATCATCGTGATAATGTAGTATCCTTTGGTGTTCCCAGTACACAAAATAGTTTTGCTAAAAGGGATGAAGTCTTAAAGGATATTGATGGTAAAGATACTAGTGAAGAAGAAGGGGAATAAAGTGTTTTATGAGACATTAGAGAGACCACAAATTAGGATGAGGACACTGAATCTAGTTTATAAGACTTTGAGACAGTTTCTGGTGAATGTTAATAAGATTGTCTTGGAATCTGTCCTCTAATAGGACATATAAAAATGGTAGAAAACATAGATGAAGTGTTTACTGATTCAGCTGAATGTGGAATTGCCTTGGACGTAGTTGTAGATTATTTAGAGTAAGTTTAAGTGGACCCTTCTATTGATACATTTGCTCAAGGAGGTATGGAAAAGACGAATGTGGTTTATCAAGAGTTTCTCCATGTGAGGGGGGGGGGAATTGTTGCCACAGGTTCAGTTGTTGTTGCTCATGGGATATAAGCTCGGTCAGAAGACCCTGAATTTGTGGTATTAGTCATAGATTATGTAGACTCTGATGATGACAAGCCAATCATAAGTCCTTTAATCCCTTCTATTACAGAGACTACTATTGTGTAGCCAGTAGTAATTCTGCCTCGATACTATTCGAAGAAGGAATAATTTTAATCATTGATGTCAGATTTGAAACTACACATTGATGAGAAATATTCTAAGATATATAAAATAGTATCTCACAATCAAGGAATCATGACATCTTTAGTGGAAATACTAGAATCTACCTCTCACTCATCAGTGCTACATGAAGTCAAGGACTATCAAAATCTTGTTAGAGCATTTATAGATTCTATTGAATTTGTGAAGAAACCTATTTCCAGTTTAGAATCCTATATGGAATCAAGGGCTCAGGTGGACAATGATCTTAGATATGTTAAAACTGTTGTTAAGAATATAGTCACTATGTTTGAGGACTTTAAGAAGTCTATGGAGACACATGTGAGTGGACAGGATAATGATGCAAAAAGGTTGATTGGTGGGATGAAAAAACCTTTTAAGGAAGAAATGTATTTCTCTATTGCACCTCTGTGTGCATAAACTTCATCTTCAGGTGCTCCTATTGTTGATCAAGAAGCCTTCAGGTCAGTTGTAAAGGAAGAAATATAGAAATTCGCTAGTGCAAGTACCTTAGACTCTCAGTCTATGACTCAGGTCATTTCAACTACCAGATAAATTCAGAACCCTGTGGAGAATTATTAATAGAAGATTCTCAAGATCAGAAGGCCATTAAAGATCAATTTGTATTCTACTAAAAAAGGGTATATAGTAAGCATCAGATGGATGGTCACTTCATTTTGTTGTTGGAAAAATTGATGAATCCACATTTCACTCATTCCTTTAAGGATAAGGTTACTAGTCTTAGAGTGTTTATTCCTTATATTGAGATATTCATGGTGAATAATGATAACTTTATTTCATCCATGGAGAGAGGAGGTAGTATTATAATGGATTTCAAAAATGATATTTTTCCCTTCCTCCGTGTGGACTACACTCCCATCATTATTACTCCATCCTTTCCTTTTACCTCAGTTACTTCAGGATCTTCTAGTACTACACCAATGATTACTCCTACATAGGGCATCATATGTTGACTCCTATAATTCCTCATAGATACACACACTACAGGTCAACTGATGCTTCATTTGTATCTCCTCCTACCCTATGGACTGACATACCGAGGCATATCCCTCCATCTTCAGACCCTTCCTCCTCATCTTCCAAAGGCAACACTCCCATGGCCATATCTGATGTGGATTGAATGTGGGATGTCTTAGTTGATAGGGATATTTGTTAAATTTTTCTATATTGTACTATTTCCTAATTATTGGAAATTCCTCTTCTGTTTCATTTTTTGTTATATTATTTTTTTAATCACAAAGATGGAGAAAAAAGTTAGGATTAAGTTTTAAGTTGCCTAATCTTCATTGAAGGATAAGATTTTATGTTCACTTGACTCTTTTCATATATATACCATCTATATTTTTCCATCATAAACATGGTTCAAATTCATTTTTAAACACCTATGAAGATATTATCAAATGTTCTTAACCCTACTTCAAAAATACTGAAATAATCTGTAATTATCAAAAAGGAGGAGATTGTTGGACTCACCTATTTTGATAATCCCAAATCATTTTTCATTTATATAAAGCATCTTATTTATCATATCGAATAATAATTTATGTCAAAATTTTATATATATCAATGTAATAACTATGTACTTCTAATATCATTGCTCTCTTCTTTAAATTTCATAGTGAAAAATTTCTCCAAGTGTGAAAGGTCACTGAATCAAAGGTCTCTGATGCAAGATCAATGATACAAAGGTTACTGTTGCAAAGGTCACTGATGTAAATGTCATCGATGGAAGGTCAATAGTGCAAAGGTCACTGACTCAAAGGTAACTGATGTAAAGGTCATCATTGCAAGGTTACATAAGGAAGATTACCATTGAAGGATACTGATGATGGTTGCAGATGTGCACCTACTATTGAAGCCTACAGATAAGATGGATACCATTACCAGTCTAAAAATGCTTACCCTTCCATACATTGTCAAATTCTTTTGATTATTATAATGGTCATATTTCTTAAATTTAAGTCTTCTTAACATTAATTAATGTTGATTGTAGACATAGTAAGACACTTTATATGGGGACAGTACGAGGTACGAGAAATATCGCATGTGGTTACTTATTCTTATTGTTAGAACTCAAATATAAATTAGAAGCACAAGGAAGAAATATGACAACCCTGCTTTTTATTACAACTTAAACATGCATTTTTACATAAAACATCACTTGATACAACAAAGAAGATCGAGAGGTTTAGTGTCTATGGGGCTTAGGATCATTACATAAAAACTTTAAACTTGAAATACAACATCTTTATTGAAAACTTCCTTTACATGACCACTACATTCCTTCGTACTTAGCATTGCATGGGATAACCTGAGGACATGCATAAGAAAAGGGTCAGCTATAAAGCCCAATTAGGGAGTAGAAATGGAATAAAATGAGGATTAAAATACATGTTAGGTAATAGGCATATCAATAGGGAATAAGAGAAACATGAACATAAAGGCATGATGAAGCATGATAATCATAACATGGAAATGTGGCAACAACACTTAACATTGAATTAGAACGAGCCAAGGCTCATTGCAATGGAGCATGAGTAAACCCTCATTGCACATGAAGCATGAGTAATCCCTCGTTGCACGTGAATTAGCATGAGTCAACACTCATTGCACATGACATATCATGATACAATACTTTAACCAATGCATTGGAGCGCTATCAGGGTGCACCCTTCTTAAACATTTCATTTCATGCATAAGTGTGCCACATGGATCATAAAACATGGATTCATAAAACATAATAATTTATTACACGATAAAACGATGTGGAATTCATATATGAAACATTACAATAAATAAGTAAATATGCATAATGGTGAATACCCTTTATGGAGAAATGGGCATGGTATTCACTACACAATGACATTGGCTTAGGATATCGGTGCGATTTTGGCAGCGTAACACCGTGACATAAGAATTCATAAAAAAAGATTGATGAGAGAGAAAAGGGTTCCTAATCATATTTAAATGTAATGGATAGTAAGGTGGTAATTTATATACATGTCCCAACAATTGAAATGGAATTTAGATTCATCATACAAATGTATTGCTTGAACGTAAAAGAAGAGAGAGAAGTTCCTTTTGGAATTTCTGCATAGAAACGGGTGTACATGGGAAGCCTTTAATGAGAGATAAAGGGTTATACCATCATTAAAACAATAAGAGGGAAGTATGGGGGAGGTGAGAAACCATACCCCAACATTCATAATTGAAATTAAAAGGGCAATACAACTTCAAGAAAATTGACAAAAAAGAGAAAGGAAGAAAAAACCCTTACTTGGAAGTGTGCTTCCAAAGGCTAGAGAGAGGCTTGTGAGAGGCTTATTGGGAGCTTGGGGCACCTGGGGAGGATTATAGAGAGATTATGGTAGTGGTTGGACAAACTCAAAGGGCTTTTAGTGAGGAGGAAGTGGGAGCTTGGGTGGGTTTATATAGGAAAGGTGAGAGATTCTTTATTATTTAGGTTTGGGACCCCTTATATTAAAATAATCCATACCACAAACCATCCTATGGTATTTGCCCATGGTTTCTGGAAAAGGAAAGAGGAAAACAATATTTTAAAAGGAAAAGGTCCGAACGTATTAAAAAATTATGGTTGATTATTTGGAGGTGAGTCACACTCCCATGGAAATTAATTTAAAAAGGCAAAGTGTTGAATATGTCTTGAGGGGTTCATTAATGCTTTGAAAAATAAGTCAAACAAACCCAAAATATCATTATATTAATGATAAAACATATATTGGCCGAAAATAAGGATTATGGTATTTTATTACATCACCATTGGGACATTATGATGTCATAAAACACATTATATATTTAAATGGTATTTAATTTTTTTACCCAATAAATTTGACTGTCTCAAAAAATTATGAAAAATTGACCGTTGGATAATTTCGACGTTATGATTCCAAAAATAATATTTATTTTATCTAAATCATTTTCTATATATGTGAATTTTCACTTTTAAAATAAAAACTGACATTTATCAAAAATTCACGGGTTTTGACAGAAATGGATTTCAAACCTTAATAAAAATTTTAATTGCATTCATAAAATTATAAGATCATTTATATTTAATAAAAATTAATTTAATATTAATAATAATATTTTATTAAAATATTATTTATTAAAAAATCCATTAATTTAATAAAATATAATTCTTAACTAAATAATAACTTAGAACACCATTTTTAATTTAAAAACTATTTACAATGTATCAAAAATAACTAGAAATTATATTCATTATTACATACAAAAATAATGTACATGAAAATGGTACTACTTATTTGTTACATAATCCCTTAAAATAGACACATAAGACCTAAGGGTAAGCTGTGTGATGGTGACAGACTCTTGGGGCGGCTCGGATAACATCTCTCGAGTGGTAATCTCTATCAACTTCCACTTTTCCCGTATATGATCACGTTTGAGCTTGACATAATGAATATCAGCTTGGGCTTGGTCAAGGGTGAATCCCAAATATGACAACTCTTTTCTGAGCTCCGACAAATGGGCTTCTTATGGGGCAATTCTACTGCATGAGGCCATTACTTCCTTTGTCTGAGTAAAATTGGGTTCGTTAAATCCATATATTTATACAAACCATGTGATCACTGTTCAACGACTATAAAAGTAACGGTCAAAAGTCTTATCATAAAACCAAAGAAGTTGACATGTTATAAAAATTTATTTCATAAAGAGACATTTAACTGGATCAAGAGGGATTTTCATTAATGAAACTTTGGGTCGTTACAATATTTCCCCCTTAAGAAAATTCACCCTCAAAATTTTCTTTTTCCCACACTAAAACAAATGTGGGTAACTCAGCTTCATCATATCCTCTAACTCCCAAGTTGCATCTTCAAACTTCTGGTTTCTCCACAACACCTTGACGGGGGGCATTGTCTTATTTCGTAGAACCTTTTCTCTATGATCTAAGATCTTCACTGGTTGCTCCTCATAAGAATGATCATCTTCCAATTGTAACACCTCGGAAGAGAGTACATGTGAAAGGTCCGGTGTGTACTTCCTTAAGAGGGATACATTAAAGACATCATGCACCTTGGACATAGTAGGTGGAAGTGCTAGTCGATAGACCACAGGCCCAACACGACCAATAATCTAGAAGGGGCCGGTGTACCTTGGACTTAACATCCCTTTCTTTCCAAACCTCATGACCTTCTTCCATGGAGATATGCATAAAAACACCATGTCTCCAACTTTAAACTCAAGGTCTCATCGACGATTATCTGCATAACTCTTCTGTCGACTTTGGGATTCCTTGATATGTTGCTGAATGGTTTTCACCTTCTCCACCATTTCTTTGGCCAATTCTGGTCCAAGCAGCTTACATTCACTGACCTCATCCCAACATGCCGGTGTTCTACACCTTTTCCCATACAGGGCTTAATATGGTGCCATTTGGATGCTCGAGTGGAAACTATTATTATAGGAGAGCTCAACCAGAGGAAGATGTTGAACCCATCCTCCTTTAAAGTCCATTGAGCATGCTCTCAACATGTCCTCAAGTGTTTGGATAGTCCACTCGGATTGGACCTCAGTTTGAGGATGATAGGCAATAATGATGTTTGGTTCAGTATTTAGAGAATGTTGTAGACTCTTCCAAAACATAGAGGTGATTCTTGGATCTCGGTCAGAAACAATAGATAGTGGTACTCCATGAAACCGTACCACTTCCCTGATATATATCCGTTCCAATTGATCCAAAGAGAAATCCTCTGGAATAGCAATGAAGTGTACAGTCTTTGTAAGACGATCCACAACAACCCAGATTGCATTGTTGCCTTTGGATGCCCTTGGAAGTCCGGTGACAAAGTCCATGGTGATGTTCTCCCATTTCCATTTTGGTATGGGCAATGGTTGCATCATC
Source organism: Viscum album (assembly GCA_963277665.1). Classification (NCBI taxonomy): domain Eukaryota; kingdom Viridiplantae; phylum Streptophyta; class Magnoliopsida; order Santalales; family Viscaceae; genus Viscum; species Viscum album. The sequence goes on along the minus strand of OY728156.1, from coordinate 1,796,558,049 downwards.
CCCTTAGACTTCTGCCTCTCTACCTTCACTTGCTGACACACCAGGCACTTTGATGTATATTCAACGATCTCCATCTTCATATTATCCCACCAAATGTTTTCTCGGAGATCTTGATACATCTTTGTGCTCCTTGGGTGAACAGAGAAATTTGCACTATGTGCATCATCCAAAAGTTCCTCCTTCAGCTCCGGACTTGATAGAACACATATTATTTTCCCAAACAGCACAATTCCTTCTTCATTAGCATTAATCTCTGAGGATTTTCCCTTTCTAATAGCTTCACTTTTTCTTGAATTTCTGCATCATCCTTTTGAGAATCCTTTAATCTTTCCAAAAGAGATGGTTGAGAAATCATTTGTGAAAGGATTGATGATGTTACATTATTTATGATTCCCACATCCATCTTCATCAAGTATAATAAGATTGGATCCTTCTCAATTCTCATCGTTGATATAATAGATGGATCCTTTCTACATAGGGCATCTGCCACCTTGTTCGCTTTCCCAGGGTGGTAATGTATTGAACAGTCATAATCCAAGATAAGATCTATCCATCTTCTCTGGTGCATATTAATCTCTTTCTGTGTGAATATATATTTAAGACTCTTGTGGTCAGTATATATCTCACATTTCTCTCCATAGAGATAATGCCGCCATGTTTTCAAGGAAAAGATCAATGCCGCCAACTCCATATCATGCGTTGGATAGTTTCGCTCATGGATTTTCAACTGACTTGAGGCATAAGATATCACTTTATCATTCTGCATCAGCACACATTTTATGCCCTTCTTCGAAGCATCACTGAATACCACAAAGAGCTCCCCACATGTGGGTAAAGTGAGCACGGGTGCAGTGATAAGCCTCCTTTTCTACTACTTGAATCTTTCTTCGCATTCATCACACCAAGAAAACTTTACTCCCTTTCGAGTTAGCTTGGAAAGAGGGTTGGTCAATCGTGAGAAATTCCTCACAAATCATCGATAATATCCAGCTAACCCTAAGATGCTACAGATATCAGTTACCGATGTTGGCATCGGCCATCCCTCAATTGCATCTGTTTTGGAGGGGTCCACAGATATCCCATTGCTTGTGATGATATGGCCCAATAATGAGTCTTCCTTCAACCATAACTCACACTTGCTGTAATTTTCATAGAGCTTCTCCTTGGAAAAGTCTCTAGTACAGTTTTTAAATGCTCCTCATGGCCCTCCTTAGTTTTGGAGTATATTAGAATATCATCTATAAAGACTACCACACATTTTTCAAGGTAATCTCTAAAGACTCTATTCATCAAGTCAATGAATATTTCTGGAGCATTGGTGAGTCCCAAAGGCATTACAATGTATTCATAGTGCCCGTACCATGTATGAAAAGCAGTCTTGGGGATATCTTCCCTCTTCACCCTTACATGATAATATCCTGACCGCAAGTCCACCATGGAGAGGTATTGTGCTCCACGCAGCTGATCAAACAAGTCATCGATTCTTGGGAGAGGATACGTGCTATTTATTGTGATTTTGTTATGTTCACGATAATCGATGCAAAGCCGCAATGACCCATCCTTCTTCTTGACGAAGAGGACCGGTGCACCCCATGGTGATGCACTTGGGCGTATAAACCCTTTATCCAGATTCTCCTGTAGTTGTTTCTTCATCTCTTCAAGCTCAACAACAACCATTCTATATGGAGTCTTGGATATTGGTAGCGCCCCAGTTATAAGTTCAATTGAGAACTCAACATATCTTATTAGAGGAAGACCATGATGTTCCTCGAGAAACACTTCAACAAATTCCCTCAAAATAGGCATTTCTTCAAGGGTGGTTTCTTCTTTGGACTCAATAATATGAGCCAGATATGCATGCGCATAAGGTAGTAATATCTATGCTTGACATGATGGAGCTAAAGGAGATTCATCTTCCTCCTGACACTTGTAAAGAATCGGGGGACGATTTTCCATATGGAGTGTGATTTCCCTCTCCCGACAATTTATGTTGGCTCTATATAATGAGTGCCAATTGATGCCAAGAATTACATAAAATTCCACCAGTGGGAGTATGGCGAGGTTTTCTGGGAAATTCAATCAACAGATTATAATAGGGGAGGAATTATATTCTTGGGATGCAATGATTGCCCCATTTGTCGTACTCACCAACATCTTTACTTCCAGGATTTGTGGTTGTGCTGGGATTGTTCTAATAAACTTTCAAGATATAAAAGAATGCGTAGAACCAGAATCAAAAAGTACGTTCGCTATTCTTTAATGAATAACTAGCGTACCTGTCATAACTTTATTGTTGGGGTTCACTTCGGCAGAAGTGATGGAAAAAGCTATTCCTTTCTATCTTGGAGGTTGTTGGTTGCCTCCGATAACCCTCAGATTAGGGCACTGATTTGCAAAATGACCCAGTTATTTGCATTTATAGCATTGAACAATGCGTTGAGGTTCGAACAGAGTGTTCCTCTCCTCCGTCGCAGCCGCAGGACCTTCTTGCCAACAATTAATAGCTAGGTGCCCTTCTCTTCCACACATAAAGAATTTTCTCGTCCCCCTAAGGCAATTTCCAGGGTGCTTCTTTCCGCACTTTTGGCAAGTGGGGTGCTGGAATTTCTTAGCGTCGTTAGATTTGTCCATCAGACAACAAGCATTGAAGTCCACCTTACGCTTATTGTCCCCATGATACCCATGTGATTCTCCAATCTCCATTTCAACCTTGAGGGCACATCGGACAATTTCCTCATAGCTGTCGAAGTCACGGATCGCTAATGCTTTCCGCAAACTAGGATTCAACCCACCAAAGAAGCGGTCAACCTTGTATTCAGGGGTAACGGAAAAGCCAAAAGCATATCGTGCAAGACTTGTGATGTTTGCCTCATACGCTCCCACAGATTCTTCATCTTTCTACATGAGGGAAAGGAAGTCCCTTTCTATCTTAAGACGGAGGGTGCGCGGAAAATATTTATCGAAAAACATCTTCTGGAATTCCTTCAATTCCAAAGCCTCGATCTCCTCCTCAAGCTTTTTATTTTTGATCAACGTCCACCATTGATCAGCTTCACCCTCCATACGATAAGACACTAGGAGAACCTTCTCTTTTTTAGAAAATTGGAGGATAGAGAATATCTTTTCAATGTAGTTGATCCATTGTTCAGCGATTGTTGGATCAGATGATCCACTAAAAGTAGGAGGCCTTTGTCTCATGAAGCTTTCAATAGAGACTTGTTATTTCTTGGGGGGGTGGGTTTAACGTTCCTCTTGACCCGTGTTTCTATTCATAACTTGAGTTAGCGGAGATATAAGTGTGACAAATTTCACGATTCCCTCTCCCATTGGATTGGGCATCTCATTAGTACAATCATCACACTGATCCTCACAACGTTTGTTAGCCCGAGTTCTCCTATTAACTGCCATTGGCTGAAATAAATGGAATGTTAGGGGTAACACATAAAGTGTAATTCAAAGACAAAACATGATGACTTATAAATAAAATTTAATTTCCTTAACTCAGGAGTCTATAGGATTCAATCTAGGCTTTTCATGATCTACTTTCTAACATATATTCTTATTGTAATTTTTTCCTTAATAAGGGTTCATACTAATCTTGTGAATTTATCAAAGGATATCCCCCGGGAGTGTCGTAACCAAGAGTGAAGCAAGGCCCATTTTTGTGCACCAATTCCTGTTCAAGTCTAGCTTAAAGTGGTGTTTTCAGGTTTTACCCCTAGGATACATCTGTGCCAGAGCCGCCTCTACCTGCTCGTATCCAGACAGTGATGTATTTGTCTAATAAACCACTTACATAGTATTTACCAAAACTTAGGGATGTTTTTATTATACTTAGACTTGTATCTAAGGTGTTACTAGGGTTTCCTAATCCAAAAAATTACTAAACATATCCTCTGATACCAACTATGACAACCCTGCTTTTTATTACAACTTAAACATGCTTTATTACATAAAACATCTCTTGATACAACAAAAAAGATCGAGATGTTTAGTGTCTTTGGGGCTTAGTATCATTACATAAAAACATTAAACTTGAAATAAAACATCTTTATTGAAAACTTTCTTTACATGACCACTACATTACTTCGTACTTACAATTGCATGGGATAACCTGAGGATATGCATAAGAAAAGGGTGAGCTATAAAGCCCAGTAAGGGAGTACACATGGAATAACATGAGGAGTACAATACATGTTAGGAAATAGGCATATCAATAGAGAATAATAGAAAAATTAACATAAAGTCATGATAAAGCATGATAATCATAACATGGAAATGTGGAAACAACACTTAACATTGAATTAGCATGAGCCAAGGCTCATTGCACATGGATCATGAGTAAACCCTCATTGCACTTGACGCACGAGTAAACCGTCATTGCACTTGAATTATCATGAGTAAACACTCATTGAACATGACCTATCATGATACTATACTTTACCCAATGCATTGGAGCGCTATCAGGGAACACCCTTCTTAAACATTTCATTTCATGTATATGTCTGCCACATGGATCATAAAACAGGGATTCATAAAAAATTATCATTTATTCCATGATAAAGGGATGTGGAATTCATACATGAATAATTACAATAAATAAGTAAATGTGCATAAATGTGAATACCCTTGATGGGGATATGGAATGGTATTCACTACACAATGACATTGGCTTAAGATATCATTGCGATTTTGGCAGCGTAACTGCATGACATAAGAATTCATAAAAGAAGATTAATGAGAGAGAAAGAGGTTCCTCATCATATTTAAATGTAATGGAAAGAACGGAGTTCATTTATATACATGTCCCAACAATTGAAATGAAATTTAGATTCATGATACAAAAGTATTGCTTGAATGTAAAAGAATAGAGAGAAGTTCCTTTCGGAATTTCGGCATAGTAACAGGTGTACATGGGAGGAATTTAATGAGAGAGAAAGGGTTCTACCATCATTCAAAAAAATAATAGGGCAGTATGGGGGAGGTGAAAAACCATACCCCAACAATCATAATTGAAATTAAAACGGAAATACAACTTAAAGAATATTGACAAAAAAGAGAAAGGAAGAAAAAACCCTTACTTGGAAGTCTGCTTCCAAAGGCTAGAGAGAGGCTTGTGAGAGGCTTCTTGGGAGCTTGGGGAACCTTGGGAGGATTCTAGAGAGAGTAGGGAAGTGGTTGGACGATCTCCAAAGGCTTTTAGTGATGAGGAAGTGGGAGCTTGGGTGGGTCTATATAGGAAAGGTGAGAGAATTTTTTATTATTTAAGTTTGGGACCCCTTATATTAAAATAATCCAAACCACAAACCATCTCAAAGTATTTTCCCATGGTTTCTGGAAAAGGAAAGACGAAAACAATATTTTACAAGGCCAAGGTCCGAACATAGTAAAAAATTAGGGTTTCTTATGTGGTGGTGAGTCACACTCCCATGGAAATTAATTTAAAAAGGCAAAGTGTTGAATAAGTCTTGAGGGGTTCATTAATGCTTTGAAAAGATAGTCAAACAAACCCAAAATCTCATTATTTTAATGATAAAACATATATTGGCCGAAAATAAGGATTATGTTATTTTATTACATCACCATTGGGTCATTATGATGTCATAAAACACATTATATATTTAAACGGTATTTAATTTTTACCCAAAAAATTTGACTGTCTCAGAAAATTATGAAAAATTCACCGTTGGATAATTTCGACGTTCGGATTTCAAAAATAATATTTATTTTATCTAAATAGTTTTCTAAATATGTGAATTTTCACTTTTAAAATAAAAACTGACATTTATCAAAAATTCACGGGGTTTGATAGAAATGGTTTTCAAACCTTAATAAAAATTTTAATTGCATTCATAAAATTAAAAGATCATTTATATTTAATAAAAATTAATTTAATATTAATAATAATAATTTATTAAAATGTTATTTAATTCAAAAATCCCTTAATTTAATAAAATATAATTCTCAATCAAATAATAACTAAAAACACCATTTGTACTTTAAAAACTATTTACAATGTATCAAAAATAACTAGAAATTATATTCATTATTACATACCAAAATAATGTACATGAACATGGTACTAATTATTTGTTACATAACCCCTTAAAATAGACGCATAAGACCTAAGGGTATGGTGTGCGATGGTGACAGACTCTTGGGGTGGCTCGGATAACATCGCTCGTGTGGTAATCTCTATCAACTTCCACTTTTCCCGTAGACGATCAAGTTCGATCTTGAAATAATGAAGTTCAACTTGGGCTTAGTCAAGGGAGAAGCCCAAAGACGCCACCTCTTTTCCGAGCTCCGAAAAATGGGATTCGTATGGGGAAATTCTACTAGATGAGGCCATCACTTACTTTGTTTGGGTAAAATTGGGTTCGTTAAAGCCTTATATTTATACTAACCATGTGATCACTGTTCAACGACTATAAAAGTAACATTCAAAACTCTTATCATAAAACCAATGAAGTTGACATCTTATAAAAACATTTTTTATAAAGAGACATTTAACCGGATCAAGAAGGGTTTTCACTAATGAAACTTTGGGTTGTTACAAGAAATGTAGTGTGAGATGAGAATCATGTTTGTGCATGTGAAGGATCATACATTATAGATCAAGGAAGAACCACTCAATGCTTACACTATAAATACAAGAGCTTCAATAAGATCATTTCAAGAGAATAATTTCAAGGCTACCATCTATGGTTCATCAACTGTCGATCAACAAAAGAAGATGAACACTCTGTTCCTAAAAGCTAGAACCTAGAATTACGAAACACTGTTTTTGGTACAACTTCTAGAGAAGGACTTGAACTGCAAATTCATCCCTCCAAGGAGTCAGGATATAAACTTCAAACATATAGAGAATTATAAAATCAATATTATAAACTTATATCTATTTTATTCCTTCATTTTACATTTTTGAGAAGTGTGTGAGTCTGTCTATTACACACACTATCTCCTATTCTTAAATAAGAGGATATAGAAAATCCTCAAATCAAACTTCACCTATATTTTGTTTCCCATGGTTAGCTCTGGAAGAGAATGTGAGTGGTATGTATTGTTTATTTTTTCCATGAAGAACTATTGTAGAGGGTGTGAACCATGGACAATTTTTGAAAACTATAGTAAAGCTTGATACAGGTTGTGTAACATGTTAATAGTTAAATATAAACCACTTAGTGGTAGGTGATCACCATGTGGAGAGGATTAAGTCTTGGCTTGAGACTGAACATTTTGTTTAACATTACTATGCACTATATTTTTGTTATACTGTGTTTTATTTATTTTCCGCGAATTATAATTGCTAAAACATAAAACTGTTATCCATTAACTTTGATAGATTGTTTTGGTTAGTGTGTGTATATGATTAATTTAGTAAACTTGTTTCAAATGATGAAGAATTGATTTATATTAAATCAACTAAGGACTAACAACCCTTTGAGAAACCTATTGACCAACTAGACATTTATATCTATACTACCTTAATTAACTGGGCCATTTCAAAATTTGGGGAACTTAATAATAATTTTTTTCACAGAAATTCTATGTACTTACTCAATTCATCACCACCTTCTTGGGATTCCCCTCTAACCAACATGTTTAATTGAAAATGTGAATTATCTAAATAATGTCCGCCAGGAGTGTGAAACCAGGGAAAAATTGAGGGAAAACTCACTGTGCATAATAATAATGGCCATGATATACCAGATCATCAGTTTTTAAGCTTATTACCAATTAATTAATAAGTGCCAAAGAATCATCCCCATGTCATATAAAGATATGGATTTATCTCTAATAGAAAATTAATATATATTCCTGAGAAATGTATGATTTTCTTATATACAAAGTCTAAATGTGTATAAGAGGGTCAAGATCATTAATATATTTTCTATTAATATTATTCCCCTGAATTCTACTAAAAATTCAATAATACCAACTATAAGAACCCCAAATATAGTAACCTAAATATAGATTCTACATTATTAGGTTGGTATTATACAAGATTTCATTACCTAATGTTAATTTCATTTTTGTAGTATTGAAGAGTCATGTAAATAAATTATACACATTTTATGTTGGGAATAGAAAATGAAACATAGTTGAAAAAAACAATCAACTTCATTGATATCATTAATGTAATTCTAATTGATATCATGATGAAATAAACCAAAATATTGGTTATATAGAATGATGAATTAGGGTTAAATACATTATAATCATCCATAAATTAATATGAAATGATAAATATTGTAAGGTGGGTAACTGAATTCAAAAGGCATTTAATTAATACCTAGAAATTCATTATAATATAAAACATAATCAATATGGTAATGTAAATGACATAAAACATTTTCCATTTAATCAATAACTTCAACATATAATGTATCAATGTATAATACTTATGAAACAACCACACCCATAATAATAATAAAAATTAACATAATGGAAATCATTAATTTATATTTAATTTTTTATACATCATGATACATATAATTTCATGACCTTTCACAAGATAGCTGTAAACTATTGGAAAAACCTCATTTAATTTTAATAATTTATTTGACTCATGAGACCAACTGATTATTCAAGGGGCTATATAATTATGGGAACCACATTTCATTACATTTCAAAATAATTTAGAATATATTAAAATGCATATTTATTTCATTTAGTATATCATATGTCCAAACATATCATTAGTTATAAAATAATTCATACTTTTCAATATTTTTGTCGTTTATTTAAATCCATTCTATACTAAATAAACATGTTAAATTTTTTTTTTATTTTGGAACTAGTCATTACTATAATAAAATAGATATTCATATTTATGATAAATTTATTTTATATGAAAAAATTATCAAATGAATTAGATTTTCAAAACATAATGATAATAATAAAAACAATAATCATATAATTATAGATGTCCATCAGTTCATCTAGAATGTATGTTTATTAAATAAATCACCCCCCTTCTCTAAATAATTGTAATATATATCTATTGTTAAAATATGTTATCATAAATAAATTTATTTTTAAAATCATTGATAACCTGTTAAATAATATACATTTCTCAAAATAGATATGACAGCAGGGATGAATTTTTTCCCCATAAGTGTTAAAATACATTCCTTATTAATTTTTATTATTTGAATATATTTTCAAAATTATTAATATTAATAAATTAATAACGCTATTAAAATTCATTTAAATCATTAAATTTCATTAATAAATCATTTGATAATTGATTAAAATTATTTAAAACCATTTTTTATTTCAATGGAAAGGATAAAACATATATCTCATTTAAAGGGAAAAAACATGATTTCCATTAAACATTTCATTACATGATTCAAGTAAAAAAGAGAGAGAAAAATTATAGATATTTTCAACAAAAAAAAGTATAATGTGGGAGAGAAATTTATTTGAAATTATAAAGGATATACTGAAATATTCTTTCAACAAGAATGTAAGTAATCCAAAAATAATTTGAGATTAAAAAATAGGTTATTACCATGTTGGTAATATTTAAATTGTATCCCCATGAATGAATAATCCTGAATGGAAATGCTACAAATCATGAAACAAATATTTATTCATGTTAAATGTATTAATGGTGTTCTATATACCCCAAACAAAATTGAATACCTTCATATTAATATATATGTCTTAGTGAAGATAAAATGTGATGAAATCCATTATTCCAAGATCTCATTTTGTTGAAGATGATTTGAATTCTTGTATAATTATTTAAAACATGTTATTAATACTTAAAATGATCATATTAATAGTTATAATAACATATTTAATTATTTTATAAATTTACCCCCTTTTGTTAATAGTATTTCATTATCTTCATATTTTAAGACTTGACTATATTGTTTTCTCTTGTATGATATTTCTTGAATGTTACAATTCGTTTATATACAATATGGATCGTTCATTTAAATAATTTTATAAATTTTATAAATTTTTAATTTAATCATTATAAATAAATTTAGAGTGATTATTGTTTGTTGGATATGGAAAATGAATCACATTGCATCATGAAGATTTTATGTCATACACCCACACAAGGCAAGATATCATTCACTTAATTGGAGGAGTAAGGGTTTGAAGAATATATTAATTTTAAAAATTAAATATCATTTAATTATTATTATACTTATTAATTAATTACATAATTATATTTGTGTGTGTTAGTCTATAATGGAAAGAAATACATTAGTTCATTAGGTGGTAGCCTGCCGTACTCAAGAGCATTGGCTTTGATACAAATTTTTCAGGGATATAGATGGATAATGATTATGAAATGAACATGAAACCTATCATATCATGGGAATAATTTTTTTTAATGGATCTATTATTAAATAATTAATTGTTTTCAAATAATAAATAGAAAATAAATAAGTTATTTTATAGCACTACCTTCTAATTGAGTATCTAATATTGGATATCCCCTAGTGGACCGTATGGTTGATAAGTTGGGAATACCAAAACGATTATATTGTTACTAAGTATATTAGGGATGTATTTAAATAGGATTTGGTTATTATGAATGAAATTATATGAGTAACGAATCGAGGGGAGAGAGTTCACATTTATAATTGACAATAATGCAACATTTATGATTTTTTTAATGAATAAACCCTAAATTTTTTTTGAAATTCAATATGGCTAAAAAATGAAATATTTCAAAACCATAGTTATTATAATATCAGAATTTGATAATCCAATATTAGTTTTACAAGTAAGTATGTATTTTTATCCCTTTTCGTTTAGTTTGACCCCCAATAAACATGTTTTAACCTTAAAAATTATAATTAATATTTATTGTTTTCACTATTCATTATGAAAATAACATGTTGACCGTAGTATCTAATAATAATTTTTTTCCTCCTAATATGATATAATTTTTAATAACTTTAATTCACATAAATGAATAAAATATACAAAATTATAAACCCAAAAAAGTGTTTCAAATAGTTTTTTGGTAAATTAATTTATTAAAAGTATAATTGTCATATATTTTTTATAGGTTTATTAATCATAATAATATGGTTTAAAATTTATATGAATAGATATATAATATATATATTTTATTCAATTATTTGATAAAAATTGAATATTTAATTTAATAAAAATGTATAGGAATTTTTCCATTTAATTCATAAAATATTTTATGAATAAAACCATATTTCTGAAAAAAAAATCTCAAAAAATCTAGGTTAATATTATATTAAATTTCAATTTCATTAACTGTAAATTGATGATATTATTATAAATTATTATAACCAAATTGTGGAAAATTTAATTAGTACATTTTGAATTGATCATCAATGTTTATTTCATAATGATATTCTATAAAATAATTTCTAGCGAAATATTCACAATGTAAAATAAAAATATAAATTAATCCCATCGAATCATAATTTTATTTCATTAAATTTTTAAATGTGAACTCTAATGTAGTTTTTTCAAACATAATTATCATTTTCACTTATAATGGATCAATGTTTCATTTAATGAATGATATCAAAGTTGTTGAATTTATTTAAAATGGAATATATTATAATGTCTTATGGTGTTACATAATCATTCCCAAAATATTTCAACAACATAAATATCCACATTATAGATAATGTGTTCTTCCAATAATTCTAACAATTGGATCCTTATATGTAATTATAAATGAGATAATTAAATAATATATAATAGCCTTAGTCGATCACCTTTTACATCCAATTTTACATCCTCCAAATCAATGGTATTTATCGTAAACAAATAAAATAAATATAATAAATATAATGAAATTATATTTTTATAATTAAATTACATTTTTGACACTATTCCTATTATATGGAATGTGAATGTATCCCTTCTGCATATATAGGAGTTCACATCCCCATGTAGATATGTTATTCATCTTTCATCTCCATATTTTTAGTTTGGGTCTTTTTATGATTTGATTATTTATATAATATATTTATGAAATTAATATGGTTTTTTATTGTAATATCGCATCAAAATTAATTATATCATATCCATTATCAAAAAATAATACAACACATGTGTACTTTAAAAGGCATTTTTAGAATAAATTATTTTACATAAAACCATAAAACCATATATTTTTTCAGACAAAAATCATAGTAATTATAAAATTTATTTTTTGAGAAAAATACCTGTCCAAATTAAAAAATTAATGAAATCATTTTAAATCATGTTCATGAAATATATTGATTTAGAAATAATATTTAATACATTTAAAATATGTTTTGTTAAGTGAAAATGTCACTTACATTGTGTCTGATTCATCCCGTATAATATTTATATTCCATAATAACACAACTAAATTAATTATTTAGATTAATTAAACTATATTTAATATTGATTTTCTATTTTTTAACTTATTATCATTTTATAAAAATAATATATTTTTTTTTTTCATGTTAGATGTGTTGACGATATTTTTTACTTAACTTCAAAATGACTCTGGTAAGATGTCAATAGTCAATGTAGACATTAGTCCATCCTCTAAAAAATAATATTAATGAAATAATAATAAAATATATACCTATATTATACATTTAAACTCATTCATTATAAATATATATGAAAAATAACATAGGTCATAATAATGGAGATGGTAAGTCGTATATACACATGAATGATGTTTCCATTTCACAATGATCATTATGGAAAGATTGTAAGAATTAGTTTATAATTAAAGAATGATAATAATAATAGTATATTATTATTTATTTAAATAAATTTATTTATGTCATTCAAATGTTTTGTTGATGATAAATGAATCACATCTTTTTGATGAGGTGGTAGTTCACACATACACATGAACAATATTTTGATTTTTTACATTCATATAATGGTATGATTGTTGAAGATATAATCTTCATTTACAGTGAAAATATTTAATCAATATCATATATAAAAAATTAATTACATAATTATAACTTTTCATGATATATGGTGATGGAAAACTAATTATATTGGTTCGTGAGGTAGTATATTTCCATGCACACAAACTATAATTATTTATCAATTTGATTGAATTGGAGATGAAATAAAATGACTAAATTAATATAATAATGAAAAAGAATATTTATGATAGAATATTTATTATTTCATCATGGTTGAGTAGTGTTTATCATATATGGAAGAGTGAATAAATCATAAATACATGATTAAAAATGATACCTCATCCTCTGACTACCTCAATTGCTTAACACATTATGATCATGATGTTTATAGTTGTGTAATAAATAAGATGTCTATAATGATTGGAGGTATTCTAAGAAGGGGTTTAGGTATATCCAGGAGAGACTAAAATGATTTTCTTGTATGAGGAATAAAGAATAAAATTTTCCATTTTATAAGATATGTGAGGGGAAGTCATGGATTTTGAAAAATTATTAGGATAATATAAATTAATTATGTAATCCAAATGGATAAAAACTTATCAATTTTTAATATATTATGACTTTGGGTCAAAATAAAGTAAAATAATGATAATTTCCAAAGATTTGAAATGTCCATAATCCTTATATTTTTTTTATAACCATTATTTTACTCCTATAACTCTCACCATTATATCATGTAATTTACACAATGTTAGTAAATATAATTACAATTAAATGGATAAAGGACAATAAATTAGTCTTTTATTATATTAAAACACTTATTGAAATAATTTTAACGAATTTTCTATTTTAATGAAATTTATATGATTTAATAAAATTTTATTTAATCTAAAATATCATTTATGTCAATTTTAATGCTATTCATTGCATCTATTTCTTAAAAACATATTAAAAAAAGAAAAAAATAAAGAAAAAACAATTATAAATAATGAAATGTAAAATTTATCTAAAAAATTCATTTATGAAATTTATTATATCAAATTATAATTGTTTTTAACCTCATTTATTTTATATTTCCATTAATTAAACAATTAATGAATCATCCTTGTGTCAACATTTATGGTAAATGTTTTATTATTAAACATTGAAAATAAATTTGCACGATGTAGATAAATATTTCACATTTATAATGGATTTTTAAAGTGAGAAATATAACAAATATATCTTAATATTAAAAATATATAACTACATAAAAAGAAAAATATTAATATATTTTCATTTCATTGAATAAAATTTTACAAAGCATGTATTATAATAAAAACTGTCATAAATGGTCACATAAGAAATATTTTACTTAAAAGTTTTTCAAATTTCCCATATAATAGAATTAGGACAATTTTTAGGGTAATTTAATAATATTTAATATATAATTTTTACCCATAATTACCAGGTTTACCCTTATCCTTAGTAATAAAAATTACCAATTTTATTAATAATATTGTAAAAAAATAAAAACACAAAAATATAATAAATAGCTACCTCTTGATTCAAATATGTAATACACTTAAAAAATTAAAATTTAATTTATTTAATAAAGAAATTAAAAGTTAATCCCATTGACTGAACACGAATATGGTTTTTTATTGAAAAACATCAAAATATTGAATTGTTTGCATAAATATATTCAACATGATATTTATTCCAATGAAATACAAATGATTTACTGATAAAATAATTGATCTAATTAATCATTAAAATAATTTACTTATATAATTTAACATTATAATTAAATTTGAGAAAAATGTATTTTTCAATTTAAATGTAAAATTTATCACCATTCATTAAAAAACATATCAGAAAAATTCAAAAAGAATAATATCAATTTTTTTTAAAATTGAAAATTATAACATGAAATTTATTTTGTCCAATAGAATTTATAAAATTAAACAAATCATGATTTAAAACAAGTGCACAATCAAAAGGCTCCAAATGTGAAATTTTGAAATATAATTTTTTATGCATAAAAATGGATGTGTTCTTATATGATGTCTACAAAAATAATAAGATTAATTATAAAAATCTTATTGAAAACATTTTATATATAATTCAATAATATAGTCCATCAAGTGTGATTTGTTTATTTATTTTTATAAAATACACTATTTAACATTAAATTAATATCTTAGAAAAACATTTAGAATTATTTGAAAAACTTTTTTACTTGAAATTATTATTAATTGGAAAAATTATTTTTTTTACATATGTAAACCATATTTTCCTAAATTATTTAGTATTTTAAATACATAAATTTTTAATGGATATGTGAAAAATAAATCAACTGAATAATAATATTTAGTTATTGTTTAAGGTCAATGTTGCACATCATTTATGGTATCTAATAAGAATTTATAAATAAAAAAATAGATTGTAATTTATCCCCCTTTAACATATTTTCATTAAAGTTTGAACTTAGTCGTTGTATGCACAATTTTACTATTCAACATACCTTTTTTTGAAATACCACATCAGAAAAACAATTGATAAACATCAACAATGAATGAATTTAATATAAGTTTGTAGGTAACCCATGATAAAAAATAGTATTTTTTGATATAGTAAAAATTGGGCAAGGAAGAGAAAACAAAAAATCATAGACTAATAGAGAGTGATAGAGAACATGATCATGGAAATGATAACAATAACAAAACCACAAATTTGTGATGTGTGAAAATTTGAATTATAAAAATTATCTAATAATGTTTTAATATAAAAACTATTTTCCTTATGTTTAGGAATTGAATTAATTAATTATTTATTAACATAATGAAACCTACTTAAATGAACTTTATACTTTCATACCTTAATCATTTTCACCCACATAATAATAATTTTATCCAAATGATGAGTATGATTTTTTCATTCATAGTGAAATTCAATTAACTCATACAGAACACATAATCAATAAGATTATAAATATTTATTCTTCTCTTCATTATATAAAAACAAAAAAATTTCATTATTCGATAAAATAATTCCCTAATTGAAATAAACCATTATATAATGAAAAAATGTGATAGTAATTAAAATTTAACTATAATACCCAATGTTCTAATTAGATAATTCAATAAAAAACAATCCATAAAAATCCCCAAAAATATTTTGGATTAATATTAAACACAAAAAATTATTTGATAACTTGATTTTCAAAGATCCTCCAAATACAACATTAATTACTCATTCTATCTCAT
Source organism: Viscum album (assembly GCA_963277665.1). Taxonomy (NCBI): domain Eukaryota; kingdom Viridiplantae; phylum Streptophyta; class Magnoliopsida; order Santalales; family Viscaceae; genus Viscum; species Viscum album. Next base: position 1,796,541,914 of record OY728156.1, on the reverse strand, counting down.
AACAAAATTTAATTACCCTATTAATCTTCTAGATATGCTAACCATTTCCATAAATAACATGAATCACCATATGTCCATACGAAAATCATAGATACATATAAATTATAATTCCATATTTATTCTTCAAATAAAAAACCATTGTATCATATGTAAATTAATCATAGAGGATTCCCAAAAGAGTGAATATCATTAGATATTAAATTAATTCCTTAATCATCAATAAACATTCCAATCACATGAAATATAATTTATGTATCATATGTTCCAAAATATGTTACCTTTCTCTTCGAGATGTTTTAAATATATAAAAAACATATATTTACTAGAACATCACATTTTCTAGTGGTATGAAATTCACCATTGTCACCCATCGGTTTTTGGGTCAATTCTCATGGCCTTGTTGGATAGTATGGGTTTTCACATATTTTGGATGTTGTCTGTATCCTAAATCTATATTAATAGAGTCCTTATAAAATTCTATAAATATAAGAAAAATCATCATAATAATCATAATATGTTTTATCCTCAATGGATTCTCAAATATTTTATTTTTCATCCCAAAATGTTATAACTCATATGTGACGTCCTAGGCATGGATGGCACATTAGGGTTCCCTGGGCCCTATGGACCACATGGCCTCAAGCGCATCTCCCAAAATGCTAGAGTTTTATAAATAGTTGAGAATCACATGTGTGTGTCCTTGTGATGATTTTCCCTCATTACCAATGTGTAGTGAAATAGGTGAAAGTGAACATATATAGATAACAAAATCAATAAATATATATATATATATAGATGGAACAATGGTAAATAGACACAAAAATATTAACTACTGAATCATTTTTAAAACATTAAATAATAGATCTTGATATGTCATGTCGTAGAAAAATGGAAAACATTGATACATGACAGCAAGAATAACATGTTCCCAAAGACATAATGTAAATAAGACACTATCATATGAATTCAATGTTCCATCTCGGTCCTCTACTATCAGGCTCTATCCTAAATAGAAATAATTCAAATGTTTGAATCCTTATGATTCCCTTTGTCAGCACCTACAAACCATGTAATCTACTACGTGTACTAATTGGCAACCAGAGAGGTTGTGAGATAAATCTCAGTGGGAAACCACCAATGGTGACTATAACATTTGGCCCATGTAATGGAAATGTAATACTGTGACTGAATTCATATATAATGTAAACTCATACAATGTAATTTTATACAGAAGTAACTGCTTCAACCCACGACTAGTGTCTGAATGTAACAATTCCATATATTTAATCAATTACTGGTTTACATTAATAGGTCAAGTGAGGCATGGCCAGCAGTGACATAGTCTCTTGATGGTGTAAATATTAAATGTTCAATGTAATTACCAAGGAAATGTAGACCTCAAGGTTCACCAACTCAGTAGTAATTGAATCCTTTCATTCTGTAAGAGTGTAATGAAAGGACCATATTCCAAGGGATTCCAAAATATGGTGCCTTCTGAATAGAAGGTGATCATCCATGGTATGCTAGCCCTCTATAGAGATAGGTCCCTATGGGATATACCCATTGAACATAACGAATAATGCTAGATCCAAGGAGTGTATCCAAGGCATCCTTTGACAATATTAAGGGCCCCTACGAGGTCATAACAAGCATCCATGAATAGTTAAGGATCATGATATAGGTCATATCAACCTATGCAATCTATATCCTTGAATTTGAATGGGGTTCCTGATTGGTCATCAAATTCCCTGACCAGAATCCACTGTGAGCCCGATTCAGTCCATTCCAATTTCATTATGAGGTCATGAAATATTTTATTCATTTCAAGCATTCCCTTAGTTACTGTTATACACTCAAGTAGCATGCAACATATTTGTCAAGTTATTTGGGTCAATCATTTCCTTGCATTAGTGTGACAAGTTCAAGTATCATGAATCCCTAAATTTAATCCAACTAAGGAATATTCCATAATTTACAGTACATTCTTCATTCATTCATTAATGTGGTAGGGGTTGCTATAGATATGAAACCAATTAATCATTCACATTCAATTATCAAATTGAATCACATACATTAGGTGGGTATTTTGGTACACATACATAGTTTTTGACATTAGGAAATTCCGAATATAAATGATGCCAATTAATATTGAAATTCGTACCCTTAAAATGGTCAAGCCATGGAACACTCAAACAGTGGTGGAAACGTATCAAGACACTCAATAAAAATTATTTCATGACCTTAGACATGGAAGGGATGGGGTTTTGGTCATAACCATCAACAATTAATCACACATTTGGATATAGGTAGATGATATAATATTAATTATAATAAATATGGAATATAAATTCTATAAATGGAGCCAATGAAATTTTTGGGGCCAACCTGAAAAATCCCAATTTTTTGAACTTTTGGGATAATTTATAGATCACAACCATTGGGGTTTTATGACTCGCCTCCTTGGCTATTGGATAATTATTTGGCTTAGATCAGAGTAGATATAAGAAGAAAAGAAAAAAACTCATACCCTAATATCTTATTCAAGAGAAAATTATAAGGAGGAATGCTCAACATGAATCGAGTACATACAGTTGGTTAAACGATGTGATAAACAAAAGATCGATTGTATCCCATATATAAGATATTATTGAATCCCTATCTTTGGATTCCAAAATTCTCCAAATTGATGGGAATAGGGAATAATCCCACCGGTTTTATGATTAGTGAAGAATTATGTATCTTAATAGATCATTAAGGGGGAAATTAGAAATTAACAAAAAAATCATGTGCATGGTTTGTTCGCAATTTTTGATAAACTATGTGAAAACTATGCATGAGTACTTGGGATAATGGTTGATCATAATGTTATCCTACATATCCATGCACCAACCCTGGGATTTGGATATGTTTGAAATAACACAATCCACAGGGTTGGTTTATCCTTGTGTAATTCCGACATGGTTTACTCAAAACCATGAACCAATCCTTTTTTACCAAAAATATTTGTTCTGGGCACCAAAAATGCCCCATAAATCCCTAATACATTTTCAAACTGATTAGGTATCCTTATTTTGATTAAAGTAATGATTTAAACTGAATATCATATGATGTATACTGGATTGAAAAACTGTGTTCTTACAATCTTCCCCCATAAAAGAACTCATCCCTGAGTTTGACATTCATTGTTGGAGAAACATTTTCCGTGATCAAATATGGAAATTAGGAACATACATCATCTTCACTCTCAAAACTGTCATCCTCTACCTAGTCATGCTAAAATATCACATGTACTAGAAGGACATATTGTCCTTCGAGAGACTTCATGATCTGCTCAATGATTTGTGCTAGATATTCCGCAAATGATTCATCAACATCTAACTCAACATCATCTGGATCACTAGTGTGAGACTGGTTGGCACTATATTGGTGAAGCTGTAAACCTAAAAAATATCCTTCATTGCATGATACCTTTGAGGTAGTAGAAACTGATATTCTACAGGTATGTATCTCTATAAAATATCAAATGGACCTAAAAATTAGGTGTAATCTTCCCTTTCATTAATAACCATCTATTCCCTATCATGAGTGATATCCAATGAAAAACATGATCCCAGTGGAGACACTTACACAACAACATTTATTAGAGGTTTATACTAGGAATACTTCATCTGTATCATTTATCTCCGAGTACATTCTGATATTATATATTAGAGAGAAGTTCTAATGGGACATATTTCTAATCAGGATGTAACCTTGTGAATTTTTAATGGTACAGTATTTTCATTCCATGTTTCTATTATACATCGACTATCACCACATACTAGTTAGATGCATAAATGGTTCAGGTGCAAGGATATCATTTTTCCATGGTAGAGGCCTTGTAGTATGATTAGATACTACTATGATCATGATATTTAATCCGATTACACATAAGTTGCTCAGAATAACACTAGGATCATTATAATCATCATGAATCTAGAATTTTAGGACTACATCCTAAGTGGGAGATGGATGATTCTGTTGACCTGAATCATTGTATTTAATCGATATCATTTCTGTAATATCAGATGACACATACTGAGATCTGATTTATATGGATGATTTTTATGGACCTTCGTGATAATGGCCTCGTCAAATCCAATGTTTCCCCTGGGGAAAATCTATTTTTTTCATGAATATGTAAGAAGGGATATTGTATATTTTCATGGATTATCATCACCTGATATAGGATATGATAAATATCAACAACATATTTCAATGTATTGGACACCGCATTGATTTTTTGTTATATGTGATATGGATCTCTACGATCGATCTCATACCAGGATACCGTGAGATTCATGTATTTGAGGCTGAAATTCTAATGTTTAAATTTCAATGTAATATTGGACACAATAAATTCCTATTAAATCTCTTTGGTTTAACAAATTCCGATTTTGTCATTATGACATTGATAAAATAGGTATTCCATCCCTATATAAAAAAAATTCTTTTATATTAAATGAGTAGATACTTATCTACTCTGCAATAACGGAGGAGCTTTCAAGGCACTTGAGAATGGTTATTGATATACATCGAGGGATCCAACATTTCAGAAAGCAATTGAAATGGTCATTATGGATACAAGAAGTTATCTATCAAGGTCATGTCATTTTTAAACACTGTTTAGACAAAGGTAAAACAAAGATCAAAGTAGTTCTTTCATGGGAGCCACCCATGATTATGTTATAGGTGTGTATCATACATGGATTGGTAGGGTACTATATGTGATATGTGGAAGAATTATCCAAAATCAATACCCCTTTTATCTCCCTATCATTGAAGTTACATCCATTTTCCTGGAATGAACAATAACAAAACGATCTTCATGTAGTTGTGGAAGAGGTTGATGAATGCTAATTTTTTTTGCTATTAGATGAAAGTGTTGAGCTAATTGCTTATTAGAATGCCTCATGATATGCACTCTGTTTTGTGTTGATGAAACAACATGAAGTCATCACATGTGGGTTGAGCTGGTCAAGACCTCATGAAAATAACTATGTGACTGACGACGTTGATCTAGTAGTGGTAGTATTTGACTTTAGGATTATGATGTACTACAATCATTGAGAGTGGTACATGGTTTACACAGACCATTGGAGCCATACGCACATCTTCACTCTGAGAGTCATGAACCTTAGTCAGCAACACTGGATGGAGTTCTTGTAGCACTATGAATTTGATATAGTCTATACTCTAGGGAAGTGGATTATTTTATCTTATCATCTTAGATATATTTCTGAGAATCTCCTAGTATAGAAAGCTTGAAAGAATTTAACTTCCCTAAAGGTGAACCTAGTGATACATGATGGTATTTTTTCTCTATAGTTGATGTTGTTGAATCCTTCACTCATTGAGTGTGTGATAGAGTCCCTACTAGGAGATTTCTACATCATGGTAAGATATGATCAAATACCCACAATCATCACACTATATGGATATTTTTAAGGAGGTAATCATGTTATCCATTTCCAGGGGTGTCCACTAGATTTCGTTATGGTGTGAGAAAAGGTGATGTAGGAGTTCGATACTTTCCCATTAGTTGTACATCTTAGTGAAATAATGATGTACACATATCATCAATTGGATATTTGGTGGACTGGTAGGAGATGAAATGTAGTTGATTTCATGTCATGATTCCAAACCTATCATTAGGTGAATGATCAACAACATTTTCTAATGGGTTTCTTATAGCCTCTTGAGATTTCGTGGTGAATCTGGGATGGAATATCCATTCTATTATCAGGATTCTACCCACAATGTTGGTCCATGACACCATCTTGGTGATAGTAGACTAACAAATGTTGTTGGTGAACTTCCATGTTATTAGAGATTATAGATCGGTGGACAGGATGGGGATGTTTTTCTTGTGAGAGATAGTATACTATCATGGGGAAAACCTCGATGATTGTCTCTGACCATTATTTGTGTTTTATGTCACAGATTTGGAGAGTCCGACAGGAGGAATTTGGTACCTAGTTGTGAATGCATACATCTTATCATCCTCAAATTGATGGATTGTTTGAGAACACTATGAAAATTATATAGGATTCGTTAAGGCCTTTTGTGTTGGACTTCTGCTTGACCTAGGAGGATCACATTCCTTTGGTAGAGTTTTCATAATGAAATAACTTTCACTCTAACATCAACATTTCATATTTTGTGGCCCCGTATTGGAGAATCTACAGGCCACCCATGTGCTAGAATGGTATTGGAGAGTCACCTCTCATGGGCCCAAATTTGGTATAAGTGACCATCGAGAAAGTGCAGGTCATCCATCTGCAGACGATGATGATATCGAGAAATCAGAAATCCTACACATATCACCATCATAGACATAAAGAATTTTATAGGGAGACCACATATTCATGAGAGTATCTGCATGATGAGTAATATAGAGGATCAGCTTAAGAGGTATGTTATCGAAGAGGTACATCAGGCTGATTGAGAATGTTCTTAGGGAAGGTGAGGTTGCCTACATCCTCACTCAACCCCCGTATCTTGATTGAGTACACGATGTCTTCCATGTGTCATAACTAAGTAGTACGTGCATGACCTATCACATATCATTGATTTGTGCAAGCTTGATTATGGGTATGTAGAAACCTTTACTATGAACAAGATGGTGATAGAGGACCAACATTAGTGGGCCTTTCAAGGAAAATCCATTCCATTTTTTCACTTATTGTTGATGTATGAAAACATGAATGAGAGTTCCTTAAATCATGAGAACCAGATGCAGGCTCAGTATCCATAGTTGTTTTCCCTATTTTTATTTTTGATTGGGTAATAAAATGAAATTATATTACTCTGATATATATGATCTGATTAGAATTATGAGCCCATTATTGGGTTCAAAAAGCGTTTTTCCCATTGTGTGACATAACATGAGTCCATTCTGGATGACTTGATGCCTCTCTCATTGGTGGTGAATTTATGTGAATAAATAATTTAATTACCCATAAAATAATAAAAATTGTATGTATAGGTACTTATAGGTATTTTTTGATGGATGGCTCACAATTCATCATTCACCGATGAAGAAATCCTACCCACCTCAATTGGTGAATTCCCCTAGATAATTATTTCAATGAATGATTAACCTCTTAATCAAGGTCGACTGAAGCAAAATGAACATAAGAGATCCTCCCTACTATTGGAGTATGCATTGGTCACCAGTGATAGATCCAAACAAATAGGTAGGACATGCAATTTTTAATTTTTCATCCATGGATTATATGATGGAGAATTTTCATTATTATTTATCAATGTGAACCCCTCCATGAACCCTTTGTTTATACGAATTAATTGAAAGTGGATTATTTTTCATTTAAAAATCTGTTATTTCTAATCTATATTTCATGTTTTTTATTGTTTTCCAAATTTTTTTCCAATGATTGTAAAACATTGTTCTTGGTGCACTTATTCACCCATTCTATGGATTATTTATGGATTGAACCCCATGTTTTCTAGCTCAAGAGTTTTTGGGTGTCCCTTGTATGATCGAGTGCCCAGTTTTGCATCAGATCAATGAAATGGTTAATATAATTTGATTGAATAGAATATTTTGAATCATTGAGAATAATGTTTTGTAAATATAAGGTTTAAGGAATTATAATTTAATATTAGAGGAATAGTGGTATGCAGAACAGATGGTGAAACCCTCACTGATGATTGGAGCCATTTTTTGTGAACAGAAACAAATGAGCATGATTAAATGCTGGATCCACATATTTTGGGATTATTTTTGAATAAATATGATGTTTTTCTACAATATTAGATTCATATATAATTATCCAATGAAAATTAGTGTATTCTTCAAAAAAACCTGACTAATACCCCTATATTAGGATGAACTCACACCATAATTCCATTTCCATTAGCATCACTGGGTTTTGGGAACCCATAAGGATTTAATGTCATGTACTTCCGTAATACACTGTGCAAAACCTCCTCATGTGAATGTGTTTTGTGATATAATACAAAGACCAAGACACAACATATGAAAAGTACACATAGACAGGCTGTCCACATGTGTAGCATCCCATGTGGATGAAAACATCATGTACAATAGTATAAAGATAGGGGGTCTAATTACCTGGTCACAACAAAGGGGAACAACCCAATACCCAGAATGGTGGGACACACTTTGTAGTTCACCTACACTGTATGTACCCCTACACTGATGTGCCTAATGTTCCAACAATAGAAATTAAAATGAATTAAAGTGTAACCACATGGCCATGTGGGTCCCCTCAAACAATAAGTACTACTTCAACTCTTTTGAGAGGCCATGAATCCTTTGAATCTCCTTTATTTGAACTCATATGTTTTAATGTGAGATGCATATTCTATGTTTTTTTCAACGTATAACGTGATGGTTCCCTCAAAATGGGATTCATAGATACGATATAAATTGATACTTGTTTGGAACTTAATTAGGATACATCCAATGATGGCATCGAATCACTAGAGTCGTTCTAGGCTTACCCTCTAGCTAGGCTGGGCGATGGAATTCCACAATGAATTTTCCAGGATTACCCCTAGTATAACATGGTAGTGTAATTAATTGATGATATTACAATTTTATTATGATATAATAATTTCTAGTGTTGTTTTTAAACGATATAGGGATACACTCAAGAGAGGTTGGTTAGTGGTGTTCCCCGATGAAATCTTCTGGGAATAACCTAATAACATATCCTGAGAGTTGTGTTTCCCTAATGACCCATAGGGAAGACACTATAGTAGAACTGGGAAATGTCCTTCCCTAGTGGACTTATTTAGTGGTGCCCTCTTGTTATGATGGGTGGTGGAATTCATTAGTGAATACTATATTTGGACCCTCCTATAATATTAGGATATGATATCCTTTCTAAAATTTGTAACCACTAAAATATGAATCATTGTGATGGGGTTTGGTTTAATGTACCAATGGAATCATGTGAATACGGGATTCTTTCCCCACCAATTTGTGTTATGGTGAAGTGACCAGATATTATGAGGGTGATCTGTTTCATCATAAATAGTATAATATCAAGATACAATGATTATGACTCTTAGTGATATGCATCTTACGAAGACACATGAGGTTCTAGTCATGACATATGTTCATTATTTTGGATCTTTTGGCTACTCATATTCTTGAGCTGAGATGTTTCATAAATATCCCATGACATACTAATTTGTTAGTCTTTTACTGAGCATATATATATATAAATCCTATTATTGTTCCCACTCCTTAGGTTTTGGTAAATCTCCTTCCAGAAGAGGAAAACACAAATGGGGTATGCCACGTTCTATTAATGTCAAGCTTCTCAAGGATAGATGAGTATAATTACATGTTATAAATATAGAATACTCTATGAGATGTTCATATTCTCACCATTTCATGATCCTTATGTTTGGATGACTTTACTATCACTATATTTTTTTGTTGTTTGGTACTCTTTATCGTACCTTTTTCTATCTACTTCATTCCTCTTCAATTATTTCTATGAATTCTCCCCCTTCAATGGGCACTTTACAAGGTATGTATATACTCACCCCTAAAAGGGCTTTTCCCAAAACATGAAATCTCTTTTTCAGAAGGCAAATTGGTTTATCATGACATCAATGGATCTTAGGGTTATAGATGGGTTGGACCACATAAGAAGGTCATATAATGGCTTACAAGAGCTGGTATCTCTGTAATTTAATCTTTTGCATTTATATTTGTTTGGGACATATTTATAGGTGGGCATATATTTTTTGGTTTTCCTATTTATTTTCTACTTCATTATTTCATATTGATTAGTATTCCATAATTAGTTTGTTTATTTATATCATTTTTAATCTTATATTTCCTTCCCTCTACTCCTTTTAATTGATATGGATATTCATGACCATATAGGTACACAGGAAAAAGCCTCCCAATATTTAGATACTCCTTGGAAAATAGTCAGCACCATATAGGAAATTATGGAAATCCTGGGGTATAGTTGTGGCACGGGCACCGACATGGGTCTAGTGGTGAAATAATGTGTTAGGAAATCCATAGTGAATATATTCAACGTAATATTTTTTACGATTATGTGTATTCCACAAATTATGTCTTACTCTAATGTTATTTTATCATGGATCATGTTAATTTTATCCTTTTTGATTCAATTCTTGTGAAATACCATTAGTAATTCAAATACATATGTTTGTTACATATGATATGAAAGGAGTGGTTTTCCAAGGTTTTTAAGATACCCTCATGTTTTAATTATTTGGATATCTCCCATTTTTACCATTACTATGCATATGAGATAACAATTTTTTGTTTCTATTTCCTATGTGATAATTAATTGTATTGTATATTATATTTCTAAAAAGGTTTTTAGTTATAAAAAAAATTGTTGGTAATTATGGAGTTCCCCAAGAAAAAATCTACATATTTAACTATGTTTCCAATGGCCCAAAATGATTTTTATGAACATTATTATATATAATGAATATTAATCTATTACGAATTAATATATATAGTTAAAAATTATGGGATTTTATATTTGGTATCAATGTAAGAAATGATCAATAATTAGAAACTATGTTGATTTAACATTAATGAGAGCCATAATGATATGTATCCATAATAGAAAATAACATATAAATTTGGTGAATGATAGAGGAGGTATTTTTGATGATGTTGAACCATTTTATGAGTAATACAAGAATATGTGGCCAATGAATAGTTGTACCTAGGGATACTAACTCGAAAAAAGAAGAATTGATCTAGACATAGGCACTACCAAGTGCATGAAAATAGTATTTTCAAAAATCATTTTTTGAAGTGCCCTGGATGTATGTTTTCAAAACTAATAGAAAATTTATGACCCATCATGAATTATTTTATTAATGTTCATCAAAAACCCATGAAACCCCAAATTCATAATTGATGGAAAAAAATGTGTCAAGATATGGACTATCATTGAATATGTGGTCACTCTAATCAATGATTCTTAATGGTCATGATTTAATTTTTATTATAAAATTAAATTAATGATATAATGATTATGATGGTTTAGTTATAGGTATGATAAATAACTAAATAACATATTTTAGATTAATTAATGAAAATAATAATGGGTTGTTCATTTTTATCTCCAATGATTAGATGATGAATTATAAGTGAAATAACCTAGTTGAATGTTGATCTCATCTAAGGTTTATGATTCTTCTCTTATTGATTTTTGTGCGACATTACTTTATGTAATAATATTATCCCCTTCATGTTGAATTTTTTTATATGATTCATGGAATAAATTTATCTATTAAAGTCCCATATCAATTTTCAAGGAAGGGAAGTAACATTTAATATTCAAAACCATCATATGATCATATATTAATGTTGTGATTAATATGATCCTATAATGGATATAACATATATAGTAAAAGTCTTATTTTATAAAAAATAGTTTATCTCTCTTATATGGTTATGGAGAAATCAAGATCACTAATTTTACAAATTTATGATAATTGTTTTATTTACTTCTATAATAGTTTAGTAGTCTAAAATCATAACATAATGTTCATTTCACAATAGAACACATATTTGGACCTACTACTAATTAAAATAATCCATATATAATGGGCTCCATTGATTTACATAAATTTATAAAGAGTCTCTAGTTGAATCCTAAAATTTGATTTGTTAGGACACATTTTTCAGTATTCTGTGTACTAGTTATTTTCTAATGAAAAAAGTTGGTACAATTATACTACATTATTATTAATTAAAACTAAACAATATCCCAATGAAAAAGAATTTTCATCTTCTAATTATTGATGGAATGTATGGCCAACTATATAATTTCTAATATTTCCCATTATTAACCACTCTTTGGTATATTATTCATTAGGTTTTATGAGGAGTATATATAGAAGGAAATATTTTTGTACAATGTATGGACACTATTATTATATTTTGATTCCATTTGATCATGATAATTTCCCAACAATTTTAAAAGATTTATCGAGTAATTTTTTTTGATTTTTCCTTGATTAATTCGATGCTATTATGATAGATGGTCTTCTAAACTACTAAAATGTAATGTAAGATCATGAATATTACATGATATATTAACTAATTAACATGAGTATGGATAATTTATAGGAAATTTTTAAAATTATTTTATGTTGACAACAAAAGATTATATTTTTGTGTCATAAAATATCTATAGAGGGTATATTACAGAATCCATTAACGATGAATGATTTTGAACACTGGATGGAACCAATAAATGTTATTTAGACCCATATTTTATTGGTTTCTGTGATATTCCCTCCCTCATTAATAAAATATATCAGGGATATCGCACTAAGTTAGGAAGTAAGCTCCAAAGGGATCCATGTTCTTTTGAATAGATGAATGTGAAAAAAGATACATTGAATTGACTAGAAAGTTAACCCATAAACTAATTATTAACTTATTCTATAATGGATTTGGGTTTTGATCTATAATGATTGATAAAATAAGTGATAAGAATGTGTTTAAAATATTTATTCATATTTTATACCTTATTATAATTATATATCATTGAGAGAAATCACCCAACTGATGATTTAGGGTTTGTTGTATGTATTTTACCATTCAAGATATGGTGGTATTATTTTTATAGATAATGGTGTTATATATACACTAATACTATATGATTAACATATATATTCAAATAGAAATATTTAAATATGCACTAATGAATATTATCGAATCACATTATGGTTTATTACTACTAAATACAATACTGAAATGGGAATGCAAATAGGGTTTATCATTTATTGAGGCGAAAGGATAGTACTCTCTAATCGATTTTGGTGATTGAAAATGATCAAATGTAAAGGGATTTAAAAGGAGGGATATGAAAATATTATAGGAATGGGATAAATAATATTATTCTAAGATGATCGTCAAAAAATCAAACTATGTAATGATTAAATAGTAGGATAAGCATGACATTTTGATATAGTTGAATGTTTGAAAATTTCCAATGATCAACCATGATTATGTTTGAATTACAATGTTATAAAAATATTTATGATCTTTTTGAATACAAAATTTCAAAAATTAATTTTTCAGGTAGGCTCATAGTTTATCATTTTTTATTCATCTTTGGAATAAAAAGTTTTATAGGGTTTTAAAAGATTATTTTTGGTGGAATCAGATGAAGAGATAAAATATATACTATATATCTCATTTCATGTAATTTCATAATATATATGTTGAGAGGTGAATTTATAAGGGGATGTTTTTATAATTATATTCCCCAGAATGGAAATGGGAATACATTTCAATGTATTTTGTCATTGGACACACCCAAAACATCTAATGGGAACAACTCTATATGGGTTTTAGTCGATTGCATCATCAATTCATAACATTTCGACTATACTAGATATGATTTCACTACACATCATAATTTCATAACATACATTATGAATGTGGAAATTATTTATGTATTACAACATACAAATGTATTAGATAATGACATGGGTTTTTCCACAATGTAATAGTGATGTGTTCACCACGAACATGATATAGAGTTTAGTTTAATCCTTTAATATATTCCTTAGGTAGATGCATATTCGAATATAACCACTCAAACCATATAGTATATGGTGATATATTTTATGTATTTCGTAGGGGGATGGGACCAATTCTTTTATCTAGTTGATTTTAAAATATATAATATTTTTTATTCAGGTATTCAGATGCATCATTATCAATCCATATATTAAAAAAAAGTGTAGAACTACATCAATCTAGGTAAAAATTTTATGAATAATTATATTGTAATATTATCAATCCATGGAAATTGTCTTAAATGTTATACCTAATAAATATTACATCAAGTTATCTAGGATTCCAAAAAATTTATTTATTGAAAATCAACATGGTCATCATGAGTTTATTATGGTTAAGAATGTGTTCCCAAAAATATCCCAATGGGGGTAGGTAATGAGATTAAGAAATGAATTAAAATTGTTCCCTAAATAGATTTTCCCTTTTCATATTCTTGATCTAGTAGGATTGATTACATGGTAGATAAAACATCCAACAATCCTCTTTAAAGTAAACGATGTGTTTCTTTTGTGTCTCTTACAGAAGTACATAATTGATCATTTGGATTTATTGAGCATAGAGGTTATTAATAAATATAAGTATATTTTAAATTAATAATAATTTATTTTAATTTTAAATAATAAAAATTACGTTCTAAAATAACCCCACTCACATGGTCCATGTCTTCTATAAAATCCACAAATATAATGATGCTACATGTGAACATGATGATATTATAAGAGAGAAGTACCCCGAGTTGCTTGTTTCATAGGGATTAAATTTATATTTAAATAATTATTTTAATAGTGGTATAATGGTATACCACTGGATTTTATGAAGTATATACTTTCAAATAAATTTTACATACTTTATTGCATGAATGACACATGAAAATGTGGATTAATGAACTAAATTATACTATTAATAATATTATTTAATCAATACAATTATAGCATATCCCATAAAACAATGGGAATGTATAAGAATAATAACATTTTAATAATTTATTATATTGGTTTAAGATTAAAACTATATATATATATTGTAATTTCTTCGCTAATGCCTTTATATTATTCATATATAAGATTTATAAAAAATGATTTTCATTAGTTTATTATGAAAAAATTATATTTTCATTATATTGATAAACTATTTGAATTTTTTTTTATTTTTGAAATAATCTTTTAAATATTAAATTAGAGTGAATTGTTCATAATTTTTTAAAAATATTACATTATCGATGAATATTTAAAATGACTCTTATTTATTAAAAATACATTTTCATTGAGATAGATTAAATGTAAATTTATTTTAATATAATTGTTAAATATAAATTAGTTCAACCATATCATAATTAATAAAATTTATATAATTTGAATCTATATCATATTGAATTTGGATATTAATATTTTTCAATACATATAAAATCATTTTCATGGTAAAAAAATTTTCCATTATTTATACTTATTAATTTTAAATTATCTTATTCCTATAATATGAATTGAAGTTGGAAAAAACTGATTCCATATTTGGAATCGGTATATGTCATATTATATAAAAAGTTTAACATAAAAATATATTCATAATGAATTGTAAAAATAGTAAAAATTAAATACATTTATTATTATTAAAACCATTTTACTAAGAGATAAACAATAATATAAATCACAAAATTACTTGAAAACATATCAAATAGTATTTAATGATTATATATCATCCTTTACACATATAATTACCATTAATTAACTTTTTTTAACTTGTTTTTTGGTAAAAATTTGATATAAATTTTTATTTTGAAAAATTCAACTTGTCTCTTCTCCAAACTTATATAAAAGAATCATGGTAATCTCTATTTAACACATCCAAATAATTTTATTTCTGACCATTCAAGAGAAAATAAATTCCAAAAATACCCTCCAACATCCTTGTGAAAAAATAGTAACCATTTGAGAAACTGATTAAGTTATAGTTTTAAGGTGGTTGTCCGGAGAAGATATCATTTACAACCACAATATATATTTCCATTTCAACATCCACATAATTAAAATATTATTCAACTATTATTTTATAATAAAATTAATATCGCCCATATATTTACTTGATATTTTTGAAAAGTTCATAAATTTTATCAATCTCTTTCTCTAGAAAAATGGAAGCAAAATCGTTTATCAATTGTATTGTGGACAATGTCCTCACAATTCGACGAAATTCATTTTCAATAAAAATATTTTAATATATAGTTATAATGATGTATTTATAATATTCAAATGATATTTATTAAATAAATATACATAATGAATTATCATATAACATCTATGATCCTATCATTCAATCCAAAGAAAAATAATAGAGGAGCTCATGCGTGTATGGGGATTGCTGCCCCCAAAAAGCTATGTGTTGTGTGTTTTGTTCTATAGATAAATGGATGGTAATGAGGGTATATATATGAATATATATTATATCTATGAAAAAAAATAATCATAAAATGTATAATTAATTTTTACATATCCTTTATTTGGACTTTTTAAAAAATTATGACATTTTTCATATGTATGTACAACCAATTATCTCCATGAATACGGTAAATCATTTTATATCTATAAGATTTATATAATATTATAAATTTATATTTAATTAATATTTATATTATAAATTCAAGGATAATATAATTTATATAATTTAACCATGATAAATGCGAAATTATGGAAAATAAAAAACCAAAACATACATGAAAAATGTAGCTGTTATATAACTAAAATTTGATTTTAACCAATAATTTTTAATAAGTGGTTTAAAATGGAAATAAAGGAATCATAAATGGATTTATATAAATTATTATTGTGTAATAATATATTTAAAATAAATTAATATTTATTTTTATGTATCATAAATAGGTATAACATTTCTCATGACTCGAGGTATTGGAGGTAGTCTCATTTTTTACAAGCGATGCATCTTAGATTAAATAAATGCTTCTATTTTTTAATTTATAAATTTCAAGTGAATGTATTTTATAATTCATATTTTGAAAATTATTGGATAAAATAAACCATCAATGTTTCAATATTTCATGTAATTGTTTATTAAAAATATTCCAATGTGTTAATGGATTTACTTTACAATCTCATTATTATTTTTGGATTATTTATGATAATGTTTTTGATGATGAAATGTTATGATATATCTCTCACGAATCTAATGGTTTTTCATCTCCTATATTTAATTATTAAAAAAATTATTCCATTTAATAATATTATATTTATGTACTCATAATACTGAAAAAATGATTTTAGGAAAAAGAAGCTATATTTTCCTATTTAGTTAAAAATAATTTTTTATGTCCTTATATAAAATATTTATGTTGATAAATTTTACTATTCTAAATTTATTTTAAATTATTTTGTAACAATAATTGTAATTTCAAAAAATATATTAAATGAATCCATATTATAATATTTTTAACTTATTATATTTTTAATATATCCACTTATCAAAAGATAAAAAAATAATAAAAAAATAAATAATAATGAATTCTTTAAAATATTAAAAAATAGATACATTTTTTTAATTGATTAGAAAAAAATGTTCATTTAAAAGAGACTTTTTTTTGGAAAAAATGTTTTTATATGTGAAATTAGTTTTTATATTAATAAATTAAATTCATCACAATTGGGTTGTGATATTAATGAAATATAGAATCTATTTATGAATCCAAATGTTATCAGTTCATCAAATATTTTATTGCTGTCATGAGATACATATATAAATCATGTTTTATAAATAAAATTCATTTTCCTAATAATTTTTTTTCATTGTGTTTTTTCACAATAATTTTTAAATGAATTTTTGTCTTATAAAAAAATTTAATTTTTAACAACGTGTTATTTAATCTAAATTCGGAGGCTTTTTTTAAATATGTACATTTTCCATATAGAATATATGATTAGTAATAATTGTTTTTTTCAATTTGGTAAGATTGAAATGGGTATAATAGTGTTAATAAGTTGGGTAATATTTTGAAATTCAACTAAAACATGAAGATATCTTATTAGTTGTGTGGTTTTTAGCCACTTCCACCCATTAAAACAATATATTTTGACTTTTTAAATATTACTTTGAATAATTATATTCTATTAATTTATGAAATAAATAAATATTAAATGTTTCTCTCTATCATTTTATATAAATAAATTTTTTACATAATGATAAAAATGATAATTTTTATTATAAAATTTTATAAAAAATGAAGGAATATTTATTAAAATTTATTTCTATATTTTTTTCATGTTATAATCATAATTGTTTCTACAACAGTGACATAGTATTTCATCAACTAATAGAAAAATTCAATAATTTAATTTAAAAATATATATATTAATATAATTAGAGTGAGTTTTGTTACTCTATAATTTTTATAGATGCATATTGTGTATTATTATTTTTTAAAATTAATGTGTCAAAATTCATTATTTTTAATAGGATCATTTACATCATATTAAATGAATAGTTTCATAACTGACATGAATTTTAGATTATAATTAATATTAACTTTTTTAATTTTTATGAATTCATAAAAATAATGTCTTCTACTCAGTAAATGGAATAATGTTTTTATTATAAAAAATGATCATTTTACAATTTGATTGTTTATTTTAAAAATAATAACCATTTATGTTTGTAATTGTTTTTACCAAGGTTGTTGTAAAAAAAGATTAAAAAAGAGGTAAATCTAAAAAGAATGAATTAAAATGAAATAAATTGTATTCTTATTTTTATTTTCTTAATCTATTTATTTAGTAGATACAATTTTCACGATTTATTTTATATTTATATAATATTGATAAATTATTATATTATATATTATTTTATTCATAAATTCAATACATGTCCTCACCCTTCTTTATAATAGTAAAACCCCCCATTATCTACTATAGACTATTTTTATAATTTTTTCTCAATCGATAACTAGTCAATTCACTGATAAAATCACCTAGAAATTATCTAGAGGATCATGTATCACTAACAGACATCCTTTATTACCCTTTAGAGGAAATCATATGTAATTCACTGAAAGAAGAGATAATATCCTTAACCAATCACTATTATTTTACTTCTTATATTACCACAACTAAATTTGAGTTGTTTATCAATAAATAATAAATTATGTATCTTAAATATTACTTAATGAAAATATGATTACTAAACCACACTTATTGTCCCTCTTTTCCATACAATTGGGATTAAATTTATTACGTGTGCATGGGTACAACTTACCCTCTCCACAAACAAATATATTTCATTTCCCTTAACCATATATTATGGATGTAAATTTTTATTGGTTTATTTTTTATATGATTTTAACAACATAATTATGCTTATATAATTATATTATCATATATGTATTTTTTTAACTTCATTTCTTTTGGGAAATGATAACACCCCTCAGGTCTATAAGTGGAGTACCACCTCCATGAAAACATGTTATTATTTTATGATTTACCCTTTAATTTGATTGCAATAAGGATAGATTTAATGAATATACATGGTTTATATGTCATAAAATTTAATTTATATATCTGAATTTTTATTTATATTCATAATTTTATAGTCATTAAAAAAGAAAATAGTATTCCTATGTGTGTTCAACCTACCGTATCTTTGAAATATGTAATAAATTATTCCATATACAATTATTATGGATGAGTATTTATATAGTGAATATATACGTTATTAATATCCTGATAAATATTCAGTAGATGACAAAACTATGATCATTTTATATAGACTAAAAATTAAAAACAAAAATTCATTAAAACACTTATATAATAAACACCAAAAAACAATTATTTTCATAAGACATTATTGATTAATGGATGTTTGAATATATAGAATGAATCATATATGAAATCATATATATATAGATAATTTATTTTTACTATATAAGAGGATGTTGTACTTCAATAGATTTTGGATCACTATATTAGGTATTAATATTTAAATCAAAATATAATATATATTTTTTATGATTGAATTATATTTAGAAATTTATATTATCTTTATCCGATAAAAAATTTTAATTTCCATTTAGTCCAGATATTTCATAAAATTACTTTTTCTCAATTAATTAATCATTTATTAAATACTCAAGATCTTAGAGGAATATTTATATAGATGTATGAATTTAATATTTTGGTGAATATTCATTATAAATTTATATATTAGTTATTTTAAAAAATAATTAATGTTATTAATATTATTTTATTAATTTATAAATTCACTGCTACATGATTTGTTTTTTATATATTTTTTTAAAATTAATATACATATCCTTTTCAAAATAATTATTTTTTTTATTTTTATAAAAAATACATGAAAGGATTGTTTTCTATTAACATGTATGGTATGAATGAAATTTCCATCCATAATGATATTTAAATATTTATAATCTCCATTTATATGTTTTCTAGGTTCATTTCAAATTATTATTCTTCTAATAATATTAATTATTATTTTATATTTTAATAAATTCTTTTTAATTTGAATGAGGTTTTTTTGAAAATAAATCCATTTGTTCTTTTAACGAAATTCATATCTCTAGTGATATCCTTTTGTGTTATATATGAGTTAGTAGATAAATCCAATTATTCAATCCTTATATGTTTATTGGACGATTAATGATAATGACTATGAAATGTTTATGAAAACTATTTTTATCTGAAGAGGTATTCGATGATAAAATTTACATAAAAATGACTTCTTTTTCTTTGGTTATGATATGATTAATGTTTTATGATATTATGGAGCACATGTATCTGATTTTAATTATGTGATTCATCAAATATAAATAATAAAAACCTCTAATACATTTGGTAATGATGGATATCTTATCATATCAATAGTACTAGAATAGGGTGTGAACCTAGATAAGAAAGGGGCCATAGCCAGTATAATATTCCTAGTAATGTACCATTGCTAAATGATTTATTAGAGGGTGATACCAATAAACTATTATTGTCTTATAAATGTTCCTTAACTCTTAAGAATATTATTTTTATGGCTATGATTATTATAGAATAATATGACGTTTGAAAATGTAATAAACTCATGACTAATGATAATTATTCTATTAAAATTTATTTCTATTAAATTACCCTTATTTATTCGTTACTCATTATTTTAATCTATGATTTATAGGTTTTAGTTTTTAAATATCATTATCATGTTCTTATATACATATAATCATGTTGTGATTTTGTTCTCATTGATATCTCCATTACTTATTCTTATTAGGTAACTAAGATCACCCCATTCATTGTATAATTTATAGATGATATGATTAACTGTATTAAGTATGATTTCTCTAATAATGGTGATCATTATGAAGAACATAGTTATTTATGATTTTGGTATATTATGTATAGTTTCCTTATTTGTCATAATTTAATAATATGTAAGACCTATAAAAATTGATAATGGATCTTTATGTGTTGAAATGATTATTATTTAAATAAGATGTAATTGCTTTGTATAAAAACTATGAGTCTCTATAATTCAATTATCATTTTGATTGTTTAATCCAATTTTAATTTGAATTCACTAGAAAATTTTTATTCATTTACCAACCCATATCAATTCAATTAAAATATATATATATGTATATATATATATATATATCATTACTAATAGTGAAAAAAATACAACCACAACACCAAACAACACAGAAATCGCATATCATTTATAAGACCCCAAACCGGAAAAATCTAATAATTACCATTTTATAAGCCACCCATATCCACCACCACACCATAGAGCTATATAAATAGTTCCAATATCAAATACCATTATCATCTCAACACTTTCAACAACCTCTATACAACATTAAACATCAAATCACCTGTGTAAACCTTCGTATCAGTACCCCGTATATACTCCAACATTACATATGACAAAAACCATTTCATGGTATCCCGTATCAAAATTTTAATTATAACAATAATAACAGCACATAGAATCACATTTTAGACTCCAGAAAAAATTTACAATGGATAAAATTACATTAATTCATAACCTTTCATAGGTATTATTTGATGAACAATGATTTAGATATGGAATTAAATTCTACCATACGAACATGTTTCGGTTTTCAAACACACAAAACATCTATAATATATTCAATTATCCCAACCATAATGATTTGTATTAATGTAATCAATAATATATAATATAATATTGATAATCATCATAGAATAAAACTGTAAAAATTTCTCCACATTACACATAATTTTATAATTAATAAATTTATTAAATTTATTATATTGACCATTAATATTCACTGGAGGTAATGAAAAATATTGAAATCCAAATATATAAAAATACATTTTGAGGGAGAAAATATCCCTTACCTTAATGATTATTTCTGAATCAAAACATCAAATTGTGTGATGGGGAAGCATCCCATAAAATAAAATTTCATGATGGAAACATCGAACTAACATAGATAATACAATGTGATCACCAAAATAATCCTAAAATATCCCCAAACAAGATCTTTTTCATTGACATGAATGTATGGAATAATAGAAATATCCAACATGGTTATAAATCAGATAACATACATCTGATTTTAGATGATTGACCTCCATAACCCATTGATCAATGTAGATGTAAAGGGGTAGGAAGTGACCCAAAACAGTCGGATTGATTTCTGATACTCTAGTATATAATATATAATCATGTGGGAATTAATTAGAACCACGTAATTAGAAATATTTTGATACTCACCTAATTCATATCGTTCATTACATATTAATGATATCAAATATTTTATCCCAATAATAGAATCCAACTAAAATATTTATACAAATAATTTATAATATATAAAATGTTATTAAAAATTCGTGGCACCTTAGAGACACAAATTGAAAATATGATTTCTCTATTCCCATAATGAATTACCTCTATATAGAACTCCCCACCTACAAAAAATATTTGAAATATGATATAGATGAATTGTGAATTACAATCACATATAGTAAATTACCCTATCATATTCTAAACAACCTACTAGAGAAAACATCATCTCCGACATCCTCTGGTCCCTTCTCATGAATCCAATGAACACCTCCAAAACCACATTTTAAATGTAATATTCTTACAATGGATTAGAAATTTCAATTTTAATTAATATTTAACATGTGTTTTATGGTTTTATAACAATAATACATTTATTGGGTTATATCAATTCATCATTGATTATAATATTCCAAGATAATATTTTAATTTTTTTATTTCTTTATTTCATCTTGTTTAATAAGGAATTTTTTTCTTTACATTACTATTAAATTGACTAATTATCAAGTATATGACATGATCATTGTAAGTCTTTATAATATTAAAATTTTTCCCTTTGGGAATTAATAATATATTATTGGTCTATCTTTATTTATGAGGTTTATATAACTCTCCATGACATGATATGTTGTCGAAATTATTATATAATGACTATATAAACATTCATTTTGATTCATTTAATTTAATGGATAAAGATATTAAATTACCAATGTAGTAACGATTTATATGATACAATGTTATCTTATTTCAATATTTGATATGTTCAAATACACTTTTTGGGGGATAATATGTTATTACATTCATGATCCAATTCTATTTTATTATTATCTTATAATGTGTACTGTCTAAGTGATTTGATTCACTTTTATTCCTTATTGATTATTGAAACATAAAAATGGTTTATTATAGGTTATATAAATTGAATATATTATTTTAGATCGAGAATTATTATCTTCTATATACATGTTTCTAAAATGTTTTTAATAATGTTATTTAAAAAAATTTAAAATAAATAAGTTATTTTGCATGATCATTTTAATTCCCCTGATTTTATTTAAAGGTAAATTACATAACAATTTTTTTCATGTGTCACTTTTTTGATTCTCTTAAATAGTTTGAAAAAAAATATTATAAGAAATTCATTGCATCACCACAGTTTCCTACTATCATGATAAGTCAATTTTTTCATGTATCCATTTTCTATTTCTATGGTTCTACTTAATTGAAACATGTTTATGAATATTAATAAATAATATATTTTTTAAAAAAGTTTAGAAAAATGGAATGGGGTTTATTTTCTGACAAATTTTTCATATGGTATGTCAATAATTTAATAAAAAAACTAATGATTATAGACATGAAAACCTAATGATAAAACGTAATAATATAATAATTATTCATTCTCTTCTTGATTTATGAATTTTTAAAATATATTTTCATGGAAGCCATTATTTTCAATGGGTAAATCAATTATTTATTAAACAATAATTATATTAATAAATAAATGGGAAAAAATTTATTTTCTGTGATAATTTTTTATTTGGACATTTTTATGATAAAGCATGATCTTGATATAGCCAATGATCATTAGTGATACTAATATTTATCTCTAATGAATTGGTTAAAGGTGTAGAATTAAATTATTATAGAAATATCCTTTTAAATTATTTAAATTTAAATGATACATTATTCTATTTCTGATATATTTGGTTAGAGTGATGAGAAAATTATATTGCATGCTACCAAACTGAATTATCATTGATTTTTTTGATTTATAATGGGCCCATTGTTGAATGATTATTTTAACAGTGACCATGAATCATGAATCATATGAGTCTCATATTATGTTAAATCATTAGGTCATGTCACATGATATTTGTTCTATGATCATGTATGTTGATTATCCCAAAAAAACCTTTACTATCATTTAATTATTGCTATTGGAATTCAATAATTAATGAATATGATTAACCTTTTTGATAATTTTATCGAATTAATTCTTACACATTCAATTTATATAGGTTGTTGAGAGTGTCATTATGCATGATATTTGAAATATTATTTCTATATTAAAATAATAAAGTGGAAGATGATGTATATTTTTTCAATACTATTTATTTGGAAGAAATTTTTGTTGTTGTTTTTTTCCGAAATCAATGAAAAAAGTGGATATTAGTTATGAAAATTTTACAATATATTTCAATTATGGTTTATATTTAAGATAAAAAAATTGGGTCAAAATTATTAGAATGATTTATATAAATTTTGAGATTATGTTTCAACACTATATAATAGAGTTTATGTATTGTTATGTAATTGTTTCATTAATAGATGCTTATGATTTGTTTGAAATGGAAATCATGTAACATTCAGTTACCTTTATTTATGTAACTACTGTATCTATTCAGTACTCCATTTATGTTTGTTTGTATTTAATACCCATCATTCAAGTGATTTTTTTTTTCAGGAAATGAACTAAATTCTATTGATGTGTGTCTTTTTTAATTTATGGATTCAATGAAAAATAGTGTTTATGGATCAATGGGGGTAATACATAAATTCAGATAGCATCAAATATGGTTCCGTATTTTTCTGAAAAATATAAATTTTAGACTACCTTTTAGAAATATTAACACTATAAACTAGTTAAATTAGGGTTTTCCATTGAATGGTAAATAATGTGAGTCCAATTTATGAAAGAAAAAATTATAATATAATAAGTATTTTTATAATGTGAATGGGATAATCTAGATTAAATCAATATGAGGAAACATATTTTTCAGTTTAGATTAATATTTTTGGAGTTGAAAATGAGAATGATATTCATTAAATTATTTATTTGGCTCTGTTATTCATCATACTCTACACACCATGTCTCTTTAAAATTCGACGTTTATTCCACCCTATCAATCCATAGAGGTATTTTTTATTGTCTATTCATATCTACATTATTCATGAAAAATCCATTTTTTCATTTTATACCCATGTAATTTGTGACACTACTCCTTGTTAGGATTTTTTTCATGATTCTTTAATACCTTTAGTTGTGTATGTGGATATGGGTTTATTTTTGGATCATTTTGGGATCAATTTCTGTTTCCAATAAATGAATTGTTCTTCCCCATTATGTCCTTTTTTTATAGTAAAATAATCTATTTACCAATTTGTATTATTCAAGGAAATTATGTTTCTTATATTCTTGATATTGGCATATCTAAGAATGTTCTTTTAAATCATTCATTTAATTACATTCATGTGATTTACATTAGGATTCTCATTCAAATTAAATTACAAGACATTATAATGTAATAGTAGGAATATATACATGTATCTAAAATAGGTTTATTTAAAAATAATATTAAAAACCATGTATTTTATTATGTTATTTAATTGGAGATTTTTATTTAGAAAGAATTTTGACAGACATATCAAATTAGGTATCCTTAATTGAATTATAAAATATGATTTTAATTCAATTGTTCTGTAATTATATAATAATGTTTAACTTAAATTAGTGTTTTTAATTATACTAGAGGTTTTATTCATTGGAAGGAACATTATCCTTTGTTGGGGATTTACATTTTTTCTATATATAATTTCTATTTGTTAAAGCCCAAATGGTCTGGAATTTAATTTATGATTGGATTTGCACATATTTTTATTTTCAAAGTTATTCTCTAACTTGAATATTTAATAGTGTATCCATTTTCATTTCTAATATTCTCTCCCATAATATTTAATAATTGACACCCTCTAGGTTTCGGTGAATTTTTTGTGTATTTTCGTAACCAATAGAGGATTTTAAAAAATCTTTTTATTTTTTATAAATAATATTCTAAATTGTAGTTTAATTAATTATTTGACACTATGATTTATTGATATTAGTTTTTTAAAAGTTTCTTTTGTGGTATCTTATTGTTCCTTTTTCATTCACCATAATTTTTTCAGTCGGTAGTTGTATATTTTATATAGTACGAATCATGTAAAACTATGATATTTATCAAGCATAATACCCTAATAATTTTTTAAATATATATTTCGAAATAAATTTTATTCATTTTGATATTTTTCATTATAAAAAACAATATGTTTATAAATAATTCCACAAAATAATTATTATAAATGAAATGTGAAATACAATTAAAATACAATTATTTAATTTTAAGGTCATAAATGAAATATTATAATGGGTTTTGTGAATATTAAATAATTTTTTTGAAAATATATGGTTTAATAAAGTTTGTCAAATGATTCAATTTATAAGAAATGAATAACAAAAAAATAACACATGTTGAATAACATTAATAAAATGTATATAATATATATTTCATAAAATATATAACATTTAACTATTGTTTTTTTCTATAAAATGAATTTGAATAAATAAAATTAAAAAAAATTATTTTCTTATAAGAAATTTTGACAAGTTTTAAACCCTTATTATGAAACCAATATATGACACTTTTATATAATTTATATGGAAAAATAATTTAATTATATAATTAATTATTATAAAATATATTAAGATTAATAGTTTTACATTTTCTAAAAATAATTATTAATCAATGAATAGGGAATGAGGATTGATTTTCATAGAAATATGTATTTTCTAAAGTATTTAATACATCAATTTACATTATTGATAATCATTAAAAAATAATTATATTATTTTAATTAAAATAATTCAAAAATAATTTTTTAAATTATTTAATACATGAATTTTTAAAAAAAACTACATTTTAAAAATAGATTTTTTTAAAAAAACTATTTCCATTTTATATTTTCTAGATTAATTATAAATTATATTACTCTAATTTATTATTTTGAATTTTTAAAAATGGATTCAATATTTGATTTCAATATTTCCAAATTTAATTAATATTTATATTTTATTATTGGACAATAGAAATATTAATCATGGTTAATTTTATTACCATGGTAATTGGTAAATTAGGTAATTAATGTTAAAAACAATGATAGTATGTATTATAAAATGACATTAAAACATGTTTTAATTTTATTGACTCAGATGTTTCAACCATATTCACCCTTAATTCAGTAATATGATTTTTTATGGGCATTTTAATTTTGTTGTGAACATTATAGAAACATATTTTAATAAAAGTAAAATATGACAAAGTCTTGTTTTAAATAACTATAATATATTAATTTATGTTTATCAAGAGGATATGATTAAATATAAGTCTTTTATTGTTAATATATTTATTATTTTTATGGTAATTTATTTATAATTTTTAAGGAAAAACTAATTATCACAAATTCATACATAAAACTGATGCAGTAAAAATGAAATTAATATTAAAATAAAATAAATGATATAAAAATTAATTAGGTAAACATAATTTGGGATATTAAATGTGATCCATTAATTTTTGTGTTAATATTAATGATTTATTATTTAATAAAATTATTTTTTAATGTTACAAAATTATTATTTCAGTTTTTATTTTTAGCAAAATGAATACTATCAAAACATACAATAATTATATATTACTGGATTAATATTTTTGTAAATTATTTAAAAATAATAATAATAATTAAATAAGAAAAATTGAGATAATATATTATCTAAAATGTCATCCACTATTCAAATTATAACTATTTATATAAGTCCCTTTTAAAAATTCATTAATATCAACATTATTTCATAATTTACATATTTATACACACATCCACATTTAAACAATTTCATTATTATTCTAGAATAAAAATTATTAAATGTCAATTATGTAAATTTATCATATTAAAAATTTCCTATTAAAAATAAACAAATACAACCTATTATAATTTTTTAATACATTTAATCAAATGAAATATATTTTTTCCCATTTTTTTTCATTAAGATATCCAAAATCTATAACCTGGTTATATTTTAAAAGAAATATTTTAAAATAAAAAAAGAAAACCCCACCTTAAAGATAAAAATAATTTGGCCCAACGGATGACTCCTCATAGTTTAAGAAACATAATTTCCAATTAACACCAAGGTAATCATATAAGGTATATGAAATAAGTTTCAAGGAAAAAAAATTATCATTATCGTATATGAAAATTTATAATGCATTATTGTGTCCCCTATAATATATAAACATGGAAAAATAAATCATGACTTTGGAAAAAAATATATTAGATCACAAAACTTATATTCATTGATATCCTCTCACATGACCCTGACTATTGACTTGATATAATATTGTATCAAAAAATTGTTGTAAAATTTTATAAAATATGGTATATATGTATAAATTATAAAGGGATCAATTTATTGAACCATCAAATGAATAGATAGATGCTTTTTTTAGAATTACACATGGTATCAAATATTTGAAAAATAGCACTAATAATGTCCAAAAAATAAAGTACACACTCCCTTGGATAAGGGAGAGATTCATAGTGTGAAACTAAAGATGATGTGACTGAAATTTGGGAGGAAATCCTTCGCATTCATAATAAACTCATGATGTAACGATGGTACATTTTATACTTGTGATGATAAAAATGCTGTATTATTGTAGTTTTTCAAACCATGTGCCAATAATGATGGATTATCCATCAAAGGGAAAAAAAATCACAATGGCTACTATCGGGGTCTGTAAAAATGGGATGAATTTGTGTTAATTTGTTATGCAATTTGGGTGACCTAATTTTTTTGTTTACTAGTGTATCATGATGAACTATGAAAAACTATCGACCCCCTCATTCATGACATGTATTTAGAGTGAATAGTAAGAAATATTCATGGTATTTCAACACTCTATGTGTTTTATTCCCCGACATTTAAAATTTCATGTCATGAATCCCCATAAAACACCCAATACCTTACCTACTCCTAGGAAAATAAATAAATGAGTTATTTAAAATATATTTGAAAAATGTTTAATCAAATATACCTACACGGTGGTTATAATTTACACAACAACTATTGGATGAATAAATACATAATCCCTCCTTTTTTAGGTAACTAACTGAAAGAAAATTTGTACTAAATCCTACATCCTCTTGTGGAATCGAGAAGTTATTATAATTACAACAAGAATAATAAAATATATACTTTAAAAATCATAAGTATTTTATCATATACATATGTATCTCTAAATAATTATCCGTTGTGTTTTAAAAATCATTTCTATTATCTATTTACAAAAAATATTATCTCAACTATCTAAAGGGTTATCTATATCATTAAAAAAATATGCATCCTTGAAATTTCTATTATTGATGTAATTTATAACTTCTTTATTATTCTTAATTGATATCATTATTATCATGGATATTATTAAAACCATAATCATATACAAAATGTGACACATTGTACACATACTCTCATATTTATTACATAATCAAGTACTTTTCGTTCTCTTATTGATAGAGAATACTTTATGAAAAAAGAGAAATACATACATGATTTTTTTATTAAATAATTCTCAAATAGCTAACAGATTTAGAGAATAATTGAATTAGAACATAATATAAATTTTTAAAAAAACATCACATTTTCAACTTATTGAAATTTTATATCACAAGATTAGATATTTCATAATCCCTAAATAGACTTTGAATTAATATAAAAACTCTCCAATAATTATATCATATTAGAATTATCTTCTGTAATAATTTTTTTAAATCCTGGGAAAAGAGAAACATGTGAGGTAGTGATCATAGATGCCCAGTAAAGGTAACATTATAACTATGAAAATCATTTCATAACAATGAAATAAGTATTTTAGTAGGATTTGATAAAGAAAATATAATTTCATAATATAATAAACTTGAAATAACTTTTTATATATTGGAAAAAAGAAGATATTAATATATTATTATCATATAAATAAATGAATCATCTATTATGAAATGCTTAATTTTAGATTTATAAGTTCATACCAAATTCATGAAATCCAGATCATAGACACCAAAATATTACTATCATAGAAATATATTATTCTAGAATAGAATTCAGAAAATTACCCAATTATATTTATATAATGATAAAAACTAATTCTTACTCGAGATATATAATATGGATTGTAACCGATCAACTTTTTATTTACAATTCATAAGTCATATGCTGAAATTAATAATAATTTCATTATCAAAAATTTCATTTAATTATTAATATTGATCCTCTAATTCTATTATTGTATCCATGATCCAGACAATTTTTGGAGATGACACATGATTTTTTTTCAAGGACACTTTGGTCTTATTTTTGATTATATATTTATTGGGTTTTATATTGGTTAGTGTTTGGATGAATCCCTATATTGTTTAAAGGTTATTGATAATTTCATTCTTGGATCATGGTTTTCCCAAACCGTGCGACAAGCTCCAGTAAACCATGGAGCCTCTACAATAATGAGATTCTATGGTTGGTTCACAGTTTGGAAAACTGTGAAACCAATTAGTAGTAATGCTGAAACAACAATGTAGTTTTGCATTTTTAGGCACCCTATTAAGGGAAAAATTATTCCACCAACATCAAACAATGAATATGGAAATATAAAAAATTCATTAGATTTTTTATGAACTATCTTCTTATATACTTAGACGTATCAGAGTTGACACTCATTAATTTATCTCATTTTTTTTATCCCTTATGGATTACAAGGGAATTAAAAATTGTTCGAAGAGAATCGATAAACATTTATACATATCATCACCTATAATGGTTAAAGATATCATCCCAATTAGTTTGCACCAACTCTCAATTATTTCTTTCATATTTTGAATGGATTATTTCCACTGGTGGAGATGGATTTAGATCATGTTTCTGATATATGTCAATCCACATTATTTTGGAATGATTTTTTTGATCTTTAACACTTTTTTCGTTGTGAAATTGAAGATTCCTCTTCAATTTTGTGATTTCTAGTCGACAATGTCCATTAATGATATTGAGATAAGTGGTCTATTATTCAATTCTCAAAGTCACTATTTCAATTTCATTTATAAAATTATGAAATATCAACTTCATGATTATTAATTAAATCATCAATTGAGTTATTAAATTTAGTAAAATAACTAATTAATGGATTTCAGAATTGATTGTATAACAGTTTTTTGAAATTACACAATTATTGGAAATGGATAATTGGTTGACTAAAGGAATAGTGAAATTGGTCAATTGATGGGATTTTTATATTTATTGATTAATTAAATGATGAAATGATTGATTAAATTGGTATTATGGGATGTTTTCTTTATCCATGATGATTTGTTAACTTATATAATAAATAAAATTCATTTTATTCCATTGTGGTTGTTTGTAGATATGAAATAGATTCTAATAAATTTTCACAATTCATGACCCTAAGAGCCTGAAAGAGTGTTTCTATATAAATATGAAAATATTTCATCCTCCAGTCAAAATTCAATTTTCATCTATAGTTATTTCTTTCGGAAAATTTATTTAATAATTATATTTATAATGGGTTATGATTATTTAATGATATTTTTTAACATGATTTATTTCAAAAAAATGATTGAAAGGAATCTTTGGGGAATTTTTCTAAAAATGGGATAGTTATTGTCTTTTTAGTATGAATGTATGAAAGAAATGTTTTATTTTAAATTATATGATATGATTATTATTTTACAATGTCAAAATTACTCCATAACTTTAGTCATCGTCTCAATTTTACCATGCTTATTTTAAAATATTCTTTTCCAAAAATTCTAAATCAATATATATTAATTATATGAGTTAATATTGAAAATTATATTTTACTCAAAAAATATTCAATATAATTTAAT
Source organism: Viscum album (assembly GCA_963277665.1). Lineage (NCBI taxonomy): Eukaryota > Viridiplantae > Streptophyta > Magnoliopsida > Santalales > Viscaceae > Viscum > Viscum album. The sequence goes on along the minus strand of OY728156.1, from coordinate 1,796,509,675 downwards.
GGAATTTTTATCTAATACGGGATACATGGAAATTATATATTCTCTCTTATAGATTATATCCAATTATTCAATTATTATTCATTCACTAGGTGGTTTATGATTATCTGATGACATTTTTATGAATCATGTTTCTTTTCCATGTATTATGCCATGATAGAATTTATATTGAAGCCATTTATTTTTGACATGTTTGAATATGATTAATGTTTATGATCTTTTTTCAGACATATTTAAAATTTTCAATAAGTGACTAATGATCAAATAATTATATATACATCCAATGAATTGTATAATTATGGATATCTCATTAAATGAATAGAACTTGAATTATGAGTGAACCTAGTTCTCAAGGGGACTCTACAAAATATGATAGTCTTTGTAGTGAACCATGAATACTATGATGGGGTTATGAGTGAATATAATTAACTATAATTTTATGATAATTTATTATTTATCCATAATAAATTAATTTTTTATGAATACACATATTCCACAAAGAGATTAATTTTTCCGTTGTTATGTATTATTAGATTGTTTTCTTATTTTCCTTTACGATTCATATATTATAAACTACCAACAATTTTGAAGTTATAGAAAATTAAATAAAATATTATGAATGTTTGATTAATTTTTTTTATAATGTTAACATACTATTTTTATCATGTATTTATAATGTTATCATCGTAATATATGTATTTTCTATTAAATAGAATCTGATCTGACCATTTTTTTATTGTTCTATTTCCTAGGTGAAGATGAATGGTATTAAGTATGATATCTCTATTAAAGGTTATAGTTATGAATAATATAATGGTATATGTTATAGTTATATTATTATCATGTATCTTATTTCTAAAAACTTTAAGTGATAATATATATAAACTATTATTTCATGTATTTTTATGTAACAAAATGTGTATTCATTTAAAAGATGTAACATCTATGTATGAAAATTATGGGACACTGTAGTTAGTATAAATTAATAGTTTAGTTATATTTTAAAACTATGATGTGAAGTCATTAATTAAGACCCATATGATAATAATATACATAGAATAAATTATTATTTTATTATATTTAAAGGAGTGTGATTATCATTGAAAAACATCCATTCCTATGTAATACATGTGGACATTGTTTTTGAAAAAATACATATAGGGGTAATAACACAAAAAGTGTTGGATGAGTATATCTTGACCATCATTATTGTGCATCATTACAATTTCATTTCTATCATATCCCTCACATATAATTTTTACCCTCATCTCTTATTTTCATCTCACTTCCAAAGACTGTGGGTTCCACCAATACATATAAAATGTAATTCAATACATTCCTCCCTACATCATAATAGAATTATGATGATTATTAAAAACATCAATAAATTTATTTGTATAAAATATTGGTAGTATTACCAAACATGATATTATTTGAAAATCTAATATGAATTTCGAGATTTATGTTGAGGTAATTTAAACTTACTTATATTTCCATAGTAACCGCACCATAATCAAGAAATTTTTATATTTTCCGGTGTATATTATGCCCATCAATTTTTTATGATACAAATTATGAAATTTTTTGGTACTTACAAATCCTTATAATGATATATCATTAATGGGAATTGAGTTACAAACATTAAAAATGTGGTAATGTTATTATGATACAATCACATTTTTCATTGAGATTTATTTGGATTATGATTCCAATGCGGAGAATCAGCCATCTAGTTAACACCCTAAGATATTTGGGAATTTATTTTTGAATAATTTAATTTTCATCGAATTCATTCAATTCATTAGGTAAAAAATTCCATTGACCAAGAACTTACTTTTCATGGGCACACAGAATTCCTTGTTTCTACAAAACATATTTTTATTATTATAATTATTTGAACTAGATAAATATTAAAAACTAGTTAAACATAATTTTCAAATTTTTTTAAACTCGTTTTATATATAATACATTTTTATAATGATTAATATTATATTTTTCTATACTCTATATGTTTGAAAATATTATTTTCTCCAATGAACATCTTTTCATGTCCATCTAAAAATATTAATAAAATTAACTTTGGAAGCATTATGAAATTTATTTTGATAATATAAAATAAATTTTTTAATATAGAATGTTGAAATGATCAAATGTTTATTTTTTTTACTTTTGTAAGAAATATTATTTTTTTATATGAATAGTGAAAAGTAATTAATTTTAAGTAAAAAATGTGTTTTCGATGTTTGTTTCATATAGTAAAATGTTATATCAACAATAATTTAAGGTATAATTAAATAAAATATATATATATATATATTAATCAAAATTATTTCATTGTATAAAATTTCATATTCAAATTTCATATAAAAACATTTCAGTAATTTGATCAATTTTAATTTAAAAAATATAGTATCATCCATTTTGGATGATTAAATTTAAAATAATTCCTGCCAATTATTTGATCAGATTTTGAAAAAATGTATTCCATATTTTGAAACAGAAAATTTTTATAATATCTAATACGAAAAACATATTATTTTTTCAAAAAGTTTAGTGTATATAATTTAAATAAGGTAATATTAAGCTTAACAAAGGATGAAACCGTAAACATAATGAACAAAATACCTATAAAATTGTCCAAAATCCATAGTATGGACATAATTCAACCCCTAACTCCCTTGGATTAAAATTTTAATAGTATTGTATTTTCATTACACTATAAACATGATGGTGGAATTCATTTTACAAAAATTTAGAAGAGCTCAAATCCTCCTACACTATAAAGGCCTCGTCTTCTACCACTTATTAGCACCTCTCTAACCAATTATGAATAAGATAATATATACACAATGTAGTGACCATAATAACCTCATTCCACTATTGAGCTTAATTTTGGAATGAATGTAAATAATGGAATCCCTTTGGTGAAAAATAATATGAGTTAACAAAAGAAGAGTTAACATCCTTCCATAAGTTCTTTTATATTATTTTTATTATCCATCACATCAATTATTAGTTTTACTTACACACATAATAACCTCATTATACAATATTTAATTTTTTTCTATGTTAGGTATTCATCCTGAACATACACACAATTCCATCTAATGAGTAACAAACGTAGCATTATTTTATACGATGAACTACAACATCAAAAAATGATGATGTTCATTTTATCATTACCACCTGTTATGGTTGGAAATTATGATGGTAAATCATTGATATATGATATTTATGATGTATTTATAACTTATGTATTATATAACACATACCATCGTGCTATTATTTTCGGTAAATACAATAACATCTTTTGTGGAAGTATGGACTACCGCCTCATCAAAGCAATGTGATCCATTTACACATAAATGGGATGTATTAAGGATGATTTTCGTAAGATTATAAGATATATATGATATAATAATACTACATTAATGATATTACATAAATATATAAATATATTTTAATCATGTTATTTCTTTCAATACACCTTGAAAATGGGAAAAATGTTCATCTGTATATACAACCAACTGTTTCGATGAATGGTGTATTTATTTTCATATAATTGTTTTATATATATATTTATAATTTTTTTGGAACTGAATATATATATATATATATATATATATAATATTTTGTGTTTTAAATTCCATAAATAAGTAAATAATTATTTATTTAAGAGGATCAATAATGAAAATCAAAAGACGTAAAATAAGTAAATATGTCATTACCCAAAACGTTAAGTTAACATAGAATTGTTAATAAATAGGTAATTGAAGGCCATAATAAAATATTTTATGGTAGATTATATATGAATATGGTTATGTGATAGATTTATTATAATCTAATAATTATTTTCTTTATTCATGAATGTGTACGATGAAATTCAAAACATATGGTAAGGGAATTTCATCTCACATTTCATTTTTGTGAGATAATTTCCATATTCTTAACTCAGTTGTTTTGTGTGATGTTTATACTCACATAAGATTTATCAAATAATTAAATTATAGTTTTTATTATATAAAATTATTTAAATTGTTCTACTATTACTTGTGGATCCTGATTCCGATGTTACATATATTGTACAATGTTTATCATCTCATATTTATTTTCAATGAGATACAAAAAATGTTCACCAGTTATCTCATTTATGTGATTTTTAAATTTCCAATGGAGGTATCATTTCATTATTATATATATATTTCTATACTTTTATATATACATTTTATTGGCATCCTTTCATGGGTATTATGTATCAAAAGTTACAAAATCAGTAAAATAATTTTGGCTCAATTTTACTTCATGAGACACATTCAATTTTATTAATGTATATTTTCCATGATGTGTATATACAGACATAGACATATTATTTCATGAATCTAATTGTTTCAAATATATATTATGATTTATTTAATATTATTATTTCCATTGATTTATGCTTCAATGATTGCCAATTGGTAATAGTTTATAGCTTTAATTTCACTCTCTAGAGAGATTATTTATGACTATACTCCCATTAATTAAATATTTTGACCGATCACCCATCAACACTGACATGTTTTTTACCCATGTTTATTCATGATCTATCATTTTAAATGTATAATTATCCAAATATTTTGTACATAATATAGTCAATAATGTGTTTTTATGAAATCCCGAATTTACCTCTCTCATCTGTTAGAAATCGATGTTCCTTCAAAACCATGTTATATATTTGGTTTCAAAAAACATTCTAAAATTTTCTTATGGTACATAAAAATATTGTACCCATGTTTTATCTTTTAAATATAGTTAATATTTTTTGAATAAATCTTCTTGTCATTTTCTGTTTGGGGAAAATTTTTAAACATTTTACGGTGCAAAAGTAATGTTCACCATATATGGATTTAACACCCATTGTGGTCATTATTTCCCTAATGATTCTATTATAATATTATAATGCAATTTTTTATGGAAATGATTTAATAATATTTTTTATATTATTTTATTTTATGTTTTTTTCATAGAAAAAGTATTTGAAAATATTGTTAATCATATTTTATAACTTTTCTAGGAATATTAATTTCAAATTAAATTCAAGAATTCATTCTAAACTTTATATATATTATTTATGAAAATGGTTTTCAAAATTATTTATATTATAATGAATCTTTATCAGTTGTAAATGGATATTTTCCTCATGAAAATTATTTGAAATACATTTCATATTTTTTCCATCTATGATTATATCCATTGATGTTACTCATTTTTTTATGGGAAATGATAAAAATATTCGAATATTATTCTTTCCAAAATTGTAGATGTTTTATTGAAATGATATTTTTTACACCCATTTCTCATCCATGTGTTATATTTTTTTGAATCCAACCTCTTTAAATGGGTTTTGATTTAATTAAATTTTTATGAAACCAATCTATTTTCAATATCTTTTTATGTGATGAAATGTTAATTATACCAATTTCATTTCATGGGTTATGATTGATATTATAAATTCCATATCATTTTATGGGTCATAATATAATGAATGTTTTATTTTATTAAGGAAAATGTATGAATGATTTTTTATGACATTATTTGGACCTATATTCTCCTCTAATATATCAGTTGATCATATCTTGTATATGAGTTAATAGGGTACACATGGCGTAACACATGCTTAAAAGTAATAGGTTACATGACATTTATACCTTATGTGAAAGAAAAAATCAACAGATGATTATACCAAGTCTAAAATTATATTGGTATATTGGTTATATTACAATCATTAAATTACGAGAATGAACGGGTTGTAGAGTTAGACTAAAATTGAGATGGTATATGGGTTTTACTGCATGATGTAAAGTAAGTGATCATGTGGGTTATATCCTATGACTGAAATTAAAGTGGTATACGAGTTGTATCCTAATACTAATAATATGATGGTACACGGTTTGTAGACCAATGATAAAAAATAATCATGTACATGGGTTGTAAACCACGAATAACATGTTATAATTTTCATGGTTGGTTTCCTTAATAGAATATTTTTTATTCTTATGTGTACATCAAAAGTACAGTGTCTTTTTCTATAGTTATGCCTTCATGTCTTCTTTTTTCATTCAAAAAAGATTCTTATCATATGAAATTCAAACCTATATTCCATGATTAATGTTTCTGATCATTGATATTCAGGGTTTGATCTTTAAATGTTATGATTATCTAATTTTAGCATTATGTTCATGTATTTTTTATGTATTGACATTGTTTACCCTTACTATGAATTTGCGATCACCCCTTTCTTATGTTCCATTTCCAATGTTTATGAAGAATGGGTTTTATATGGGATTAAATTTGGGAAGATATATTCGAGAGAAATTGAATATATTTTAATGTGTTAGAATATTTATATTCCAAATGATAAAGGAAGTATACTATAATTGACTATGGGAACATTTTATGTAATGTTTTCTGTATTTTGTAAAAAAAATATGTAATTTCATTGCATTAAAATAAAGGGTATCTAATGTTTCCATATGAAAAAAATATTATCTAATCATTGAAAATAATGATGATAAAAAATTAGTGAGATCCCGAGGAATATTTCTAATGATAAATACAGGGATGTCTCTAAGGAAAAGATTATGGAGAAGGAAATATAAAGGAAAACGTCTTAGAATTTTGTAATAGGAAAGAGTAACTGGATTCATTGAAATAAAACCTTATATTGATACTAATTGTGTACATGAAACTATCACATATTTACCTAGGAATAATAACTCCAACAAGGTGCTTAGTCCTAACTCAATCGTAACCTGCTACATGAAAATGACCCTTAATGTGCATCTCATTTGACCCTCAAAGGGGATATTCATTAAGAAATCACAAACTCTTAATGATCCATTATGAAGGATCTAAAAATATTTTGGTTTTGAATAAGCTTGAATAAACCTAAGGTGTAATTATTTAGACAACCTATATATTGTCTTTCATCATGTGGTTCCTCACTAGGATAATTGTTTCTTACTCAAATTTTTTTAGTTTTTTTCAATGGTGGGAACCAAAAAAATATTAGTTATCATTGAATGTAAAAAATAATTTTCTAATGAGTAGGTAAGTGGGAATATAACATGAGGGAATGATATTTTGACTATACTAATTCAGCTATTGCAATATAAGATTAACAATGTTAACTTGGGTGATGTTTCTAACAAATAGAATAAGTGGTAGATGTAATTTTGTAAATGTTCACAGGGTAAGGAACATATATGAATGAAGATTTATCTTCCTACATGTCCTGAAGAAGAGAATAAGAACCTTGATGAATACATCAAATTAAGTGGAAGATGATATCTATGTGAAAAAAATGGTCATAGGGTTACAAATATTAATTGAGTTCAATGTCTTATATGTGGAGAACATGGATTTAACCAAAATAAATTACCTATCCTATGAATTTACTTCGATGAGAAGTTTCTATTTCTTTCAAATCATTAATTTTTAAGGAATGATATATTTAAGTATTTGGATTCCAAAACATTGAATGGTGAACTATATAAGAATAGTTTAGTTTATGGTTTTTCTAGAAATTTACAAGAATATTTTTATTTGTTATGAGATACTAAATATGTGATTTTACAAAAAGTGATAAATTGATTAAGGGAAGGTGTCCCTTATTTTATTCTTGATGTTGAGATAATGGTCATTTGACAGTGAAATTTTGTATGTGAATATGTAAATTGTATGGTTTTGATTACCTAAGAACTAATAAATGATTTGTTGAAAAATTATTCTATGTTATCATGGAAGATGTTTTAATCTTATTGTATTTGATGAATATATCCAAAAATTATTTAAAAAATAAAGAATACATGTTTTCTTGAACTATTTATGTTAATTCATGTAGTTACATTGTTTCAAGAGAATATATGATGAGTATATTCACATGTTTTGATTTGGAAAACCAAGAGCTAAATTTTGGTATATGTTGGATCAATGATAGTCTGATTCCATTACAATATTTCTAAAGTTTTGGATTTTAAATTTTAGGAAGGGATACATGTCTATGAATTTATGAAATAACTAAGTTAAACATCATATAATTTATATAATTATAGAGTTTTTATTGAAAACATTATATAAATGATATTTAGTGATTAACCTTATTTTAAGGATATACATCATATTTATTATGGAAATTATATGAATGTTAATTTAGAAAAAGAAAACATGTATGATAGGTACAATATCATGTTGTCTAGAAATTCCATGGGTATTGAATCCATGACAAATGGATGATAATGGTTTCATGCCTACCATTAGCTGATGTGTTATCTTTTTTATTGCGTAATTAATTTTAGTTAAAATTAGTTGAATAAATATTATTGATGAGCCAATAAGGTCACTTCATATTTTTATAGTTTAATGTATTAACCATATTGATTTTAAAAACCATTATTGAGTTTCTATGGGTAACCATTAGGGATCCAATGTTCCCTTTTTAATTGGAATTTTTAGTATTCATTTTTATAATGATGGTTCCAATGAAAGAAATATTCATGTACATAACCTTTGATTACCCAGATAAATTTCAGGGGATAATATAATTTTAATAGCCTTAGAATGTGACAACTATATTTTTTATGGTTTTTTCTGAATAAATTAATTTTTCATTAATGTCTTTTATTTCAATAATCTAAGCATTACTTTCAAATGACCTAGTTTTGGACTATTCTACACGCAACACTGGGTTTCTACTAAAAATAATATAATGGTATAATTATTTAAATGATATAGATATACAATAGATATTAAAAATAGAAATCTGAATAGAAATAATTAAATTTAAAATATATTTATATAATTTTTTTATATAAATAGAACATATTAATAATGAAATATACATTTTTTGGTAAAGAATTTATATGTTTAAAAGAACTATTTTCTTAAATGAACTGCTTTTCAGGTTCTTACATGAAAAACAATAATATATATTTTAGAAACATTAATAAATTTATTATTATAAGATAATATTATTATTTTAATTTATATTATAAAAATTATCATTGGGTTTTTCTGGTTTTTTCTGAGAAACATCATTTGTATATGAAATGTGAAAATGAATGAACTTCAATTTCAAAATTATTTTTCATATATATTATTTATATAGATAAATTGAATTTTATGTCAATTTTACACTATAATTATACCAAATATACATCAATTATACTAATTTATATCATTGGATCCAATTTCAAATTTTAATTGGATATTAAAGACATAAATATTTTTGTGATTTTTACCTTAAAACGTGCAGTATCGTCCCGTCTATAAGATTAAATTTAAATTTACTTCTCCAACTTATATTATTGAAATTTTGAAAAATGGACTTACTATTTCGAGTCATAATATATAATAATGTACAATAATGTCAAATCAGCGTTTTACTGAAAATATTAGTGAATATAATTAAAATTTAGGATAAATTATGCATAACAACTGACTAAACCATAACCATTAGGGCCAAATAACAAATACACGTGTAAAAAATCCATAGGATTGTTATATTTATACATTATAATGTAATTTATTTATTTTGTACAATTATTTTATACTCATTTCACGGTAAAAACGTGGTTAGGAAACCATGTCAAAATATTTACTAGAGTACCACACCTCCCCCACAATAAAATGTCTTCTACTCCTCCCACTTCATTACACCCCTCAAACAACTAATTTTCAGCCAAAATATTCCAAATAAACATCATAAAATACATCTATTCCTCCATATAGCCTCCTTCTATATATAATTCCATCCATGGAGCCTATCAGCTAAAATGAGATAGAGTTTCCCAAGGAATTGGTATAATTTTTCATTGAGATCCTTTCATTTTTTTCATTCTCCACCATATAAATTCAACTTATTCCATTAAAAAATAATATAATATGTATAATAAATGTACTTAGGTTCTATTGTGTTATTGTTTTTACGAGAACATACACACATTTCCATGTAATGGGTTATAAACATCCCACTATTGTGTACAAAAAACAACCACCTCACGAAATGATGCTATTCATTTTATCTTTACCACCTTTTTTGGTATAGAATTATGACTAAAACTCTTTTATTATATATAATATATTTTTTGAGGATATATATATATTTATATATTTATTATACAAATCCTACCTTTATACATTCTATTTTTTTAATATGATAATTTTTTTGGAAGTGTGGATTATCACCTCTAAAAATCAATGAGATTTATTCAAAAATTGCATGAATTATATTATGTAAGGGATTAGTAAAATTGAATTATATATATAAAATAATCATGAAACTGTAAATACATTATAAATATATATATATATATATTTCATTTACATTCATTCATTCAATATATCATGAAAATGAAAACATAATTCAAGTGTACGTATGACCTACCGTCTCCATTAATTGTTTATTCCATTTCATATAGAAATATTTTATAGATTGTTATATGTTATAATAAATTGAATATATATTACTTATATATGTCATTAATTATGTTTTTTAAATATGTAAATCATGATTTATGTAATAGAATAATGAATGAAAAATAAAAAAAATATAATAATCAAAGTGTTAATTAATCGAAACATTACTTTAACAAATAATTATTAATAAAAAGTTAATAGATGTTCATATGAAAATATTATATGGTAGTATATATATTAATATGTATCTATTATTAATTTATAATAATCATATATTATTTTACATGAGTCTTGTAATATTATGATGAATTTCAAGACACAAAGTGATGGAATTTAATATCATATATTATTTTTGTGAGATACATTCCATATTAACCACTTGCTTCTTCTGTGTGGTGTATATATTGGAATATGTTATATTATATCATTAATAACATATATTTTATGATAATAAAACCATTAATTTATTATTCAATTTAATGTAAATCATGATTCAGAATTTACCGATGTAGTATGGGATTTTTAGTCTCTCTTTCATTTTATGTGAGATACAATCCATGCTAATATAATATTATTTATATGTGGAATAAATCTGTAACAGGGATTTATAATTTTATTATTATAATTTTATTTATGGATATTTATATATCCATATGATGATACTCATTTAATGGGACTTATGTATTAAAAGTTACCAAATTGATAGAGGAATTCAGTCTCCATTTGATTTCTTTGAGACATATCCCATGTTATGTACCCTTATTTTTCAATGAGGTGTGCATACTACCATTCACATGGTATATCTTGAATATAATTATGTTATTTATACAGAAATAATCATTTAATTTCATTATTTCTATTATGTTATGGAATAATCTAACGAAACATGTAACGGTTTATAGCTATAATATCACAATTCATAGAGATTGTTTATGATTATGATCTCATTTTTGAAATCATATTATTTATAATTCATCAAAAATTATGAGTTTTTATAACCTATATTTATTTTTTCTATATCGATGTAATATTAAAAAATTTCCACTCATTGTTACATATGATGATCAAGATAATTATTTTAGTAACGTATGACTTTAACACTCTCCTTAGTCAGTAATATGCGTTCTTTCAAAAACATGTTTTATAAATGGTTTCCATGAACTATTCTACTATTATTTCCTACTCATTATAATAAAATCTTACCCATGTTTTAATTTTTATACAAAGGGTTTTCAAACATTAATATTTTATTCATTTTTTGGTCAATAATCATTTCTATACTTTTTTGTGAAAATGGAATGTTCATCATGTATGGATTTACCTGCTACCATTATTTTAATTACTTGAATCGTATTTATGATTATTGAAAATTTACTTTTTAAGGATTTCTTTATATTATAGTATTTTTGTTTTATTGTAATTTTTAGATATACGATTTTCAAAAAAATCATTTATATGTTTTCTAGGAAAATATTTTCCAAAATAACTTCAAAAATACATTCTATGTTTTCAACGTAATTTCTATGATACTGGTTTTAAAATTTTTTTATTTTTTAAATATATATTCACAAATAATAAATTATATTTTCATTATGAATGGTTTTTAGAAGATATTAAAAAATTATTTTCCATCTAAGATGAAATTCATTGATGTTACTAATGACCTTATAGGAAATGATACAAAGGTTTCATTAATATTCATTCATGAATGGTTTATGTTTAGATGGAGTCATTATTATAATAATCAATTATATTACATAAAATGTAGGCATTTTAAACCCACTTCTTATAATGGGTTATGAATTAATTAAATTATTTGGAAACCCATCTATTTTTAATTGGTTATGAAGTGATGAAATGATAATGATACACATTTCATTTCATGTGTTGTGATCAAGGTCTATAAAACGAATACATTTTTATGGGTAATGATATAATTAAGGTGTTATTATAATTTGGCACACTTATGAATGATTTTATTTTTATATGGGTAGGACCAATACCTCCCTCCAATGCATTTTGTAATTATAAGTTGTATATGAGGTCAATGGGTAAATGGGTGTAGCCGGAGCATAAAAGTAAGAGTGCACATGAGTTATATCCCCTACCTGATAGTAAGAGGGAACATGATTTTTAGACGAAGACTGAAACTAACTAGTTATATATATTGAAGACATATCTTAAATATAAGAGGGATCATGTGTTGTATCCCATGACTTAAATTAAGAGGGAAAATATGTTGTATCACAAGACTAAATGTTAGAGGGAACAAGGGTTTTAGCTTAAGCCTAAAATTATGTGGGTACAAGGGTTATATCATAAGACAAAAAACAAGATTTTACATAGGTTACATCCTAATCCTAAAAATAAGAAAGGTAAATATATCATCGGCCAAGACTAACATGTTATAATGGTGCTGGTAAGTAGCATGGACATACAATTTTCTGTGATTATGTACATTTCACAAATTCCCTATCTTAATCTTCATTTATGATTTCATGGATTGTTGTATTTATTTAATAATTATTGATGTCTTATTAGCTTCCATAATTTATTCCATGATTCATGTTAATGATATTTAATAGACAGGTTATGATATTCAAATGTTATGCTCGGGTTCTGGTACATAAATGTTAATGTTATGATTACATATTTAAATTATTTACCATTAATAAGCACTTGATTTCACCCATTTCTTATGATGACCTTCACTAGGTTATGAATAAATGTAATTATTTATTATTAATATGGGGGGGTTAAATTTTGGTAAACATTGAAGATTTTTAATTGGCATAGAATATTTTAGTTCGATGCTTCCAAAAACACTATACAAACACGATCATTAAGATTCTGTTTGTGTAATGTTTTCAGTATTCTATAAACCTGACTGTATATTTATATTTGAAATGTGAGGGTTGATATAATATAAATATCATTAAAATAATCCTTATGAAACACTTTTAGTTATTTCTATCGAATAGCTATTTTCTATAATTTTTTCCATCAAAATGTAGTAAACAAACCTAAAAATAATTATAGAATGAAAATAATTTTTTATTAACACATATGTTGAAAATAATTATCAATCCATTTTATTGTTCACTAAAAATAATTTGATGAATTATTTTAAAACTATGTAAATACTTTTTAAATACTTTTTTACCCAGGATTGATCCTAAAAAAATAAATTGAATATTATTTTAATTTTCATAGAAAATAACCTATGATTTTGTACAGAAAATATGAATGGAGTCATAATTTTGAATTGTACAAAATGTATGATAATATAAAATTTTAAAACTTATCATTTATTTAAATATTTATTTACATGTTTCTATTCTTTTTAAAGAATGTTTTTCTTTAATATTGGAAATAAATTATATTTCATTTAATTGTAATAAAAATGGAATTGAAATTTTTTCCTAATGAAATTTCTTATGTGATATATCAATATCATGTTATATATAGGAAGAAATATATTTATATTATATAAGAATTATGAGGTATATGATCCATTGATACCATTCCTATTAAGTATATAAATAAATTATCAATAGTTTGAAAAATATTTTTGAAAATAGATTCTTTCATATGACTTGTAAATTTATGAAATCATTATGAAAACTATTTATTTTTATTGATTAAATTATAATAAACGTTTTATGATGATGTGTCTCACAAATGAATGTATTATATAATTGGTTTCCCATATATGTCCCTCTCTTTAATTTAGTATTTTTTGATTTCCTATGAGCTTAAAGGGTGCACGCGAACATATCCCATGCCCCAAAGTTGATACATAGGATGTTATAACAATAAAAATAGATGGTATGTGTGATGTTATCCATAGAAGAAAATTGGATACATTGGAGGTTTTCTGAATCACAAAATAGGACATGTGATAGGTTATCCCAATTTTGAAAGAGGTTACATGCATGATCTCCCATTCCCGAAAGAGGGTACGTGAGAGGTTATCCCATGGCCAATGAAGGTAAACATGTGGTTACCTAAACACAAACATGTTTTTAGTGTCTTTCTCAATAATAATGATATAATATTTTGAATCTATATGTGTATGAATCAAATCTATGACCTATGGAAATTTGATTATATTTTCACCAATGTACATTGATTCCTTTATGATTCATGTCTTCTAAAATTACGAGATTTAATCAGTGAATATTTGTTATGATTCAGAATATAAAGGAAATATTTTATTGATTTTATTCATGTTATATTAACCTTAATCAAATGTAATGTTGATATATCCTGTGAAAATAGATATTGAGTCTCTAAGATCACTATTTTTATTGTTTTGTTTCCCAATGTTGTAAAGAATAGTGTTATGTATTAAATGTTCTTTAATGGTTCTACTAATAATGATCATGATAGGATTTAATTATATTCACCAATAGATATGTTTTATATGTTTCTATGATTCTAGATAATTTAAACCAATATGATTCTTGATTGGATATGTTTCATCTATTAATATGAAATAAATATGAATGAAATTTATGCCTCATTATTGTTGGTATATTATGGAGGATTTGTTATATATTAAAATTTAGTTTGAGAAAACATTTGTAAGAACCATATGGATAAGCCAACAGCTAATTCAATGTATATGAAAATTTCTAAAAATTGTGGTGTTTGATAGAGTACTAGGTTTCAGGGAAAATATATACAGGTATTGATACTAACGTTGGATGTATATCTGCCATTGATGAACCTAGGGGTAATAATTAAGGATGGGTGAATTTGGATTTAACATTATCAACACATGTTGAATGAAAATTGGCCTTTTCTACACACATGGCTATACGACATAGTGGGATATATTTATGGAAATTCATAAACTCATTATAATATATCATGAATGATTTTATATTCTAATTATCAATAATGACCTTGTTGTAGCTAATGGTTTTATATATTTAAATGAATTTTCTAGTATTTTGAAAACCTTTAACTGAATTTTTGTTACTATGTGGTTTACAATTGTGATAATTGTTACACCCAATATGATTTTTATTCAATCAATGGATTGAAGTTGAAGGAAATATTATAACATTGAATATAATGAACAAATTGAGGATAAAATATCAAATAAAATGACGACTATGTAGAATGATATTGATTTTATCCTTAATCTTTTGAAATGATATATTCATAACAACATACACCTTAAGAAACTCTCTAAGTCCCCATTGACCTGAAGGAATGACATCACATAGAGCTATGTTGTTGGATACTATATAAGAAATTAGATTCAATATCATATATGTTGATAATGTGGAAATAATCACTCCGAAAAATGAATAAATGAAATGATAAAATTTTTATATTTGGAAATTAAGGGCCTAAAGCAACTAATTCTAATAGAGATTAATGTACTCTGTTTGAAGAACATGAAATTCATCTGACTCAATTACCATATTTAATTGTCAACTAATACACTAAAGATGTACCTATTATAGGGTTGGATTATTTATATATTGGGAATCAAGAAATATGTAATAATGGTATTTTTAAAAAAAATATTTTATTATTTTGAATTATTAATAATATAAGTAATGTGTTATTTATGATAGCATATATATCTTCAATACATATTAAATTAAAATATATGGACACCATAATAATTATTATTTTTTAAATAATGGAAATATTTCCAATTTCATAAACACCCCTTGTGTGATTTTTAGTGATGTGATTTTAATGATAATAATAAAATTTTGGAGAGACAAGTTGTTAGGATAATATATATATATATTACCATTATGATCCAAATTATGTATTATTTCATAGAAATAAAAATCTATTATGAATAAATTTCTATGAAAACCCTCAGGTATTATCTGATACATGATGATTATGGTCATTTTTTTATTCGTCAACATTTATTTGAGGGATGTTATAAGGATTAAATTAAAATAGTTTTAAAGAATCAACATAATTTCCCATTCAGGAAGATCATGGTGATTGAAAGAACCCAATAATGGGGATATGTGTGAAACACCTATAACAGACCTAAATTATGTCTTACTAAATAATACATTTTATTTTTTATATTTATCTGCGATTTAATGATTATGAAATATATATAAATATATGATTGATATGTGATTTTTTTATTACTATTATGTTATAACAAGATTTCTATTACTATTTAGTTATGCGAATAAGGTTAAATGTTAATTATATAATTTTATTTCAGGAATAAATTTTTAATTATCATTTTGAATGATGTATTAAATTAATGTTGATTTATGGTGATTCAGGTTATTAATGTAATTGATTATTACTACACAAATATTATATGATTTGGGAATATAAAATATTATTATGAGGAATTAAGAGTGATTTTTTTATTAAAATATAATGTTTTTAATTTTTAAAGGATGATTATGAGACCATGTCACTTTTTTTATTGGGTTTCAGTCATATTAAGGAATATTTTGATGAAATTTATGAAAATTATTTATTGAATTATTTAAGATGAACATTGGATATTATTAATGATGATATTCAACATAATTATTTTTAAATATCAATAGTTTATAACATGTGTCATCCATTTGTTTTGGGATAATATCTGGATATATGAGCAATATAATTACACCAATATATAGATATTTTGACCCATTGATAATAATTTTTCATCCTTTAGTAATAAAAACTTTTGATTTTATGTATTCATTTATTTGAGTAAGAGATGAAGTAGAAATTGGTCAAAGAACAACCTAAGGATTATATTGTTATTATAAAATGGAAGGTATTACTGTTTGTATACATTCTAATGAAAATTAATAAATATTATATAAACTATATTCAAATAAAAATTTAATATATCTACCTTATTTTATGATGAAGCATGATTTGCAAATATATAAGAAATTTGATGATTTGTTGTTGTTAATACAATCATTTTCCAAATCAATTTCACCAATTATTAGTATCACGTATTTTAATTTTCTATTCCAGGTCTGTATATTCATGTTACACAAATGGTCTATTATATGATAATGTGTTATTTTTAAATCAATATGATATTCATAATTTATTTTCCCTCTTTTCAAGAGTAAATTTTATTGACAATTATTGTTACTTTTGTTCTCTACAGAAAATTCTTAAAAGTTCAAACCAAAGTAGCATAATTATGAATTTTTAGGATGAAATTTAATAATGGGAGAAGAATATGACCCCCTTAAATTATATGAAATATATTTTTCATAAAAATCATATTTTATCATGTTAGTTATCACACACACAATAAATATTCTTATCAAACAACATTATACTATTGTAATTTTATTTAAACATAACTATTATTACCTATCAATTATAATGGAATGTATGAATATAAACAACTAAATTAATAGTGTTTTTGATAGATAATTCTATAACATAAATTTACAAATAATTAGATGATTATAAATGAAAAAAAATTATCTGAAAGTAAAAGATCTGTTTTTTAGAGAAATTTTTTTAAATATAGAATGTGTATTTGTCATAATAAATTAAGCTATTCACTAATGATAAATGATTTAAAAGATACATAATTATATATTATATTTTAAAAAAATATTATTTAGATAGTAATTTTATGAAATCAATACGAATAAATAGAATTGTATAATTAAAATAAGAAACCATCTAATAAGTGGTTTAATCATGAAATAAAAAATTTATTAAATTTTTTTTGTTCAATGTTCAAAACAAAATTTAAAAAAATAATTAAATTTTTAAATAAATATAGAAAAATTAAATTAGGGTTATTTTTCTATAAATAATATTAAATGATAAATATTTCAATGATTATCCCTATATATTGATTATTTTTAAAAATCTATGACTTAGTTGGATAATTCAAAAATCCCATTTTTATTTAATATACATTATTGTAAAAAAATTCAATAATAATAAAACTAATCCTTTTTTATCATTGTAATTTTTAAATTTTAGTTTTAAAATATTACACTTATAAAAAAATTCATTGGATACCCTCTTTTTAATCCAATATATGGGTTTAATTTTACATTAATTCTCAAAATATCAATAAATTAGACTTAAAAATTGAATAAAATAATTTTAGTATGAATAAATAATATTATAAAATATGGTAACATTACCTTTTTTCCATAATTAGTAGTATATAAAGTGAAATTTAACTAACATGGGTAATAATATAATGGGTTTTCAATCATGTTAAAAAATAAAATGTCATATAATGAACTAAAAATATCCCAAATATATTTTATAGTCATTTCTCAAACTTATCATATCTATGGTTATATAATTGCCCAACTTGGAATCTTTTTTCAAGAGTAATACAAGGGTATGAGTTTTTCATTTCTATAATTCCAATAGTCTCCCCATTAATATTATAAAAAATCACCCCCACTCCTCTCCACATAAAAGATCTAAATACTATTGGTTCAGAAAATACTAACCCAAATTAGTTCCTTGCATCCATACCGACATCATAAAGGCCCTTGTTTGATGATAAATTGATCAAAAGAATGATTTTTTTTTCAAACATATAGATTTTTTCAAAATAAGTAGAGGTTATAATGTGTATGAGTAATGTAAGGGGGTGTGGTATGTGATTTTAATCTCACTTTAATTTATGTGGGTATTAAGCCATATTAACCACTATTTTCTGTTTAGATGTATATTATACTTCAAATTAAATATATTTAAGACTATTACTTTTAATGTTATTTGGATTTATAATTCCATATATGTTTCATTGTTTTATGGGTATTATGATTCAAATATTACGATTGTGGAAATGGTTTTATTTTAAAAATATTTTCTTTATCAAAATTCATTTTTAGTATGTTTATAATAGAGATGTAATATGATCTACCACCAATTTTTTTTCATATCATTTAGTTATTTAAATAAATATCATGTTTTCCTTTCATTATCTTATCATTGTGTAATCAAGTGTCCTAAATCATTTTTTAGAAAACTTGAAAATAATTCTCTATTCTATTCTATATTAATTTGGATCAATTACATTGTTTTAAAAATGTTTCAATGAATCCATTTTAAATTATTTAAGGGTATTTTTATGAAATTTTTTCTAAAATTTTCATTTTTTGGAAATATTTTAAAAGTAATTTTATAGTAATATTTTTGAAATAGTCCTTTATGTTTTTTATTTCAACAAATTTGAAATGAGGATTAGTTTTAATATGTATGGAGTGAATGCTAATTTCATAAACATATTTTGTATTTGGTATTCCAAAATTATATTCAAACAATGTTGATACTCTTTGAGTCTTTTATTATCAACTAGAGATATAATCCAATGACATAATCCTTATTCATTATATGTATTATTTATGATTATGGTGAAAATGTTTATGATAATTTTTTCACTACAATTTGATTTTATATGATGAAATTATTATGAAACAAGTTTTATTCTAATGATTTTTGATATGAATTTTTTTATGATATTGTTAAAAAATTATTCATTTTTTATAAGATGGGTGAGATAGTTACCTACCTCCAATGCCTTGAGTAATGATTATTTCTCTATGATTCAATAATACTATATAAATGGTTACAACTTGGCCTAAAAATTATACAAGATAGAATATCCCAAGGTTGAAAGAGGTTACATAGGAGGTTATCTAATGACTGAATATGGGTACATGAGTGGTTAATGTAGGCCTGATAGAGGGTCTATGTGATTTAATCCAATTCATGAATTATGGTACACATTAGGTAATCTGAATCCCAAAAGATATTTCATGGGAGGTTACCACATGGCTAAAACATGTTTATATGTGGTTATTCCAAGCCTAACATGTTATAAATATATTCATGGATAAGCATGAGCTACAATTTTATTTTCTTATGTTTCTGCCAAAAACCTATATCTTTTTTAAATTTTATTTCTAATGGATCATGTTCTTAGTTTCCATTATGATTCATGGATTATTAACTGCCATTATTTACAACATGAATCATGGTTTTTACATTTGATATGTAGGGCGTATTTTTTAAATGTTATTATAATGATCACATTTCCATATGATAAATTAATTCTCATAGATCGGTTTTTATTATTTTTGAGCTTCTAAACTCACTAATTATTAGGATTCCTTTCCCTAGGTAATATAGAATGTTATAATGGATATTGTGTGCAATAAATATTTATTTCCTAAACAACATACTGTTAGATAATTAATTTCACATATAGGCTACTTGAATATATATTCAACAATCAAATTTAATGATAAAAATATTTTTTTATTGAGGATTATTATATTATTTAATGGTTATGATCAATTAATATGTAATGCCTTATGGAAAAAATCAGGAATTATATTTTTCATTACCCAAAAAACATGTCTTTAAGTGAACTAACAAAATTATTCTATATATAAAATGAAATTGTTTGATGTTTCATCATGGGGTAGTAGAGATTGTCGATACACATCAATTTCATGGTTTTTCATAGAATATAATGATTTATTTCAAAAATAATCAAAAAAATTTATAGTTGAAGATAATATTTATTTTATGATAAACGTGTATATGGAAACATAGGGGAAATTATCTTAATAGGTGAAGAAATATTTTATCATGTGGAGTAGATTTTAAATTTTAAATCAAATGCCGATGTAATAATAATATGTTATGTATTGATTACCTAAGTTTAATGTAAATAAAAATTATATACCCACACTCTATTATGTATAATGTGATGAGTATTGGGATTATGATAATAGTTCTCTAATAAGAAGGTTAATGATGATGATTCGCATATGAAATATCTTAATTCCTTAGTCAAATGACAATTTAACATGATATGTGTTTATAATTATAGACATGGAAAGTATATGGTGAAGGGTACACATAACATAAAATATATAACTACTAATGTATTATATTACAATGATATGCTAATTCATTTATATTAAAAAATCTCCAAAAAGTTATCAAAATGAAAACCTAATAATTATATATTGAATTACAAGTTACAACCTATAATGTTATGATGGGTAAAACTCATGTCTATGATTCATCAATTATTTTGTTTTTGGGGAATGTGATTCTATGAAATATATTTATTCTATATCTCATTGAAATTTTTTAACTTAATAATTAATTGGTTTTCTGTAGATAAATTCAAATTTAATATCCAAGGATGTGAATTAATAGTTGATATCACAAAACCAATGAAGGATCATCTATCAGTGAGATAATAAATATGTACTTTAGATGGAAATAAAACCCATTCTATGGACATGATTTATATTTAAAAGTGGTGATTATTTAATATGGCTTGGAAAAACTCAAATAAAATAATTTGTTATTTTTTTGGTTCATTGATATATATCTAGAAGAGTTTACTAGTCTTCTACTTAATTGTGATGTTCAATTCTAAAATAAATTCTTTCTTAGTGCTATAATTATAACGAATACTCCATAGAGAGTGGATTTGATTTAGTTATTTTAAATGAAGATGAAACGCAAATATAACCATGATAAGGTATTTATTTCTACATGATTTACACCTAGGGTGTTACATTTTCCTTTTATTAATAGGATTGATAGACCAATGCAACACTAAATTGACTATTAAAAACATGACACGATCATAATTGAGGAAATTTAATAACATCCACATATTGATGGTTTTTTTGATCAAATAAAATACACTAAAAACATTTAAAATTTTAATATTGATTCCAGATATCATCAATCTCATGTGATGAATTATGATATACTTATGATAAAACTATGTAATTTTTTTTGTAAAAATGAATATATTATGATGTCATTTGGTTTCAATAATCCCCCGCTATATTAATGGCTTTATTGAATGGACTATTTATAAACTACAATAACTAATTGCTTGTAGTGTTTACTAACCATATTATTATATATTCAGTGATCTAGTAAGTATATCAGGAGAACTTGCAGATTGTACAGAAGACCATATGCAAGGTTAATGTGTATGGACAACATAAAATTTAAAAATTTAAGATAAAAAGATTCATTTTTTTTATATATACAACCATTAAAGGGATTATCTATCTATCCAATATAGACATAGGTTATAAAATGTTAGCCATGAATAGATTCTATTATTGAGATCGATAACATTTTTGGTTCTGTAAGATATAAATGATTCCTTGTGAAAT
Source organism: Viscum album (assembly GCA_963277665.1). Classification (NCBI taxonomy): domain Eukaryota; kingdom Viridiplantae; phylum Streptophyta; class Magnoliopsida; order Santalales; family Viscaceae; genus Viscum; species Viscum album. The sequence goes on along the minus strand of OY728156.1, from coordinate 1,796,487,050 downwards.
AATTATCTTGACAGTCTAATCGACTCCCCATTTCAACCCTAAAGTGAACTATATTCCATTGGATAAATAATTGTGATAAAAGAATTTGTGAGTTGAATAGAGTATAGTTTAGTGCATTCATGCTGCCAATACATAGAAATGTGGAGAGAATTTTGCTCTATAGTGATGTCTAAATGTGTTTGTTGAAATTATTCCTCATGTTGAATTATATGGTAATATATTATGCCTCCGTAAAATTGTTTCATCATGAGAAAAATTACCGTAAATAGTAATTGTAATATGTATATTTAAATTTTTTATTGAAGATCTAGAGGAATTCTTATTATGGTGAATGATGTGACCCAAACACTAATCATAAAATAGTAAATTAGATATTCTCTCAAAATTAGAAGAATTTGTATTATAGAGGATGGATAGACATGATTTATTATTTTTTACTTATCAAAATATTATCATCCTATAAAAGTGAACAAGGTGGAAAAATAAAAACGTTTATATTTATCGATATAAATTTTTTCAAAATGAATTTATCACCATCGATATTTTCGGTCAGATGAAACACTATGTTTTAAAAACCAGAATATATTTATAAAATGTTTATATATTAATTTACATTAAATAATATATTTTAAAAAATAGGTCTGCATTGGAATAATATAATATTAAAAATATATAATTTATTTAAAAAAATTTAATATATTGATTGAAAATATCTTGATTTTTGATAAAGTCATTATATGATTTTAGAAAATATTTTATAAAAAAATCATATGAAAAATCATATACTAGTCTATTTCAAAATTAAATAAATTTTTATTGAAGAAATTACTTCAATTTTTAAATATTTTTAAAAAAATAATCATATGGAAATTTTGAGATAATTTTTTGAAAATATATAATTTTAGATGAATAATTAACAATTATAATTTTTATCACAATCCACATTTAAATTAGTTGAATATAAAATATTAACTTCATTTTAAGATCGGTTTAAAATGGTTAATATTTAAATATTATAATTATACAAATTTAATTCATGATAATATAATTCATATTGAAATTTGATATTAAAACATACTATACTTCTCAAAACATATTCATTGGAAACAACGTTTTCACCATCATTGTAGTTTGAAATTAAAATTAGAATTTTCCCAATATGAGAATAAATATTATTTAAATAAATCAAATATTTCTAATCCAAAAATTAAATATTGTCAATTATTTTTAACATCATTTTGTTGACTAAAAAATGTAAAACTTGTAAAAATGAAATAAGTTAGTTACGTTTAAAACAGTTTTCTTGAGGGTTAACCTAAATGAAAATTGAATAAAATAGTGTAGATAAAATTTAAAATAATTTTTGAATTCTATATTTTTACCTTATATTATATAATTAATTATAATTATCCATTTAGATTATTTTTATCATTTTTAAAATGTGCTTATAAATTTTGTCCTTTTAATAATTCCAAATTTGTCTTCTCCAACAATTATAAAAGGTTACAACCTCTCCATGTCACTTACCTATCTAAATGGATTTCTCTTCATGATATGAAATAAAAAATATGAATATTACACCCCATAATAACTTTATAGGACAAATATTGGTTAGGAACCCCTCATATGAAGTGAAATAGTGATAACCTAGGGAGGATGTATGATGAAGTGGCATCATTCCTAAACGAATTTTTTAATATTTTTATTTTTTCAACTCCTAAAAGTATTATAAAAATATTTTAATATAGAAACATAAATATATCCAATAAAATTATATGATATTATTTTAATGATATAATATCACTCCCTTTTGAGAAATGGGAAATGAATTCCTAATTTAGGTGTATGGTAGACTAAGGCCTCCCAAACCGATGATTTTGTTTATCACTAAATTTCATGGCTAGAGATAATGATATATTTAGAAATTAAATTTTATATTGAAATGTTATTTATAATTTTTTAATTATAATATCTTTTAAAACTTTTTTTCTTCTAATCCATTTAAAAATTATAGTTTCCCTCTTCCATACGTGTGTACTACAACCTCCACAATGGGATGTGTAGATTTTTCATGTTATGTTTACATGGATGGAAATGAGGGTATTATTATCGAATATATATAATATAAATGAACTAAAAATAATATGTTAAATATTATTTATTACATACATATATTTAATTTTTCATGTTGATAAAATTAAAATACCTTTCAGGCGTACATTCCGTCTACCATCTCCAGGAATGCTTTAATTAATTGTATATTTGTAACTATTCTGGATTAATTTAAACAAGTATGTAATTATTTTTTATGATATTTATGTAATTAATTACATTTTTCTGATTATGTAATAATGATATATATAAAAGGATTATATATTCCAAACCAAATTATATATGAACATTGAAGTAGTCATTACCAGAAACATGATTTTAATCAAGAATAATTAATAAAAATGAAATAAAACGTCATAATTAAATCATATATTTTATGACATATATTTTTATATTTCTAGAATATATCTTTAATAATAAAATATTATTTAAAAAGTATTCTTCAATCAGGTTTAAAAAATTTGACAGTTTAGTTAAGATATTTTTTCTCTCAAATCGATTACTTTGAGACACATGGAACATTCTTCATTTTTTTGTGGTTTATATACATAAAATTAATTTATAATAATATTATTATTATTTGAATTATTGGAAATTTTTGTCGATTTATTTTTCTATCATTCAATGGTCATATAATTAAAAAAATTAGAATGATATTATATGCTTAATACTACAATCCAATTGTTTATTGGGATTTTCAATGATTAGGTTTCAGATGAAGAAATATTTTGGTCTATCTATCAAGAATGTAATGAATTTATTATCATATTTTTAATTCTTGATATTAAATGTCAACATATAAATTTTAACTTTAATTTTCATCAATATATGAAAATAAATTTTTTAAGAAAAATTTGATTTTTTCTCTCTCAATTTTAAATTCAATTTTCCACCACATAAATTTTTGATAAAACATACTATATGGTTATTTAATAATATAAATTTACCTTTTAATTTCATTTTTACATTTTTTATTTTAAAAAAATTTATATAAAATAAGTGTTCTTTTCATTTTCGGAAACAAGTTGTGTTTTTATTTTTTTGAAAATGTGAGATGAATCATTAATTTATCATGCATTAGATGAATATTATTTTGAAATTTCGAAACCAATAAATAATTTAATGAATATATTTCATTTTTATTGTTATTATTAATGAAAATATTTTCTTCAATACTTAAATTATTTTTATGTTTTAAATAATATATTTCAAATTGGAATGATTATATTCCATAAGAAATTGTACATGTGATCTTTCAAAAACATTTTCCTTATCAATTGAAAAAAAAATTATTCACACAAATATGATTATATTATTAAATTATTCCATTCTTATTATTTCATAGTGTTTTTTATTTTTATAATGAGAAATGTTTATGAACCATTTATCAATCCCAAGGGTTTTACAATGATTAAATGTTTATTAAAACTATTTACCTTCATCATAAAAAGATATGATAGATGTTTTTTGATTTGATGTTTAAAAAATTCATGTATAATAGGATAGGTTGGACCTATATATCCCTCTGATGAATTGGTAAATTATTAACGTTCAATGAGATTAATGGAAAAAATTGAAGTTATCTAAATACCAAGATAAGGTGCATGAGATATTATTGCATGGATTAAAGTCGGTACATAAGAGGTTATCCCAATCCTACAATATGGTACATGGGGATATAAAAAAGGGATATAAATATTAAATATGAGGTTATCATATGCCTGAGTAATGGAATATGTGAGGCTATATATAGGGCCCCAGGCTTAAACCATACATAATATTGAATTAAATGAATAATTCACATTGTTGATCTTTTCAGGTTTAGAGATTTAGAGAATTAGATCATAAAACTTGCATTACATTCCACATTTAAACAAAGTGGTTACATAAAAGATAATATTCATTTTTCCCATCAATAGAAACATATTTAAAAGAAAACATGGATTCTTTCTTGAAACTTCCTTGACACTATCATCATATCATGTACCATTCCCTTGACCTGTGAAAAACATTTCAATAACATGGGATGAGCATAAATAGCTTAGTAAGGGATATAAAAGTACGAAATGAAAACATTACTCCATTTATGAAATCAAACATTACTCATAAAACATAATGAGTTTAACATACCTCATCAAATCATGAATAAATCATAGAAATCATAAGACATAAAGGTAACTTGAGGCATTCATAACATTCTAACATATGGAGTAACCCTCTTTGTTATGTTTGGAATACCCATGACAGTATATTCCATAAATCTCATCGAAAAAACCTCTATGTTTAAACCCTTCGCGTTACCCAATGAATTGGAGAGCTATATCGGGATCAACCACCCTTAGTATATCATGTAACCACCTGTCTTCATAATAATGACCAAGAACCATAACAAAATCGTATCACATAAAACATACATAAAGGAAACATAACACTTCCACTTTTCAATCACAAGATATCAATACAACACATTGATATAAAACCATTATGAAAACCATTTGCAATACCAAAATAAAAGAAAAGTAAAACATGGTATTTATATTTCTTTAAAAAAATCTATAGCTTATAGAGGAAGTCAAAACTCTGTTAGTGGTCGCAGCGGCAGAAAAGTCGTTGTCGCCGCATATGTCCGATAAAAACATTCACTTTTGTCTTTTAGGAAAATTCTTCATATAACAAATATTACTTTTCGATAAATGTAAAAGTAAAAGGGGTTTATACACCATATAAAAGAAGGTTGTGTATAAAACAAAATATGCCTCAATGAATGGAGATTGAGACGATGTCCCATACAAAGACAGCATCCTTGGATTAGGGACAAATCGATTACATAATTATGTGTCACAAACGAATACACAAAATATAAGTGGATATTAAGTCTAATAAAATCATAGGTTATTCACACATATTTATAGAATTCCATATTAAAGGAGTACAAGTTTATCCCAAAGATTCAAAATTGGGTTAAGAAGTTCCCTTGCAAAAATTCAACAGCCTAACGGTGTAACTTCAAAATTCAGAAAATGATTCGATGAGAGATAAAAAGGGTATCTCATCACTTGTAAATAAAATTTACATCAATAAGGATATAGAAGAACAAATCCCAAGATAATATTATTTGAATTTAAAAGACATAACAAAAGAAGTCCTTTAAAAAGATGAGGGTGAAAGGTTCCCTTACCGACTTGGGTAACTTTCGAAACGTACACCCCATTAAAGAATGGTCATAAAATGAATATGTAAATACCCATAAATGAAATTATATTACACAAAGAGTATAATATTGGGATGTACATACACTAATCAAAGGAAATGGTGGAAAATGTATCATAAATCTCATGGGAATGAAAGTGAGATGAAAAATCCCTTACGAAAACTCGGCAGCCTAACGACGCCACTTAAAAATTCAAAAAAAGGATTGATGAGATCAAATATGGTCTCTCATCATATTTAAATAATATTTAAATCATGATTAATATAAAATAACATCCCCCAACATAACAAATAGGTGATTAAAAGAACTGACATAATGGAGAGTACTTAAAAAGAAAGAGATAGGTTGAATGTCTTACGAAAATTCTACAGCTTAACGGCGCCACTCAAAACTTCAAAAATGGATTTATGAGAGAAAATAGGGTCTCTCATAATATGAACATTAAATGTAAAGTAGGATTAATATAAAATAACATCCCAATCATAATAAATATTAGCTTAAAAGGAATGACATAAAAGAGTGTACTTAAAAAGAAAGAGGGGTAGGATCCCTTATGAAAATTTGGCAGCCTAACGACACAATTTAAAAATTATAAAAAAAAGAATTGATGAGAGTAAGAGGGGGTATCTCATCATATAAAAATAAAAATTACAGTATGGTTAATATAAAAGAACATCCTCCAACCTAAGAACATGGAGCATAAATGAAATGACATAAAAGAGGGTACTTGAAAAGAAAGCAAGAGGTCGGATCCCTTACGTCATGTCCGACTTATCTTGTTCGTTTGTTTATATTCCTGAATAATAAACATTGGTCAATTTATAATTTCGTAAATACCTCCTTTAAAGATTATTATTCAGTTAATATCACATATTATAATGTTATAATAATTTTTTAATAATGATACTTCATATCAGAAATTGTTTCTGTTGTTTGTTACATGAGTAAAAAAATGAAATTGTTTGAAAATTATTTCTCATGTAGTTATAAGAAAATCAATTACATAACAGTATTAATGATTAAAAAATCATATATATCCATTAAATATTCATTTTATACTATTCCATAACATTTTGGGATAAAAAATGAAAAGCACCATTCATGGAGACGGTAGGTCGTACGTACGCATGAACGCTACTTTCATTTTTTTTGTTATATTAATGGAATTAAAAATAAATGAGATATATATATATATATTATAATTCCAGTATAATATATATGTCATATAGGTCACATATGTTCATTAATTTCATTCTTTATACATTCCATGTATTGCATGAACGAGTCACATCACTAGAGGGGGCAGTATTCCACACTTCCTCATATGAAATTATCGCATTTGCACAACATGAAAAGAATAAAGGTATGTTTTAAATATTAAATTCAGAAGCATATAGTAAACATAAATACCATATATATCATATATAAAATACAATGACATCACAATGGCCACCTTTAAAGGTGATAAAAGAATATAGAACAATCTTCGTTTCGTGAGGCAGAAAATCGCCAACCACAGAAACAATATGTTTTTTAACCATTAGACGAAGGTGTGTGAAAGTGTAGCTAGAATAATTCTTATCACAACATCTTATTGTATTTAATATACTTGTTTTGTTACAAAACAATGTTATAAAAAGAGTTTAGGGGTTTTCAGAAGCAAAATAAAACAAAAGAACACAAAGGAAGACATTACCTTTAAATCGGGTAAATCTATTTGATTTAAGCTAAAAGGCTTACTTGGAAAGGATTATTCCCACAGTGAGGTTTCAATGAAGAATATAGGGATGTGGATAGATGATATGGGCAGGGTTTGGCCGATCCAAAGGCTTGATAGGTGTGGGTAAGGTGGTAGAGGTGTGGGCCTTTTATAAGAGGAGAGGAGGAGCACTCTCGGAAAGATACAAAATGCTACTTTATTTTCAAATGATTTTCCGATTTTAGAGGTCCCAAATTGATTTATTTCAAGGATATGGTGGTAAGGGTTCTAAATATACTCATACAATAGGTCTTTTAAATGTTTATGTTATATTTTTAACATTATCGTTCCATTTTATTTAAATTTTTTATTAATGAGGTAATCGCCTAATCATCATGATGTCATAAATAATATAATTTATTTAATGTCAAAAAATTATAAAAAAACTATCTTCATTTAGGAAATCATTTTATCTTTCTAATGAATATTTATATTAAAAAATATGTCTTGTATAACCCAATTTAATTTTTTTTAGTAAAACAACTCATGCTTGTGACATTTTTATTTTAACTTAAAATAAAAAGTCATTTATGTCATATTCCAAAAAAGTGGCTCCATGGGGTCCCCAAGATGACCTATGGATTTTGATGGTCGTCCATGACACATCCAATGAGGTTAGTACACGTTTCTAGTCATTTCATATTATTAAAACATTATTTTTACCTTAAATTACACTAATTAACTCTAATCGCGATTAAAAACATAACAGTTAGTATTCACCAAAAAAATTATTTTATTCCCATTGAACAACATTTTAAATCGTAATTACAACTATGTATGTCGGATTTTTGAAATTCAAATCACAAATGTGGTAAAGTTTCATTTAAACGAAAAGTCAGTTTTTAAACTACGACTTTGTGGTTTCACTATTCATCAAAAATTGAAGTTTTTCAAAAAAATACAAAAAAATCACCATAAGCTATATTTGATATTCCGAATTCAAAAAAGATATCTATTTTAAAAAATTCAAAACATATATTTTTCATTAGTTAATTTAATAATTAATTCCCACTGTCAAAACAAAAATCGTGTTTTTAAGAAACAAAATCTATTAAAAGACTGACACTAGTTGAAGTCCAATTTCAAAGTGAAATTAAAACCAATGACCACTATTGGATTAAATGGTAAAAATATATTCTAATTTAACTTTAAAAACAATTTAAAATAAAATATAATCTTATAAATAAATTAGATTAAAAAGAGGTTTTGAAATAAAAAACAACATTTTTCACCATTCATTAAAATTTAACTTTATCGAAAAAATACCAAAAATCTTCACAAAGTAAATTCTTATGTCCCTATTCTAAAGATAAATTTTATTTTGACAAATATAACACATAAAATTTTCAAAAAGTGGATTTAAAAGTGGTTCTCCATCAAAAGGCGGTTAATCGACCTTTTAAAGAATATTAGAATGTTTACCCTTAAAATTTGATTCATTCGCATTTTTAATACTTTAACATTTATTGTAAAAATTAAAAATATTTGACAAACATACATAATCATTTTTTAGTTAGTTCAGTTCTTTCCCGCCATTACAATGTCTAGGCATTAACTACCATTTAAAATAATATTATTTTATTATTAGAGTGCAACGTATGATTTCAAAGGAACTCGTTGTCGCGTATTGGGTACGCCATAGAGCATAGAGTTCCATTTAAAGTAATATTAATATTTTTTTCCCAAATATTTATAAATATAAAAATGTCATATTCTTTATTTACCTGGGGTGTTACATCCTTCCCCCCATTTGGGAATTGTGACCTCATAATTTCAAAATTGTGCTTGGAAACTCCATTGAAAGCCCCACATAGGAAAAGGAGTAAATTAAACTATCACTTTAAAAGAAAGAAAGGGAAGTACAAAGGTCACCTGAGATAACCCATACTAGGATTCCATGTAGGAAAACATGGATATGGAAGAAGAAGCAAAGGGTCATGTTCTGTGGGAGAGTGACAGAAAACATGTTTAGGAGAAAGTTAACCACAAGAAAATTATAAACTTGTAATGGGTTAAACAGTATTCGATTCCCCAGTAGGAAAAGTTAATAGAAAACACTTTAGTTTTAAGTTACTTTTCATTGATGAATTTATTTTTTATCTTAAGGAAACATAATTACTTGTCATGTTGACTTCCATCTATTACTAGATTTCTTACACACACTCGTACTTTCCCCAAATGATGAGTATTTATGAAGACATGTTTACATTAAGAGATCTATAATCAACTACTAGAGAATCACCTAATACAAAAAAGTGAACTATATACATCCCATGTCTTTAGAACTTAACCAAAACTAAATCTTATAAGGTTAGTATGAGATCAGATAATACCCAAAAAGTATAATACCTTATAAAAAAATATATACTTAATCTCCAAAATTTGTCAAACAATACCCAAAGTTCAACAAATACCATTCAATAAACAATTTGCCCATAAAATTCATAAAATTAAACCAAACTAAGACTGAAACCCAAATATTTGAAGGATTTAATCACATAGTCTTCCAAGGTACAAATTAACATTTATCTCCAAATAACATCAGTTGCTCTTAAAGTCTCATATTGAAAGGCAATTAACCTAATCATGTATCCTCCATGATAGGTTAATAATTTCTACAGATAACCCAAAATCAACTTACTCTTAATTCATAAAATCATCTAACTAAAAAGAATAAGTCATACTAACCAGGGACTTCACATTGTCTAGTGGTAGGAAATAAATACCAGTCGCACTTTGGTTGTGGGTTCGATTCCCATAGCTTTGTCCAACGCGACTGGTTGTCACACGGTCTACTTGTTGTCCTTTTTATAAAACTCTAAAAATAACCCTAACATGTTTTAAACTCAATAGTTTCATTATACCTCTCATTTTCGTCCAAATTCGTTACGATCTCAATATATTAATTCTTGAATTCTTATTTCACTACCATTAGATAAAATAAAACGATTCACAAAAAGAATAACAACATACCTTGATCGTGGCGTCCACTCGGATTCCTCGTCATCTTTCTCACGTAGGTAGAAGTCCCATGCATTACAACAATGATTTATGGATCCTTAAAAATAATTTTCTTCCTCCATCCAAACACACCTTATACAACATGGGTCATATGGCTGTTCACAAAAAAAACTGTTTTGGAAAATAATCATATATGACATATAATTCAAAAACATCTGAAAAAATATGATTTCTTTAAAATATTCGGACATAATTTGAGTTGAAAATTTCTATTATTGTTCCTTTTAAAATAACATAAGTATGTGCTGAGAGAATATATTTAGAAGCAAATATAAATTTGTTTCTCAAGGGTCTCCTTCCTCAGCAACATTTTTAAAATCATAATATGCTTCAAATTCTTGTAATAAGGTAAAATATTTGAAAATACCTTGATAATAATTACCTTTTTGAAAATATGAGAATATTGTAAAAATAGTATTTGTTTCAAAACAACCCATTATAAATGATGATAATGAGGTATAGTGGAGGTGTTCGATATCTCAAACAACTTCTTGCAAGTGAGTTGTATGCTAGAAAAAGTTTCACAATCATCCGAAAATGATTTTCAAATAATTATTAAAAACATGTCATCAGGAAGAGATAGGAATGTCGTTTGAGATCCTTCTCCTTCCATTCGTAACTGACTTTACTTGACTAGGAAAAAGTTATATAACAAGGATTTAACTGAAATAATAGATATAGGGAGTAATCTTGTGTCTAACAAAAACTCCTAATCCCTAATGTTGTCTAAACCGACCTCTGATAACAACTATAAGGCCCCGGCCTTAAACCTTACTTAATATTGAATTAAATGAATAATTCACATTGAGGACCTTTTAAGGTTTAGAGTTATAGAAAATTAGATCATATAACTTGCATTGCATTCCACATTTGAACAAAGTGGTTACATAAAAGATAGTATTCATTTTTCCCATCAACGGAAACATATTTAAAATAAAACATGGATTCTTTCTTGAAACTTTCTTGACACTATCATAATATCATGTACCATTCCCTTGACCTATGAAGAACATTTCAAATACTTCGGATGAGCATAAAAAGCTCAGTAAGGGATATAAAAGTACGAAATGAAAACATTAGTCCATGAATGAAATCATACTTTACTCATAAAACATAATCACTTTAACATACCTCATAAAATCATGAATAAATAATAGAAATCATAAGACATAAAGGTATCTTGAGGCATTCATGACATTCTTGCGTAGGGAGTAACCCTCTTGGTTACGTTTGGAATACCCATCACAGTATATTCCGTAAATCTCTTGGGGGAAACCTCAATGTTTAACCCCTTCGCATTAACCAATGCATTGGAGAGATATATCGGGCTCACCCACCATTAGATTATCACGGAACCACACGTCTTCATAATAATGACCAAGAACCATAACATAATCATATCACATAAAACATGCTTAAAAGAAACATAACACATCCACTTTTCAATCACAATATATCAATACAACACATTGATATAAAAACATTATGAAAACCATTCTCAATACCAAAATAAAAGAAAAGTAAAAAATGGATTTTTTTTAAAGGTATGCCTTGTAGAGGCAGCTGAAACTCAAATAATGGTCATGGCGGCAGAGAAGTCATTGTCGCCACATACGTACGACAAAAACATTCCCTTTTGTCGTTTAGTAAAATGCTTCATATAAAAAAGATTCCTTTTGGATAAATATAAAAGTCAAAGGGGTTTATACACCGTATAAATGAATGTTGTGTATAAAACAAAATATTCCTCAATGAAAGGAGATTGAGACGAAGTCCCATTCAAAGACGATATCCTTGGATTATGGATAAATCAATTACATAATCATGTGTAACAAACAAATACACCAAATATTAGTGGATATTAAGTCTAAAACAATCAGAGATTATTCACACATATTCATAGAATGACATATTCAAGGAGTACATGTTTATCCCAATGAATCAAAATTGGGTTAAGAAGTTCCCTTGCAAAAATTCGACATCCTAACGGCGTGACTTCAAAATTCAGAAAATGAGTCGATGAGAGATAAAAAGGGTATCTCATCACATTGACATACAATTTACATCAATAAGGATATATAAGAACAAATCCCCACATAATAGTATTTGAATTTGATAGAAATAACAAAATAAGTCTTTTAAAAAGAGGATGGTGAAAGGTTCTCTTTCCGACTTTGGTAACTTTCGAAACGTACACCAAATTGAAGAAGGGTCATACAATGAATATGTAAATACTGAAAAATGAAATTATATTACACAAAGAGTATAATAATTTGACCTAAATACACAACTCAAAGGAAATGGTGGAAAATGTAGCATAAATCTCACAGGAATAAAAGTGAGATGAAAAATCCCTTACGAAAACTTGGTAGCCTAACGGCGCCACTTAAATCATCCAAAAATGGATTGATGATATCAAATAGGGTCTCTCATCATATTTAATTAAAATTTAAAGCAGCAGTAATATAAAATAACATCCCCCAACATAACAAAGAGGATCTTAAAAGAAGTGACATAAAGGAGAATACATAAAAAGAAAGAGAGAGATTGGATCTCTTATGAAAATTCGACAGCCTAACGGCGCCACTCAAAACATCCAAAATGGATTGATTAGAGAAAATAGGGTCTCTCATAATATGAACATAAAATTTTCAGTAGGAGTAATATAAAATAACATCCCAATCATAAGAAAGATGAGCTTAAAAGGAATGACATAATAGATTGTACTTAAAAATAGAGGGGTAGGATCCCTTACGAAAATTTGGCAGCCTAACGGCGCCACATAAAAATTTTAAAAAAATAATTGATGATAGTAAGACGGTGTATCTCATAATATAAATATAATAATAATAGTATGGTTAATATAAAAGAACATCCTCCATCATATGAACATGGATCATAAATGAAATGACATAGAAGAGGGTACTTGAAAAGAAAGCGAGAGGTCGGATCCCTTACCTCAAGTCTGACTTGTCTTGTTCGTTTGTTTATATTCCTGAATAATAAAAATTGGTCAGTCTGTAATTTCTTAAGGACATCCTTTAAAGATTATTATTCAGTTCATATCACATATTATAATGTTATAATAATTGTTTAATAATGTTAGTTCATATCAAACGTTTTTGCCGATGTTTGGTACATGAGTAAACAAATTGAACTTGTATGAAAATGAATGACAATGTAGTTATAAGTAAATCATTTACAGAATAGTATTAATGATTAAAATATCTTATATATCCATTAAATATTCATTTTATACTATTACATAACATTTGGAGAAAAAAAAATGAAAAGCACCGTTCATGGAGACGGTAGGACGTACGTACGCATGAACACTACTTTCATTTTTTTGTTATATTAATGGAATTAAAAATAAATGAGAGATATATATATATATTATAATTACAGTATAATATATATGTTATATAGGTCACATATGTTAATTTATTTGACTCTTTATAAATTCCATGTATTGCATGAACGTGTCACATCACTTGAGGGGGCGGTTGTCTACACTTCCTCATATTAAATAATCACATTTTCACAACATGAAAAGAATATGAGTATGTTTTAAATATAAAATACCGAATCATATAGTAAACATAAATACCATATATATCATATATAAAATACTGTGACATCATAATGGACACCTTTAAAGGTGTTAAAAGAATATTGAACAATCATCGTTTCGTGAGGCAGAAAATCACCAACCACAGAAACAGTATGTTCTTTAACCATTATACGACGGTGTGTGAAAGTGTAGCTAGAATAATTCTTATAACAACATCCTAGTATATTTAATATACTTGTGTTGTTACAAAAAAAACGTAATAAAAATAGTTTAGTGGTTTGGAGAAGCAAAATAAAACAAAACAACACAAGGGAAGACATTACCTTTAAAATGGGTAACTCTATTTGATTTAAGCTCAAAGGCTTCCTTGGAAAGGATTATGCCCAATGTGAGGCTTAAATAAAAAATAGAGGGATTTGGAGTGATGAAATGGGCAGATGTTTGCCTATCCAAAGGCTTGAAAGGTGTTGGTAAGGTGGTAGAGGTGGCGGCCTTTTATAAGAGAAGAGGAGAGGCACTCTTGGATAGTTACAAAATGGTACTTTATTTTAAAATGCATTTCGGATTTTAAAGGTCTCACATTGTTGTATTTTGAGGATAATGTGCTAAGGGTTCGAAATATACTCTTCCAATAGGTCTTTTACAAGTGTGATTTATAGTTTTATCATTATCGTTTCATTTTATTTAAATCCTTTATTAATGAGGTAATCGCCTGATCATCCTGATGTCATAAATAATTTAATTTATTTAATGTCTAAAAAATATAATGAAACTATCATGATGTAGGAAATCATTTTAGCTTTCTAATAAATTTTTTATAGTAAAAAATTTGACTTGTATAACCCCATTTAAAAATTGTTTTAGTAAAACAACTCATGCTTGTGACATTTTTATTTTAACATAAAATAAAAATTTATTTATGTCATATTCCAAACAAAGTGGCTCCATGGGGTCCCCATGTTGACCCATGGATTTTATTGGTCGGCCATGACAAATCCAATGATGGTAGTCCATGTTTCTAGGTCATTTAATATTATTAAAACATTATTTTTACCTTAAATTACACTAATTATCTCTAATCACGATTAAAAACATAAAAGTTACAATTCACCAAAAAATTATTTTAATCCCATTAAACCACATTTTAAATCCTAATTACAACCATGTATATAGGATTTTTTAAATTCAAATCACAGAAGTGGTAAATATTTATTTAAACGACAAATCAGTTTTTAACCTACCTCTTAGTGGTTTCACCATTCATAAAAAATTAACGTTTTTCAGAAATATACCAAAAATTCACCCTAAGATATATTTTATATTCTGACTCCCAAAATTATGTCTATTTTACAAAATTAATAACATATATGTTTCATTAAATAATTTAATAATTAATTACCGCTGTAAAAAATTAGTTTGTTTTTAAGAAACAATATCTATTAAAAGATTGAAACTAGTTTAAGTCCAATTTCAAAGTGACATTAATACCAATGACCACTATTGGATTAAATGGTTAAAATATATTCTAATTTCACTTTAAAAACAATTCATAATATTATCTAATCATATAAATAAATTATATTAAAATGAGGTTTTGAATTAAAATACAACATTTTGCACTATTCATTAAAAATAAACTTTATCGGAAAAATACCAAAAATTTACACAAAGTAAATTTTGATGTCCCTATTCTAAATAAGAATTTTATTTTTTTCAAATATAAAACATAAAACTATCAAAAAGAGGATTTAAATGAGGTTCTCCATCAAAAGGCGGTTAATCGACCTTTTAAAGAATATTAGAATGTTTACACTTAAAATTTGATTCATTCGCATTTTTAATCCTCTAACATTTATTTTAAAAACTAAAAATATTTGACAAACATACATAATCATTTTTTATTTAGTTCCATTATTTCCCGCCATTACAATGGCTCGGCATTAACTACCATTTAAAATAATATTATTTTATTATTAGAGTGCAACGTATGATTTCAAAGGAACTCGTTGTCGCGTATTTGGTACGCCATCGAGGATAGCGTTCCCTTTAAAGTAATGTCAATATTTTTTTCACAAATAGGGAAAAATATAAATATGTCATATACTTTATTTACCTAGGGTGTTACACTATCCCATTCCAAATGTTGTTTTATGGTTTTTTGCGTAAGAATAGCATGATATAAACAACATGGTGGATATACATGATAGAAATATTTATACCCTTATTTTTATTCCATTTTTAATTTTTATATACCCTTTAAATGAACTAAAGGATCATGATATATGATTGGTTTTTGATTCTTGTCTAATAAATACAATGTTTTATTCCTTGAAAAATGTTTATGAATTCTGATATGACTCATGTGTTTTTTAAAATTTATTATCATACGAATGATCTTATGTTATTTTGATAAATCCCATTATTACACTTACTAAAAATATGAAGTAGTTGTTTCCTATGTTTCCAGTCAATAGGTTTGGAAGAAAGGTATTATCTATTATATTCCTAAAAATCATTCAAATAATTATAAACATAGAAAAAGATAATTTTACTCATGTGTGAATCATTTATTATTTATCTATGTTTCAAAATTCAGTAGAACTCTGTGATTATGTCATGTATTTTCATGTTATATAATTAATATTCATATATAATTATGTTATATTTAATTATGAAACATATGTGTAAATATACATTGGATTAGACTAATGTTTAGTTATGTAAATGATACTAGGATGAGAAAATAGTAGTCATATCCCTAGGGATATGACAATGTATAAGATAATAACCTTTATTTTTTTGAATGATAGAGAAATTGGTTTTAATGAAATTTAATTCAATAAATGCATAGTACAAGTGGGTATGGTTGTGATACATTTTTATATAGTCGTAATAAATCCAAAATGTCATGACCCATCCCCCGGGGCCCATATCGTGACTACCCCAAGCCCGCCTTCCATAGGATAGGTTCTAGCTACTAGCACCAAATGCATAACTCCCTAAAAACTTGGAAGGCATTGCATTTATAAAACATGAACACACACAACCAGAGTACAATCAGAAGCAAACACTAAGTAAATTAGTATAACAAGTGTGCTGAAAGTACAATGGGGCCAGAAATACTAGACCAACTGAAAGGAACAACTACAACTAAAAGAAAGTACAACTGAAAAGACAAACAACAGAATGGTGAAGTAGCTCTTGGAACGTCCTTCGGGTTCCTACCTGAAGGGTAGGTACAAATGTATTCCTTAGCACTCTGCATCTATCGGTCGGCTTCGTGTGCTGTTACGCTGAGTGTCCACCTTCGAGTACCATCCAGTCCTCGTAGACTCTACCTCAGTCAGCGTTGTCCGTCGTCTACATCCAACACAACGAGGTGAAGGTATAGCCCGTGTATGGGTGTGTATAACGATACTCAGTAGGGACCTCGAGACCGTCATGGTCTCACTATATCCAACAAGGATAAACCACAAATTATGATTTCAACAGATAACCATTACTTATGGATATATCAATATATATACCCATGTTATCGAGTAACCCATCTCAATCACGAGGAAAACACAAAAGATAATGACTCAGCTCAAACCAGGATTTTAATTATCGAAACCATGGATACTGGATAACTACTTCTCAATCGAGTATAGTGGACATATCACGCCTCCAAGGCACTACTAACTAAACTTAGACTTCTGAGGTACTCCTCCAATCGAGTACCGTGGTTCTGCTGCCATACAGGGAACTCTGTTCGCTGTGGGTCTTCTGCCAAACAGGGCGCACCCCCTAATAGCCGTTAGAGGTACTCCTCCTGTAGAGTACCGCGGGTCTATTTCCAAACTAGGTGCTCCGTCCTCTGTGGGTCTACTGCCAAATCGGGCACTCCGTCCACTGGTCAAATCGTATCACACCGAGTCGAATCGGTCAAGTAGTCATCAGGTCTACAGTAGAAGGTCTCTACACTCCGACAGATCGTCTCCAGGAGTATCTACTCCATGAGCTACTGGTCGATACTCTAAGGGTCATGAAGCCTTAGGTGGAAGTATCTAAACGGACCTCCACGTCAAAGGGGTCTCAGCGTAACAGACAGACCATCAATCGGATGCCCGGTCTGTGAGTTATCAGCTATTCTGTTCTAGGGGCCCGGTTGGATTTCGGGTGAAATCCATCCCGACAATACTCCAAACCAACCGTAACCCTATTTGGAGTATTCCAAAATTACCGCCTCATCAAGAGGAATCCAACGTAGTCGACGACATGTCAATCAGACGTTTGGTCCATAAGTTGTAAGTGTTTCCTCTTCGAGGGCCCAGTTGGTGGCGGGATCGAACCAACCCAGCCATTTTTCCAATGTCGTCCAAAAATCACACAGAGTATCACAAAAGGACCACCTTTTAACAAGGGACTTAGTTCCGTAGACGACATGGTGATCGGAAACATGGTCTTACAGTTATTACCGTTATAGTGAAAACGAGCCAGACCCGTTAAGCATAGTGGCTGGTCGGTCGGATCAACCTAGTTTTGGTGGGTCCAACCCAGTAGAGTGTCGGACCGGCCTTGTGATTCACGCGGCCTAGCCAAAGCGACGTGGCCATACTCAAGGCGGCGCGGCCCGACCTAGTGGGGACCGGCCTGGCCTGGCAATGTGCTGCCTGGCCGAGAACGGTGCGACACGACCCGACTCGACGCGGCACGGCCTGGCCCGGCAGGGCACGACCCGACTGGTCGCGACTCGGCAGGCTGTCTGAGCTGTCCGAGGTGGGGGTGGACCGCTTTCGCAAACCGGCGGCTCCAAGAGGCACCACCATCCAATTCGGTTGTCCAATGTCGGTCGGCTTCTCTAGCACGAGTCGCCCGCTTTGGTGGGCCGTTGTCTTTAGCACTCAGCGCTAGGCGGCGTCGCAGCCTTCTCCAACCCGGCCTGCTGACAAGCCGACCATTCTACCAATGATATGGCCCATGGAATGTGGGTTGCAGTCCTCCACAACATGGAACCCTCATGGCTGCACAATCTATTTGGTCCAGCCGGCTTATCCGGCCAGTTCTTCGTCGGCCAAGCGGCCCACGGTTGCATGCCATGATTCTTCCACATGCGATCGGCGCGCGGCTGCCGCCTTCTCTCACTACCTCCTCCATTTTCCACCACCTCCCTTTGAGAAATAATAATACAAGAAACTTGTTATGACCCATACTTTTCATATATTTTTATTACATCAGAATTGAAGCATTATTATTACAACATATAACAAAACAATGGCAGGACCTTATTGGTATAGTGTCTTTAGAAACTGGGAAACATAAACAACTGGTTCATAAAGAATCTACATTGTCTCTGCTTTATTTCATCATATCTAGAGTCCCTTTTGGCATATCCTACTTAATAACCTTATTCCTGACCAGGGGAAAGAAAAAATATAAAAGGGTGAGCTCAAATTCCATATATGGGTAAACAAAGGAAATATCATATTCATAAGAACATAGCATTTCGAAAATCATAACCTTTAAAAGAGATCATAATTTCATAACATGGGATAAATCATAGAAGTGAAATGTAATCACAATAATAATAACATAAAACATGAAAATTCGTGGCATACACACATAATCATAGAGAATGATTTCTTTGTAGTGAAGACTCATTTCCAAGACTATCATAGCGGACAAATTTCATTTCTGAACCAAGTTCAACCCTCGTTTCAGTCCCGTTTCACTAAACCGGATTAACCTGTCATACCAGCCATGTCTATCTCATGAGATATAAATTTTTACCCAATTATTTGGTGGGAGATATAGGTCCCACCCATCTCATATTCAAATCATTCTAACATATTCCACAAAACAATCATAAATCATTCATAATAACACAATGAATAAATTGGGGTTCATAAACATCATTCCATCATAACATAATCCATATTAAACAAATGGATATAATTAATCATAAGAAAATTGAAACCATATAAATCATAGAGAATTTATAATTTAAACATACACATATGAAATAATGTCATCTTAAACGGAAAACTGGTTTTGATAATGCATTTGAAATGAATTCTTGAGGAAAATATCATTTCTTCTTTAAAATCCTTTTATTTTCACAAAATTCCATTCAATTTTAAAAGAAAAGGATTTTGTTGAAAATATTCATTAAATCTTGTAGAGTAAGATTATGAAAATAACGCATTATGAAAATGTAAAAATACATTCATGCTTTATAAGTTACAAAAATCATTCTCCTCGTACTTTTTTCAGAAAAGTCAAAAAGTACTTCCTTTGGTAAGAAAAAGGAAGATTCCTTCCATACGATGTGGTAAAAGTAAAAAGAAGGGTAAAAATGACTTTATACATACATGGAAGAAATGTAGACATTTTATGAAAAGATTTTGAGAATACGTGGACATCGATGATAAACATAACCCCAGTAAATACTTACGAATAAACAATCTCTGATAAGAATGAGATTGGAATAATTACACATTACCATAGGTTGGATATGCTTTGTATGTATCTGAACATTCAGTATAATGATTTAAATAAAGTAATTGACTTATTAAAGAATCATATTCATTGTTATTATATCATATATGGTTCACTTATGAAATTACATTACCTGTTATTTTGTAAATTCCTTGTTAAAGCTGTGTTTTGGGTAAAATCGTTTCATTTATCATACAAGTTTCGACGTGTTGTTCGTGATATTATTACTTATATCCTGATTTAGTTAATTTCATAATGTAAAACATTATTTATATATAATATATATTCAGTATATAAATATATATATGATAGATCGATAAATGGAATGAAATGCACCGTTCATGGAGACGGTAGGCCATTCATGAACGCTGTTTTCGTTTCCTTATTGAATTGAATAGAATTAAGTCGATGAAATAAATATATATATACATAAATCCAGTTTCATTATTATTCCATATATTTAATTATTATTTATTATATATAATTTATAATCATTCATGAATGGTTAACATGGAGAATGAATCTCATCGCGTCGTGAAGACAGTTGTCAGTACATACGCACGAGCGATGACATCATTCCCATGATCGTGCTATTTTATTGTAGTGTATAATATTTCAGAATAAATATCACCTTAAAATAGTCATATATAGTTATTTATTTACACCATTATACCCATTCAGGTAGGCTGGCGGTCGAAAACAGATTACACCACGGTGTGGAAACGGTATTCCGTACGTACACACGCACAGTGATTTCGTTTTCCGTAGGATGGATAGAAGTTGAAATAGGGTTGTTTCATATTTATAATAACATATAATTATATAATTAATACTTTTTTTATTATTTTATATTAAAACATGAAAATAAGAGGATGTAGAAGAAGAAATAAAGTTGCAAGAATTGGTAACCGACATTACCTCTTTTTTGAAAGGACTCTTCCTAACCTTCTCTTAGGGCACTAAAGATGGTCTTAGAAGAATACCAGGACCTCTAGGATGTTTTTAGGGAAGTTGAGAATGGAAATGGTCAGGGTTTGGCCAAGATTTAAGGCTCAATGTGGTGTGAGGTGTAGAGGAAGGAGGTGCACTTTTATAAGGGAGGAGAGGGACACCTTAGGAAAAACATAAAATATTATTTTATAATAAAGTAATGTTCGGCATTTAAAAGCTCCAAATTGAATTATTTAGAAGATAATGTTGGTGTGGGTCGATATACTCTCAACCAAAAAAATTTAGACAATTTTAGGTTACTATTTTAACCTTATCATTTAGATTTTACTCTAAGATAAATAATTAAACTTTTACCGTGTCTTCTTGTTGTCTTACCCTATATGGTTATTAATCTATCTATAACAAGCCAAACGAACCCCAAGTGGTTCATTATTAATATATATAACCATATCTAAGTCATTTGGACTATCCTTATATTTTTAAGTATAAAATTATAATTAATAAAATAATATTTGTTTTAAAAAGTATTTTATGTCAATTTTGACAGTATTTCGTAATTGATTTTTGTGAAAATCATAAGGTAATTATTAGTTCAAAAAAATTTAATTAAATCAGTAATAATATTTTATATTAACCTATATAATTATTTTACTTATTATAATGTCTCAAATTACATTTATTTGGGTATTTATAACATCAATTATGTAAATATTTCATAAATAAGGTAATTTCTACATCATCATTATGTCAAAAATAAATTATATTATTTAATTTCAATAAATTATAAATAAAATACAAATAGTTAGGAAATATTTTATGAATTCTAATTAATATCTATAGCCAAATTTATCTTATGTATAACCCTACATTAAAAATGTGTGTATCTTATTAAACATTGATTTTATCTATTTTAACACTTCTTTAAATAAAATAATAATAAGTGTCCTAATCTAATCCAAGTTGACCTAAAGGGTAAAATTTTATTCCTAAGGTTGTTTTTGGGAGAACTGCACTTATCCAATAGAATTAGGACATTTTTAGGGTAATAATAATGTCATTGTTACCCTTAATTACCATATTTACTTTTAACCATTGTAAATAAAATTTAAAAGTTACTATTCACCAAAAATTATTTTTATCCTATTGAACCACATTTTACTCCTTGATATTAACCATGTCTCTCGGATTTTTGAAATTCCACTAACAGAAGCGGTAAAATTAAGTTTTATGTATGTTTTTAAAAATCTTCTATGAGGTAGGTAAAAGACGGTGAAAAGTTAAATAAATTTTTTATATATCTAAAATTATTATAAAATGAATAAAATTAATTAAATTGAAATTATATAAGCATAATGTATCAATTTTTACCTAAAATAAATTTAAATAAAATAAATAATTATTTAAATAAAAAGCTGGTATTTAAATAGTAACCCAGTGTTTTCACTATTCATCAAAAATGAAAGTTTCCAGAAAAATACCAAGCATTCACCGTAGGCTGATTTCAATATTCCGAATCAAAAAATGAAGTCCTTTTTTAAAGATAAAATTATAAAATTTCAAAAAGTGGTTATTACTATTCATAAAGGCTAGTTTAAATAATATTTTAATATCATATCTTTATTTAGTGAAACTCGGTATTGCGTATAACGTAAGCTATCGAGGAAGGTAGTGATTGCGTGTAAAAAAAGCCAAGAAAGTGTTCTGTGTAGTGAAAGATTCCTTTGATGATTTATATAACATAAAAACAAAATATTTCTCCTCAAAATATCAGGTGTTACATTCTACCCCCCTGAAAATGATTTTCTCCCTCGAAATTCGTCAGTTTGTAACAAACAGATGAGGATAACTCTCCCTCTTCATATCCTAAATCTCCCATGTAGCTTCTTCTAATTGGTGGTTCCTCCATAAAGCTTTTACAAAGTGAGTGGTCTTGTTCTATAGGAATTTTTCGCTACGATCTAGATTTTCTATCGGTTGTTCTTCATAAGAAAGATCTTACTCCAGCGGTACAACTTTTGAGATGAGTACATGTGAAGGATCGAGTATGTACATTCTCAAAAGAGATACATGGAACACATCGTGAACTTGAGCGATGTTCAGTGGAAGCGCCAATTGGTAAGATACCTTCCCAACATGATCGAATATTTCGAAAGAACTGATATACCTAGGGCTCAATATTCCCTTCTTTCCAAATCTCATTACTCTTTTCCAAGGAGATATTCGTAAGAACACTTTATCTCCCGCTTCAAACTCTAGGTCTTTTCTTCGGTTATCGACATAAATTTTTTGTCGACTCTGAGATGCTCTTATGTGTTGTTGAATATATCAGACCTTTTCTTCCATCTCATCAACAATATCAGGTCCTAATATCTTTCATTCCCCAACTTCATCCAAGCAAGTTGGAGTTCGGCATTTCATTCCATAGAGAGCTTCATAAGGATCCATCTGAATACTGGAGTGAAAGATATTATTATATGAAAATTAAACCAAAGATAGGTGTTGATCCCAACCTCCTTTGAAATACATTGAGAAAGCTCTCAACGTATCTTCTTGAGATTGAATTTTCCTCTCAGACTGACCATCTGTCTGAGGATGGTAAGAAGTTTTGAAACTCAACCCTATATCCAGAGTATACTGAAGACTTCTCCAAAACATTGAGGTAAACCTCAGATCCTGATCAGATATAATGGAAAGTGGCATTCCATGCAATCATACCACTTCCATTACATATATCATGGCATGTGGATCCAGAGAAAAATCTTCTCTAATAGCAATGAAGTGTGCTGAATTTGTAAGATAATCAACAAAGACCTAGATAACATTATTGACTTTGGATGTTTTTGGAAGTCTGGTGACAAAGTCCATAGTGATGTTTTCCTATTTCCATTCAGGTATGAGTAATGGATGTAACATCCCCATATACATCTATCTCTCAGCTTTAACATGCTGACAAACCAAGCATTGAGAGACGTATTCAGCAACATCTCTTTTCATGCCATCCCACCAGAAGTACTCTTTCAGGTCCCTATACATCTTCGTGCTTCTAGGATGAATAGAGAATGAAGAACTCTGATCCTCATCCTGCAGCTCCTTCTTTAATTATGTCTTGGGAGGAACACAAACTCGATTCCTTATCCTTATTATCCCACCACAATCAAGGTTGAATTAAATAACATTTCTCACCTTCTTTTGTAACTTTACATCTTATTTCTGTGCCTTTTTATGCTTCACATGTATAGATGGTTAAGAAATCATTTGAGAAAGATAAGATTTCCCCCTTCCATTATAATTCCATGATCCATCCTATGTAAATACATAAATACTAGATCTTTTGTGATCCTCATCATGGATAAGTTATCATCGTCTTGTCGACTTAATGCTTCTGCCACCTTGTTTTCATTCCCAGGGTGGTAATTAATTGAGTAGTCGTAATCCTTAATCAGCTCCAACCATCTTCTTTGATTCATATTCAGCTCCTTTTGTGAGAAAATATACATTAAACATTTATGATCAGTAAAAATATCACATCATTCTCCATAATGATAATGCCTCCAAATCTTTAATTCAAATATTACCGAAGCTAACTCCAAATCATGAGTTGGGTAATTTTTCTCGTGGATTTTCAAATGTCGTGAGGGATAAATATATGATAACATTTTTCATGAGAACACACCCCAGTCCCTTCTTGGATGCATCACTATAAATCACAAACCTTTCTCCATTACAAGATAGTGTGAGCACAGGTGCACATGATAACCTTCTTTTTAACTCCTTGAAATTTTCTTCACACTCCTCCGTCCAAACGAACTTAACTCCTTTTTGAGTCAACCTGGTGATTTGATTAGATAATCATGAAAAATATTTCACAAAATGACGATAATATCTAGCAAAACCAAGAAAACATTGGATCTCAGTTACTGTTGTTGGTTTTGACCATCTTTCGATAACCTCTGTTTTTGTTGGATCCATATATATCCCCTCTTTCGAGATTATGTGATCCAAAAATGAATCATTTTCAATCCAAAATTCAAACTTTGTAAATTTGGCATAAAGATTCTCCTTCCTCAGGGACTTTAATACAATTCTCATGTGATCTTCATGTTCTTCATTTCTCTTTGAATAGACCAGAATATCATCTATAAAGACTACCAAAAACTGATCAAGATAGTCTCTAAAGACTCTATTTAACAGATCCATGAAGATATCAGTGGCATTAGTAAGACAAAATTGCATCACTATAAATTCATAGTGTCCATACCTTGTACGGAAAGCCTTCTTTGGTATATCCTCCCTTTTGACCCTTAATTGATGATACCCTGAACGAAGATCAGTCTTGGAAATGTATAGAGCTCCGCGTATAGGGTCAAATAAGTCATAAATGCACGAGAGTGGATATTTTTTCTTGATAGTGATCTTGTTAAGTTCTCAATAATCAATGGAGAGTCTCATTGATCCATCTTTCTTCTTAACAAATAGAACAGGTGCTCCCCAAGGTGAGGCACTAGGGAGTATGAATCCCTTATATAGATTTTCTTGGAGTTGCTTCCTCAATTCCTGCAACTCAACTGGGTCCATTCTAAAAGGTGTCTTTGAAATAGGTAAAGCATCTGGTACGAGTTATATTGAAAACTCAACTTCACGATTTGGTGGAAGACCAGGAAATTCCTACAAAAAGACATCACAAAACTCCTGTACAATTGGCATATTCTTAATCGTGAGTTTCTCTCCAACCATTTGAGATAATTAAACTTAATTTATTTGAATTAAGACCCATAAGATATAAGAAATTTCCACTGGAAGGTTATGTTCATCCTTGCATCGATAGACGATCATTGATTGACCTAGAATAAGAAATGTGACTTTTCTTATTTGGAAATTGATATGAGATCCATATAAAGAATGCCAATCCATGCCAAGAATCACTTAAAATTATACTATAGGAAGAATCACAAGACATTCAAGAAGCACTTTCCCACAAACCTCAATCAGAAAATAATTGTAAACTTTTGATGTGACTGTTGTTCCATTAAGAGTTGTGAGAGCTAACTCAACATCTAATTGTTGAGGTAATACGGTGATACCCTTAGAAAATGTGTCAGAAATAAAAGAGTGGGTGGATCTAAAATCAAATAAAACATTTGATACATTACAGTGTATGGTAAGTGTAACATTCACCAATTCTTTATCATCCTCCACATCGCTGATAGAAATTACATGAGACATTCCTTTGTCTTTAGCCTTAAGAGTTTGTTGATGTCGATCATTGTCAAAAACCCTTGGATTAGGGCATTGATTGGCATAATGACACATTTTCTTTCACTTGTAACATTGATGTTTTGGAGGTGCACTCTGTGTAGCCTTTTCTTTGTTCGTATCAGTAGACATATTCTTCCTATCATTGCATCATTCAAATGCCTGATGAAGTTCTTTTCCAAATTTCAAACAATTACTTGTCCCTTTAAGAAAACTCCCTCCATGTTTCTTTCCACACATTGAGCATAAGGGAAAACTCATATTCTTTTCAGTGTGCTCCTTAGATTTTCCATTGAATTCCATTTTCCTCTTCATATCAAACCCATATGACTGATGGGTTACTCCAATCTCCATATCAACCTTGAGAGCAAATAAATTGATTTACTCGTAGCTATTGAAGTCCCTTATGGATAACGCCCTTCGAAGACTTGGTTTTATGCCACTGAATAATAGATCGATCTTACTCTCAGGTTGGATAATAATCCGAGAAGCGTACCTTGAATGTCTTGTAAAATTTTCTTCGTAGGTACCAACAGACTCTTCATCCTTTTTCTTTAGTTCAAGAAACTCCTTCTCCATATTTGTTTGAAGAATATGGGGGATATACTTATTGAAAAATAAGTTATTGAACTCGTCCCATTCCATAGAATAAATTCCATCTCTTGTCCTCGTATTCTTGATAAGATTCCACCATTGATTATCTTGACCATCCAAATGATAAACTGCTAAGATGACTTTATCATGTTATGAACATTGAAGAACTAAAAATATCATTTCAGTAGTACTGATCCATTGTTCTGCAACTAATGGATCAGTAGACCCACTGAATGAGGTTTGACACTGCCTCATGAATGATTCAACAGAATGTTACTCCTTCCATTGCTCATTTGGAAGTCCAACATGATTCTTAGCTTGAGAATGTTGTGTGATCATGGCTACAAGATTTTTCATTCCAGCTCCCATAATGTTTGGTTGCTCAGGGAGCCAATCATTGCATTGCTCATCGCATTCAGAATTAACACGGTTCCTTTGGGTTCCAACCATTGACTAAAACCAATAATCATGGTGTGAGAAACAGTAATCATAATAGTAAAACCACATAATAAAGAATAAAATTTGACTCTTTAGTCCTTATAATAATTTATTCATGATCATTTCTAAACCACTAAATTTTTTTCCTATGCTTAGACATATCCTTATGGTTCTTACTAATGATTTCACATCCTAGTTTCAAAATTTTGATATACCTTTCCTCTAATAAAAACTATAACGACCCATACATTACATAAATTGTTATTACATCAGAATTTAATCCTTATTATTACATCATATAATAAAACCATGGTAGGAATGTATTGATATAGTGTCTTTAGAAAATGAGAAACATAAACAACTGGTTCATAAAGAATCTACATTGTCTCCCATTTATTTCATCATAGCTAGAGTCCCTTTAGGGATATCATTCTTAATAACCTTCTTCCAGACCTGGGGAAAGAAAACATATTAAAGGGTGAGCTCAGATTCTCATTAAGGGTAAACAATGGAAATATCATATTTATAAGAACATATTATCTCTATAATCATAACCTGTAAAAGTGATCATAATATCATAACATGGGATAAATAATAGTATAGAAATGTAATCCCAATAATCATAACATATAACATGAAACTTTTTGGCATACACACATAATCATAGAGAATCATTTGTTGGTAGTCAAGACTCATTTTCAAGACTATGTTAGCGGAAAAAGACCATTTCTGAACCGAGTTCACTTCTCATTTCAGTCCTGTTTCAATGAACCAGATTAACCGTCGTTCCAGCAATATCTAGCTAATGAGATATAAATCTTTAACCAATTCATTGGAGGGAGATATAGGTACCACTCATCTCATATTGAAATCATTCTTATGTGTTCTACAAAATAATCATAAATCATTCATCATAACCCAAAGAATCAATTGGGTTTTATAAACATCATTCCATCATAACATAATTCATATAAAACAAATGGATATCATTTAAACATAAGAAAAGTGAAACCATATAAATCATAGAGACATTATACTTGAAACATACACATATGAAATAATTTCATCATATATGGAAAACATGTTTTGATAATGCACTTAAAATTAATTCTTGAGGAAAATACCCTTTCTTCTTGAAAATCATTTTATTTACAAAAAATGCAATTCAATTTTAAAAGAAAATTATTTTGTTGAAAAGAGTAATGGAATATTTTAGAGTAAGCATTATGAAAATAATTCGTTATGAACCCGTAAAAATACCTTCATGCCGTATAAGTTAAAAAAATATTCTCCTCGTAATTTTGTCAGAAAAGTCAAAAATTACTTCGTATGGTAAACAAAATAAATATTCCTTCCATAGGATGTGGTAAAAGTAAAAAAGGGTATAAATGAATTTAAACATACATGGAAGAAAAGAAAAAAAATTTATGAATTTTTTTAGAACATGTGGATCTGGATGATAAACATAAACCCAGTAAATACTTACGAATAAACAATCTCGGATAAGAATGAGATTTGAATAATTATACCTTACCTTATGGCTGATATGATTCATATGTATCTGAGTCTCCTGTATTATGATTTAAATAATTTCATTTACTTATTACAAAATCATATGCATTGTTATGATATCATATATGGTTCACTTATGACATTATATTACCCGTTCATTTGTAAATTCCATGTTAAAGAAGCGTTTTGGGTAAAAATGTTTCATTTATTGTATGTGTTTTGACATGTTTTTCTTGATATTATTAATTATATCATGATTTACATAATTCCATAATGTAAAAAAATATTTATATGTAATATATATTCATTATATAAATATATATGATAGATCGATAAATGGAATGAAATGCACTGTTCATCATGACGGTAGGCTGTTCATAAGCATGACCAGTGTTTTCATTTCCTAATTGAATTGAATGGAATTAAGTAGATGGCATACATATATATACATATATATACATAAATCCATTATAATTATTATGACATATATTTCATTATTATTCATTATATATAACTTATAATCATCCATGATTGGTTAACAGAGAGAATGAATCTCATCGCGTCGTGGAGACGGTTGTCCATACGTACGCCCGAGCGATGATATCATTCCCATGATCGTGGAATTGTATTGAACTGTATAATATATCAGAATAAATATCACTTTACGATAATCATATATACTAATTTATTTTCACCATTATACCCATCCATGTAAGGTGGTGGTCGAAAACAGATTACACCATGGCGTGGAGACGGTATTCTGTACGTATGCATGCGCAGTGATTTCATTTTTCATAGGATGGATAGAAGGTGAAATAGGATTGTTTCATATTTATAACAAAAATCAGTATATAATTAATACTGATGTTATTAATTTATAATGAAACATATAAATAAGAGGAAGTAGAAGAAGAAATAATGTTGAAAGAATCGGTAATGTACATTACCTCTCCTTTGAAGTGCCTCTTCTTAACCTCTTATTAGGGAACTAAATATGGTCTTTGAAGAATATATGGACCTCTAGGATGTTATTAGGGAAGTTGAGAATGAAAATTGGAAGGTTTTGGGCCAGCATGAAGGATCAAAGTGTTGTGAGGTGGAGAGGGAGGAGGAGCCCTTTTATAAGGGAGGAGAGGGGCACCTTAGCAAAAAAGATAAAATATTATTTAATAATAAAGTCATATTCGGTTATTAATAGTTACAAATTGATTTATTTCGGATTTAATGTGGTGATTGGTCGAAATAATCTCAACCAATATATTTTAGACAAGTTTAGGATACTATTTTAACCTCATCATTTAGATTTAACTCTAAGTTAAATAATTTAACTTTTACTGTGTCTTCTTGATTTCTTACAATACATGGTTAATAAACATATTATAACAAGCCAAAACAACCCCAAGTGATTCATTATTAAAATATATAACATTATCTAAGTAATTTTTCTGAACCTTAGATTCATATGAATAAAATAACAATTAATAATATAATATTTGTTTTAAAAGATATTTTATATCAATTTTTACACTATTTGGTAATTGATTTTTGTGAAAATAATAACATCATTATTAGTTCGAAAAAATTTAATTAAATCAATACTAATATGTCATATTAACCTATAAAATTGGTGTAATTATTAAAAAGTCTCAAATGACATTTATTTGGGTATTTATAACATCAATTATATCAATTTTTCATTAATAAGGTAATTACTGTATCATCATTGTGTTGAAAATAAATTAAATTATTTAATGTCAAAAAATTATAAATAAAATACCATTATGTAGTAAATCATTTAGGCTTTCTAATGAATATCTATAGTTTAATTTACCTTATGTATAACCCTACATTAAAAATGTTTTTAATTATTAAGCTTTTATTTTAACTATTTTAAAACTTCTTTAAATAAAATAATAATAAGTGTCCTAATCTAATCCAAGTGGACATAAAGGGTTATATTTTATTCATTAGTTTTTTTTGGTCGAATCTTTCTTATCCAATAGAATTAGGACATGTGTTAGGGTAAAATAATATCATTTTTATCCTTAACTACCTTATTTACTTTTAACCGTGCTAAATTAAAGTAAAAATTTACTATTCACCAAATAAAAATTATCTTATTGAACCACATTTTACTCCTTGATATTAACTGTGTTTCTCATATTTTCGAAATTACTCTTACAGAAGCTGTAAAATTATGTTTTATGTATGTTTCCAAAAAGCTCCTAGGACGTAGGTAAAAGACGGTGAAAAGATCAATAAAATTTTAATATATCTAAAATTATTATAAAATGGCTACAATAAATTACATTGAACTTATATAAGCATTATGTATCAATTATAACCTAAAATAAATTTATATAAAATATATACTTATTTAAATAAAAAGTCAGTTTTTAAATAGTAACCGAGTGTTTTCAGTATTCATAAAAAATTGAATGTTTTCATAAAAATACCAAAAAATCACCCTAGTCTAATTTCGATATTTCGAATCCAATAATGAAGTCCATTTTGAAAGATAAAATTTATAAAATTTCAAAAAGTGGGTATTACTATTCATAATGGCTTGTTTTAATAATATTTTAATAGCATATCATTTTTAGTGAAACTCGGTATTGCGTACAACACATGCTATCGAGGAAGGTCGCGATTGTTTGTAAAGAAAGCCATGCTAGGGTTGTGTGTAGTGAAAGATTACTTTGATGATTTATAACATAATAAAAAAATATTTCTCATAAATATCTCGGGAGTTACAAATCAGATGAGGGTCGTCAGGCCTTGTTTATTCGGCTCACGCCCTCCATGTTAGGCGGTAACAATCGGCCATAGACAATCATTTGAATTAAACAACGACAAGAGTATAATTTTATCAAACTAAAATTATAAAATTATCTTACCTCGAAATTGACATTTCACATTGTTGAGCCGCAGAAGATGAATGTCACGTTGTTCAGGCACCGCGGAATAACGGTGTCTCTCCGTCAACGTTGGAGCAAGAGCCGTCGTCGTTGGCGATGTTCCCCGCGGCGGTGTCTCCTCCCTTGAGGCGGAGGAATAAGAAGATTGAATAAGTTGCTTCATTTACTTTGGGTCATGGAGCATTGTTCATGCCATGGAGTGTTCTTCGCCGAGAGAGGTTGATGTACTTCCTGGAAGAACAATGCTCCTCTAATTCTCTAATAGTTACTCCAAAAATATTTTCTAAGGAAAATATTATGAAATACATCTCCAATATTAAGGAATCACCAATAAATTCAAATTAATTAACAGCAGATGCCAATTTAATTAATATGGTTATTAATTACATTAGGTGGCATCATTAATGTTTGGGAGGTGGAGAGATCACAAACTAATTAAGGGGAGAGTTGGAGAGTTATATGGATTAAAAAAAGGGTTTCATGGGGTTTTAAGGGAGTTAAAGGAGGAGTTTAAGGGTTAGGGGTTCACGAGGGCCCCAACACCATAGTCATATCCTCTAGTGGGAAGTTAGGTGGGGTGTGGGCCCCACCTATAACATCCCTTGGGAGTAATTTACATCCACATACAAAAAAATTGTAACACAACAATTTATTTAAGTCTTAACAAATCCCCAAATTTTAACTACCACATACGACAAAACACAACTGTAGTAATGGTCCCCCTAAGAGATAACTGATACTGCGAGTTCATCGGTGCCCTCAGATTTCAATTATGATCACTGGTTCAAATGATTGAAAAACCCGCACGTACGTTTACTAAAAGTACCCGAACAAAACATCAGAAATTTATTCCGGGAACATCGGGCCTTGGAATCAGGCACCGTTAGAAACTGCGGACTTGTAAAATTCCAATGAATTTAATAAATAATTTTCCTTGAAAATTCATGTTCTTTAAATTACAACCACCTTGGGGCTTTACGTACCCATAAAGCTACAACATACAGTAGGGAAGCAAAAGAGGGTACAGAGCATGCATTTGAGCCTTCCGCTCCCATGTACTCTCCTGGAAGTTCTTGTGCTGCCAGAGAACGCGCACTAGAGAAATCGACTATCCACGCAAATCCTATTCCTATCGATCCTCAACCTCCACAGGAATCTCCATGAATGTCTCTCCATGGTCAATGATGTGGGACAGATCGTGCACGCATTTCCTTAGTTGAGATACGTGGATGATGTGGTGCACCTGGTGTAACTGAGGTGGAAAGGTCAGGCGGTAAGCCACCTCACCTACTTTGTTGAAGAATTTGAGGAGAAACTCTTGATAGGCTACACTATCCCTATCTACAACGGATATCACTCATGATGCCAGCTTCTCTATCACCATTCCTAGCATCTGAATGACTGAACTCTTGCTGAGAGCGTTCGATACTATGATCCCCATCCCAGGAGTATTGACTATATCGATGTCATGCTCCAGGAGGAACTCAATCCATCACAGATGTCTTGGGTTCAGGTCATTCTGATAGAAGATACACCTGATACAATTTGGATTAGAGTAAACCATAAACCATTCGCTCTACAAACTATGGGTGAGGCTATCCATTGTATGAACTCGAATTCACCCTTATTTGGATATGTTTTACAAGAGCTGCTAATATTTATCTTTTTCCGAAAAGGGAAATCTTGTCTCATCCCCAAGATGAACCACATCTATTGCCTAATACAACCAATCCTGACATGAATGATACTAATTCATGTCGTGGACGACGTCAAAAGGATTCGATGCTACTACCAATAGATCCAAGCATTACTCGGGTCTCTAAGGATTGAGTCACACTGTCAGCATCAGTGTGTGGTTATTGGGTATCCTCCAGTAGAAATC
This sequence comes from Viscum album, assembly GCA_963277665.1. Classification (NCBI taxonomy): domain Eukaryota; kingdom Viridiplantae; phylum Streptophyta; class Magnoliopsida; order Santalales; family Viscaceae; genus Viscum; species Viscum album. The sequence continues at coordinate 1,796,453,348 of OY728156.1, read as the reverse complement.
TCAAAAGATAGGGTCATGTCAACAGTTTATACTGGAACCTCTTAGTACACAATAAGGAAGGAATGATAACATTACAATGACAAGTGTCTTTTTTTACCGCAACTCAAGGTACAATGACACAAAGCAACCACAAACAACGACATCAACAATGATATAATCATCATGAACAAAGCCCTCTATGCCTAGAACTAGTCCCTCTCATATCCACCTACTTTTGGAGCTCCATATTCGTATGCTTCAGCTGCCTGAAGCTGTGCTCTCCCCTGTCCACATGTTCCCTACAGTCGGGGTGGACCTCCTGGGGGGGTGGCATCACCTCGAAGCGTCGTCCACCACCAGCTGCACAACCAGCTCCATACGATCTGTCACGATCAAACCTATGCCTCTACATGAGAGGTCCTTCATCTATATGCAGATTATCTGCATGGTATGTCGGGAAATCATGTGCCATGTGGCCAAGCCCACAGAAGGAGTAACACTTTCCGTTCTTGGTAAGCCTGGCTCTGTCTCCTCCCTAGGTGTCCCGCACTACCGATCATGAGTTGTGTGGTCGACCGCATGTAGGTCTAGTCCTCTTGGACCTCTACTTCATCTGTCTACTGCCATCTATAGAGGACTCGGAAGCATGTCGGCTAGTGGTGGGTCTCGCTACTGGAGATTTCTCAGCAAGGAAACTATCCACTAAGAGTGATCGCTCCAACACCACTGTCTATGTCAGGATGTTGTGGGAGACAACTGAAGATCTAATATCTCGCCTGAGTCCCTTCTCAATGGTCAGGGCCCTGATGAATGGGTCCCGTAAAATATCATTGGAGTAGCACGAGTGGTCGGTGAACCTCACTGAGTACTACGCCCCCATCATGCTACCCTACTAAAGATGCAATAGATCCTATATCTGTACTACATGTAGGGTGGCTGGTACAAACAATGCCCAGAACATTCTCTCGTAGTATGCCCATATAAGCGTCACAGCGTCATGTATCTGGATCATTAGGCTCCACCATCTTCCTACTGCTTCTTGAAGGAGGCTGGTAGCAAGGATCACCATAAAGTCTGATATCATCCCTACTAGCCTGATGAATCTCACCACAGCCTCCATCCAATCCCCATCTGCATTCGAGTCAGTCTCTCCCATGATCCAGGGCGGCCTCTAGCACTGGAACTCATGCAGTGTGCTCAAATGACGTGCATTTCCTGCTACTGGGGATAGTGACATCAGTGACCCAACAGGGAGTAGTACCACTGGTGACTCCCCTAGTGCCTCAATTGGAAGATGGCCATATATTGAGGCCACGTCGCTCAGCGGGTTGTCAGTAAATATAACACTTGCGGCTCTAGCTAGTTGTCTGTGAGGAGGCATCTTGAAGAAACAAATGTGTCACGGTCAATAGACTATACCTTGTGAGCTGACCTGGTTTGAGATGACATTATGAAAACTTTTGAAAACACATACACAATCAGTGTTTTTGTGCACTGAGTCGGAAATCAGAAGTCAGGGTCATGGTGTATGGATACGTCAGCCACCCGAATCAACACTTGACTCCCTGCATCGAAAACCACACTTAATACCCTTAACACTATTTCTTCATAGAAAATAAATACCATAGTCCTATGTTCTGTAGTAGAAACAACTCCTTTGATACCAATTTGTCATGACCCGTCCCCTTAGGCCTATATATTGACTACCACAAACCCACCATCCAAAGGCTACGGGTTAGCGACTAGCACCAAAGGCATAACTCCCTAAAATCTAGGAAGGCATTTCCTTTATAAAATGTAAACACATAGAACCAGAGTACAAGAGGAAGCAAACACTAAGTAAAGCAGTATAATAAGTTTGATGAATGAAAAAAGGGGCCAGAAATACAAGCTCAACAGAAAGGTACAACTACAACTGAAAGAAATTACAAATGAAAAGACAAAAACCTGAATGGTTAAACAACTCCTAGATCATGCTCCGGGTTCCTACCTAAAGGGTAGGTACAGATGTACTCCTCTGAACTCTGCATTTATCGGTCCGCTCCGTGTGCCGTCACACAGAGTGTCCACCTTTGGGTACTATCCAGTCCTCATACACTCTCCCTTGGTCAGCGCTGTCAGTCGTCTGCATCCAACACAACGAGGTGATGTCATAACCCATGCAGGGTTCATTATAACGAAGTTCAATAGGGAACTCGAGACCCTAATGGTCTCACTAAATCCAACATGTATAAACAAAAAAGAATTATTTCAAAGGATAACCATTACTTAGGTATATTCTCATACATATACCCATGTTAACGAGTAACCCATCTCAATAATGTGGAAAAGACAAAGGTCAATGACTCAGTTCAAACAATGATTTTCATTATCAAAAGCATGGCAACTAAAGAACTAATCCTCTTTCGAGTACAGTTGCCCTGTCGTGACTCTGAGGAGCAAATCACTTACCATAGACTGTTTAGGTACTTCTCCTATCAAGTACCGTGGGTTTGATGCCAAATTGGGCGCTCCCCCTAATAGCCATCAGAGGTACTACTCCTGTCGAGTAACATAGGTCTGCTGCCAAGCCAGGCACTATGTCCTCCATGGGTCTGCCAGAAAACAGGGTGCTCCATCAATTGGGCTAATCGAATCACTCTGAGTCAAATTGGTTATGCAGTCGTCAGGTCTATAGGTACAAGGTCTCCACACTCCGATTGTTCATCTCTGGGAGGATCTACAGCACGAGCTACAGGTTCATACTCCAAGTGTCACGAAATCTCAGGTGGATGTATCTCAAAGGACCACCATGTCAAAGGGGTCTCAACGTAACAGGTTTCGCATCAATCAGACACCTGGTCTGTCAGTTATTAGCTTTTCTATTCTAGGGGCCCAGTTGGATTTTAGATGCATTCCAACCCAGACATACTCCAGACCAACCTGAACCCTCGGTGGAGTATGAAAAATGGACCGTATCATCAATTTGAATCCAATGTAGTCGACGACACGTCAATCGGACGTCCGGTCCTTATGATCTAAGTGTTTCCGCTCTAAGGGTCCGGTTGGTTGCGAGATCGAACAAACCTGACCTTTTTTCTAATGTCATCCAAAACACACATAGAGTATCTCAAAAAGACATCCTCGACATAAGGGTCCTAGTGTCATAGATGACATGTTGATCAGACACTGTCTTAATGTTATTCTCATTCTAGTGAAAACGGGCCCAGCCCGTTAAGCCCAGTGGCTAACGGGTTGGGTCAACCCGGTTTTGGCGGGTCTGACCCAGCAGAGGGTCGGACCGGCCCGATGATTTGTGTGGCCTGGCTCAAGGGGGCGAGGGCTGGCCCGTCGGGGTATGGCCCGACCCGGAACAGCACGGCCCGACCAGGTGCAGTTCGGCCCAGCGCGGAGCGGCTGGACCCAGCGCGGTCTGGGCCGACGCGGTGCGACTCGGACCATTCCGGCTGGCCACAGCTCAGCCGGCTGGCCGTGCGGTCCGAGGGCAGGGGAGGTGGGTAGCCCCCAACCTTCTCTAACCGGTGGCGCCGCCCTCAAATCCGACCGACCGATGCAGGCCGGCTTCTCCAGCACGAGCGGTCCGCTTGGGCGGGCCGCTGTCTTTTGCACGCAGCGCCAGGAGGCACTGCGATCTTCTCCAACCCAGCCAACTGATGAGCCGGCCGATTCTCCTGACGAAGCTTCCCGTAGAATATGGGCTTCGGTCCTCCGCAGCGTGACGCCCTCGTGGCGCCACGGTCCCTTTGGTCCGGCCGGCATAGTCGGCCTGTTCTTCGTCATCTTAGTGGCCCGTGGATGCGAGTTGTGATTCTTCCACATACGGCTGGTGCGCGGTCACCTCCTACTCTCACTGCTGCCACCATTCACCACTGCCTCCCTTTGAGAAATAATAAAAAAAGAAAAAACAGAGGGTTGTTGAGCCGTGTTTTTTTGGCCCGCGCCCTCCGTGTTAGGCGGTAACAATCGGCCATAGACAATCATTCACATTCAACAATGACAAGAGTATAATTTTATCAAACTATAACTATACAATTCCCCTACCTCTAAATTGATGTCGCACGTCATTGATCCGTGGAAGATGAATTTTGTGGTATTCATGTTTCGCGGATGAATGGTGTCACTCTGTCAATGACATAGGAAGAGCCGTCGTCATTGGCGACTTTCCCCATAGCAGTGTCTCCTCCCTTGACGCGGAGGATGAAGAAGATTGAAGAAGTTACATCAGGTCCTTCGATTGTTGGAGAATTATTTGGGATATTGACTGTTCTTCGCTGAGAGAGGATGATGTTCTTCAGTGAAGAATGAAGCTACTCTAATTCTCCAATGGTTCCTTTCAAAATATTTTCTAAGGAAAATATTATGAAAGGAATCTCCAATTTTAATGAATCGCCAAGCAATTCAAATTAATTCAATGGAGATTCCAATTTAATTAATAAGGATATTAATTACATTAGTTGGAATCATTAATGTTTGGGAGGTGGAGAGATCACAAACTAATTAAGGTGATAGTTGGAGAGTTATAAGGAATAAAAAGGGGGTTTCATGGGGGTTTATGCGAGTTAAAGGGGGAGTTAAAGGGTGAGGGGTTCGTGTGGCCCCCACCACCCTAGACATATCCTCTGATGGGATGTTAGGTGGGATGTAGGCCCCACCTACAACTGCCCTTTATAGGAATTAACCTCCAATTAAAAATAAATTGTCACACAACAATTTATTTAAGTTTTAATGAATCCCAAAATTTTTACTACCACATACTACAGAACACAACTGCGGTAAAGGACCCCCTAAGTGAAAATCAGCATTGTGAGTTCATAGGTTCCCTCCGATTTCAATTCCGAGCACCGGTTAAAAAGATAGGAAAAGCCGCATGTACGTTTACTGATAGTACCTGAAAAAAACATCATAAATTCATTACGGGAGAACTGGGCCTCAGAATCAGGCGCCGTCAAAAACTACAGACTCATAAAATTCCCAAGAATTTATGAATTAAATTTCCATGAAATTTCTGGGGCTTTACACAAAAACATGAACTGATATTGAAAAATTATAATTAATATTATATAATAAGGGAAAATTAAATTCTATTCAGAATAAATATAAAAAATAATATAAATTATTTATTACAATTGTTCTTAAAATAAAATTATTACTCTTTGAAATGTAAAAGATAAGGGTTAAAATGAAAAATAAACATTTCTATAAACTGTATTATATCCAGTCAAAAATTTATTTCAAATACAGTGTGATGATCATCCATTTTGGGTCCATATATCTTGTGTAACTCATCGTTATAGCATTTTCATTCAAAAAAATAAATCTGTGTCTTCTCCCACACACTTGTAAGGGAACCCCCTCCACTCTCCAATTAATGCTTCCAAAACCAATTTGTTTAACCTAACCCCATCAAATGTATCCTATAAATCCATCATCACCTAAAGGAGGATTTATTTTCATTTTTAATCCATCAGAAGATGTATTTTTGCGAAAAAATATGGAGGTTATCCAAATTAGTGGATGTTCTCATGTGTGTGAAGAAACTCATGACTTGAGTTAATGGATTTTCATCTCACTCTTATTTTTAGATAACAAAATAGATTTTGTCAATTAATTTTTTTGGTATATTTTCTACCATGTATTGAACAATATTATTATTCTTATAAAAATATGTGGTTTTATATATCAATATAATTTTATTTCTCACATGGGATTTTGGTTTCATATATTACCAATATTGTAATGTTTACGTGTTAAAAAATTATTGTTTATCAGAAATGAATATAATTATGACTCAAATTGTTAAATATTATTTTCTATATGTGATCAAGTAATTTAACTTGTTGTCCTCTATTAAATTAATTATTAGTAATGTATTTAATTAAATATACTCAATTTATGTACTCAAGGTCAATAAAGAATGTTTCTATTGAAAATCATCAGCATTTCTCTCATTAGTTGATAATCCACTTCCATCAATTTTTATTACTAAGATAATTTAAAATAATTATTTTAAATGAATCTAATGAATATTTAATTAAATTTTTCTCAATGGTTTAATTTATAAATATCGTTCAAAATTAATCATCGTGTCATTTTACAAACAAGGATCTACTAAATTTTAATCGAAAGTTTGTATGGAATCATAGTTCATACATATACTGAATGAATGGAATTTTTCACATTCATGAATGATTGATGGTTTGATGATTCTATTAAAATAATATATATATTTCATAATGAAATTTCTTTGATTATATTTTTGAGTGTTTTGAGATAATAAATAATTATTTTCTTTTTGTATAGGTTTTTTTCAACATGAAATTCTCCATGTGATCTTTTAAAATAACTTTCCATCCAAGATGATAACCATAGATGATACATATTATATAGTGTGGATATAATCCAATGATTCCATCCTTATTTATTCTTTGGATAAAATATTATTATGATGAATCAATTATACGAAACACATTTAATTCCCATAGGGTTAGTTATAATGAAATGATTATAATATTTGTCTCCTTTTCACATGTTATGACATGATGAATGTTTTAAGATATTATTGAAAATAAATTATGTATTATGTGATGTTTGGGATAAATATATCCCTACAATTATTTCGGTAATTATGAATATTATATTATCTCAATAGATACAAGGGATGTTACCCCATTGCGGAAAACTGGTACAAAAAATGTTATCCAAATATTGATATAGTTTGCATGGGAGGATATCAAAATAACGAATGAGGGTATGTCGGAGGTTATAAAAAATGTGGGTATATGGTATGTTTTTCCAATCCCAAAAGAGTGGACCCAATATATTATCCAAATCCCAAAATATGGTACAATGTAAGTTTGACCAATCCTCAAGTACAGTATATTTAGGTTTATCACAAGCTTCCTGTATGTACAAGATTGATTATCCCAGTCAAAAATTATTATCAATGTCTTGGTTGATATCTTAAGAAATTATTTGGTAATCATATTTCTATAACATAAATCAGTATCTTTTTTCAGGGATATTCTATAATGGACTATTTTCATTGATACCATTGTGATTCTGACTTATGAATAGATAATCATTATTCCATGACACATGTTTATGAGATATAATTTGTTTTGTTTGGTTTTAAAATGTTATTATATTATTTAAATATACATATTCTCATAGTATGTTTATAATACCTTTCATAAAAACATTCGGCATCGATCCTTACCCACTATTAATCTTCCTCTCCACATGTTTTGAGGAAATTTATTATGTATGATATTTCTAGGAATTATGTTTGTTTTGAGGATCTTTATGTGATGGGGTATAGTTATTATATGAATAAGTTATCTATATATCAGTGTTTTCAAAGTCACAACACAAATATGATTATATCATGGATAATTATGTTATGTAATGATTTTTGACTTATTATTACATAATAGTTTTGTATAATTTTTTTATTCATTGTATTTTTTATTTCCATAAAACCATGTTTAAAATTAAATTTTACATAAGGGACTTAAATAGTTATAATGAAATAATTCAATGTGATATAAATTATTCAATTTTTATTGATGTTTCCCAGGATTTTAATCTCTTTGATATTAAATGAAATAATTATATCAATGAAAATATTATAATCCATTGAGAGATGAAGATTATACTTCCATCACTAACAATGTGTGGAAAAAGAAGTGGTGGAAATTATAATAAAGGGACATGTATGTATATTATGTGTTGAATAGAAGGTAATCATGAAATTTAATGTCAATGAAATGGAATGATGTTAGGTATTGGTGAAAATATAGATAAATAACCACAAAAAACCCACACTATAGTGTTTCAAAATTATGAATTATGTGAATTATGATAATAATTTCTCTAATATGATGGAAAATGATGACGATAGATGTCAACAACAACATACATCCATAAAGAATGGTACATGTCATTTGTTTTCTTTTTAAGATGAGGGATATGACAGTTTAATGGTAATAGGTACACATACCATCAACTCTATAAATAATAATTTATTATTAAAATCTGGAACTACCAACACATTTCAATCTAAATAATATTTTAAGGGTATAAAAAATTCACCCTTGTGATTATATTTTGAATTAGTTGTCAACAAACCTAATTGTATACTAATCAAATATAACGTCTATTTTCCTTATATTACCAATGTTTTTGGGAATGTGGTTACTATAAATATTTATATTCTCTCTCTGGCTGAATTTTATGGTATCATAGGCAATGAATTCATTTAATTAGAAAATCTAACATAATCATCAATGGAATGGAAGTAACATTTGATATTACGTACCATACTATGATCAAATGTCAAAGGGTGATAAATATAAACATTATTTTGAAATGAAGCCGATAATATGGGTTATTATTTATATTCAAAATGGGTTTTATCATAAATTTTGGGAAGAATCTCAACATCAATGATATGATAGTTGTGTGGGAGTTTTTTGATCTATTTCTAGAAAATATTCATTGTCTTCAATTTAGTTTTTATGTTGAGTTCTCTATTTAAATAATACCTAGATTCACAGTAATTACATATAATTCATGTCTAATTTTCCAGATTATGTTGATTGAATTTAATATTCCAATCCATGTTAATAATTTTTAGTTGTTTATTTTGATTTTTTTATCACCTTTGGGTGAACCAATCATTTATTGTTAAAATAAATTTGTATAAATGGATGTCTACATTTATTATCAATAAATTAATAATATAATCATGGAGAATGATTATTTTTTGTCTCATTGTGTTTACTTGTTTGATCATCTGCGTGAGAGTCAATATGATTCCACGAATGATCATCATTCATGATATCATACATTTGGGTAAAAATTGTCATAAAACGTAGACAACATTCCATAAATTTTTTGGAAGGTAATAATATATAATGATTTTATTTTTCATTATTAATTCATCTTATATATATATAGATTTAATTAATAGATTCTTTATAGATTACCTTTATCATTTTTATTTTGTTTTCATTATTAACCATATTCCAATATAATCGACAATTTAGGAAGTGCATGATGATCACTTGAGGGATATACTAAAGACAATAAGGAAGGTGAAAAATTATGTTAATTTAAACGGGATTGAATTTTTAATGCTAAATGTTTAATTTTTGTGACATATAATCAAAAGAAAGGGTATTTCACTAGATCCATCATAGGTAATGGTTATTATAAATAAGCACAGAGCATGAACTATTACTAGGATGGTTATATTTATTGAGCTTTTATGATATCAATGATGAATTATGTGAAATCCAAATATTAAAAATATATTATAATTTTTATATAAATTATATATATCGATTAAAATGAATATAATTTTTTGTTTGGTAATTATATGATTGAAAATTACATTTTATCAAAAATAATTCTCATCATTTTTGGTAACAAATAAATAAATTATTTTATTCCAATTTTAGAAAAGTTCTTTGATGAAAATAAATAAATTTTTAAATTTATCATCACAATATTTTCACATAATAAATTGATTATAATTTTCTGAAAATATGAGTTTTCCAGTAAATAGTGAATATTGATGATTTATATTTAAAACCATCATTTTCATAAAATAGTTTAAATGTATATTTTTTTAATGAAATTATAAAATTAAAAGTTTTCAAACTATATAATAATTATTCCAATATTTCTCATTAGATTATATTTCATGTTGAATTTTGATATTAAAATGTCTTCTATTTCTAAAAATATATTCATTGAAAAAATAATTGTTATATGTGTTTTTAGGTTTCTTATTACATAATATATTCCAAATCATAAAATTATATTTCAAAATAATTATTACATTAGAAGTATTTTCCAAAAAAATATATTTCATAATTTGTATCATAAAACAAATTCATGGGCATAACATATAACACAAAAAAATTGTACACTATGGTGTGGTTCGTGTGAAAATAAATGTTATTTTAAAATGTCTCAACTGAAGTATTGAAATTCATATTATATTTTTAAATCGTATCATTTTTGGGAATACTACATATGTTTCATACTTAGATATTCAAAGAAATTTTTACTAATCTACATAATTCAACTTTGAAGTGGGGATGCATGTATGGAAGGGATTTGGGTATGTATTCATTGAACCAAAATTCTTTAGAAGTGATAAGAGGAGAGGTGATGAGGTGAAATTTCATAAGTGATGTATATGATAGAATGGGAACTCTCAAGATGCATTCTAATAATGTGAAATATATAATAATCCAAAAAAATTAATTACAATTATATTTATTTTATAAATAATTTTTCTACAAGTATTATATATGAATGGATGTTTTCAATGAAAATAACACACCATTCTATACTGTAACATAGAAAATCATTCTATAGTTATTATTATCCTATGGGTCCCCATTAATTAATTCTCATCATAGTTTCAATGTAAAACTAAAACATTATTTTATACCAACTATAGTGACCCATAAATTTCATACATATATAATAAATCATTTTAAAATAACACTGATTTTTTTAGATAATAATACATGAAATAATAGAATATATCTATTATCATTTTATATTATTAGAAATAAGAAACATGATCAAAAGGTAATTGTACCATATACCACTATTTTGATCATAACAAGAACACTTCATAGACATATCATACATAATAAAATTATTCATAACCTAAGGAATTATGACATAAAAAATTGGGTTATTAGATTCCTTGTAATGGAAAATATGGAGATAACAATGATACTATTATAACAACATTATCATAACAGCATGTGAACATTATAATAAAATTATAGAATCATACATTAAAACTACTATATTATAATCTTAAGTAGCTTCATAATTGATGGTAGAACATAATATATGAATCCTGATGAAATATAAGAACATAATACACAGACACATAACATTGGAAAAAATTCATCTCTTTATTGAATATGTGTACAAATTAAAAATTATTTCATTAGTGATAAATGATCATTTCTTAGAAAATTATTGAAAATTATGATAACTCCTAAAACATTCATAGTATTTATCATTCACTATAATGAATTTCATTTTTGATGAGTCCCCTTCAAATCTATGTTCACTCCTAATTAATCTTCTTATTATATAATGAGATATCAATAATTAAAATTTTCATTTTTATAGAACATAATTTCAGATGAAAATGGAATTTTTACTGAATGATTAAATATTTTTATATTTCCATAAAAATAATATTTGGGACTCTTGTGTTTATGAATTTTAGAAAATTATTGGAATTAATTTCATATCTAGAAATAACTATAATGTAATAAATATAATTTTATTGATCATATACGTCATTAAAACGTCATAGGAAATATGAAGTTCCCTTAAACCACATTTAATAAACCATGTAATCATTCAATTATTTAATACATTTCATAATCTAATCAACTGACCAATTATACTATTCCATTAATTGATGAATTACACAATTCCAATAATTTACCAATTTCAAAACTCAGTAATAAAATAAATTCCAAAATCATTTAATTTATTAATTTAATAAAATATTTTAATAAATTTATGATTTAATTAATATACATGAAAAAAAATATTTCATAATTTTATACATTTAATGGAAATAGTTACATTGGGGATTGAATTACTGACCACCTACCTCAATATCATTGGTAAACAATGTATATTGGAAATTACAAAAGTGTAGTGGAATGTTCAATTTCACAATTAACAATGTGATAAATATTGAAAAAAAAGAACCAAAACTATATGGATTATGATCAATTAGAAAAATATTCTAAATCCAAAACTAATAGAGGAAAAATATCAATTCAAAAGATTAGAGAAATATATGAGAGATGGGGGAAAATAATTGGTAAGATATATCTAATCATGAGAGGTGACGATCTGTAAAAAGAATAATCAATTATCCTAGAATAGAGTTTGAGATCCCTTTCAATCCACGTGAGATCTAATAATGAGATAAAATAGTCAGGGATAACATGGTATGACTAGGTATACAAGATAAGAGTTCAATAAATTTTTAATGATTTTTTATTTTTCCATATTCTTGATTTTATGTTTGAAGCATAAGATTTTCTTTAATTAAGTGCCTAATTATGCACCTTAATGTTTTGGTGGCATGATTACTACTATAAGGTTTCATATTTTTTCAATCCTTTCAAAAACCATAAAATCCTTGAATTACGGAGGCTCTACGGTTTACTTGAGCAGGGTGTACGATTTTGGAAACCATGTGACATGCATGAACATCCCAAAACCCCTAAAAATATCAGGAATCACCGAACTATTAACCTATATAAAACCCAAAGAAGATATACTCATAATAAGATATATGTTTCCATGAAAAAACAAGAATTTGTTTTCTATAACAAATGTTGGGATCGTGTATACAATAAGTGTATCTCTGGTTCAATATTAATGATTAGTTGAAATTTTAATATTAAAATTTTTATTCATTTTTTCATTTGATTAATGAATTATTAATAAAAATTTTATAGGTGACAATGAAATTTATATAACTCAAGGATGATTCTATGTATATCATTATATAAATATTATTGGGTAATTTTGTGGATTCCATTCTGGAATAATATATTTCCATTATAGTAACATTGTGGTGTCTAAGATTAGAATGCCTTGAATTATCATTGAAACTATCAATATAAAATTATGAGCTTCATAACATTGGAAACATTTATTGATATATATCTGATATATTTATTTCAATTTTTGTAAATATATACAATGTTATTTCAGTTTTATTATATAATAAAATTATTTTTTATTATTTAATCACAATAAAATATTTATTTTATTGTTTAAACATGATTTTCATAGTTATATAGTTACCATTATTGAGCATTTCAGATTACCCATATTAGGTTAATATATTCCCTGGTTTAGATTATTTGTATTACATATGATATTTCTAATATGATATAATTATTGGAGAGTTTTTATTCCATTTCAATGAATATTTAGGTATTGTGATATCTCTAATATACTAAATAAAATTTACATCATTTTAAAATGTTATTGTTTTTGTAAATTTATGTTCTTTTATAATTAAATTATTATATAAAGCTAATAGTTATTTGAAAAAAACTCATATAAGTGTTGGTATTTTATCATAAAACATATTGTTATATAAAACCGATTATTAAAAGTATTTGATTATGGAACAAAAATTGAGACTACAGCTACAAGTTATCACCTTTTTTTGTTATTTAGGTTTAAATAACATTAGCGATTAGTATGATATTAATCGAGTGTAATAAATAATTCATAAATGACATCAATGATTGAAATTTTAAGGTTGGATATTTTTTTCGTGATATAGATAACCCTTTTGGATATACGAGGTGATATTCTAAGGATTATAATAATATAAATGATGTTAAAACACAAGAAATAATTATGTAGATAAATTATATGTGTATGATATCATCTTTATTTTTTTAATGTAGATACTATATTGACCTCTACATAATTAAAATAATTTCTAGATTGCACAAATGGATATGGGATTTAGTAAAAGTTTTCTTATCGTTAGTTACCAGAAAAAAACAAGATGTTTTATTAAATATTCCAAAACATGCTATGTAAATTATAACCACTTTAGAGGTATATTGGATTAATTTTTTTTAAAAAAATATATTTAAAATAATAAAGTGATTTATTTTCCGAAGAGTACGGATTATCTTGGGAGTGTTATGGGGGTTCAGAACATGGAATATTAGATGTATGATCATACAACACATATAATATTTAAATAACATTATTATTTTCTACCATTAATCCTATAAAGATACCATGAATGGGGGGTTTAATAGTTTTTCATAATATATGATGATTCCTTGGTAAAATAAATTGGTCCCCATAGATTATAGATCCAATTTACATATATTCAGCTGAGTTTTCTAAACCATATTGGAAGACATTTAAATGTGAATTTTTCCTTGTCAATAGTGAAGATCGCATTATTATAACTTGGTTTCACAATATAGGATAATTAACAATGAGTTTCATCAAAAGTGTAAATGCACCATTTTAACATCATGTTTATAGTACAATTTAAAATGATTTCTTCAATTATTTTACTCACAATATCCATAGGTTAACCCTATGAATCTAAAAATAATTCAAGGGAGTATCCCATTCAATTTAAAGACATCATTACTTCTATTTATCTATGATTTTATTCCATGGGTAAGTCTACAAGATGTTTCCATCTATTCATTTGATGGTTCAATGAATGGTGTCCCTTATAATTTATGCATCATACTCAATATTGTATATATATTTCAATATTTTTTATACAATATTATCTCAACTAAATGGTTTGAGTCATATGACAGGAAATATATGAGAATTATTTTCGTGATCTAATATATTTTTTCCATTTTCATGACATATTTTTCCAAGTGTCTGTAATATAGATTCCAATAGTAATGTATTGTGTATTTACTTCTATTATAATGCAAATTGTTTCCTCTTGAAATTTATTTTACATACCATCAATGGATCCCACGATGATAAATTCTTTTTATGAGTTTAAAACTATTGAAATTAATGTTTTATTTTAAAATCTTTCATAAATATATTATGGGGTTTTCTATTTTTAGATTAAAATATTTATTTTAAAAAATAACCCAGATAGGAATGTTGAATAACATAATGACATTGAAATGGGAAATTTTTTTTACTGGAAGAACTGTTTTTTAAAATTTGAATAGGATGGATTCGTTTAAATTAAACATGATAATTTTAATATGTTAAATATTCATAATTTTCATTTAATAATATTTCTACTGGAATAATGATGAAATAGTTTATATGTTAAAGTGTGTTTAAATATGTTGATTATAACATACTATTGGGAGTAAATAATTTTTAAACGAATAATATATATCTAATGAACATTTAAAAAGGGTAAAACATAATGATTCATAAAATGTGTTATATTTTTTAATTTTTTGTGAGTTTTCACTAACACTCTACATATGTTGAAGGTTTTTGAAAAATTTCATCGGAAGAAGTTGCATTATAAATACATTGAAATAGTGTGGTAAAAATCTACATCAGTGTTTTAGTGATTGTCTTATTCTATATGAACTAATGAATTTGACACGGGGTTAATGTATCATGAATTTTCTCAACGAACCATTGAAATTTATTAATTTTTACAGATCACAATGAATGTATTTATAGAAATAGTACATAAACATGCTACGTGATCCTTGAAAAAATTAATCATTATAATAAGGATCTAATAATTAATGAAAAATAATATTTCTACATATTTGGTTTCAAATAATTATATACGTCCCCAATTACCCATTGTATAAAATGATGGTTTTGATATCATGGGTGCCACAATAGGACATGAGAGATATGTGTTAAATAAGTATATATTTAATTTTAAAATATTATTTACATTATTTCATTGTATGTTATTCAATTTTGATTTTTCATTTTTTGTATCATTGAGTTGATATTTCTTTAGACACCATTACTTGTGGAATATTTAGTTGTACTCAAACCCTTCATATATATTCATTGGTACCTTATAAAACTTCATGGTATACGGAATATAAATGGGGAAAAATAATAGAAATCAGTTGATAATTTGGGAATGTTGGGATATAACTTGGATGAGGGGACCGATCAAGTTGTTAGGAACTATTTTGTGGTCTTTTAGTTGGCTTCATTAAATTTTTTTTCTTATTATATAATGATTCTATCATGACAAGAAATTTTATTATATTTATTTAATTCAACATACAATGTTTTTGAAATTTTAAAAGAGAGGCGATGTTACCAAATTTTTATTGCATATTACTATTCAATCTATTTGACTATTTTAAATAATAGTGTATAGTCCCTTATTTTACATTAATTAACCTTCCCTTCTAGTCCTCAATCACAAATAATTGTGGAGGAATCTATAAGGTGATGAGTTTGATGGGTTTGTCTACTATTTAGAGTGTGTTGGCCCTTCATGATACAATGTGGAACCAATGATAATTGTTTTCAAAACATTGGGGAAGGGGGATATGAGAATACGATATGTAGGTTATTTTTAATGATGGAGTTGATTGGGTTTTCTAACCACTGTGTTAGGGAATAGTTTACTAGGATTATATTTATATCCTTGAGATTTATATTTTAAAGTTAAAATTTTAGTTCACCTTGGGTATTAAAAATGTTATATATGTAAATTGATTTCTGAAATTTTACTTATGGGATATTATTACGTGAGAGTGAAAGTTCATGTAACATTCCATTCCCTTAGTTATTTTGTTACATGTATCATATTAGGACACAAGTAATATCACATGATGAATTACGTCTATTTAAATAGAAAGGATTGGAGTGGGAAGTAAAAATAAGTAATTTAATTTTTTAATAAATGTTTCATAATAAATGTGTTTGAGCTATTTAACAGTTTAAATAATTTTTTACAATATATTTAAGTTCTTTTTTAACAGAAAAATTTTATAAAATAATATAAAATTTACAATTTTTTAGCCGACTTCCATATATTTGAATAGTTTCAGGAAGTTATAGTATTATATTTATATGTGATAGGATAGTGTTTATTGAGTAAAATTATTTCACATATTTTTAACCTCAATTATGATAATGCATGGAAATTATTTATTATTTTCCCTAAAAATGGCATTTCTCAATGAATATATATTCCTAAGAGGAAATTCTTTCTAGTGGGGAAACATGAAGAAACTTATGAGAATTCACCTCATGTATCGAAACCTATCCCCATATATAAATTATGTAATAAATTGTTAGAGAATATCATTGAAAATTTTACTGACATTATGTATTATATGGTGTTGGATTCAATACGATAAAAACCAAATATGTCTTTATATACTAGTGAGTTATAGCCAGAGTATACCCTAATTTTAACTAAAGAGGGTTATAGTGAGGTAGTTGAGTTCATAATAATGTATATCATAAAAATAATTGACTAAGAAGAGACTCATTTTTTGAGGATGGTTACACTAGAGCCTTACATGATTTTGGGACACATAAAGAACATCTGCGATATTTTTATCCTTGGAGAAAAACATGAAGGAATTGGTTTTATGAAAATATAGGAGAAGTTCATTGAGAATTTTGACCAGGAGGGCCATAGATAGGAAATAAACAATGTTTTTATTGATTTTACATCTAGTAATATTTCACGTATAAATTATAATTTATGCTTCACTACTATATATTTTTTTATGCATGTTTCCAAATGATTCAATAGCTATAAGAAAATGTAATCATAATAATATAAGGTGTGATCATGTCATAGGAAATTTTTTTTAGTTAATTAGATACATTGAGATTGGAAATAAGGCTCTCATTATTTATGTTATATTTCAGGATTCCATTATTAGTTGGTATGGTATTTTAGTTGGTTGATCTAACATTACATCTTCATTTGGTTGAAAAATATTAATTTAGAACTTATTTGAAAGAGAAAGGGGGTATAACATCTCAATTAAGGAATAATACACCATTGGAAGTGATCTAGTATTTTTCTACTAATGTAGACTTCTTTGTCACATGAAATGTATGTCTCATTTACAATAGTTTAAGTGTTGATATTTTGGAATGATTGTGACTATAGATAGTTTATCTAGATCTATCCAATGATGGTTAATAAATGGGAACCAATTTCAATGCAGAGTACTTAGATCCGATTATATACCATTGAAAAAAATGATGTTAGTGTTTTACTGAAAATATTGGTTTTGGTGGATTTTTGGTACTCTAGAACATTAGTTATAATATAATCTAGGTAGTGAAGAACACCAAACTAAAGTAATTTCTTAGTGTAGAGGGCCATTTTAGTTATTAAAGTTCATTATTCTCCCACCAATAATGATGTATGACCATCAAATTATCGAGGAATTATACTTGTGATTTATACCCAAACAAGTTCATTAATATATTTAGTGGAATCCGAATGATATATATATTGTTAATTTTTTCAATATATAGTTCTAATTATGGAATAATTCAATTGGTATATGTTGATAAAAATAATATTTAGGATGAAATTTTAGTGTACCATAAATTTTAAAGAATTTTCCATCGATATCAATGTGTAATTAATCATTTTGAATATTTTCTTGACTAAGATGTTAGGATTTTACTTTCTTATGGAAATGGAATGGTTGGTAATGTACCAATAACATATTAATTATTATTATAGCGGGGTTATTTTAATTTACCATGAGTTTAGAAATAAATTTCATCATGGTTAATTGGATATCATGGAAGGCCTTGTAGGGAATGTAATATAGAATATTACTGAGATAAAATGACATGTAATGAGTCTAGCTTTCTTGTAATCATCATGGATTAAATATTCACTTTACTTATGATTTTTTGAATGGTTTTTATCCATTTTCCATTACACCGTATAAAATAAATCATCTATATTTTAAAATAATTAATGTTAATTTTTATTAATCAGAGGGTAAAATGGTTATTTTATTTAGAATGATTCCATGAGATCAAGACATTCTATTATCAAAGAGTACTGAAGAAAAGTTTTGCTTATGTGTCTATTAGTAGAAGTAAAACCTGATAATGTTTTTGATATACTGCAATTTTATATGGATTGATGATATATAGTACCATATATGGGATAACCATGTATTCTCTAAGATAGATTAATGATCATGGTAATGACTATTTAGGATGAAAACATTTGATATAATACAAAGTACTTTTAAATGTAGGTATGGATGGTTTGAGTTCGTTGTAAAACATCTTGAGATAACATATACTCATGTTGTGTTCAAATCCTCGAAAAACATAATCATCCTCCAATATTTGGATAAATTATTATTTTTTTATTGATGAAATTTGGGTGTTATTTGAGTCTATAGAGGACCATGTAAATCATATTTACCTCATAATTAATATGATAAAATAAAATTGAATATAATAAAATATATATTAATGTTTAATGTCGATTGAAAAGGTTTACATATTATTTCATGTTTTATCATAGGATAAGGATTTTATGGACCCTATGAAGGGTTAAATTGAGGTATGTTTGGTGGAGGAAAATAAATATCTTGGCATTTAATGTGATTTAGGATTACTAATTTACTACCAATGTTTTATGAGGGGCATTCATTTCGTAAATTTTCCTCTATCAATATTGAAAAAAAATTCATAATTTTTTCATTTTATGGAGTTTGCGAGAATTATTTGTAAGAGATATTAAGGAATTTTACTATGACAGTAATTCATATGTTACTATAACTAGGTATGGAATATAAATTACATTAAGGTGCATCTGTTATCATTATAGAATGTGTTTTTATTCCTGAATTCTAATTCTTGGAATATCAATTGTAACCATTTATTATTCATGAAACAAAATATCCCATGAGAAACACAGTTTATAGTTATTTTGATAAAAACATAGAATTTTGGAGGAATAATATAAAAAAAATGATTTATTTTTAATAAAAATAATTTGATCAATAAATGTATATCATAAAAGTGTAATAAAGATATTTATCATTATAGGTTGGTTGAATGCATTTAATTGTTATATATTGAGATATCATATATTATTTGGAGGGAAACATTATAGATTGGTTGAATAGATGTAATTGTCCATTTATTTTGTCAAAATATAGTGTTTGTGGTATTATCGATGTCTCGGTAACTCATTACAATAGTATTCAAAAAATACTATTTTCCAACCATAGGTCAAGGCATCAGTAGGTTTGGGTGTTGTTAGTTCATGGCTTTAGTAGGTTAGGGCATCAGTTGGCTTGGGTGTTAATATTTCAGGGTGTCTATTGGTCAGGGCATCGGTAGGATGAGGCATCGGTAGTTATGAGAGTCGGTATGTTGGGGAGCTAGTAGGTCAGGGAGTTAGTACATCAGGGCAT
The DNA here is from genome assembly GCA_963277665.1 of Viscum album. Lineage (NCBI taxonomy): Eukaryota > Viridiplantae > Streptophyta > Magnoliopsida > Santalales > Viscaceae > Viscum > Viscum album. The sequence continues at coordinate 1,796,433,405 of OY728156.1, read as the reverse complement.
CAGTAGGTTGGGTAAGTTGAATGTCAGGGTGTCGATTGGTCGAGCATCAGTGACTCACATAGGTGAGTCATGCGTTAGTTGCATGCTGTTAGTGACTTACTATCGGAAAGTCACATCATTACTCAAATTTCTATGTCACATCAGGGACCCATGTTAGTGTGCCTAAAATCAGTGACTCATTGTCGATGACCCACCAATCAGTGATTTATTTCCATATTTTCAAAGGTTTTCTTATTTCTCCCTTCATATATTATATTTTATGAAAATAAAGTTTAAAAATTATTTTACCATTTTTAAAGGAATTTAAAAGGGTATTAATTATATCATTAATATACTAACACCCCAGAGACATTCAAATCGTAAAGACATGTAGTCTTAACCATGATCCAAATTCAATGGCCCTTGAAAATGTACCTTCAGTTGATATTGGATATGAATCTCCTATGTTGAGAACTTCTCTTTTTCGTGTTTTTTTCATTTTATCTTCCAAGAGATTCTTCAATTAGATGCCATGTGTCTATGTTCAGGAATACCATTGAGTTTTATTTCTATCATCCAGATATTTTAGTGATGCTCTATATTGGCATAAGGAAGAGTTACTGATAAACTGTTGTTCCCTGTAGGGATCCCTTAGTCTTTGTTTATTTTTGTATCATGTGGGGAGTTTAAGATAATTCCCCTTTTTTTAGTTTTGAATCCAAATTCTATTAAAATAATATAACCTATTATAATAATAGTCAGACTTGTAATGATAACGGATTTTGTTATGTTATTAATAAACGAGGAGTGGGGAAGATGAAGATGATGTTGATAATGGTTTTGTTTTTTTATCTTTTATATTAGATCCATGTATTGTGTTCTATGGTCTGTAAAACATCTAAAAATCATAGCCATGGGTGGTCTGTGCTTGTGAACTATTGATGTATTATACATGTTGTTGATCCTCTTTTGAAAGGATCCTAAAATAAGGAACTGGATAATGAATTATACTTGGTTAAATAAATGGATGCCACATGATCAAAATTGTTCGATAATCACCCCCAAGTAATGAATTAGGTATTATATATGATGTGATTCTAAATATAAATACACATTGAGTGTTTTTTGTTCATCTGTGGTATTTGTGGTTCTCTTCAGCATTATTTCTTGAGGTTATCATGTCATGTTGTTGTCGGGGGCGTTGATGTGTGTGTTTTGGGTTGTACAAGAATCATAATGAAATCCTAGGTTTAGATATTGAATGATTATGGAATAAATAAACTATTCATGTAGTGGGATGAATCATGGGATGTGTTATGGATGTTGGGATGTAGTATGATTATGCATAGAGGATACCGAGTTCGGTTATGATGTGGTGAGTTGTTTCATTTGGAATTAAGTGGGGAAAAGTGTGATGTGGGATATATTTTCATGGTTTTATTCCCCTACTTGTCTTGGTTTTAATAGTAGTTGTGTGATGTGGTTGTTTGTTTCCCTGGTAGGGATGGAATAATTGGTAAATTCATAATAACGTCAAAATTTATGGGTGTTAGGTGGCTTTCATCAATCAATTTCACAAGTGACTTCCATTCGTTATATTATGTGAATTTAGAGGTACAAGTAATGGTTGTTTTGTGGGATGGTTATTGTTTGGAAACCCATAGGTTGGGATGAGTGTCTTCTACATATATAATTACACAGATATCCTTTTGATTTCTATATACACCCCACTCTAGTTGAGCACAATATGCCGAACACCAACATTGTTAATGGGGAGGGTGTATAATCCCAATATCTCAGAGTGGAATGAATGTCTATTTATTGTCTCTTCCCTCTTCCCTCACCTAGGACTTGTTAGAAAACAATTCTTTGGGAATGTTGTGGTGTAGTTGTGAGGATTAGGTGTCTGTGGGTGATGTGTTATTTCATAAGTGTCTTCAGGATGAGATTGTGGTTTGTTTCCTCCATGTCTATGAGTAGGATGTGATGTGACTGTGTAATAGGTTTTTTCATGTGGGATGTGATTTCTGGATATGGTGTGAGTTGACAGGTTGTGAATATGGGTCTTGTGCAAGAGTGTGGTAGTGTCAAAATGTTCACCATTTTAGATGAATAATTAACCAGTGTGATGTGGTGTTGGGTACCAAATCATCTATGTGACTATTATATTTGTGTACATCACTTTCTTTATTAGGTGATAATTTTATTGTGATCCATGGGTGATTAGAATTCCTTTTTATGTTTTGTTGGTTTCTTTTGTTTTCTCACATGGGTATGAGTATCCATATCCCACATATTCATGATAGACATTGGATTTTTCCTATTGAGTATACATCTACGCTCACACATCGTATATAAAACTATTAATAGGTTTCCATGAATAAATTACATATAATTCTGGACCCTATTAGTTTAGATCATAATATTTGTGTTGTTGTTGCATAGCTTTCTTTTAGTATTACATTAACGTTTATTTGTACTTTATAGTAGTTTTGTTTAAAACATTCATGTGGGATGGATTTTAGATTCCTTTTTATAAAAAATTCATGGAGTTTTTTTGGATGATTCCTTTTTTCTCTAAATATTTATACTCTAAAAAAGTTAATGCATCCCATTTTTCGAGATTTATATACCCTTTGTGCAGGTCACCAACCGAGGGCCTAAAGGATTCATGAATTTGGGGACATTATATCTAAATCTTCATTATCAGCTCAAGAGGGGAATCATTTGAGGGAGGGGTCAATAACCAATGGAATCAAAGCTGGTGGTTGGGTGATATGATGTATTTTTGTGTTAGGCAGAGTGAGGATTTCATGAGATGATATAGAAATAATGTTAGGTGATCTTGGTGCATACTATAGGCTAGAGAAGATTATCATGGAAATTGGATTTGATGGCCCCCCATTAACTGATGAAAGGACTCTGAGTTTAGTGAACTACCATGTGAGGCTACAACATTTTCAGGGTAGAGACCCTATGAATGGTTCACGCATCATAATAACCTGTATACCTCTTTCATATTTGGAATTTTTAGGAAATAAAAATAAATACTGAGTAAAAATGAATCCTAAATATATTCCATACTACTTGGGAATTGAGTTAATATGAGGTTATGATTCTGAAAAAATCTTGATGAAGGAAGAACTATAATATTTAGTATAATATATTCTGTACGTGAAAATCATTAAAATTAATTGAAAAATACCAAAAGGGTGTGTCGTATGAGAAATTTTGAAGAACCATTACTTCCTAATCATGGTGTTTAAACATTGAGGGGTATAAAATTCTAGGGATTCCTATGTGTGGATGCATCTTTATTGTGAAAAATTTATTAAATAATATTTAACATATTATTTTATTAAAAATACATTGATATCTACCAAACAGTGAATCATATGGGAAATCTGAGAGTACCGATGTATCCGGAATGAGTGTATTACCTTAGGCATGGTATAACATTTGTAATAATCATGAATTTGGACACATCACTCACAAAAAAACCCTTCTTATTTTAATTAATTTTTTATTTCAATTTTTAAATAATAAATCATTTATATATCTGAAATGGTTGATAATACGGGATATCTGAGACAACAGTTGTATCTGAATTGGGATGTTAACTGTAGCTGAGGTATAATTTTTATGTCCAACTGACATTTTATGTAATTTATTTTCTATATTAAATAATTAATTTCATTTAATTATTAAATCCAAATTTAATTATGGATTTTCATTTTCTATTAAATTGTGCATCTTCTCTCTTGCATTTCCAACATTTTCAACTAGAGAGAAATCCATAAGCATTCTGTTCTTAAATATTTTAATCGGTTTCTAATGTATTTAAAAAGTGAGGAGACACTATTGAATCCATCATTAATTTTTGGTTGAATTAGAGATTAAATGGTGTCTTTCAATTAGGGTTTAATTTTTCAGTGATTTTTGGGGTTCCTTGTAGGTGAACCATTCTTCCTTTTATTTGGTCTGTTCATTTGTGTAATGTGCCCCTATAAATATCCCTACACTTGATTGGGAGAACTCCTTCATGAAGAACCGATCTCTTTCTCTTTGTGGAGGTGTGAACTAAGATCCAATTATTCCTAGTTGGATTCTATGCACGTGGGTGTCGAATTTAATATTTTCATCTTTTGATTAATTATTTGATTAATTTTCATAATTAGAAAAGAATGTGTTAAAAATAAAAAATGTTAATCTGTAGAACCTAAAATATTTAGGATTACTTTTGGAAACTATTGGAGGATAATAACATTTATTTAGAAGATGAAAATTATACATAATTATGAAAAGAAAATTTATGAATTTTATTAAAAGGATAATTGTGTAAATTAAATAATGGAAAATTGTTGAAATTATCTAAGATAATTACAATAAATATTTAAGTGATAATTTATTAATATTTCCAAACAACATGATTGAGATTTTCTAGTTGATAAATATATAAGATAAGTCAGGGGATAATTATTTTTCCCAGAAAATGTTAGAATATAATTTTATAAATTATTAGATGATATTGATAATGTAATTATCACGTGACATGATTGTAAAAATTATCAAAGGATAAATATGTGTTTTATCAAAGGAAGATTATCATAATTTCAAAATGGTAATATCATATAATTATCAATGATAAACCAATAAAATTATCAAATGAAAATTTAAAATATGACTATCACATATTCATTTTCAGAATATAGTATATAATTTTTTAAAATATAAATAATGTGAATTTACCAAAATATACTTATTTAGAATTATAGAATGATAATTTCTATGAATTATCAATGATTAGTTTCATGAAAATGTCAAATATAATTATTACATATATTATAAGATGATGATTAATATAATAATAAAATGATAATTACGAAATTATCAATGATCAGTTATTAATAATATAAAATTGATAATTGGGAGTTTATCAAAGATAATTATTCTTATGGAAAATATTATGTGTGAATAGGATTCTCTAGAACGATTATTTTGTAAATCATCTAGGAGAAAGAATGTATCATCAATTTTTTAATTTTATTTCCGTTTGAAATAAAATATTTTTTTTGGTTCGGGGAAACCTTGTTGGCTGTATACCATTAGTGTGTTGACTCCTATGATAATGATGTCGTGAATATGTGTATTGAAACACATATGGCGGTTAATCATTTCCACTAACATTGGAGACCCTGAGGTAAATGTTTTTATCACGATACATAATTTATATTAACCCTAATTGCATTGATTATGTTTTAATAGTATGAATTAAAATAATATTGTTTAAATATGAATAATATTTCATTAAATTAATATGTAGGAAAAAACCCAATTCCTATGAATTGGTGTTTTTGAGAAAAATTGGTTTTTGGCATGGAAGATCTAATTGGAGGTATTTAAATTGAATGAAATTAGATTATTATTTTGATGGAAATAGAAGAAATTATATTTTTTTAATTTAATTGTGAAATTAAGTTTATGTAATATTTGTTAAAAACCCCAACTCTATTGAATTGGAGACTAGGGATAAAAATTTATGAATCTACTAAATGGTTAAAATGGTTTTAGAATTTTTTCATAAAAATATAGTGGCCATATCTTGTTAAATATGAATGTTTTTGATTAAAACCGTTGTATTTTTCAAAATGAAATTTGTCATTTAAATAGATGTAAGAGATTTTTTTATTTTAACATTTCTTAATCTATATATCCCATCATTGATTGTATATGAGAAAATGCAATCATTACAATTATTTTGAGTTATCTGGACACAATATATTATTACTGCAACATTCTAAAACATACATGTTGTAGGTTACATCCCTAAGCCAATGGTGATGAGTCCTACCTAACCATTTTCTAGAGGATGTATGTGTACACATATTCTCATGTTCACCTATAGAGTATGGAGTCAAATAGCTGGAAATACTATCATACCTATTTGGTAGATAACTGTAAATCAAAGTTGTTATTAATATTTCAGATATAAATGTATGATAATGATTTCGTCCTACCTTACAAGCATACTAAATTTATATAAAATGACTTCTGTAACTGTTTTAATAAAGCTATTTTCATAGAAACTATACATCATTTGTAAAAATATTTCATAATGTATTTTCCCATCATTTAAACTATATAGTATGATTTGATTAATTATTCATTAAAATTTTCAAAGATATCGAATTTTAAAAATTGAAATAATTCCTTTTCAAAATCACTTTTTGGTAACTGTTAAGGAATCTATAGTGAGGCACTACTGAGATTTTTAGCTAGAACACTACTTGTACCATTGAATTTTTGTATATGATCTTCTTACAGGTTCGACCAATTGGAATGTGCACACTACTTGTAACATTTCTTGTTTGTAGATGATCTTCTTACCGGTTCGACCAATTGGAAAGTATCACATGGAGTTCAATCAAGCAACTGAACCATGGTCATGGTGACCTCTGTCCTTAGGGACCTAGTGTTATGAATCATCCCCTAGGGTCCATGCCGTGACTCCCTAAGCCCACCTCCCATATTCATAGGACTGGTTACTATGGCTAAGCATGAATATCCCACAAAATGGGTGGAATTTTACAAATAAATAGTATGTAGGCAAACAACTCCAAGCTAAAGGATGTTGTATCTAAAAAATACAATGTAAAGAGAAAAATAATGTTAACCCCTAAAACCCAACAACATATAACAACAGAAGTAAATTAGTAAATTACAACTGGTATATAATACAAGCCCACTACAAAGATGTTGTTTGTAACCCATGTACTGATGCTTATTCATAGAAAAACCCACCTAAAATAATGTCTGGGTAGGAGACTAGATTACACTCAATAATCATTTGTAAGACACCTTTAAATATCTAATCACAATATACCCCACATAGTTATAGTCTACATAGAACACCGTTAAAAAGTTGATTTTCTGCTCTAGACATGACACATGCGAGCAATGCCCATGTAGTGTAGAGAAGAAAATTCATAGTGGGGACCCTAGAAATATGAATTAAAGACCACAATGGGAAAACCAATAAGAAGTTAAATTCATCGCAACCTAGGTATATGGCCACAACAAAAATATCTAGAACATATTATTATACTAATAATGAATTCCAAGAATAAAGGTCTCATCCATTAACAACCATATAGTTCTGATCATACAACACTCAATTCCAAGAGATCACACTCCTCAAGCTATCTGATAGTAAGTACATATGAAAAGTCTACCAAAATTATCTGATAGAACGTCTAGTCTCTATATGCTATGATTTAACGTAAGAAATATGGTCTCCCTTAGACAATGAGTCTCAATATAATATCTAATCCTTGGTCACATGATGAAGATCATGGTATGATTATTTTGGGAAGACTAACACCACCAGAAATGAATGAATTGGTATCCTTAAAAAGCTATCATTCAAATTTTGTACTTTCAAAAAGATAACACAATGAGAACTACCCAAATCACAATGATCATGTCAAGTCAGAAAGGACATAATCTAATCTCAATACACAAATAGGGGGCCTTGCTCTCAGGGCTCTCTAGGGGACATCTTGGAACAACAGAAAACATCATCCTATATTGGAGGTAGGTGACATGGAAAATATTGGTCACACCTATTCCAAAAACCCTATATATTACCACGACGATAAGTAATGGCTGAACAGACCTCTCGATGAAATACATGATCAAGACCGCTGAGTCACTATAGATGTCGGGTTGAGACACCTCACTTTGGAATATGTTTCGTTCTCTATGACAAAAATGTGATCCTACATTAGTCTATCATATAAAAGATGAATAGTATGATATCAATCTCTATTGTCACCATCTATGTTGGTATAATGATCCTTCATCGATCCCAAACTGGAAAGTCAAATAGAGCACAACAAACCCATCATAGTTATTCTAACACCCCAATAATATTTCTCAAAAGGACTACCTCATCACAACAGAGGCTTAGTATCAAAAATGGAGTAGTAGGGAGATGGTGGGGACACACAATGGATTCATCCATCATGTCGTGTCCCTCCTAAATGGTCCTACTAAAACTCCACCAATACATGATGGGTCATCTCTTGCCACTGAGAACACACTATAAGAATCAACTGTACATAAATGGTCCTCCCAGGATGATCTATTATCTCCAGGACCATGGATAAAATGTGAATCCCAATTTTAACAATCATCAATGGGATTGCATAGAGTTGAACTATATATTATACATAGAGGCATCCCACGCTAAGAACATAACTATGCGTCCAAAATGATACGAAGTGAATGAATTGATGAGTCAGTCAATGATCACGCAGATCGTATCCGGTTCCCTATATGTATGTGATAAACCCATAATGTAGCCCATCAATATCATTTCTCACACCCTTCATAGATCTCGAAGGAAGAAAAGTAATAACACATCCAAGCACATGCACTCTACATTATGTGTTGAAAAGCCACGAAACTGATTCAAAAAGGTGCATAGATTTTATATAAAAAGGGAACCCATCATTAACCTATTATATCATCCTCAGTGTTAACCATAACACCCACATTCATATCCGAATGCATCTCATAACTCTATTCATCCACTAATACTAATTCTCATCGCATTAAAAGAACAACATGCTCCCACCTTTCTAAAATCTGATAGGGGCATTCCCCATAGGTAATTGGGCACGTAAAGTAACATTGTCATTATCACCGATCTATGACTACCTAACACACTATAAGAGATGAGGGTTAGGAACCACAGGTTGGAGGAAAGCTACATCATCTCTATCCATTATGGATAACTAAAATGAGTTCATCAATTTTATTTCCTCATTCATCAACTATGAACTAGATCCCCTGCTGAGAGAATCTGCTACCATGTTTCCCTCACCAGGATTATAGACTATCTCTAAGTCATAGTCCAAGTGGAGCTCTATCCGAATTCACTAACTCAAATTTTGATCCCTCTGATACAAGATATACATGAGACTATTGGGGAATTAGTAGATGAAAAACTTCTCGCTCATTAGATAGTATCACCACATCATCAAAGAGATGACTAATTTACCAACTCATGATAGTGGGTCGTGTAGTCATGCTCATGTGGTCTCAACTAATGTGAACCATGGGAAATCACTTCTTTCCATTGAATTGGGAAAAAACTACATCTATTCAACGATGAATCGCAAAACACTACCTACTTGACCACTTCATCTATAAAAAAATTATTGGGGAACTCATCAAACTCTACCTTAACTACTGAAAATCCTACATGCATATTTCTATCACAATGAATGGATGGCCCTTTAGTTTGATTGAGTTTTTCATCAACACATTGGTAGTGGATACTCATTATTTGTGGTCAGGTTATTAATGTGTCGATAATTGACACATTACCTTGAACTGTGGGTCTTACTAAGCCCTTAATTTGTAAGTCCTCCTCTTAAACCATCAACTCACGAATCTCTATAAAATCAACCTAATACATTGATACTGATATTAGTTTCATATCAGGGTATATAACAATATAGAAGTCTATCTACCATTTTTTAGTTAAACTTGAAAACATCGCCTTATTAGATTCCTCTTTCTAGTAATCCACTACTGGCGGGATGTTAAAACTCATAACATCCACTACCATGAGGGTAAGTCTTGATGACTCAAGATAGTTGCACCCTCCTATGCATGATTCTATCTCGTTCTACTTGGGTTTCCTTTTTTTCCATCCAATGAAAACCACATTCCATCATTGCATACATACCACAACCTTTTTCCAATAATATTAAATATGGTCATGGTCATTCGATAAATAATCTATACAATGAATGATGTCATCAGGCCATGACAGAACTTCAATGTGGTTCAAAACAAAACTATTTCCTTAAGGTTCATATCACACTATCAGCATATGTGTTGTTATTGAGTCTCCTCCCATAGGTATCACCATATGTATGGGTCAATTCAATGGTTTAACCAGAAACTCTATGTCTCGAACATGATTTGTTAAAAGGAACAATGATTAGTAATTGTGTCTATTAATATAACAACTTAGCATATACAGAGATCATACTTCAAATCATTCCTATAGTCCTTGGTTCAAATGCCTTGACAACATGAAGCACCCCATTCACATGTCCTCCATCTCCCTGACCTTATAATGGAGCACATTAGGGCAGTGGTGGTAATATATCAAGATGTATACCACATCCTACTACTCTCCAAACTCCTTTTCCACGTTTTCCACCATACAGATTCATTTGTTCCTGTCACTACCTCCACCTATTACTCGGTGGACCATCAACCATTTCCCTATTAGCAACACGTGGGCTGGAAAATCTCTAGTGATATGTCCCATGTCATCTCATGAAATTCATTTCTTCTCTCTAGGATGACTAGACATAAACTACAAGGAATGATATATAAATACTCTATCATTGGCCCTCCAAGTAGATTTTCCCACACATCCATGTCTTTGAGACTGACGTAATAGTCCTTCACCCAAGGTCTCTATATTTTCTATCCCACTGTTGACATACACATGATGAATCACTCAGCCAAAGGACATTGAATAACAATGGTTATCTCTAACACCATAGCATAAGCAGGAATGCATAGAGATATAATTCTAGCTTGGATGTCCCGATGTAAACCTTTATTCATGGTTCAAGTGTAACGCCCCATCCCCAGTTACCCAGAGTCGGTGCATTATTACATAACACTGGCATGATCAAAAGAAAGATCAGATCTCGATTGATCGATTATTTTAGTAGCCATGGAGACACTATATATATTCAGAAGTCTTACATTAAATCATTTAAATGAAAACTACAACAACATAGTCTCCAAAGTCCAAATTCATATCCCCACATACTATCCAAGAAGGTCATTCATAAATTACATCTTCACATCCTGGGAAAATAAAAAAATTGAAAGGGGTGAGATCAGATGCTCAGTAAGGATAACAATATAGCAGAAACTTTCATAAATAAACATAAACATTTAAGACAATGTATAACTAAAACAAAAGACTTTTAAACTTGAATTTTAGCATAATATGGAAAAGATAAAAATCAAATAATGCCATTCACATACTTCCATTTATATTCTAATATTCTAATAATCACATGCAATATCAATACCCACATTCATAATGACAGAATGCATAATGCCAGACTATCATCACCACGTAGCCAAGGCCTCGTGCCAAGACTACAAATAAGATTTTGTCAAGGCCTCGTTCCAAGACACTAGTTTGTCTCATGATACATACTGATGCATCTAGGATCTATAACGAGCTCCACTCGATACTTATTATGTCCAATGCATTCCTAATATGTACATGTTTAAACATAACATAAACATTCATATTAAAACTAGAATACAAATTGTCAGTACGTTCTCCATAAACCATGAATGGAATAAAAATAACACATCCATAGTCAATCATATCACAAAACATTCAATAAAATATGGATGGTTTGTATCATAATAATTCAACCTCAAATACCATAAAATCCATCAAAGGATGTTGACATAAATGAAAATAAAAACTACTAGAATGAAATATCACAATTTTTGAAATCATTTAGAAGTCACATAATTCTACAGAAAACCATTATTTTGAAAATATTCTTATAAGCTTGTAAGGGATGCTTCAAATGTGTAAAATGACGGAGAATAACCACACCTGCCTTATGAGTTAAGTGAATACATTCCTACCGTAATACTTTTGAAAAGGATAAAAATGTCCTTGTTTGGAAAATGATGGAATGATTCCTTTATAAAACTCTTATGAAAAGTCAAACAAGGGTATAAATGACATTTAACCATATTATGTAAAATAGTTAGAATGGTTAAAATACATTTTTAAGAAACATTGATGTGGATGATAAAGAGTTCCCAGTAGATAATTACATATAAACAACCTCAGTTAATGAAGAGAATGTGAAATAAACTGTTACCTTGTACTTTTCCATGGTTGAGGGTAGGTTAACCTCCTGTATGATGGTGAAATAATTTTTATTAAATTATTAAAGAATCATATACATTAATATGATATCATATATGATCTTTTAACATTTCTTTGTTGATAATATCATAGTATTATAGTTGTTTCTGGTGTTAACTTACTCGTTTTCTTTTATATGTTTTGTTACATAAGCCATGTTTGTTATGGATAGGTTGTATCTTATTCAAATCCATAATGATATTAAGTCTTTAAAAATTATTTTTAAACATCAAATGAAAATTATTCTTGAATGGATATGATGGGGAATGAATCTCATCGCGTTCGTGGAGACGGTAGTCCGTACGTAGGCACGAGCGACAATATCATTCTTTTGATATTAAAATAATATATAATTGGATGGTATATAATATATAAATAATAATTATCATGTTATATTTATTATTTAAATGAATTACACATTATTATTATACCCATCCAAATATTAATATATTGAATAACAATTACACCACAACGTGGAGACGGTATGTCGTACGTACGCATGTATGGTGACATGTAATTCATGCGATGGATAGAATAATGAATTTTTTTATCCCATTAATATAATAACATTACAGTATATAGAATATTCTGGAGTTATTATCATAGAATAGAAATATCAAGGAAAGAATAAGTTGAATAATAATGGAACTTTAAAGAGGGTGGGGAAGACGTTGACTCTTCTTCGGGTTCTTCAATTTGATTTGATCAAAATGGCTCCTTAGGTTGGCTTTATGATCAATATAAGGCCTTTAGTATGCATTGAGTGATGTTAAGAGAGTATTTGGGTAGGGTGTGGCCTAACCAAAAGTATTTTAATGTGTTAATTAGTGAGAAGGGGTAGTTCCATTTTATAAGAGTGGTGAGGGGCACCTTTGGAAAAGCTAGAAATATTATTTTATAATAAATTCATATTCGGGTTTTAATGGATCCAATGGGGATTAATTAAATTTTTAGGTGGTTATGGGTAAAAAACCACTCAACTAATATAATTTAGACAGGTTTGGGTCATTATATTAACATTATCTTTTAGTTTTAACTCTTAGTTAAATAGTTAGACACTTACCATGTCACTTTGTATTTTTATATTATATAGTTAATAAAATTACTATGTACCTCCAACAGACCCCTAAATGGTCCATTAATGATACAAAAAAAAATGATATTAGTCTCTTGGCCGAACCTTAGATTTTTAGGAATTGAATATAAATTAATAATATAATATTTTTAAAAAAAACTCTTTTATGTCAATTTTGACATTATTCAATAATAGTTTTTTTTAAAATATTAAAAACTTTATTAATTATATCCAAATTCATTTAACAAATCCTATCATGTCATATTATCCAATAAAATTCATGGATGTCATAAAAACATTCAAATTATATTTATTTTAACATTAATAATACCAATTATTTGATTCTCTCATTAATAAAGAAAATACTACATCATTATTGTGTCATAAATAAATTTAATAATTAAATGACCAAAAATTATAGATAAACTAAAATTATGTAGGAAATATTTTTATATTTCTAATGAATATTTATAGTCGAAAATCCAACATATATATCCCTAGGTAAAAATTGTTCTTCTAAAAGGAATATGCTTAGGTCATTTTTGTATTTATTTTAACTTAATTAATATAAAGTATCATTATCACATACAAGTGGATCCATGGGGTCTCAAAATGGACCCAAAGATTCCCATGGTCGGACATTTATCAACCAATATGTTTATGACACATTTTAGGGTAATTTAATATTATTATAATATTATTTTTTACCCTTATTTACTGGATTTACCCTTTAACCATGGTAATTAAAATATTTACCAAAGTAATTATTCAAAATGTCTAAAAATAAATTTTACCTATTTACACAATTTGGACATCCTGATTCCAAAAATGGTGTTAATTTTATCAAATTTAGATCAAGGAAGTGGCAGAAATTAATTTAAAATTAATTCACGCAGTCAAACCAAAAAGCCCAATTTTAATAGATAATAGCTATCAAAAGATTGACACTTTTTTATGTCCAGTTTAAATGTGAAATTATGTCCAATGAAAAAAATTGTATTAAATGGAAAATATATATTATAAATATACTTTAAAACCACTCAAATTCGTAATTTATCACTATTAATTATTTTGATTAAAAAATTGGTTTTTTAATAAGAATTTAGTAATTGTAACTATTCATCAAAATATAAAAGTTATCCGAAAAGTACCAAAATTTCACCCTAGGATAAATTAGATATTCTAAATCCAAAAATCAATTCCATGTTGAGAGATAAAATTTATAAAATTTCAAAAAGTAGGTATTACTATTCATAACTGCCAGTTTGATTGGTTTGGGTGTGTGTTAGAACTTGAAGTTGTGTACAACACACGCTACAATATTATTCAAAGACAAGCGTAATCTGGAAGATTTGGGTGTTACATTCTCCCATTTGTCAAATAATTTTGATCTCGAAATTTCAAGAATATTACCGCATAAAAAGACTCGAGTGGTTCTTTATCATAAGTTCCTCGGTTTCCCACATTTCCTCTTCCATTTTATGGTTTCTCCATAGAAATTTTACCATACGAGTCGTCCAGATTATCATCACTTGTTCTCTTTTATCATGAATCCTGATGGGCTCTCCGCAATAAGAGATATCGGGTTCCAGATCTAACATCTCATAGGTGAGTAATGTGTTGGGTCAGGCATGTGTTTTCTCAACAGTGAAACGTGGAACACATCGTGAACTTTGGAGAGACTTGGCGGAATTTCCATACGGTAAGCTACAGCCCCAATTCGTTCTATAATTTCGAAAGGTTCGATGTACCTGGGACTCAATTTACCTTTCTTGCTGAACCATATAACTCCCTTCCATGAAGATACCTTCATGAAAACATGATCTCCTACCTAATATTCAAAATCCTTCCTTCGATTGTTAGCATGTCTCTTCTGCCAACTTTAAGCTGCTTTGATGTGATTTTGGATTACCTTCACCTTTTCCATCATTTACTCCACTAGTTTTGGGCCTACAAGTTTTCTTTCACCAATGTCATCCCAACAGGTTGGTGTGTGACATCTCTTTCCATATAACGCTTCATATGGCACCATCTGAATACTTGAATGGAAGCTATTGTTATAGGAAAATTCTACCAGAGGTAAATATTGATCCCACATACCCTGAAAGTCAAGTGAGCATGATCCAAACATGTCTTCTAAAGTTTCAATAGTTCGTTCTGATTGTCCATCGGTTTGAGGGTGGTAAGCAGTGGTCAAACGAAGTTATGTATCCAAGGACATATGACGACTTTTCTAGAATCTTGATATAATACAGGGATCACGATCCGAGACAATCGATAGGGGTACACTATGAATTCTCCCAACTTCATTAATATACAGTCTTGCTAGACATTCAAGTGGTAAATCCTCCCTTATAGGAAGGAAATGTGCTGACTTGGTATGATGATCAAGAATGACCCATATTTCCTCGTTCCTTCTAGGATTCTTTGGTAGTCCCATGAAAAATTCCAACGTGATATTATCCCATTTCCACATAGGTATGGGAAGAGGTTGCAATACTCCACCAGGATGTTTCCTTCCAGCTTTCTCTTGTTGAGAAACCATGCATCTTGACCCAAAATCTACAATGTCCCTTTCCATGTTTTCCCTCAAAAAATGTTCCTTCAAATATCAATACATTTTTGTGATCCCAGGGTGTATAGAGAAATTGGATCTATGAGAATCATCTAACAATTCAGTTTTTAAATTAGGTATATCGGGAACACAATGTCTCTTCCAGAATTTCAAAACTTCTTCTTCATACACAAAGACTCTCAATCTCACATCATTTACAACTTTATTCTTGTTTTGAAATTCTTCATCATCAGTATGAGAACTCTTAATCCTTTCTAGTAAAGATGGTTTGGAAACCATTTGAAAAAGTTTTGATGTTTCAACTTCCATGTTGATTCCCATATCAAACTTTACTAGATCCATGAAAATAGGATCCCTTTCAATTCTCATCATGTTCAAAACTCCATGGTCCTTTCTGCTGAAAGCATCTGGCACCTTATTTTCCTTCCTCTGGTGGTAGTGTATCATGAAACCATAATCCATGAGTAGTTCAAGCCATTTTATTTTTCCTCATGTTGAGTTCTTTCTATGAGATAAGGTACTTTAAACTCTTTTGATCGATATATATCTCACATTTTTCACCATAGAGATAATGCCTCCACATCATTAAATTAATTATTACAACAAGAAACTCATGATCATGAGTAGGATAGTTTTTCTCATGAATTTTTAGCTATTGTGATGCATAGGCAATAACCCGATCATTCTGCATAAGGACCCAACCAAGATATTTCTTTGATTAATCACTGTAAATAACGAACCCATCATTCATCGATGGTAGAGTCAATATAGTAGCATTGACTAATCAACTCTTATGTTCTTCAAAACATTATTCACACTCTTTTTTCCAAACAAATTTAACCTCATTACGTGTGAGCTTCGTTAATGGGTTAGCCAACCGGGCAAAATTCCGGACGAAACGTTGATAATAACATGCTCAACCAATAAAACTGCATACCTCTTTTATACTTGTCGGTGCAAGCCATTCATGGATTTCCTTGGTCTTAGAAGGATAAACAGAGATTCCGTATTTGTAGACAATATGGACAAGAAATGAAATATCCTGAAGCCAGAATTCACACTTGCTAAAATTCCTATATAATTCATGTCTTCTCAGAGTTTTCAGAATAATGCACAAGTGAATTTCATGATCTTCGTAGATTTTGGAGTATACCAAGATATCATCAAAAAATACCACCAAAAAAGCATCGAGATATTACTTGAAAACTCTATTCAATCGATCCATGAATACAAAGGGATCATTAGTTAGGCCAAAAGAAATTACTGTAAACTTGTAATTCCAGTACGTGGTTCGAAATGCTGTCTTCATAATTTCATCCATCTTTACACACAACAGATGGTGTCCATATAGAAGGTGATTATTTGAAAATTATTGAGCTCCATGTATTTGATCATATAAATCATCAATGCGAAGTAGGGGATACTTGTTTTTTATTGTTACAACATTGATCTCCAAGTAGTCAATACATAACCTCATAGAACCATCTTTATTTTTAACAAATAGAACAGGTGATCCCCATGGAGAACCACTATGGTGAATAAATCCCTTATTACTCAATTACTCTAGTTTCTTCTTTAGTTAAACTAATTCCACAGTGGCCATTCTATAAGGGGTCTTTGATATAGGCCTTTATCCAGGAATTAAATCAATGGAAAACTTAACTTCCCTTTCTGGAGGATGTCTAGGTAAATCTTTTGGAGACACATATACATATTCTATAACAATAGGTACATCCTCTATTTGAACATTACATTCCTCAACCATAGTTATTTCATTCTCTTCCTCCCTGATAATTGAATTTAGTTGATCTACTGGGGGTGGATCTAGATAAGAATTAGGTGGTGACGATTCTTCTCTTAAGATAAGGTGTTCCTTATCATCATTATCAAAAATCATAACCTCCTTCCTCTTGCCATAAATCTTCACATAATGGTCTGAAAGAATATCCATACAGAGGATTATATCAATCTCAATCATAGGTTTGACAATGAGATCTGTGGATAAATAACATTTATGTGCTCTAATAGGGACTAATTCACAGTACTTTGTTGCAATGATACTTCCATTAGGGGTTTTGACTGACAAATCTCTTGTTAAATCAAATTGGAAATATTTATTTTTCTTAGAAAACTGGGATGATGTGAAACAATGCGATGATCCAGAATCAAATAATGCATTTTCTAAACGTGAGGAAACCATTAAATTAACTACCACCTTGTCTTTCAGAGCTTCTACCTCAGCAGTAGTGATAGCATAAGCTTGGCCTTGATCCCTGGACCTATTCTGAGGAATGTTCCCCTGATTCTTAGGACAATCATTTTCATAATGTCCCATCTCTCTAAAATTGTAGCATTCCACATTGACATAATCTCTCTTTCCCTTGCAATCATGAGCTTGTTGGCCTTTTTCCCCACACATGTAACAGACTCCCGTTCCTTTTAAGAAAGTATCGGGGTGTTTCTTCCCATATTTACTATTGTATGTATATTCAATGTTTCCCTTCATCCCCTTATTTCCATTTCCAGATTGATCATCAGATATCTTCTTCTCTGTCATTTCTTTAATGTTATAAGACTTAGAGAATTCCTTTTCTATCTTGATAGCACATGAGAAAATTTCTCAATACGATGAGAAGGTTTGTGAGACTAATGCTCAATGGAGAAATGGTTTTAACCCATCAATGAAATGATTAATATTACTCCTGGGGGTACGTATATAATCACCATCATTCCTCGATAACCTTGTAATGTTAGCCTCATACTTTGTGACATTACACTCAGAAATTGCCTTTCAATATCTGGTCGATGGTCTCGAGGAAAGTATTTTTCTAAGAAAATCTCATTAAACTCCCTCCATTACATATCTCATACTCCATCATCTGCCTTCGAGTTTTTTATCAATGACCACCATTGATCAGTATCTCTAGTGTGGTGATAAACTAACATGAAAACTTTTTCCCTTTCACTACTCCCCAAGGCATATAATATTTTATCTAAGGAATTTAACCATTGCTCAGCTACTATGGGATTTGTACTCTAATTAAATGTTGGTGGTTGTTACCTCATTAAGAGATCTAACATATATCCTCCACGATGTAGATCAGGGTTCTTCATATGGGTATGGTTATTATTCATAACCTGAGTGAGTTGTACCAGTATGGTGATTAGCTATTCAGCACCAGTTACATCACTAGCTCCACTATAATTATCTTGAGCATGAGGGAAATCCCTACATGGAGTGCATGCATTGATATAGTTTCCCTTTCTTCCACTTGGTGCCATTTCTAAACAATGACATAAACTAGATCAGTTAATTAATCAAAATACATAATTCCATTCGTGTAAAACACTTAACATAAATTGAAGAGTTTATGGATATAATCCATAATGATAAAAAAAATGTTTTCAATAAGGAAGTATATACTCATAAATCCTTCATAATTTTTCGTAATGTAAATGAGAATTATCCTAAGAATATCCCTTGGGAGTTTCATAACCAAGAGTGCAGCAAGGCCTATTGTCGTGCACCAGTTCCATTTCGATTCTAGCTCAAAGCGTTGTTTTCGGGTTTTACCACTAGGTACATCTGTGATAGAGCCACCTCTACCTGCTCGTATCAAGATAGGGAT
Source organism: Viscum album (assembly GCA_963277665.1). Lineage (NCBI taxonomy): Eukaryota > Viridiplantae > Streptophyta > Magnoliopsida > Santalales > Viscaceae > Viscum > Viscum album. The sequence goes on along the minus strand of OY728156.1, from coordinate 1,796,414,143 downwards.
GTATTTCTCAGAATACTCACAAAATCTCTACAATACGAAAATTCTAGAATGTTCTTCTATACTAATCCTCAAAGTCCATCTTCGGTCTATGTGCTCTAATCAGAGTTTATTAAAATAAAGCTTCTAAGGTTTGTACTAAACTTCCTCTAATACCAACTATAACGCCCTGACCCTAGTTACCCAGAGTCGGTACATTGTTACATAGCATTGGAATGATCACTAGAAAGATCAAATCTTGAAATATTGATTAGTTTTGTAGCCATGGAAACACTATATGTATTCATAAGTCTTACATTACATAATAAAAATGAAAACTACAACAACATAGTCTCCATAGTTCACATTCATATCCCCACATACTATCCATGTAGGTCATTCATAAATATCTTCTTCATATCATGGGAAAATAAAACATTGAACGGGAGGAGCTCAGATGCTCAGTATGGATAAACATATAGCGGAAACATTCATAAATAAACATAAACATTTAAGGCAATGTATAACAAAATCAAAATCCTTTTAAACGTGAACATCAGCATAATATGGAAAAGATAAAAATAAAATAATTCCATTAACTTACTTGCATGGATATTCTAATAGTCGAATAATCACATGCAATATCAATAACCACTTTCATAATGATGGAATGCATAATCTCGGACTATCATCACCACGTAGCCAAGGCCCTGTGCCAGGACTACAAATATGATTTTTTCAAGGCCTTGTGCTAAGACACTAGTTTGTCTCATGAGACCAACCGATGTATTGAGGAGTTATAGCGGGCTCCACCAATCACTTAATAATTCCAATGTATTCCTCATATGAATACGTTTAAACATAACATAAACATTCGTATTAACACTAGAATATGAAATTTCATTACTTTCTCCATAAACCATGAATGGTATAAAAATAACACATCCACATTCAATCATACCACAAATCATTCAATACAATATGGATGTTTTGTATCATAATAAATCAAGTTCAAATAACTTCAAATAAATCAAAGGATGTTGACATAGATGAAAATCAAAACTATTTGAGAGAAATATCTCTTTTTATAAAATCATTTAAAAGTCACATAATTCTACAGAAAACCATTATTTTGAAAAGATTATTATAATATTTTAAGGGAAGATTCAAAGGTGTAAAACGGTGGAGATTAACCACACCCTCCATGTATGTTAAAATAAGACATTCTTACCATAATTCTTTTTACATGGTTAAAAAGGTCCTTGTTTAGAAAATGACGCAAATATTCCATTATAAACCTCTTATAAAAAGTAAAACAAGGGTATAAATGACTTCAACCCATATTATGTAAAATAGTAAGAATGTTTTGAAATACATTTTTAAGAAACATGGATGTGGATGACAAAGAGTTCCCAGTAGATAATTACTTATAAACAACCTCTGATAATGAAGAGATTGTAAAAGAAACCCTTACCTTGTACATTTACTTGGTTGAGGGTAGGTTAACCTCATGTATAATGGTGAAATACTTGTTATTAAATTATAAATGAATCATATAGATTAATATGATATCATATATGATCTTTTAACATTTCATTGTTGATAATATCTTTGTATTATCGTTGTTTCGGGTGTTAACTTACTCATTTTATTTTATATTTGTTGTTACATAAGCGACATTTTTTATGGATAGGTTTTATCTTATTCATATCAAATATGATAGTAAGTCTTTAAGCACTATTGTTAACCATCAAATGAAAATTATTGTTGAATGGATACGATGGGGAATGAATCTCATCGCGTTCGCGGAGACAGTAGTCCGTACGTACGCACGAGCAACAATATTATTATTTTGATGTTAAAATTGTATATAATTTTATGGTATATCATATATACATAATCATTATCATGTTATATATATTATTTAATGAATTAATCATCATTATTATACCACAAAACCGATTCAAAAAGGTGCATAGAATTTATATAAAAAGGGAACCCATCATTAACCTATTATATCATCCTCAGTGTTAACCATAACACCCACATGCATATCCTAATGCATCTCATAACTCTAGTCATCCACTAATTCTAATTCTCATCGCATTAAAAGAACAACATGCTCCCACCTTTCAAAAATCTGATAGGGGCATTCCCCGTAGGTAATTGGGCACGTAAAGTAACATTGTCATTATCACCGATCTATGACTACCTAACACACTATAAGAGATGAGGGTTAGGAACCACTGGTTGGAGGAAAGCTACATCATCTCTATACATGATGGCTAACTAAAATGAGTTCATCAATGTTATTTCCTCATTCATCAACTATGAACTAGATCCCCTGCAGAGAGAATCTGCTACTATGTTTCCCTCACCAGGATTATAGACTATCTCTAAGTCATAGTCCAAGAGGAACTCTATCCGAATTCACTAACTCAAATTTTGATCCCTCTGATACAAGATATACATGAGACTATTGGGGAATTAGTAGATGAAAAACTTCTCGCTCATTAGATAGTATCACCACATCATCAAAGAGATGACTAATTTACCAACTCATGATAGTGGGTCGTGTAGTCATGCTCATGTGGTCTCAACTAATGTGAACCATGGGAAATCACTTCCTTCCATTGAATTGGGAAAAAACTACATCTAGTCAATGATGCATCGCAAAACACTACCTACTTGACCGCTTCATCTATAAAAAAATTATTGGGGAACTCATCAAACTCTACCTTAACTACTGAAAATCCTACATGCACATTTCTATCACAATGAATGGATGGCCCTTTAGTTTGATTGAGTTTTTCATCAACACATTGGTAGTGGATACTCATTATTTGTGGTCAGGTTATTAATGTGTCGATAGTCGACACATTACCTTGAACTATGGGTCTTACTAACCCCTTAATTTGTAAGTCCTCCTCTTAAACCATCAACTCACGAATCTCTATAAAATCAACATGATACATTGATACTGATATTAGTTTCATATCAGGTTATATAAAAATATAGAAGTCTATCTACCATTGTTTAGTTAAACTTGAAAACATCACCATATTAGATTCCTCTTGTAGTTATCCACTACTGGCGGGAAGTTAAAACTCATAACATCCACTGCCATGAGGGTAAGGCTTGATGACTCAAGAGAGTTGCACCCTCCTATGAATGATTCTATCTCGTTCTACTTTGGTTTTCCTTTTTTTCTATCCAATGAAAACCTCATTCCATCATTGCATACATACCACAACCTTTTTCCAATAATATTAAATATGGTCATGGTCTTTCGATAACCAATCTATACCATGAATGATGTCATCGGGCCATGATAGAACTTCAATGTGGTTCCAAACAAAACTATTTCCTTAAGGTTCATATCACACTGTCAGCATATGTGTTATTATTGAGTCTCCTCAAATAGGTATCACCATATGTATGGTTCAATTCAATGGTTTAACCAGAAACTCTATGTCTCGAACATGATTTGTTAAAAGGAACAATGATTAGAAATTGTGTCTATAAATATAAAAACTTAGCATATATATAGATCATTCCTCAAATCATTCCTATAGTCCTTGGTTCAAATGCCTTGACAACATGAAGCACCCCATTCACATGTCCTCCGTCTCCCTGACCTTATAATGGAGCACATTAGGGTAGTGGTGGTAATATATCAAGATTTATACCACATCCTACTATAATCCAAACTCCTTTTCCACATTTTCCACCATACAGATTCATATGTTCCTGTAACTACCTCCACCTATTACTCGGTGGACCATCAACCATTTCCCTATTAGCAACACGTGGGCTGGACAATCTCTAGTGAGATGTCCCATGTCATCTCATGAAATTCATTTCTTCTCTCTAGGATGACTAGACATAAACTATGAGCAATGTTCTATAAATACCCTATTATGGGCCCTCCAAGTAGATTTTCCCACACATCCATGTCTTTGAGACTGACGTAATAGTCCTTCACCCAAGGTCTCTATATTTTCTATCCCACTGTTGACATACACATGATGAATCACTCAGCCAAAGGACATTGAATTACAAAGGTTATCTCTAACACCATAGCATAAGCAGGAATGCATAGAGAAATAATTCTATCTTGGATGTCCCGAAGTAAACCTTTATTCATGGTTCAAGTGAAACGCCCCATCCCCAGTTACCTAGAGTCGGTGAATTATTACATAACACTAGCATGATCAAAAGAAAGATCAAATCTCGATTGATCGATTATTTTAGTAGCCTTGGAGACACTATATATATTCAGAAGTCTTACATTATATCATTTAAATGAAAAATACAACAACATAGTATCCATAGTCCAAATTCATATCCCCACATACTATCCAAGCAGGTCATTCATAAATTACGTCTTCACATTCGGGGAAAATTAAAAAAATTGAAAGGGGTGAGCTCAGATGCTCAGTAAGGATAACAATATAGCAGAAACTTTCATAAATAATCCTAAACATTTAAGACAATGTATAACAAAAACAAAAGTATTTTAAACTTGAATTTTAGCAAAATATGGAAAAGATAAAAATCAAATAATTCCATTCACATACATCCATTTATATTCTACTATTCTAATAATCACATGCAATATCAATACCCACATTCATAATGACAGAATGCATAATGCCAGACTAACATCACCACGTAGCCAAGGCCTCGTGCCAAGACTACAAATAAGATTTTGTTAAGGCCTCGTTCCAAGACACTAGTTTGTCTCATGAGACATACTGATGCATCTAGGAGCTATAACGAGCTCCAATCGATACTTATTATGTCCAATGCATTCCTAATATGTACATGTTTAAACATAACATAAACATTCGTATTAAAACTAGTATACGAATTGTCAGTACGTTCTCTATAAACCATGAATTGTATAAAAATAACACATCCATAGTCAATCATATCACAAAACATTCAATAAAATATGGATGTTTTTTATCATAATAATTCAACCTCAAATACCATAAAATACATCAAATGATGTTGACATAAATGAAAATAAAAACTACTAGAGAGAAATATCACAATTTTTGAAATCATTTAGAAGTCACATAATTCTACAGAAAACCATTATTTTGAAAATATTCTTATAAGCTTTTAAGGGATGCTTCAAATGTGTAAAATGGAGGAGAATAACCACACCTGCCGTATGAGTTAAGAGAAGACATTCTTACCGTAATTCTTTTGAAAAGGATAAAAAGGTCCTTGTTTGGAAAATGATGGAATGATTCCTTTATAAAACTCTTACAAAAGGCAAAAAAGGGTATAAATGACATTTAACCATATTATGTAAAATAGTTAGAATGGTTAAAATACATTTTTGAGAAACATTGATGTGGATGATAAAGAGTTCCCAATAGATAATTACGTATAAACAACCTCAGATAATGAAGAGAATGTGAAATAAACTGTTACCTTGTACTTTTCCTTGGTTGAGGGTAGGTTAACCTCCTGTATGATGATGAAATAATTTTTATTAAATTATTAAAGAATCATATACATTAATATGATATCATATATGATCTTTTAACTTTTCTTTGTTGATAATATCATAGTATTATCTTTGTTTCTGGTGTTAACTTACTCATTTTCTTTTATATGTTTTGTTACATAAGCCATGTTTGTTATGGATAGGTTGTATATTATTCAAATACAAAATGATATTAAGTCTTTAAACATTATTTTTAATCATTAAATGAAAATTATTCTTGAATGAATATGATGGGGAATGAATCTCATCGTGTTCGTGGAGACGGTAGTCCGTACGTAGGCACGAGCAACAATATCATTCTTTTGATATTAAAATAATATATAATTGTATGGTATATAATATATAAATAATAAATATCATGTTATATTTATTATTTAAATGAATTACACATTATTATTATACCCATCCAAATATTAATATATTGAATAACAATTACACCACAACGTGGAGACGGTATGACGTACGTACGCATGTATGGTGACATGTCATTCAAGCGATGGATAGAATAATGAATTTTTTTATCCCATTAATATAATAACATTACAGTATATAGAATATTCTAGAGTTATTATCATAGAATAGAAATATCAAGGAAAGAATAAGTTGAATAATAATGGAACTTTAAAGAGGGTGGTGAAGACGTTGACTCTTCTTCGGGTTCTTCAATTTGATTTGATCAAAATGGCTCCTTAGGATGGCTTTATGATCAATCTAAGGCCTCTAGTATGCATTGAGTGATGTTAAGAGAGTATTTGGGTAGGGAGTAGCCTAACCAAAAGGATTTTAATGTGTTAATTAGTGATAAGGGGTTGTTCCATTTTATAAGAGTGGTGAGGGGCACCTTTGGAAAAGCTAGAAATATTATTTTATAATAAATTCATATTGGGGTTTTAATGGCTCCAATGGGGATAAATTAAATTTTTAGGTGGTTATGGAAAAAAAACCACTCAACTAATATAATTTAGACAGGTTTGGGTCATTATATTAACATTATCTTTTAGTTTTAACTCTTAGTTAAATAGTTTGACACTTACCGTGTCACTTTGTATTTTTATATTATATAGTTAATAAAATTACTATGTACCTGCAACAGACCCCTAAGTGGTCCATTAATGATACAAAAAACATGATATTAGTCTCTTGGTCGAAACATAGATTTTTAGGAATTGAATATAAATTAATAATATAATATTTTTTTAAAAAACTCTTTTATGTCAATTTTGACATTATTCAATAATTGATTTTTTTAAAATATTAAAAACTTTATTAATTATATCCAAATTCAGTTAACAAATACTATCATGTGATATTATCTAATAAAATTAATGGATGTCATAAAAACATTCAAATTATATTTATTTTAACATTAATAATACCAATTATTTGATTCTCTCATTAATAAATAAAATACTACATCATTATTGTGTCATAAATAATTTTAATAATTAAATGTCTAAAATTTATAGATAAACTACAATTATGTAGGAAATATTTTTATATTTCTAATGAATATTTATAGTCGAAAATCCATCATATATATCCCTAGGTACAAATTGTTCTTCTAAAAGATATATGCTTAGGTCATTTTTGTATTTATTTTAACTTAATTAATATAAAGTATCATTATCACTTACAAGTGGAACCATGGGGTCTCAAAATGGACCCAAAGATTCCCATGGTTGGAAATTTATCAACCAATATGTTTAAGACACATTTTAGGGTAATTTAATATTATTATAATATTATTTTTTACCCTTATTTACCGGATTTACCCTTTAACCATGGTAAATAAAATATTTACCGATGTAATTATTCAAAATGTCTAAAAATATATTTTACCTATTTACACAATTTGGACATCCTGATTCCAAAAATGGTGTTAATTTTTTCAAATTCATAACAAGGAAGTGGCAGAAATTAATTTAAAATTAATTCACGCAGTCAAACCAAAAAGCGCAATTTTAATAGATAATAACTATCAAAAGATTGACTCTTTTTTATGTCCAGTTTAAATGTGAAATTATGTCCAATGAAAAAAAATTTATTAAATGGAAAATATATATTATAAATATACTTTAAAACCTCTCAAATTCGTAATTTATCCATATTAATTATTTCGATTAAAAAATTGGTTTTTTAATAAGAATTAAGTAATTTTAACTATTCATCAAAATATAAAAGTTATCCGAAAAGTACCAAAATTTCACCCTAGGATAAATTAGATATTCTAAATCCAAAAATCAAGTCCATGTTGAGTGATAAAATTTATAAAATTTCAAAAAGTAGGTATTACTATTCATAACTGCCAGTTTGATTGGTTTTGGTGTGTGTTAGAACTTGAAGTTGTGTACAAAACACGTTACAATATTATTCAAAGACAAGCGTACTGTGGAAGATTTGGGTGTTACATTCTCCCATCCTTCAAATAATTATGTTCTCGAAATTTCTAGAATATTACCGCATAAAAATACTCGAGTGGTTCTTTATCATAAGTTCCTCAGTTTCCCACATTTCCTCTCCCATTTTATGGTTTCTCCATAGAAATTTTTCCATACGAGTCGTCCAGATTCTCATCACTTGTTCTCTTTTATCAAGAATCCTGATGGGCTCTCCAAAATAAGAGATATCAGGTTCCAGTTATAATTTCTCATAGGTGAGTAATGTGTTGGGTCAGGCATGTGTTTTCTCAACAGTGACACATGGAACACATCGTGAACTTTGGAGAGACTTGGCGGAATGGTAAGCTACAACCCCAATTCGTTCTATAATTTCAAAAGGTTCGATGTACCTGGGACTCAATTTACCTTTCTTGCCAAAACATATAACTCCCTTCCATGAAGATACCTTCATGAAAACATGACCTCCTACCTAAAATTCAAAATTCTTCCTTCGATTGTTAGCATCTCTCTTCTGCCTACTTTAAGCTTCTTTGATGTGGTTTTGGATTACCTTCAACTTTTCCATCGTTTACTCCACTAGTTTTGGGCCTACGAGTTTTCTTTCACCAATGTCATCCCAACAGGTTGGTGTGCGACATCTCTTTCATATAACGCTTCATATGGCGCCATCTGAATACTTGAATGGAAGCTATTGTTATAGGAAAATTCTACCAGAGGTAAATATTGATCCCACATACCCTAAAAGTCAAGTGAACATGATTCAAACATGTCTTCTAAAGTTTCAATAGTTCGTTCTGATTGTCCATCTGTTTGAGGGTGGTAAGCAGTGGTCAAACGAAGTTATGTATCCAAGGCCTTCTAACGACTTTTCTAGAATCTTGATATAAAACAGGGATCACGATCCGAGACAATCGATAGAGGTACTCTATGAAGTCTCACAACTTCATTAATGTACAGTCTTGCTAGACGTTCAAGTGGTAAATCCTCCCTTATAGCAAGGAAATGTGCTGACTTGGTACGATGATCAAGAATGACCCATATTTCCTCGTTCCTTCTAGGAATCTTTGGTAGTCCCATGAAAAATTCCAACGTGATATTATCCCATTTCCACATATGTATGGGAAGAGGTTGCAATACTCCACCAGGATGTTTCCTTCCAGCTTTCACTTGTTTAGAAACCATGCATCTTGACACAAAATCTACAATCTCCCTTTTCATGTTTTCTATCAAAAAATGTTACTTCAAATATCAATACATTTTTTTGATCCCAGGGTGTATAGAGAAATTGGATCTATGAGAATCATATAACAATTCACTTTTTAAATTAGGTATATCGGGAACACAATGTCTCTTCCAGAATTTCAAAACTTCTTATTCATACACAAAGTCTCTCAATCTCACATCATTTACAACATTATTCTTCTTTTGAAATTCTTCATCATCGGTATGAGAACTCTTAATCCTTTCTAGTAAATATGGTTTGGCAACCATTTGAAAAAGTTTTGATGTTTCAACTTCCATGGTGATTCCCATATCCAACTTTACTAGATCCATGAAAATAGGATCCCTTTCAATTCTCATCATGTTCAAAACTCCATGGTCCTTTCTGCACAAAGCATCTTGCACCTTATTTTCCTTCCTCGGGTGGTAGTGTATCATGAAACCATAATCCATGAGTAGTTCAAGCCATTTTATTTTGCCTCATGTTGAGTTCTTTCTATGAGATAAGGTACTTTAAACTCTTGTGATCGGTATATATCTCATATTTTTCACCACAGAGATAATGCATCCATATCATTAAATTAATTATTACAACAAGAAACTCATGATCATGAGTAGGATAGTTTTTCTCATGAATTTTTAGCTATTGTGATGCATAGTCAATAACCTGATCATTCTGCATAAGGACCCAACCAAGATATTTCTTTGATTCATCACTGTAAATAACGAACCCATCATTCCCCGATGGTGGAGTCAATATAGTAGCATTGACTAATCAACTCTTCAGTTCTTCAAAACATTCTTCACACTATTTTTTCGAAACAAATTTAACCCCATTATGTGTGAGCTTCGTTAATGGGTTAGACAACCGGGCAAAATTCCGGACGAAACGTTGATAATAACATGCTCAACCAATAAAACTGCATAACTCTTTTATACTTGTCGGTGCAGGCCATTCTTGGATTGCCTTGGTCTTAGAAGGATAAACAGAGATTCGGTATTTGTAAACAATATGGACAGGAAATGAAATATCTTGAAGCCAGAATTCACACTTGCTAAAATTCCTATATAATTCCTGTCTTCTCAGAGAATTCAGAATAATGCACAAGTGAATTTAATTATCTTTGTAGATTTTGGAGTATACCAAGATATCATCAAAAAATACCACCAAAAAGCATCGAGATATTCCTTGAAAACTCTATTCAATAGATCCATGAATACAAAGGGCACATTAGTTAGGCCAAAATAAATTACTGTAAACTCGTAATGCCAGTACGTGGTTCAAAATGCTGTCTTCATAATTTCATCTATCTTTACACACCACATATGGTGTCCATATAGAAGGTGAATATTTGAAAATTATTGAGCTCCATGTAGTTGATCATATAAATCATAAATGCGATGTAGGGGATACTTGTTTTTTATTGTTACAACATTGATCTCCATGTAGTCAATACATAACCTCATAGAACCATCTTCATTTTTAACAAATAGAACATGGGATCCCCATGGAGAACCACTAGGGCGAATAAATCCCTTATTACTCAATTACTCCAGTTTCTTCTTTAGTTCAACTAATTCCACAGTGGCCATTCTATAAGGGGTCTTTGATATAGGCCTTTATCCAGGAATTAAATCAATGGAAAACATAACTTCCCTTTCTGGAGGATGTCTAGGTAAATCTTTTGGAGACACATCTACATATTCTTTAACAATAGGTACATCCTCTATTTGAACATTACATTCCTCAACCATAGTTATTTCATTCTCTTCCTCCCTGATAATTTAATTTAGTTGATCTATTGGGGGTGGATCTAGATAAGAATTAGGTGGTGACGATTCTTCTCTTACAATAAGGTGTTCCTTATCATCATTATCAAAAATCATAACCACCTTCCTATTGCCATAAATCTTCACATAATGGTCTGAAAGAAAATCCATACAGAGGATTATATCAAACTCAATCATAGGTATGACAATGAGATCAGCGGATAAATAACATTTATGTGCTCTAATAGGGACTAATTCACAGTACTTTGTTGCAATGATACTTCCATTAGGGGTTTTGACTGACAAATCTCTTGTTAAATCAAATTGGAAATATTTATTTTTCTTAGAATACTGGGATGATGTGAAACAATGTGATGATCCAGAATCAAATAATGCATTTTCTAAACGTGAGGAAACCATTAAATTAACTACCACCGTGTCTTTCAGAGCTTCTACCTCAGCAGTAGTGATATCATAAGCTTGGCCTTGATCCCTTGACCTATTCTGAGGAATGTTCCCCTGATTCTTAGGACAATCATTTTCATAATGTCCCATCTCTCTAAAATTGTAGCATTACACATTGACATAATCTCTCTTTCCCTTGCAATCATGAGCTTGCTGGCCTTTTTCACCACACTTGTAACAGACTCCCATTCCTTTTAAGCAAGTACCGGGGTGTTTCTTCCCATATTTACTACAGTATGTATATTCAATGTTTCCCTTCTTCCCCTTATTTCCATTTCCAGATTGATCATCAGATCTCTTCTTCTCTGTCATTTCTTTAATGTTATAAGACTTAGAGAATTCCTTTTCTATCTTGATAGCACATGAGAAAATTTCTCCATACGATGAGAAGGTTTGTGAGACTAATGCTCAATGGAGAAATGGTTTTAACCCATCAATGAAATGATTAATATTACTCCTTGGGTTACGTATATAATCACCATCATTCCTCGGGAACCTTGTAATGTTAGCCTCATACTTTGCGACATTATCATCCTTTTTCTGCCTCACACTCAGAAATTGCCTTTCCATATCTGGTCGATGGTCTCGAAGAAAGTATTTTTCTAAGAACATCTCATTAAACTCCCTCCATTACATATCTCATACTCCATCATCTTCTTTCAAGTTTTTTATCAATGACCACCATTGATCAGTATCTCTAGTGAGGTGATAAACTACCATGAAAACTTTTTCCCTTTCACTACTCCCCAAGGAATATAATATTTTATCTAAGGAATTTAACCATTGCTCAGCTACTATGGGATTTTTACTCAAATTAAATGTTGGTGGTTGTTTCCTAATTAAGCGATCTAACATATATCCTCCACGATGTAGATCATGGTGCTTCATATGGGTATGGTTATTATTCAGAACCTGAGTGAGTTGTACCAGTATGGTGATTAGCAATTCAGCACCAGTTACATCACTAGCTCCACTATAATTATCTTGAGCAGGAGAGAAATCCCTACATGGAGTACATGCTTGGATATAGTTTCCCTTTCTTCCACTTGGTGCCATTTCTAAACAATGACATAAACTAGATCAGTTAATTAATCAAAATACATAATTCCATTCGTGTAAAACACTTAGCATAAATTGAAGAGTTTATGGATATAATCCATAATGATAAAAAAATGTTTTCAATGAGGAAGTATATACTCATAAATCCTTCATAATTTTTCGTAATGTAAATGAGAATTATCCTAAGAATATCCCCCGGGAGTGTCGTAACCAAGAGTGCAGCAAGGCCTGTTGTCGTGCACCAGTTCCATTTCGATTCTAGCTCAAAGCGGTGTTTTCGGGTTTTACCCCTATGTACTTCTGTGCTAGAGCCACCTCTACCTGCTCGTATCCAGATAGGGATGTATTTCTCAGAATACTCACAAAATCTCTACAATACAAAAATTCTAGAATGTTCTTCTATACTAATTCACAAAGTCTATCTTTGGTCTATGTGCTCTAATCAGAGTTTATCAAAATAAAGCTTCTAAGGTTTGTACTAAACTTCCTCTGATACCAACTATAACGCCCTGACCCTAGTTACGCAGAGCCGGTGCATTGTTACATAGCATTGGCATTATCACAAGAAAGATCAAATCTTGAAATATTGATTAGTTTTATAGCCATGGAAACACTATAAGTATTCATAAGTCTTACATTAATTCATAAAAATGAAAACTACAACAACATAGTCTCCATAGTTCACATTCATATCCCCACATACTATCCATGTAGGTTATTCATAAATATCTTCTTCATATCCTGGGAAAATAAAACATTGAACGGGAGGAGCTCAGATGCTCAGTATGGATAAAAATATAGCGGAAACATTCATAAATAAACATAAACATTTAAGGCAATGTATAACTAAATCAAAATCCTTTTAAACGTGAACATCAACATAATATGGAAAAGATAAAAATAAAATAATTCCATTAACTTACTTGCATGGATATTCTACTAGTCGAATAATAACATGCAATATCAATATCCACTTTCATAATGATTGAATGCATAATCTCAGACTATCATCACCACGTAGCCAAGGCCCTGTGCCAGGACTACAAATAAGATTTTTTCAAGTCCTCGTGCTAAGACACTAGTTTGTCACATGAGACCTACCGATGCATTGAGGAGTTATAGCGGGCTCCACCCATCACTTAATAATTCCAATGTATTCCTCATATGAATACGTTTAAACATAACATAAACATTCGTATTAACACTAGAATATGAAATTTCAATACTTTCTCCATAAACCATTAATGGTATAAAAATAACACATCCACATTCAATCATATCACAAATACTTCAATACAATATGTATTTTTTGTATCATAATAAATCATGTTCAAATAACTTCAAATAAATCAAAGGATGTTGACATAGATGAAAATCAAAACTATTTTAGGGAAATATCTCTTTTTATGAAATCATTTAAAAGTCACATAATTCTAGAGAAAACCATTATTTTCAAAATATTCTTATAATATTTTAAGGGAAGATTCAAAGGTGTAAAACGGTGGAGATTAACCACACCCACCATGTATGTTAAAAGAAGACATTCTTACCTTAATTCTTTTTAAATGGTTAAAAAGGTCCTTGTTTAGAAAATGACGGAAATATTCCATTATAAACCTCTTATAAAAAGTAAAACAAGGGTATAAATGACTTCAACCCATATTATGTAAAATAGTAAGCATGTTTTGAAATACATTTTTAAGAAACATGGATGTGGATGATAAAGAGTTCCCAGTAGATAATTACTTATAAACAACCTCGGATAATGAAGAGATTGTAAAAGAAACCCTTACCTTGTACTTTTCCTTGGTTGAGGGTAGGTTAACCTCATGTATAATGGTGAAATAATTGTTATTAAATTATAAATGAATCATATAGATTAATATGCTATCATATAGGATATTTTAACATTTCATTGTTGATAATATCTTTGTATTATCGTTGTTTCGAGTGTTAACTTACTCGTTTTCTTTTATATTTTTTGTTACATAAGCGACATTTTTTATGGATAGGCTTTATCTTATTCATATCTATGATGATAGTAAGACTTTAAACATTATTTGTAACCATAAAATGAAGATTATTGTTGAATGGATACGATGGGGAATGAATCTCATCGCGTTCGTGGAGACGGTAGTCCGTACGTACGCACGAGCAACAATATCATTCTTTTGATATTAAAATTGTATATAATTTGATGGTATATCATATATACATAATCATTATCATGTTATATTTATTATTTAATGAATTAAACATCATTATTATAACCATCCAAATATTAATATATTGAATAACAATTACACCACAACTTGGAGACGGTAGGCCGTACGTACGCACCTATGGAGAAATGTCATTCAAGGGATGGATAGAATAATGAATTTGTCTGTTACATGATTATAATAACATTACAGTATATATAAGATATATGATTTATTATTTCATAAAGGAAATAACATGGAAAGGAGAAGTCAAAGAAGAAATGAACTTTAAAGAGGGTGCTGAAGACGTTACCCCTTCTTCAGGTTTTTCTTTTTGATTTGATCAAAAGGGATACTTAGGTTGGATTTCTGATAAAACTAAGGCCTCTCGTATGAAGTTAGGGAATTTTAGAGTGTATTTGGGTAGTGTTTGGCAGATCCAAAATGCTTTCAATGTGTTAATTATTGAGAAGGGAGAGTGCTTCTTTAATAAGAGGGGTTGAGGGGCACCTTTGGAAAAGCTAGAAATATTATTTTATAATAAATTCATATTCGTTTTCTAATGGTTCCAAAGTAGATTATTTAATGTTTAAGGTGGGTATTGTTTGAGAACCACTCAACCAATAGAATTTAGACATGTTTGGGTCATTATATTAACCATATGTTTTAGTTTTAACTCTTAGTTAATTAGTTTGACACTTACCATGTCACATTCTATTTTTATATTATAAGGTTAATAAACATACTATATACCAACATGAGACCCCCAAGTGGTCCATTAATGATACAACTATCATTATATAAGCCGCTTGGCCGATCCTTAGATTTTTATGAATTGCATATAAATTAATAATATAATATTTGTTTTAAAAACTCTTTTATGTCAATTTTGACATTATTCAATAATTGATTTTTTTATGTCTTAAAAACATTATTAATTAGAACCAAATTCATTTAAGAAATATTATCATGTCATATTCTCCAATAAAATTCGTGGATGTAATCAAAAATTTCAAATTATATTTATTTTAGCATTTATAATACCAATTATTTGATTCTTTCATTAATAATGAAAATATTGCATGATTATTGTGTCATAAATAAATTTATTTATTAAATTTATAAAAATTATAAATAAACTAGAATTATGTAGGAAGTTTTTTTATATTTCTAATGAATATTTATAGTCTAAAATACAACATATATAACCCTATGTAAAAATTGGTTTGCTATAAGATATATGCTTTTGTCATTTTTGTATTTATTTTAACTTCATTAATATAAAGTGTCAATATCACGTACAAGTGGATCAATGGGGTCCCATAATCAACCCCAAGATACCCATGGTCGAACATGTATCATCTAATAGTGTTAAGACACATTTTAGGGTAATTTATTATTATTATAATATTATTTTTTTAGCAGTATTTACCGGATTTACCTTTTAACCATGGTAAATAAAATATTTACTGAAGTAATTATTGAAAATGTCTAAAAATAAAAGTTGCCTATTTACAAAATTTTAACATCATGATTGAAAATATGGAATCCATTGTTTCAAATTAAAATCACATAAGTGGAAAAAATTAATTTAAAATTAATTTCCACTGTCATAACCAAAAGCTTGTTTTTAAGAGAAATAACTATCAAAAGATTGACACTTGTTTATGTCTTGTTTAAATGTGAAATTATATCCAATGACAATCATTGTATTAAATTGTAAAAATATATTCTAAATATACATTATAACCACTAAAATTCATAAATTATCACTATTAATTATTTCAATTAAAAATGTATTTTTAATAATAATTTATTAAATTTCACTATCCCTCAAAATATAAAAGTTATCCGAAAAAGAACGAAAATTTCACCCTAGGATAAATTCGATATTATGAATCCAAAAATTAAGTCCATGTTGAGAGTTAAAATTTATAAAATTTCAAAAAGTAGGTATTAATATTCATAACGGCTAGTTCGATTGGTTGTGGTGTGAGTTAGAACTCGAATTTGTGTACAACACACGCTACTATATTATTCAAAGAGATGCGTACCGTGGAAGCTTGGTGTGTAACATAGAGATTTAAATAACATGTTGTGAACTATATCCATCGAGAAACATAGATGGTTGTTATGCCACGATGGATACTCATATACCAAAATGACGTCCTTACAGAACAATAGATGCTCTAGGGAATTCATAGCCCTTGGATTTTATTGCTAGGGCCCCTTCTCTCATAAGGGTTATTAGAATATGACAACTGAATTGTCACATCATCTCTTGATTGGGAAATCTAAAACTCATAATTTCCCTACTAATCCATGTATAAGGATCACTACTCGAACTTCCAACTGATCTAATGGTGTTCTGACCAGATGGAAAACTTGGTCAACTCCTCAAGTTATTACATATCCTCCTATGAGTCAGGTTTGCCTTAGAAACCAAGGGGCCACATTCACTGAAAATTTGTAAGTGTGCTCAAAATACACATCTCATTCACCAATACTATTGGTATAATGTGCTACCCTATAGGTGGTGGTGTAGCTGGTACACCACCTATAGGTTCTGTCTTTGTTACAAACTTTTCTACTAATCTTGTCAAGCCAAGGAGCATCCTATTAATCATACAATGGAATCCCAACTAGTTGTTTTCATTGAAGCATCATGAAAAAAACGTGATGTACTAAGATCAATAGAGTATACTTGAAGATATGACTCATGGGTGTAATGGAAAACAAATCCCATTCCAAAAAATGAATCTACCATTGTATTTACCATGAAAATAATGTTTCCATGAACCAAGTAGAAATGAGGAATTCAGGGTCCTGGTGTATGGATATGTTGGTCACTTTATCAACAATAGATTCCATGTTATGAAAGCAGAACTCAAAACAGATTAAACAATTTCCCAAAAACAAACACTTAAACTCTGGGTTCTTAATGAATAAATGTCCTATCATTGAAACCACTCTATCATGACCCATCTCCCAGGGCCCATGCTGTGACAACCGCAATCGCACCTCCCATAGGTTAGGGGCTGGTGAATATTACCTAGTAGGAATATCCCATAAATGAGATGTATTTTACTATGAACCTATACACACGAAAAAAATTCACATACAAAGGATTTTGAACGAAAAAACTAATTAATGAAAATGATTGTATACCCCTACACCCCAAAAACTGATTACTACAGATATAAAGAATCAAAGTAAATGTGAGCCAAAATATGGGCCCACAAAGAAGAAGGAGTCCATAACCAATGTATTGAAGCTCATCTATGGAAAATCCCCCCTAATCCAATTGTAAGGCACGACACTAAATTTATTTTTTTACCAATTAGAACACACATCGATCTATCAGATCATAGTATGCCACACCTGGTCCTAGTCTACCACAGACACCATAAAATCATAGACTATATGTACAACACATGATGTAAGAGGGAAAATCATGTGAATGGTTATGTAAAACAATTCATTGTAGGGAACCCCAAAACACAAATAAAAGACCAAAAAAGGTATAATAACTAAGAATAAATAGTAAACTCAACATAGTTACATGTTAGCATCAAATGTAACTTGAACATACATGTATAAAAATAATGGATTCCATTACTCAAGGTATCATCCACTAACAACCATATGGTTCCACTCGTTGTATGCCAGATTATAGGAGAACAATTTACTCAAGCTATCTTATATTAAGAATGTAGGGAAAGTCTACAAATATTACCCAAGAGAAAAACTGGTCTCAATACGCCATGATGTTCCCCATGACATTTTGTCTTCCTAAGACAAGGAGTCTCAATAACCCATCTAATCCTTCTTCATAGGATTTTACTCAATGTACGCTCATTCTAGGAGAACTCACTCCTCATGTTATGAGGTCAACAAATACCCTCACAAATAGGTCTCGCTAATTTGGGCCCTACCTATAGATATCTCACTAAGAACTACAAAAATCACAATGGTCTAGGCATGTCATAAAGGAATGAATCTTATCTCCAAACAACGATATGGGGTCCTCCTATATGGTCTCCCAAGGTGACATAATGACGCCACTAGAAACATCATCCTAGTTAGGGGATATGATCTTGTATAAATATTATTCACACATATTCCATAAACCGTATATAAGGTAACATGAAGAGAAGTGAGGACCAACCAAACCCCCTATGCGATAGGTGCTCCAACAACTATGTCATTATCAATGCATGGTGGAGATGACTCACATAAAATAAAAGTAAATTTATACGATAGGAATGGGATCCTGAATCGATTAGTCAAATAAAAGACATTGATTATGATGTCAATCCCTAACGTCATCCTACATGAGGGAATCATGATCCATCATCAATCCCTCATAGGATACCTAGAGAGAACAATACCAGCCGTAGCTAGTCAAAGTAATAAAACCATAAAACCATCTCAATAGATCTATCTCTTTGCGATGGTACTAATTCCATAAACAACTTGTCAAATGGACTTACAATTTGAATGTCAAGAGACATTTAGTGAAAAGGGTCTGGTGGGGTATAGGTCCGGTATGACCTAGTCTGAATGACCTGAACAACATGGCCCAACATATGATGACAGAACCAACCAGGTCCAACCTAAACCTTTGGATCAGGCCCTTACACACTTTCTTGATCCGATCGGGAATGGACCATCCCATTCTGCTACATTCCCGACCCACTAATGCTAGATGGTTACATCTAAACATAAAAAGTGAAATCTGCATCCACACCATGTCAACGCCATTGACTCGGGAATCTTTTCCTCTAATATGCGGTTTTTGGAACTGTGTTCCAACTGGATGGACTATACTCCATGTCACACCTCTAGTCCGCTCTGCTGTAGCCTGCCCTGGTCACAACTTCCGTCGCTTCATCCAGACAAGATGACACATGCCCCTCCAATGCCATTCATCAAGCACATGACCACCTAAGACGAGAGGCCATGCTTCCACACACTACCTCTTTCAAATACCCTTCTTGAAGCTCCCACCATCGCCCTACATCTCCATTTTTAGAGACAGATCCATAGTTTCAATCCTCAAGTCACACCCCTCATTATTGTTTTCTCAAATCCATGTCATCATCCATCACAGTGAAAATTAATTCAAGAAGAGATATGTTAGTCATAACCTCGATTCATTCACCCCTATCATCATCACACCTCTGTCATTCCATGTCAATTCCATATCTTAGAAATTAGATCGCTACTTAATGTTTTGGGAATGCAATAATCAGTCAATCATGTATTGTCATGTCATGAGATGAATTAATAATGCCCAAGAAAACTGATGAATGGAGGGCAAAACAAATGCACCAATAAGATATAAAAACCCTAAATCATTATTAGTTGTGATCGTTGTTTGTTTATATTAGAGCGTTCCATATAAACCAACAAAAATTACAATATTAATCTCTTATAATCCAGAAAACTGGTAAAAATCATCACATAATAATGACTAATCCATGGTCCAATATGTCTGTGTATTGGTCTGTATTCATCCATGATTATCAATAATGATGGAATGGAAACATTACACACCTTATTGGTGTTTATATCAATCAAAGAAGAAGATTAACAGTTTATGTTGATCTATCCAAGAGAGATCTCGATCAGTCAATTTTCATCGTTCACCAATAGGTAGGATCCTCCTCATTTTCTCATAAAAACTATAGTGTTATTATGATAAATGTAGATTTCCTGAAATAAATCTATTAAAAAAGAAAAAAAATGTGTTTCCTAGTGATAGAGTTTGTCACCAGATGCCTCACTTGATAGAAAGTGATGGCTGAGTAACAAGATTTAGCAGGTTTGAAAAAAACTCCTTAAGGTATCAGAGTGGAAGTGGGTTTGGTAATTATTTGAATTTGTAATGGTATTAGCACATATTTTTAGGGGGAATGATGCAATTCGGGTTACAATAGGTCAAATAACTAATTAAGACCACATTATACAATATAGAGAATATAGTTTAGTAGAGAGGTTGGGATTATATTTCGTGAGGGATATAGTTCAACTCCATGGAGTCCCCTCTTGGATAGTCTCAGATCACGATGAATGATTTAAAGCCTAGATATGGAATGGATTACAAGAGGAAATTGGCACCCATCTATGCTTGATCATATCCTTTCCCACACAGACTGATGGTTAGAAAATGTAGACCATAAATCCCTTGGAGGAATTGCATCATGATTGTGTTATTGATTTTTGACGCAGTTGGGAGTACCACCTACCACTGATGGAGTTTGCATAAAAAAGAATCTACCACTCCACCATAGGTATTGAACCATTTGAGGAACAATATCTATATACATGTAGGTCACTGATGTGAAGGACATACCTAGGGGAGTCATCACTCATTGGTCAAGAGATGGTACATGTTACCACTAAGAAGGTGAATGTATTCTGATAACAGATAAAGTCGTCACATAGCTGGGTTATATTCTACTATGGTAGGATATGGATATCCTTGTAGATTGATGAGGGTTCCCACACATTCATATAGTTCCCTCAATGATGTGGGATACAAATATTTTTCTGGGGAAGCATGTTATATACGGGGTTCATTGGACCTTTCCTAATACTGCCTAGAGTGTGATAGGTGTCATACCTTTTGGATCTATCGACATAGTTAGACAGGGTTCATGAAATATTCTAAATTTCCCTACTGAGGATACACATGGACTCCTCTTATTAAACCAACGACCATGGTGAGTTTGGAGATTTAAAATGGGGAGACATTATTGGAGTACTCTATGGAGAAAAAGGATCGAATGGAGAGGATCTTTTTTGGATGAATGATTCCTTTGGTGCATGATCGTTGCAATAATGGGAATCTACAAGAGAGAATGTGGGAGTGGGAGTCTCAGATTCATTAACAGTAACCCAATTTGTCTGATTAGAAATTATTTTAGCTTACGTGGATGTAAATCCCTGAAGGGTTATTAATGTAAAACCCAAGAATTACATATATTTTTTTTAAAACAGAAATTGGATTATTTCAAGAACAAGCTCCTTGACGTCACATAAATTTATGGATCAAATTGTATATAATGAATTTTTAAAATATATGTTAGGATCAATAAATAAACATGAGAGTGGTTTTTTTCAAACATTAAAACATGTGCCTGGATAAAAAATATGAGGGAACTATTGAGCTCAGAGCGTTGGGATTTTCCATGAAAGGTCCTATCATTGGCCGACATGGGCCAACTGTGAAATTTACTTTTTGGTTATATGTAATATCATTTGATAAAAAATATTGTATTTTCAAATTCTTATAACTCCTAAATAATAACTTATATAAGAAATTCTATAGAAATATTGAGATATGAAGGGTGTGATTCCTATAGGAAGAGCCTAAAATTGACCATCACAGGTCGAGGGTAAAAGTTAATTTTCATAAATTTAAGAAGAAAAAAAAATAACATAAAAATTTATTTTGAAATATTTTCATCTTTATTACATAGTGACGAGGCAATGTTGAATCCAGTTAATGAACCTCATTAAGGAGTTAGTGTAAGGATGTGGCCAGAATAATTCATGTTTTGACAATTAATATCCATACTAGAAATGAAGATTTTATGGCACAATCCTAGGATTTCAATGAGGCATTGGTGGTTGGAGGCAAAGAATGACGGACCCACATTCTTCCAACCATCAAATGATCTCTAGAAATGGTGGGTTGCAGATCAAGACCAAAGAATGAAATCACGTGATCCCATCCCTCATCGGCCAACAATACTATTCAAGGTAAGTGTTTAATTTTATGTCAATTTAATTGTTTCCTCATTCTTTAATTTCAGATATGAATGTGGTTCAACCCAAGAATTAGTGTGCAATGCAACAGTTGCTTTTGTGGGAGGGCGTTTTTTCTTGGGGCTGTGGATCCAGGAATAATATGTTAGAATATTAATCTCCCCATACTTTTTGTTAAAAAAATAACACCAAGGAATCAAGGAGAAATGAACAATGCTCTGATTCCTCTATCATTGGGAATTTGTGTGTTTTTTATGACCAAACGATTGGATCAATGACAATACGAAAATTGAATCCATAGTTGGGATGATGGTGACCATAGAAGTTTCAGTGTGTAGAAGGTTCCATTATCGGACCACCAAAGCAGAACCAATGGTCCGTTGAACATGAAACCGCGATGGTGTCCTACAATGGTGGAAAAAGGTAGGAGTCGGCGTGCCCTGACGGCATGCAGAGGTATCATAGGCTACGGCCCCACTTGAATATTGGAGTGTGTTGTTGAGGCGTCATGTTAGAGGATCGTCCTGCAGACCCGGGTAAGGGCATGCAATTGTCATGCTTACCCCATTGAAATGCGTGTAGTGGGGAAGAATATGGCCTCATTTGGCTGCATGGAAACACAAACCGAATGCCAGCACAATGTCCATGCAGGGGAGAAATGGGTCGCTTGGTGGATTGGTATGGGAATGAACCGGCCTACTAGTTGCGGGCCGGGCTGGATTAAAATGGGATGCTGGGTGATGCGATGGGGTGGAATCATGACTGATCCAGACCTGTTCAAACAAGGACCACTAGGACTATCCTAGTGGCCAGGCTAGACCAGGCCAGCCAGTACCCAATTGTGTTATGTTGGGGAGTCCGAACTGGGTTGTGTCATGCAGGACCCCTAGACCGGTATGGTTTGGTTGGTCTGACCAGGTCGGACTGGGACCAAACATAACTGTCATATGTTTACTATAAACCATTTATATTTATGAATGGGAATCTAATTGACATTCATTATATGTTGTAGGGATCCTTTTTTAAAAAGAGGCTCTTTTGGAATACTCTTATTTAGATTTCTTGACAGTCTATACATGAATGATGGTTTGACGAAGAGATTCATGCAGAATCAAGTGCACAAGTGAGAGAGAATTTTATGGAAGGCGATGACAAGAAGGACATGACAAGAGGCCCTTAGTATTCCAGTGTAAGGGCGTACCTTAACGGTTCAAACAATAAGAATACCTTAGTGGTTTATAAAATGTTCTTACCTTAGAGGTTCAGTAAACTAGCATACCTTAGTACTTTATCAGATGATCATACCTTAGGGGTTCAGTAGATGAGTGTATCTTAGTGGTTCAGTAGACAGGTGTACCTAACTAGTTATGCAGATGAGTATACCATTGTGGTTTATCTGATGATCATACCCTAGTGGTTTAGATGAAAATCATAACTTAGTGGTTCAACTTACTATATTACCATATAGGTTTAGTAGACGAGTGTACAATAGTCGTTAAATAAAAACCCATAACTCAATGGTTCATTAGATGAGTGGCCTCCATGGTTCAGAAAAGGATAATGCCATAGTGGTTCAGAATATGAGTCAACCTCAGTGGTTTATTACCCAATAAAACCTCAATGTATCCTCAAGGATGAGTCCCTCAATAGTTCTAGATGAATCAACTCCATGAATGATCATCATTATTTTTATACATTGAGTTATATATTGTGTTAGCTTTCATAATTGTGTGATTTTTCTATGTGATCTTTTTTTTGTGGTCTTACATTATGGTTTTCTATTTTGGTTTGTGGTCCCTAATGCATATTATGTTAATCACCCCTATACGGGCTTTTCCCTCACGTGTTGTGTCATGTGCAGGTGATCAACACTTTGAGAGTGACCTTGGTTTCCAATGACCAAGTGGTTACCAGTGAGATGAGATGGACGTGGAATTCTTCTACGGCTTCGGAACTATACTCTCCACATACCCCCCGTGTAGTGTTTTAGAAGACACACCTTGGATCCTTTACTTTCTTTCATGGTATTGTGCTTGTATTTTAGACCCTTTTTACATTTCAGTTGGTATTGAAAATTCAGTAGTTTTCTCCATGATAGTTTGGTTTAAATAGATTTTACCTTCCCATAGTTTGTGATATATTCATGTATACATGTCTAATGTAATTTCCTGTCCTTTTCTGGATATTCCTTCTCAGTACTAGAATCCATCACCTAGACTATTGAAGGTGAGCTTGGGGTAGTCACGACATGGGCCTTGGGGGACAGGTCATGGTACTTGGGTTCGTCTTATATAAAACATGATTTATCCTCCTATATTATGGTTATAAGAGTGTTATTAATAATTTTCAAAACCATAATAATTTTTATATCGCATTATGTTGTCATTTTATAGCATCATCCCACCCATCAGTTTATACTATTTTTTCTATTGTTTCGGGTGCGTTCCATACATGATTTCCCTGGTCAGTTCGTAATAGATTTTCCTATCTAATTTAAGAGAAACACCATACGTGATATGATAATTTATTAATATGTTTTCATAATATTAAATTATTCCATAATTCATTTTGGTTATTTTGTTTTAGGATTAATCAATAGATAAATTAGTACTGATAATCGTTAGTTTATTTTAGTGAATTTAATCATTATGAACCACTTTTGATTTATTAATTAACTGTATGAATAAACACTAGTATAAAATTATAATATATCATATTATATGGAGGAAAAATTAATATTTATCCATATTAATGATCTTATGACCATATTTTAAAGAGGGAATTGAAATTTTGGACACATCGTCCATGATGTCTGTAAATTAACACAACACATATGTTGTTTTTCATTTTAGAATATATGGGAGTGTATACAAAGTATGATGATGAATTTTTCCATAAATATGATTAAAATGTAGTATATATATGATTCTATAGAACTAATTCTTCCTAAATCAGAGTAGGATAATAGAGTATAAGAAATTAAAATAGTTGAATATAAAACACAAGAAATTGACTGAGGAATATTACCACGTGATGTATACTCCTTCTTATCCTGCTAAAGGCCTTTGGTATTAGCCTTATGGGGAGACAAGTAGGTATTGGACATGGGCAGGATCCATAAGATGAATATTTATTAGAATTTATTCAATTATCAGTTCTTTATAGGTGTGAGATGAATAAGGGGTGATGGTTGTATTTATAATGGAGGAGAAGAGCAGTCTTCAATTATTTGTTTCATTAGTTTAATAGTTTTGATCAAGAATATGAATATTATATATTCATGTGACCATAAATAGTTATAAGAGTATGTGATTTAGGGAAAAAATCATTTACATCCTCCATGAGTGATGCATAATCCAAAAATTCATTTATTTTGCACATTTTGTAAAATATTGAATTTCATTATTTTCAAATATTTTAATTATTTCATAAAAATATCAAAACACTTCCTGAACTAATTTTCATTGTGTTGAATTTATAAATTACCCCCATTTTTTTAAAATAATTTTAAAACTATTTGTAGTATAATTTCTAATTAAAATCCTAAATTATTTGATAAATAAATTTTTTTAAAACTGTAAATGTTTTTATAAAACCAGGAAAAATTAATTTTTGTATCATAAAGTAATATTATATCTATAAGACAATAAAATAATAATTTATGACTACATTTTATGAAAATAAATTTTTATTTAAATTATTTAATTAATTAGAAAATTGTCATTAAATATAAAGGACTTCTAAAAACACCAACACTTATATAATGATCATATTTTCAATTATATGATTCCTTTTTTCTTATAAATTCATGGTTTAGGTTACTATAGTTTTTGAAGATTTACTATTAATAATGGTTATATTATTGTGAATAACGGTTTTCTGCTATTATATAAAAATTAAGTTGGTCCTATTAGATTCTAAATAACATACTGAATGAAACCATGTATGTATGGTTTTTAGAAGTGAATACATATAAATTGAAATAAAATTAACACCTAGTGTATAACTCAATAATTAAAAGAAACTGTAATTATATGGAGTCTTAGTGTTTCATGAATTAAATTATGTTTATTTCTAATTACATAGGTTGTTAAGGTCTCCCCACATTTAATAAATTGTTTCCTCACATTATTTATTTATTTATTAAAAAATTGTGGTTATATTTCCCTCATATCATTTTTAGATTCCCATGATTCTTCATCAAACATATGATTTCTCTTAAGAATTTTTCTCATGGGTTACCTTATTCTAATAAACTTTCTCCCAAGGATCATGAATCTATATAGTTCTCTCTTAATTAAAAAGGTATTCTTCCAGGAGAACTAATTCTGGGACAAAAATATGAGATTAATCTGGAACATATTCTTCTTCAAGAACAAAACATGATTTTTTTACCTGAGATAGTCATAGTGGATAACCTAATCAGTAGGTGAATGGAGCAACATTTTCGATAATTTTATAATGTTATATTAACCGTGGATGAAGTATTAATTTTTTTAACCTAAACTCTTAACACTTTTCCCAGGTGTACATGATCACCTTCCTCAAATGAAATTTCTTTCCTCTTGTTATCTGCATATCTTTTGTACCTTATCTAATATGTCCTCCTATGTCACAAAATCATATTAAGATCTTATAGCACTTAATCTAATAATTATCATCCCATCAACATCCTTTACGTAAAATCATCCCAAAATGATAGAGATCAATACCAATTTACAGACAATTACTCCTATGGTTCCATCTATATACTAGAAGGAAAACTGTTATTATATGAAAAACAAAATAATGATTGATTTATATGCCAACTTCCCCATTAGTCCGTTGAAAACATTATTAATATATATTCAAATTTCTAAATTGTTTTCATGGTATATCAATCAGATATAGGATAATAAGAAGTGGTGAAATTTAATTTTGTCCCTAAAGACATATAAATTCCTTTCAAAAAGGATGAAGTGTTCCTAGGATCACAGTCAGAAAAAATGGAAATAGGAAAACCATGTAACATTTAAATATCTATGAGGTACATTATACAAATCTGATCCAAATACATAGTATCAGAAATATAAAAGAAATATTAATATTTTTCCAGACGATCAACAATAACCAATATTGAATTGTTATCTCGAGATGTCTCTGGTAGTCTTATAGTGATGTTGATGGAAAAATTATACCATTTCAACTATAGAATTTGTAATTTTTCAAGCATCCCATTCGGTACCTTCCACTCTGCATTAACCTATTTACATGTCAATCATTTCACTGTAAAATCAATAATATATATTTTCATTCCATTCCACCAGTAATACATTTGATGATATCTATACATCTTTGTTCTTCTCGAATGATATAAAAATTGGGAAACGTGACCTTCAATTAACTATTATTTCTTACACTGAGAAAAATGAGGAAAACATTATCTCTTCCAAAACCTCGAAACATAATCCTTAACAACGTTAAAATCTGGAAATTTACACATTTTAACCATATTTCCATTTCTCTGTAACTTGTGATCTCATTTCTGTGCTTGAAAAATTATATTTGACAGACTTAATTTCACTGAAAACTAAAGCATAACAGTACAATTTCTAGCCACAACAACATCCATGAAATTTGTTATCAAATAATTCACCAAAGGGTCATGTTTTAAACATATCATGGTAAGTGTATCATTACTAATCTAAATCAATGCATCGTCCACTTTGTATTATTTTCTAGTACCGAAATGAATCATCAAATCATAATCCTTGACTAGTTCTATCCATCTTCTCACCCTCTTGTTTAGTTATTTATAATTAAATATATACTTTAAAATTTTATAATCAGTTTATATTTTAAAATTTAATCTATAAATTTACTACATATATATTTTTAATGAAAAAAAATATCTAATACCAAATCATGTGTTGGGTAATTTAACAAATGAGGTTCTATGTGATATAATGCATAAGAAATTAATAGATCATTCTGCATCAAAATACAACCATTTCCCTTATGAGAAGAATCATTTTTGATAATAAAATTCAACAATTCTAGAAGGTAGGTTATGAACGAGGGAAAAAACCAATCAATATGTCCATTCATGAAAAAATGATAACATTATTTTTTTAAATATGTATTTAACAGCTTTTCAGGATAAATTAGTCAGTGGCCTCTATAATTGTGAATCATTTTCAACAAACCACCAATAATATCCTAAAAATCATGAAAAATATGA
The DNA here is from genome assembly GCA_963277665.1 of Viscum album. Taxonomy (NCBI): domain Eukaryota; kingdom Viridiplantae; phylum Streptophyta; class Magnoliopsida; order Santalales; family Viscaceae; genus Viscum; species Viscum album. The sequence continues at coordinate 1,796,385,532 of OY728156.1, read as the reverse complement.
ATCTAAATTCTATTTTGGGGACTTATTTTTTCTTCAAAAACATTCTTCTAGCATGAGAAATAGTTATGAAATCTTTAGAATCAATCTGCCCAATGAAAAAAATTGTTACTACAAAATTTCACACATCCTGAATATTCTATACAATTTTTTAATTTTAAGGTTTACAAAACTAACTTTAGAGGTTTTTCAGTACATCTTTAATTTTCAAATATTACATAATTTCTTAAATAAACAAAACCACAATATTATCAAATAACTCATGGAATATTCTATTCATAAGATGCATGAATTCAATAGGTGAGTTAGTTAACCTAAATAAAATAACTACTAATTTATAATGACCATATATGATCTAGAACATAGTCTTTGGAGTGTATGTATCCATTAATTTCCTATATTGGTATACTGACCTCTGGTCAACCATCGAAAAATAATTTTCTCCCTGGATATGATGAAAAAAACATCGATATTTTGAAAATGATATATGTTTTTATGAATGATGTCATTAAATTCAATATAATCAATGAAAAGTCTCATTAAACCATCATAACTAATAAAAAATGATAGGATCACACCATAGAAGAGTGCTAGGTCGAATGAATTATTTATCTAATAATTCTTATAACTGTTCTTAAAATTCTTGAAGTTCCATTTGATCCTTCTAATAAAGGGTTTTATAAATTTTCTTAGCATCAGAAATTATGCCAGTATTACACTCAGCCAATTTCATTGTAATTACACTAGGAAAATCATCAGGAGAAACATCAATGTATTAATTTACCACTGGAACATCATTAATTTGGATTTGTAGATTATGTTTAAATATATGAGAAAGATAACATAAATTTTCATTTTTTATTATTTTATTTGGTTCAATATATGTTATCAATGGTATGAGGTCATTATTGTACAAAAACTGAAAATTATCTGAGAAAAAACATCGTTTACTATGGAATCTATCTTATCATGATTAAAATAATTCCAGTCTATACCCAGAATGAAATCAAACATCAATATAGGAAAAAAGGATTGTTTTTATAATATTTACAGAGTTAATGATAGGTAGATTATAAGTATTTAATTATTCCACAACATTCCCTGTTGTTTTCTCCTAGAAGTGATAGTTTCATTACATGTGGTGGATTTCCCAATTCTGTAGAAACTATCTCACAAATGAAGGACTGTGTAGACCCTAAATCAAAAAGGATATTTTTGAATCTATGAAAATATTAAATGTAACTGATACCATCTAATTTTAAGGCTAAACATATTCTAAAGTGGTTTCAATGGGGTTTTCCACAACCTTTTGCATAAAAATTTGTTGATTTTTTTCTCGAGTGACTAGATTCACACAAACATTATCAAAATTAACGATTCCATTATATTTAATGCATCTCACCATTGTCCAATCATTAATTTTCAAATCATTTTCCATGCAATCATGGAACATGTGCGCCAATATTCCATATCAGTAGCATTTCCTATAATTTACAATACATTCACTACGATAATTTTTAAAACACTATTAATAATAAGGGAAATTGATTTTCATACATCTATATTTAATTTATGAATTTTTCCCCAATGCTTACCAACCTGATTGATTTTTATTCATTTCATGAAAAGGAACATACATGTCATCAAAATACATCTCAATGTTTTCATCATAATGAAAATGTTTCAAATAATATCTAAACACCTTTGAATCCAAATCTCTTCATATTAATTGTTTTAAATTGGAGTAAAATATTTTAAATTTACCTTCAAAATCATTAGTAAAATTCGGTACATACCTAGATATTATTGAAAATTTTCATCATATTCTTCCATACAATCATCATATTTTTACTTCAGTTGCATGATTTTTTTTCTAAATTCTGGGATGAACAGTTTTTTGAATATATTTTTCTAGAAATATACCATTAAAATAAACCAAATCAGATTATCAGGATAATCACTTTCTCTCATATTCATAATCACAGAACAATATTTATCAAATTAACCTTCAAAATGATAAATGTGGAATATTATTATTTTATGTTCTTAGCATCCCATGACATCAAATATATTTTCTAGATCACTGATCTATCCATCACCTGACACTTCTTTATGGTTCCATAGAATTCTGGCGAATGATGCCTCATAAAATAATCCACAAAAAGATGGTATATCCTGAAAGTTCAAGTTCCCCACTATCATTCATACATCCACCATTTTTCACCTGATTCAACTGATACATTGCTTTCAAAAACTACTTGGTGTGGATTTCTACCATTCTACGATACATATTTGAAATGGCATCAGCCACTTGGTGCCTTTCTACTACTTCCACCATATTTATTTTGTGGAAACCCATTCTGAAAAGACATAACTTAGATGAATCAATATGGTAATCTGTAAATTCTATATAATTTCAAATCAACCATAAATTAAAAAAAGCATTTATATAATCCAATAAACATCATATGAACCCAAAAAGTTTTCAAATACATCCTCTGATACCATCTATAATGACCTATCCATAAATAATGACATATTACTGGGTTTTATACATGAAAATATAGTCATACATATTGAGGATATTTTTAGGTTTACTATTTTAAACAATTAGGATATAATGCATACATAAAATCCCATAATCATATAGGAAGATACTAATAAAACAATATCCACATTACCAAAAAATAAAACATTTAAAATAAATCAATACTTCATTGAAAAATATTTATAACAATTCAGAAGATGTATTTGATTCTATTACCCATTAATTTTACTTCTTAAAATCATTTAAAACCCATCGGATGATAAAAACAATCCCAATAAGGGATATGATGAAAGAAATAATTTTCCAAGTGATGAAATAAAAAAATATAAACAATTTTATAAAAACTACTTATCATGCATATAAACATCATTTAGTTTTCTTGGGACATGTTTAACATATCACTCTTAAAATAACCCTTAAACTTGGATTACCCATTCAATCATCTTTCATATTCGGAGTACTGAATGCATTAGAGAGCTAAATGGGGCTCATCCGTTATATCATGAGCTATAATGGACACAACCCAACATATCTTGAGCTATAATGGGATGAAACCAACATGTATTGAACTATAATGGGATCAAACAAACATATCTTGAACTATAATGGACTCAATCAAACATAACAACGTATAGGGAACAAATCATAGTAATAAATCAGCATGAAATTAGGAGAAACCACTAATGTCTTATATAACAAAACAATCTTTTTTCATTAATGATATTTTATATTGATTTTAAATGTAATGTACCATTAAAATATAATTGGAGAAATAATTAATAGAATGTATTGAGTATTTTTTAACAATATATAAATTTATTAAAAAATAATATCATGAGATATTCTTTACACAAATAATCTCAACACCACTTAGTGAATAATGTATAATTTGAAACCAACTAATATAAATTGTGTTAATAATTCCCTTACCTTAAGTTCGTTTTAAATAAAATTTGATTAAACCTCCTTTATAATAGTTAAATGAGTGTTATAAATAATTTAAGGAAGAATAGTTATTTTTATATCACATTATATTATCATTATATAAAATCATTCTACCTACTAACTTATAATATTTTGTTCTTTCCTTTGTTTCATGTGCATTCTTTAAATGTATTCCATGGTTGTTTCGTAAAGGATTTCCCAATAAAATGGAAGATAAAATCCATAAGTTAAATAATATGTTATTAAAACTATTCCATAATATTAAATGATTCAATAAATAATTTTGGATATTTCTTATGAGTATGAATAATAAGATAAATCATTAGTGATAATCATTAGTTTATTTTGGTGGAATTTTGATCATTACGACCCCCTTTTTTATTAATTAATAGTATGCATAATCACTGCTTCCAGATCATAATATATCATATTATATGTATAATGAAATATTATATATCCATATATATGGTTTTATTAAATAATTTTAAGGATGTAATGGAAATTTAATACACATCGTTCATGATGTCTGTAAATCGACACATTATAGAAGATATTTTTGTTTTTAGAATTAGTGGGAGAGGAAAATAACTATAATGTTGAATTGTTCCATAAAAATGATAAAAATATAGTATATATATATAATATTGGATCATTCATTTCTCTTTAATACAATTAAAATAAGTGTCTATAAGAAATGAGAATAATTCAAAAGAAAACAAAAGAAGTTGAAAGAGGATTTTTATCAATTCATATCTACCCCTTGAGATTATCATTGATTCCATTAGTATTATAATATTGTTGAGGATAGAATGTCTTGGACATGTGAAAGATCATTTGGAATATTAATGGGCATAATTTAGGAATTTTTCATTTCTTGAGAGGTGTGAGATGAAGAGGGGTTGATGGTCGATTTTATATTGGAGGATAGGAGGGGTTTTCTATTATTTGATTCCTCAGTTTTATATTTTTGCTCAAGTATATGAATATTCCGAGTTAATGAAATAAAAAATTGTAATAAGTGCATGTGAGTTTGAACCAATTGTGATTTACATCATACACGACTCAAGAATAATGTTAAAATTATGTTATTTATCAGATTTCGTAAATTATCAAAATTTCAATATTCACAAAAAAGTCATGTATTTAAGAAAACTACCCAAAATTCACCCCAACCATTTTTTGATGTGTAAAATTCAAAAAACAATGTTGATTTTTAAAAAAAAATCTATAAATATGTGAAATTTTATTTTTAATTAATATAATAATTTATTCAAAAAAACAAAAAATTAAAAACTATTAACTAAATTTATAACATCATTAAAAATTAAGATATGTATCGTAATATTATCTTATAACAATGAGATAGAAAAATAATAATTTATGATTGTATTTTATGAAAATAAATTTTATTTTAAATTATTTAATTATTCATAAAATTTTAATTTCATATTTACGACTTTCAAAATTACCTACCCTTATATAATGATCACATTGTTACATATAAATTCCCTTTTATTATACATTCATAGATCAGGATACCATACATTTTGGATGATTTACTATTCATAATAGTCATATTACTATTCGTAAGGGTATTTTACTATTCATTAAAAATTAAGATGGTTCAATCAGACTCCAAATAATTTACTGATCACAATCGTGTATGTCCGTTTTTCCAAATTCGAAACACAGAAACAACAAAATTATGTTCAATGGATGGTTTATATATATATCTTTAAAAAAGAATCATTATGTAGAGACATAGTGTTTCATGAATTAAATTTAATATATTTGTAAAACCTTGGGATTATTCATTCTCCCTGCCTTTATGAAATTATGGGCTCGAAATTTTTATTTACTTATTAAATTAGTGACAGTACATTTCCCATACAGTATTTTGAAATTTCAATGCTGCTTATTCAACCATGCGGTTTATCCACAATACATTTCTCTATTGGATTACCTTATTCTACAAAACTTGCTCATAATTTTCTAGAATATGAAGAGGTAAATCTTCATATGAAATGTCATCTTCCAACTAAACTACTTTTGGACTCAAAACATTAGAGTGAATCTAGCACATAAATCTCAACAACAAAACAAGAAAAACATTTTGTATATGAGATAAACTCAAAGACAATGATACTCAGTAAGATACTGGACCAAAATTACCATGGTTTTCATAAGGTCCAATGAACCATGATAAAATCATTCCATTGTTTTGATAATTCATAACAATTTTCCAAGGAGATATTATAAGGAAAACATGATCACCAACCCCAAATAAAATGTCCTTCCTATGGTTATATTCATAACCTTTCTACCTGTTCGGAGCTTCCCTTATGTGTCACCGAAGCATCTAAACTTTTTTACCATATCCTATACTAATTTTCTCCCACCGACATCATTTCTCCAATATCATCACAAAAATGTAGAATTCGATATTGATTTCAATATAATTTCTCTAATGCTTCCATCTATATACTAGAATTGAAACTACTATTATAAGAAAACCCAAATAATGAATGATTCAAATCTGAACATCCCATGAAGTCCATTGAACATGATCTAAGAATATCCTATATTGTTTGAATTCTTCTCTCAGTATGTCCATCAGATATAGTATTAAAAGCAGTGGTGAAGATTAATTCTATGCCCAAGGAAATCTGAAGGCCTTTCCAAATATTATAAGGGAACCATGAATCACATTAAGATATAATGGAATAAAGAACACCGTAAAACCAAATAAATCTATTTTTATTACATTGACGAAATATTTTCCAAAGATATAATATGATAAATATGAAGGAAATGTGTAGATTTAATCCAAATATCAACAATAACATAGGTTTTATTGTTACCTTGAGATGTCTTTAGTAGTCCTATAACGATGTTCATGGATATATTTTCCCATTTACACCCTGGAACTAGTAAAGGTTAAAGTATCCCCTTAAAAGACATACAATATTATTTAACCTATTGACATGTCAAAAAGTTCACTGTAAATTTAGTAATATATTTTTCCATTCCATCCCCCAGTAATAGTCTCAATGATATCTATACATCTTGGGGTTATATGGATGAACTAAAAATGGAGAACTGTGAGCTCCACATATTAATTATTTGTTCAGATAAGAGTCTCAAGTAGCACATAATCTCTCTACAAACCTAAAAACCCAATCCTTATCCATGATAGATTATGTTAACATATCCATTTAAGAAAATTTTATATTTTTCAATAACTCACTATCTTTATTATGTGCTTTATTAATTCTATCTGATAGAAATGACTCCACTAAAACCCAAAAAAATAAAATAATTTCATACACCAACAAAATCAATGCCAATATTTATCAAATAATTAACCAAATGTTCATTTTATAAACATTTCATTGTTAATGTAGCATTTATTTTTTATGTAATACATCATATACTCCATTTTGATTTTCTGGATGGTAATGAATCATTCAATCATAATCCTTGATTAGTTTTATCAATCTTATCTACTTCATGTTTAATTCCTTCAATGTAAATATATACTTAAAACATTTATGGTTAGAATATATTTTATATTTTACTCCATAAAGATGATACATCCTATTTCCTAATGAAAAACAACAACAACTAATTCCAAATCATGTGTTTGTTAATTTATCTCACGAGGTTTCAATTGACCTGAATCAAAAGAAATTACAAGATCATTCTATATAAAAATACATCCAATTACATTTAATGAAGCATCAATATACTATATAACTAACCAATATTATTTTCAATTCATAAAAACAATCATCTCATTCATTTATGATGTAGAATTTAATAGATTTTCATCTTATCAATGTCAGCAGGCTTGATAACAATGAAATTTTTTCAAAAAATCTCGAGTAATATTATTCCAAATCATTAAATCTATGAATCTCAGTTATATTTTTGGGTCTGGGATATTCATCAACAAATTTTGTTTTCACAAGATAAACAGTTAGGCCATCTTTATAAACAATATAAACAATGAATGAATTTTTTTCAGCAAAAATTCACAATTGGTGATTTTTCGTTATTGTTAATTTTCATTTATGGTTTTGAGAACAACACATAAATGTTTTTCATTCTCCTATTTACTTTTAGATTATACCAAAATTTCATCAATAATGAAAATGTCAATATTATCCAACAACTAGTGATATATTCTTTTCATAAGATCAATGAATACATCTGGTGAATTAGTTTACCCATATGGAATAAAAACAAATTCATAATAACCATATCTAGAATGTAATGTGGCCTTTTAAATGTATATATCATTTACATTAAATAATGGTAGCCCGACCTCAGGCCAACCATGAAAACATACTATGTTCCATAGAGTTGATTAGATAAATTATCAATATCTATCAAAGGATAATCGTTTTTAACACTGATGTTTTTAAAGGATTTATAATCAATGCAATATCTCATTGAACCATCATTTTTTTACAATCATGATAGGAAACCCCGATGGTGAAATATAGTTTCGAATGATTCCTTTTCTAAATAAATCCTACAACAATATTTTTTATTCAAAAAGTTCCATCTGTGCTCTTCAATATGGGGTTTATAAATTTTATTATTATCAGGAACCATGTTAATAGAAAAAAAACCTCTCCTTATGAAATAAAACCATTAAAATCGTAAAGAAAAACATCCATGTATTCATTTACCAGAGGAACTTCATTAGCATTGATAGTTCTAGGATCTTAAAAAATTGATGAAGATAACATTAATTCCCATATTTTATCATTTTCGTAGCTTCTTGATATGTTGTCAATGGTTTGGTTTTATTATTCTACAATAAAATGAATCTATTTTTGAAACATAACTTTATTTTCCTTATAATCAATCATAGTAAGATAAAAAATGTTAGTCCATACCCAGAATAACATCAAACTTCACTAGAAGAAATACAAAATGTTTTATAGTTATAAAAATTCCCTAGAATAAGATAGATAAATTCAGAGAATATATATTTTCCATAATATTTCCTTTATGTGTTTTTACCATGAGTTTTTATTTCATTTAATGAGGTGGAATTTTTAATCTTGGATTAAATTTCATACAAATAAATGAATGTGTAGAACCTGAATAAAAAAAAATTACAAAATATGTTAAAAATTCAATGTACCTAATACAACCTCATTTTATGGCTCAAATCCTTTTAAAGTGGTATAAATGGATTTTCACCACCATTCTTCTTCTAGCCTTCTTGGTTTCCAGCATGAGTGACTAGATTTGGACACACAGTAGCAAAATAACTTAATTCATTATAGTTAAAGAATCTCACCACTAACATATCATTAATATTTAAATAATTTTTCCTATACTCACAATCCATGTTCCCGGACCTTCCTCCTCTATAGAATTTCTGAAAATTTAAAAGACATTCATTAGGATGCTTTTTATCTAACATTTCACAAAAAGAGAAATTAATTCTATTTCCTCCAAATATCATTGATGAAATCTTCCCTAATTCGCGATAACCATAGTGAATTTTATTCTTATCATCACAATGCACATACATGTCAAAAACATCCATAAAAAATTTTCACCATAGCAAAAAGTTTTCAAATTTCTTCCAAACCTTTCTGAATACGACGTTCTTCATAAGAATGGTTTAAAATTAGAGTGAAATGTATTATTTTATCGAAATCTAGAGTAAAATCTGGTACATACTTGTCTAATCTTGTAAAATGGGCTACATTATACATCCACAGAACCACCATCATACAACTTTAGTTCTAAGATTGTTTCTCTATTCTATGTCGAATTGTTTTATGAAAATATTTTTTAATGAAAAATTCATTTCAATTCGTCCCATTACAGACCATCGTAGTCAAATATTTCTCTCCTATTCATATCTAGAGACCACCATTGATTAGATGCAACATAAAAATTTTATATGGCTATAATAACCTTTTTATGTTCCATGAATCCCATGAAAACTACTATATTTCATAGAGAATCGATCCACCCTTCAAAAATAACTAGATCTATGGTTCCACTAAATACTTGTTGATGTTACCTCAAAAAATGATCCCAAAAATACATCTCTTTTCATGGTTGGTTTGGTTACCCAGTAGAATGTATTCCAGCAACATTTATCGCTTAATTAAACTGATCCATTGCTGTCACAAACTTCTCAGTTCCATTTCCCACCATTCTAGGATGTATATTTGGATAAATATCATCCATTTTGTGCCTTCCTACATTAGCTTCAGAGTTCCACCATTAGAAAACCATTATTAACGGACATATCTTAGATTAATAAACATGGTAATATTTATATTATATATCATTTAAAATAAAACATAATTTAGAAAATCATTTATATTATTCTATTATCATCATCCTAACCCTAAAATTTATCTAATCCATCATATGATACCAAATATATGGACCCAACCATACAAAATTACATATTTTTATGTAATAGACGTTAACATAAATTCATACATATTAAAGAAAATTTTTAGATTTAGTGTTTTTAGAATTAAGACATAATACAAACCCACAATCCCATAATAATACATGAGGATACTACTATAACAGTATTAACCCTTCCAAAATATAAAAATTTTCAAATACAACATTATATCATTGAAAAATATTCATAAATATTAATTTGAAATCCTTATTTATCTTATACGTTATAATTAAGTATGAAAAGTAATTTATACTCATTATATGAGCATAATAAAATAAATAAGTGACATATATAAAGAAATCATTAGCCATGTTATAACATAAATAACCAATAAAATCCATTTCATAAAAACTCATTAACATGCATAGAAACATCATGTAGTTTCCCTGTGACATATTTACCATATCACTGTTATAATAACCCTTACACATTGAATAACCAATTTCTTATCTTCCATCCATGGAGTACCCAATGAACTAGAGAAAAAATATGGGGATCACCCCTCATATCTTGATCAATAATGGGATGAACCGAACAAATCATGAGCTATAATGGGATCACATAACATATCTTGAACTATAATGGGCTCAACCCAACATATTTTGAGAAATAATGGGCTCAACCGAACATAATTATGTCCATTTAACTTTTAATTTTAATAAACCATTATGAAATCAAGAGAAACAACTCATTCCATATATAAAAATTATTAATTTTGATTTTTATTAAAGAACTTTTAAAAGGATTTTAAAAGAAAAGTCCCTTGACAATATAATTGGAGGGGGAATTAATAGAATGGAATGTATATGTATATACTCATTAATTACAAATAATATAACATAATATAAGAAATTTGTCACAAAAATAATCTCAACACGAAATAATGAATAAAGTAGAAGGTGAAACCAAAGAATAGAAATTGGGTTATGAATTCCCTTACCTCGGGTTTGTCTTACATAAAATGTTATTAAACCTACTGTATAAAGGTAAAAAGTGTTTTATTAATACTATAGATGAGAAAAATTATTATTATAACGCATTATACGATCATTTTATAACATCATTCTACACATTGAGGAATAATATTTTACTCTTTTCATTTTTTTGACGTGTTCTTTACATGATTTACATGGTCGTTACATAAAGGGTTTCACTATCGAATGGATGAGAAACTACAAAATTGAAATGAGATGTTATGTACATGTTTCCGAATTAATAAAATATTCTATTAATCATCTTGTTTATTCGGTATGAGAAAGAATGATTACATAAATTATTAGTGATAATCGTATGTTTATTTTGGTGAATTTTGATCACTATGAACAACTTTAGCTTTTTTTAATTAACAATATGAATAAACAATTATTGTAGAACATAATATATCATATAATATGTATAATTAAATATTATTTTATCATATTAATGGTCATATGACCCAATTTAAAGGATGAAAAGAAAATTGAAGACACATCTTCCATGATGTTAGTAAATCGACACATCACAAACGATGTTTTTGTTTTTAGAATAAATTATAGGGGGAAAGAAGTATGATGTTCAATTTTTCTGTAAACATTATAAAAAAATATAAAAATTAATATATATTTCATGCATATTGTATGAGTGTATGATAATTGATTATAAGAAAAAAATAAATTGAAAAGATACTACAAGATATTGAAAGTGGATTTTTAACCACGGATCTCTTCTCCTTGAGATACTCCTTAGGTCTTTTGCATTTTTTTGTTGTTGAGTCCAGATGTTCATGGAAATGGGAAAAACATTGGACGAATATTGGGAGGAATTTAGTCAATTATAAAATATTGAGAGGTGTGAGAGGAAGATGGGGTGAGGGTGGTATTATTATTGGAGGAGAGGAGCGGTTTTCCATTTTTTATTCATTATTTTATTATTTTTTCTCAATACAATGACTACTATAGATTCATGTGACCAATATTAGTAATAAGATAATTTTAGTTCGCACTAATTTCTATTTACATGAACCTTTTCTCTAGCATGATGCTGGAATAAATTTATTTTGCACATTCTGTAAATTATCAATTTTGATTATTCACCAAAAATCCATGTATTTCATAAAAATACAAATAATTCACTTTAACTCATTTTTACATGTATAATTTAAAAAATAACATCCATTTTATCAATATAATTTTCTATATATGAGAAATTAAATATTTAATTTAAATCATAATTTATTCGAAAGATAACAATTTTATAAATATTAATTAACTATATAATAGTTTGGTAAATTAATTTTGTGATAATAAAATATTATTACAACCGTAAGACAATAAAATAATAATTTATTATTACATTTAATGAAAATATATTTCAATTTAAATTAGTAATTTAATCTTAAAATTTTAAATAAATATTTACAAAATTGAAAAATACTAACCCCTATATATGAAAATATTGTCAAATATATGTTGTCATTTTATTATAAAATAATATCTATGATTACTATACATTTTCATGATTAACTATTTATTATGACAATTTTAATATTCAAAAGGGGCTCTTACTATTGACCAAAAATTATATTGGCCCAATCTAACCACAAAAAACATACGGATCGTAATCGTGTATGTCCATATTTCGAAATTCAAAAAATAGAAATTGAAAAATTATGTTTAATAACTATTTTATATCATTCTTTATAAAAAAGTTTCATTATGTAGATAATGGGTGTTTCTTGAATTAAATTATTTGTCTTTATATAACCTTGGGGTGTTACAATATTATCTTTGTAAGGTATATAATATGTTTTTATTGAAATAAATTATAGTGAGGATGCTATAAATTTGTGATTTTACCGTCTTATTTTGACATGTTAGTGAAATATGTTTTTTTCAGTCATGGTTCTAGTAGAAATATACCTTGGTGTGGTTACTCTAAAAATGTGGAATTTTTCTAGAACTGACCTTCACCTAGTGTGTGACAACCAACCATTCTACGCACTAGATTTGAAACTCTTAGTTGATATGTGTTGGATAATTCACATTTACATTATAAAAACTTGTAATTTATTTTAAAATATTATTCCAATTATTTAAATAGGATAAAATTAATGTTTCATAGATTAAAAAAATTATTGTGAAGATTTAATCATCCAATTAATGGTTAAATGGTTTTCCCACTATGTTTATTGTTTCTAAAACTATAATTTTTTGTTTTAGTTAATGTCTCAAAGATGAATGAATGATTTTGACATTTAGTATGAAGATCATGGTTGTGAATATGAGAAACCAAGTTTTATGATGACTATATTGAATGATAATTTTATTATTCAAAATATTTTTTACAAAAATATAACTAAAAACATATACCTTAACCAATGTTTAGATCTAAAAATATAATAAGCATTTATTTTTCATAGAGATTAACTGATACATACCATAGGGAAATGAATGAACAATTTCAATAAAATAATTAATTTTATAGTAGATACCCTTGAATGTGTCTCAATGGAATGGGAAAAAAATTTATTTTAGTAAATAAAGTGAAGAATTAAAACCATTTCTAAAGAAAAAATGAGTAGTGCATAGGAAGGAATTATATATCCAAATAGAGATACATTTATATTCCATGATAATAAATGTTTACAAACTAGAAATTATTTGAGTAAAATACCTCTTAAAGGGATAAATCATAGACCCTGTAAGAAAATATATGCAAATATAATTAAAATTCAATTAATATTTAAGTGTTTAAGAATAAACTTATAGAAGTATTTTTTTACAAATTGTATTTTCATGATAAAAAAAATGTCACAGCTTAGCAATGTGTTAAATTTTTAAAGCATATATATTTAAATATATTGATATCATTTAGTGTTAATATGATTATTAATGACATTAAAAATAAGAAAATAATATTAATATTTATTTCTAAAACACCCAATTGATTATTATTGAAAAAATGAAAAACGAACATTAATGATTTATATAATATTTTTTCAAATAAGGATAGGAGTTATATTAATATGTCTTCATAAAAAGGAAAGCGTACATGTATAATGACAACCTAAATTAGGTCGAAAGGTCATGGGGGTTAATCCCATAATTGATGGATGATATGTATTCAATGTGTATAATTGGGCTATGTGATGTCATAGTTAATTTGAAAATTTTTTAGTTAAATTATTTGATAAGTAAATGTAATTTATTAAGATATGGGTTTAAAATTAAGGTTTTGATATTAATGTTTTATATGAGAAAAAATTTTCCAATAATATTGGATTTTTAATATATTAGGAAATAAATGGGTTAACTTTTCACTCTTTAATGGGTCATTTGATATTTTAATTTTTGTTTCTCAATTTAGGAATAGAAGAATTCATTTTTGGATATTCATTTATTGTGGCAATAGATTATTTTGAAATTGATAAAACAAAACCATGTAATGTATTTATTATTATCAAATAAAAACATGTCATGTATATATACATACATGTAATTTTAGAAAGTTAATGGTCTGATGAACGTTCTGTAAAATAACCTGAATAAAAAAGGTTATCAAATTAACTTCATATATGATGAATCAGAAGTCCTTTTAAAAAGTAATATATTTATGGGTTTTAGTTCCATAACATTCCATTGACAATTTACATTATTGTGATCAATGAACTATATTACACTATATACTTATTTATGGTTTTCATCAATTTACATGTTTTCATTTCCTGCAATTTTTTATACTTATATGAATAGTTATTTATTATTACGTTAGAGCTTTGTACTTCAATTTACCTTATTATAAGTAGATTTTATTATTTACACTTTTTATAATGGGGGTTTTGTAAACAATATTTTTTGTTCCAATATAAAACCCCATATTGTTGAGATAATGATTAAATTACGAGGATAAAATATATTTAAGGTGGGGATAACATAACAATAAGATATTTTAAAACTAGAGTATATTTATTAGATATAGAATGTGAGAGGAATCATTAAAAAAACAGTCCAGAAAACCAATTTTATTATATTTAATATCTTAAAAATATTTTGGAACACGGGGACCCCAATTAGAAATGAACAATAATATAGTATGACATTATAACCTATCTATTAAATTAGTTTGTATGGATAATTATATAAATATTATGAAAATCATGGTTACATAATAACTAGAACTAATATTTGAATCATTTAAATGAGAATGAAATGTTTTCTAATATTTTTTTATTTCATTATATGAATATATTGTCATGTAATGCGAGCATAATTATAAATAAATTTGATAAAATTTAAGAATATTTATTTGTAAATAAATTATAATAATTTAGAAAATATCAATATTAAATTCATTATAGGGTTAATTTTTTACATTTTTATGTAATTTTTTTTTCATGAATAGAAAAAATACTATCATTTACTTAAATACAACATTTTTTTAAAGAATTACAAGGTCGGATTAAATTTTAAATAAATTTTAATGTAAATTTTTTATATAATAATCCTATAAATCCTATTTAAGACATTGAAATAATTACCATAATCTATTTTGATATAAAAACAATGTAAATTTTTCTTATAATTTTACATTGAAACCCCATATTCCATTCATTCTTATGGGATTAATTTTTAATTAATATTTAATTGTTTTTTGAATTTATTATGTATTTTTTTCTTATATGGTATCATATAATCATATAATTTTTAATATGGTAAAAAAAAAATTCTTAAATTTTAAAAAAAATTATTTGTCGCTATTATGTAAAAAATTGATTTACAGTGGGACAAAATGAAATTATATGTGTATTAAATGACACATAAACATGTAAAAAACCAATTATATTGACATATTTGAACCAATTATCCTCTATAATCATGAATTTACCATTATCGTGGATTTCTTTATGATGAAAACATGGGTATGATTGATTCATTCCAAAAAACTCCAATTTTTCAACTCATATAACTTATAAAATGTTGCCCACATTCCCTATTTTTAATACCTAATAACTATTTATGTTAATCCATATCATACACAAATAACATCCAAAAATAATTATAATCACCCTATTAGAATTATTCATTTCTAAAATACACCTATGGTGGATTTTATATTAAACCAATATTAGATACATGGAGATGATGTAATGTTCATCAATATGATTTATTAAATTATTTCTTTTTTAACTACCATAAAAAATAATTTTGTTATAACATTTCATTATTTTTATAATAATTTAATGTCATATAACAACCACCAAACTCATTAAAGGGGTTATGAAATCATTGTATTTGTGTACAGTTGAATACCGCCTCATGAACTGATTTTTTTAATTTTTCCATTACCAGCTCTCATTATCATTTAAGATTATTGATATAAAGTTGATATACGATATTTATAAAATTATTTTAAAAATGTAGTAATTATTTTATATATATATATATTCCTTTTTACCATACATTATGGTGGGGATGAAATATAATTGATTGATTGTACTATGGACTACAACCTTAGGAAGCGATGTGATATATTATTCAGTAGTACCTTAATAAAAGGTGAAATGGATAAATTTAATTTATTATTTTTATATTAATAACACAATTCTGATATTAATGATGTATTTATTAAAATGAAAATATTAAATACCATTTTATTTCATACACTTTAATATGATAACATTGTTTGTGGACATGTAGTCTACCAACTTTATGGAGACCCCTAGTTCATCACCACACCACATAAATGATGTATATATATATAATTATATAATAATTATATTATGATATTTTTATAATTTAAACATAATAAATACCTTCATTCCATTATTATCATTGTAAAATGGAAATGTTACTTATGCCTACATACGACCTACCATATTTATGATAGAAATGTACTTAATTTTTCATGAACATATGTATAGATTGGTTATAAAATTACAATTGTTCTATTAATATGATAATTATTTCATGATTATTATTATAGTGATATTTAAATAATTACTATTTTGGACACTAGTAACCTTATGATGACATTTTTTGAAATAGAAATCAAATATCATTATAATGCCTAATGTGAACATAAAATGATTAATTAATAACATATAACATGAAAATGAGTGAACAAAATGTAATTATAAAAATTGATATTTTTTATATGAATGTAAATAATTAACATATGTTTATTATTTATGTTTATATATAACACACATGATGAGTAAGGCTGTAGGTAAATTAATTAAAACCAATTTTATCTCCCTGATGAGAATTATATTATTATGAAAATAGTTTCATTTACGTTATGTATATAGTGCCCCATAATCAGGAAATAGCATAAAAAATTTATTTTTCATGGTAATTTATGTTTTCATTTGAATTATTTAATCTATGTTAATTTCAATGAATTGTTAACAATTTTTAAATAAATTCATATGTCATTTTCTTTTCTTTGTTCCATATTACATCATCGTTGTCATGAATATTATTTTATCATGTGTACAATGTTCTATGCTTATTTTTTTCATAATGAAATATTTTATGTGGATTGATGATTTATTATCATAATAAAGACATTTATTCATTAGCTCATCAATTATATAATCATTATAATGTTTTATTTCATAATCTTATTCTAATTGAGATTGATTATTCTTGAATTTCTATTAAAACCCATATTTGATAATATCCTTATAAAACCATTTAATTTCCATTTAATATTGTTCATAATTATATATTGATGTAATTTTATCTCTGTCCACTTATTTTTTCTTAAAATAATTGAGAAAATATTTCATAGAAAATATGAATTTGTTTATCACTTTAGTAGGAAATTTATTTTCTTCCAAAACAATGTTTTCCAAAAAAGATTTTTAATTTTTTTGTAAAATATTCCAATTTTTTTAATGAGT
Source organism: Viscum album (assembly GCA_963277665.1). Taxonomy (NCBI): domain Eukaryota; kingdom Viridiplantae; phylum Streptophyta; class Magnoliopsida; order Santalales; family Viscaceae; genus Viscum; species Viscum album. The sequence goes on along the minus strand of OY728156.1, from coordinate 1,796,367,703 downwards.
AATTTTTTTTGAAATATATAAATTTGAGTTTTTTTTAATTTAATATTCATTACATTTTCAAGATAATTGATGCTTTTATTTAAAGTTAAAATTGAATGGAAACATAGTTTAAACAAGTATGCCTTGAACTGAATTTAATTCCATTATGAGATGTAATATGAAACAAAACATTAGTTTATTTTTTATATTTTTTATGTTCAAATGATATTATATTCATTATTTGGAGGTATTTTTTGGGAAATGTGATTTAGAAATTTAATAGGGTTTTTACTCATGAATAATTTTAACTGAATTTTAATGGTACATATTTTATTGAATGAAAATAATCAATTATTCATACAAAAATGGGAAAATTTTTATTTGAGCATACCATTTCTTTTCCTCTTCATGGTATATAGTTGTTTTTATAAGGAATGTATTTGATATTCTAAAAATGGTCGTGGATTAGTTATAGATATATCTTCTATGAATAGGTAGTATCATGAGGTGAATTAGTTAGCTAGACTTTGTTAAACGGGTTTCTAAACACTAGTATTAAAATATATTGTGTGTAGATCTTGTAGTCATTTGAATAATCTTAATGGAAAGATGAAAACAAATAATTAAGAATATCCTTCATAAAAAATAATTTATTTTTATAGTGAGATTCTCTTGATTTAATTATCAATACATGAATTATATTGTTAGTTTATTGATAAAAGAAATTGTGTTTTTAGTTTTTTACATTGTCATATTGATTATTCCATAACCAATTATGAAAATATTATTATCTAATAAATCAAATATGGTTGAAAATATTTCTGTTGTAATATTTATTATTCTTGTAAAATTATTTAAATGGAAATTTTTTAGTTATTTACCTTTCTCTGTTTACTAAACTCAATGATTGATGACTTCATCCATTATACTTAACCCTTACTAAGCATTTAAGATCACCCAAATTTTTTTCATGTTATTGGAATCCAATTTTTTTTCTCTGATTGATATTAATGGTAATTTGGGATGTAATAATAATATTTATAAAATTAAATTTTAGTTTTTTTAATAAAATATAATCATTTTTCTGTCTAGTTTAAGAAGAACACTAACCAATTCATTCCTTCAAGAAGAGATTCCATGTATATTATGCTAATTTATTAAAACATATAGTCGATACAAGCTACATGGGTTGAGGTTATTATATACTATATTTTAATGATTTATAATTCATGTAATTTAATATAATACAATGTAATATTTTTTGAAATTAAATTCAGGCACTAGTTTCAAAATATTAATCAATAAAATCATAATTATCATACAATTTGAATTTTATTATTAATTGAATTATATAAATTTAGTTTTGATCAATAAGAATCATTGAAGAAGTTATATTATCCAATAAATATAAATTTTAATAAATCAAGTTAATTTACATTTTTTTATTATCTTGTATAGGTTTCGAATCAATGATGAATATAAATAATAGATAATTATATCAAATTTAAAATTAAAACAATTTCTTATAATAATTTTTTTCATATTACAAATAACAATTTATAATCATTCATAATTTAATTTTATTATTATTAAAAATTATTATAGATAATATAAGAAATATGAAGATATTTTATAATCATTATTTATAATAAATAATATAATGGCCATGATTCTACAGAATATCCCACTAAATATTATTTTTTTATTTTAGATTATTTTGATAAAAAAATTAATAAATTGATATAATGGAATGTTATAAATATATTTTCATACCGTATAAAATTTCTTAACCCAAATTATTCCATTGTTCCAATGACTAATGTGATAACCTTATACCATTGATATTATTACTTATGAAAAAAATGAAATTAACATCATTTAATAAATTACCATGATTATCTCAAATATGGAATATATTTTGAATGATAATATTTCTTTATGTCTTAAATATTAAATTAAATGTGAGTTCAAAAAATTCAATGAATATACTTTCTTCAAGAAATACATGATTTAAGAAAAAATATATTGTAAAATCACGTAAAATGTGGAATCCCATTGAATTAAAAATAATTAGAAAAATAAATGTATATTCATTTGAATTTAATATAAATACCAAAACTCAAAACAAAACTATTTCAAATTTTATTAACAGATGTGAAAGAAAAATAATATTTATTTTCATATGGAGTTAAATTATATTTCCAAAATTTCAAACAATGTTCTATATGATAAATTTTATTTTTCAAAATGAATTATAAAAAATCAAAAATATATTATATATATATATGATTTTGTTTCATAAATTTTAATATTATTTACATATGATGATAATTTTATAAATGTGGCATTATATAAGAAACCAGAACCAGAACTGTTAGATCCGGTGATGGAATCCATAACATTACATTCTGGGATATGATGATGATATTTGTGACCCAAATATTTCCATATTTACCTTATTGCTTTATAATGAATATTTTTTTTCGTTAAAATATTTACGAACAATTAATATTTTGGTTTTACAAAATTATAACAAACTTTTTTATAAACAATTCATAAGTGGCCAAATTAATATCTCATCTAGATTTTTTTATTTCATCTTATTTCATTACCACCATCCTTGTAAAATCATTTATATACATATATCGTTAAAAATCATTCATTATAATTAGTGGAAAATAAAATATTAGAATGTTGAGTACAAATGATCATTAATGGTAATAATAAGGATTAATAGTTGAATTTATTCAATATGTATAATTGTTCATAATGATATGATGACATAATCATATTGGATGATAAAATCATAAAATAATATATACCCAAAAATAGATAATCAAAAGATATTTAATAATTGGAAATGAATGAGTCCCATAAAAAGAATAATGAAAACATGTACCTAAAATGGCACACATGATTCACATCACAATTACAATCACTCTAAAAAATATAATAACTAGACAGTCGACTTATAAACCCAATGTATTTGAAGGCTATCATTGATAAAAAAAATTTTTGTTTGTCGTTGAACCACCCATTGTTAGTTTATCATGGAACCACATGCCATTTCCTTAACATAAGACCATCCATATTTTGTCCATGAACCATAAAAAAATCATAACACATAAAAAATATAAATTCATCCAAAACTAATCATAACAATATTTATTGATTTTATAACATTATTAACCCATATAACATAAATTTTTTATATAACGGCCACTTTGAAAATAAATTAATTAGCGGGAAAGAAACAGGTTTTATACAAATCACATTAAAACAATGTTAACCCATTTAAAATAGATTGGTTCCACAAAATATCATTCAATAAATATAAATCCATCAGAAAAATAATGATGATTTTATCATCACTAAAATATTGTTGAGGGAAGTAATATTGAAAAAAAATTATATATAAAATAATATGCAGTTAATTTGTATTTATTACAAAAATAATGAGAAGAAAATATTTGATGTTTTTTGAAATGAATTAAATAATTTATTGAGGAAAATAACATTTCTTCTATTAAAAACTCAGTTTAGAACAGAAAACATTTTCAAAAATTTTTTTCAGAAAATATTATTTAATGATTTTAGTTATTTCATGAAAAAGGATTTTAAATATAATTTATATTGGATAATAACAATTAGGATTTTAAAACCAATGAAAACAATTTTAAAAAATATACAAAAAACATGAATCAATAAGAAAATAGTTTTAGTGTGAAATGATGATTGTTAATAGAAACATTCCATTGATCTTTTGATTATAAAAATATATTAAAATTTATGGAAAACATATATTCCCTTGAAATAGCTACAGTATTAGAATATTCATGATAATTATTTAGATAATTATTAAATTATTTCAACGTAATATACATAATCATAAGGAAAAAATAGTAATCGATGTTGTTATAATATCAAACTTCTACCACATTTTAACATAGAAAAATATTACCATTGAATAATATAATTAAATAAAACCTAGAATTTTATTTAAATATCGAAACTCAAGATATAAAATGACAAAGAGGAAGTATATATATACATATCATAAAATATGATATGAGGATAACATAACCATCATGTCAATTGTTGAAAATGAAGACCATAATCCTATACAACTTAGTTACATTGAAACCTTAAAACCTCTGAAAGAGAGGTTATAAATTGGATATGTAAATAAAAAAAATTATAATAATTATAAAATAAAATTAATGGATGTATAAACTAAACATAATAAAAATAAGTTGGTAATATGATATGTATCTCACAGAAATAAAAGTGAGTCGAGAAAAACCCATACAATATGAGTTACTCATCAATAATATACTTACGGAATAATAACACGATTTAAAGAATTTAGTATCATTAATAAAATGAGTTGTATGAAATTATATGTCATAATAAGGTAAATACACCACATAAAATTATTGGAGAATATACAGTAAGTCATATAGAAATAACTGTAAAACTACATATCCAATTATGATGAATCTAATTCATCTAGATTGTTCTTTATCATCATGAATAATAAAATTATCTTAACTATATATTTTCATAATAACTTTTTCCATGTTTATTATTAAATTTTTTTCAATTATAAATTTGTTATATATAGTCACTCAACCAATTATGTTTATGTCTGATGTTTTCATCATATTAGGCTTTTGTGTAAATACTGAATTTGATAGGTCCACTAATAACAATTATGCAATTATTTAAACATATCTAGAATGATAATAATGTAATAACTATAATATATAAATATAAATAATACAAATAAAACAAAAAATAATGGGATTTATTAAAAATAAACCGATGTTATGATCTTGGAGATGGTAGGTCATACATATGCTTCTGTAACATTTCAATTATTCAATGACCATAATAGAAATAAGGTAAGTAATTTTTAATATTTATGGAATGATTAATATATAATAAATAACATAATAGCTAATTATATATGATTATAAATATTTTTCATGTCATTTGGGGATGAAGAATTATGATTCACTCCTCTTTGAGAAGGTTGTAGTCCACATTCCCAAAAAAACTTATTAACTTTTTCATTCTATGAAATGGAATGAATAAAAAGATATAATATATTGAATGAAATATAGATATTTAATTTATATAGTATAGATTCAATTTTTATAATAATTTTTATTTAAACCCTACCCAAAATAATCAATGTAACGCATGGACGAATCACATCACTTTTAGAAGGAGGTAATCCAGACAACCAAAAACTACATTACTATAATCCTAAAAATTGAAAATCATGTTGTTAAGAATTCTAGAATAATTATATATTCATAAATAAATCATAAATGTAATATATATCATATAAAGGTACTATTTACATCATTATTCCCAATATTTATATGTTGTAATGGAATGAAGTCCAATAATGGTTCATGAGACTATAGTCTGCTGTGAACATGAATGTTGATTGCAAATACCATTTGATGGATGTGTGATAATTTGTAGGAAGAAAATTTAACAAAAAAAATATCAATAATCAGAAGATACTGAGGTTATTTTATATTCTATTTTTTAAAATATTTTATGTATTTCTATGAATAAGTAAAACAAAAAAATTCATTGATGAATGTTTCCTCTTTTTTACTTACCTTATTTTATTTTGACCAGAAGGGTGTACTTGGTTATATTTTATCGAAAAATAATTCTTCTAAGATTAATTGAGGGATGTTGGAAAATTATTTTTGTAGATTTTCGTTGATCCAATAGTCATGATATGTGTGAAAATGTGGGAAGATTGTGTTCTATTATATAGTTATGGATGACTTTCATACGATTAAATAAAAAACAACACTGTTCTAAGGTATCCATTACATCATGTCCCTTCAATAAATAAATTAATTAGATAAAAGTAATTATATTGTATAAATATATCCATAAAATACTTTTTTTTAAAATCTTCATGGTCATATATACAATTATGATTAATTATTAACCACTATGTAAACTCATATTAATCTAAATCACCATGATTAATTTTAATGTCATTCACTAGAAATTATTAGAAAAACAAAAAGTTAATCATACAATATATATTAATTTATTATAATTCAGAATATGGATTCCATTTATTAAAATAATAGTCAAATATTTATTAAAATTTAATTTTAATTTAATCCCACAGATAAAATGCGAAGGAATGTTTTAAAGTTAAAATAAGTGAATGATTACTAGGATTTTATATTAAAATTATTTTAAAAATATATACCTATTAAATACATTGGATTAATATATATACATATAATTGATCAAATATTTTTGAAAAAATAATTTAAAATATAATATATCATTATCGATTATTCAAACAAAAATCAATTTTCAATTAAAATTCAATAGTTATCACTATTTTTTATAACATTTCACTGGCTAGAAAAATACAAAAAACCGACCATACACAAATTATTATATTTTATCCTTAAAATCAAAAATATATTTTTACAAATAATTTTTTTAATGTTTTAAATTTAGTTATAAAAAAAATCTCCAATTAAATTTTGTCAAAATTTCCCTTTAAAAATTATTTTTTTGTCAAATTTGATTTATTCTTATTTTATGACTGTTAAAAACATTATAAGTATTTAATAAAATTTTATATATGATATAAAATTTATATTTTATTAATATTATTAACTATAAGTTATTAATATAATTTATTAATATAAAACACTTTTCTGGGCATTGAAATAGTTTTCCTTAAAAAACCCATCCTACATAAGAAATATTTTTTTATTTTAATACATAATAAATTGGTAAAAAAATAATTCTTTATAAAAAAATGATTAATCCGTATTTTCTTAATTTAGTTAATCATATTCATTAGATTCATTCCAATGATTTTGTGATAATTTTCATAGTATTAAAAATACATTGTTTCTTGGAATGAATCATCTTTATGTGTAACACATGTCAACAAGGAACAAGATGTTACCAAGGATAATCATGGTGTTACCTATAACAAGAGATAAAAATTAATAATTTTGCTTTTTATTAAAGAACTTTTAAAAGGATTTTAAAAGAAAAGTCCCTTGAAAATATAATTGGAGTGGGAATTAATAGAATGGAATGTATATGTCTATACTCATTAAATACAAATAATATAACATAATATAAGAAATTTGTCACAAAAATAATCTCAACACGAAATAATGAATAAAGTAGAAGGTGAAACCAAAGAATAGAAATTGGGTTATGAATTCCCTTACCTCGGGTTTGTCTTACATAAAATGTTATTATACCTACTGTATAAAGGTAAAAAGTGTTTTATTAATACTATAGATGAGAAAAATTATTATTATAACGCATTATATGATCATTTTATAACATCATTCTACACATTGAGGAATAATATTTTTCTCTTTTCATTTTTTTGACGTGTTCTTTACATGATTTACATGGTCGGTACATAAATGGTTTCACTATCGAATGGATGAGAAACTACAAAATTGAAATGAGATGTTATGTACATGTTTCCGAATTAATAAAATATTCTATTAATCATCTTGTTTATTCTGTATGAGAAAGAATGATTACATAAATTATTAGTGATAATCGTATGTTTATTTTGGTGAATTTTGATCACTATGAACAACTTTAGCTTTTTTTAATTAACAATATGAATAAACAATTGTTGTAGAACATAATATATCATATAATATGTATAATTAAATATTATTTTATCATATTAATGGTCATATGACCCAATTTAAAGGATGAAAAGAAAATTGAAGACACATCTTCCATGATGTTAGTAAATCGACACATCACAAACGATGTTTTTGTTTTTAGAATAAATTATAGGGGGAAAGAAGTATGATGTTCAATTTTTTCTGTAAACATTATAAAAAAATATAAAAATTAATATATATTTCATGCATATTGTATGAGTGTATGATAATTGATTATAAGAAAAAAATAAATTGAAAAGATACCACAAGATATTGAAAGTGGATTTTTAACCACGGATCTCTTCTCCTTGAGATACTCCTTAGGTCTTTTGCATTTTTTTATTGTTGAGTCCAGATGTTCATGGAAATGGGAAAAACATTGGACGAATATTGGGAGGAATTTAGTCAATTATAAAATATTGAGAGGTGTGAGAGGAAGATGGGGTGAGGGTGGTATTATTATTGGAGGAGAGGAGCAGTTTTCCATTTTTTATTCATTATTTTATTATTTTTTCTCAATACAATGACTACTATAGATTCATGTGACCAATATTAGTAATAAGATAATTTTAGTTCGCACTAATTTCTATTTACATGAACCTTTTCTCTAGTATGATGCAGAAATAAATTTATTTTGCACATTCTGTAAATTATCAAATTTGATTATTCACCAAAAATCCATGTATTTCAGAAAAATACAATTAATTCACTTTAACTCATTTTTACATGTATAATTTAAAAAATAACATCCATTTTATCAATATAATTTTCTAAATATGAGAAATTTAATATTTAATTTAAATCATAATTTATTCGAAAGATAACAATTTTATAAATATTAATTAACTATATAATAGTTTGGTAAATTAATTTTGTGATAATAAAATATTATTACAACCGTAAGACAATAAAATAATAATTTATTATTACATTTAATGAAAATATATTTCAATTTAAATTAGTAAATTAATCTTAAAATTTTAAATAAATATTTATAAAATTGAAAAATACTAACCCTTATATATGAACATATTGTTAAATATATGTTGTCATTTTATTATAAAATAATATCTATGATTACTAAACATTTTCATGATTAACTATTTATTATGACAATTTTACTATTAAAAAGGGGCTCTTACTATTGACCAAAAATTATAATGGCCCAATCTAACCACAAAAAACATACGGATCGTAATCGTGTATGTCCATATTTCAAAATTCAAAAAAATAGAAATTGATAAATTATGTTTAATAACTATTTTATATCATTCTTTATAAAAAAGTTTCATTATGTAGAGAATGAGTGTTTCTTGAATTAAATTATTTGTCTTTATATAACCTTGGGGTGTTACAATATTATCTTTGTAAGGTATATAATATGTTTTTATTGAAATAAATTATAGTGAGGATGCTATAAATTTGTGATTTTACCGTCTTATTTTTACACGTTAGTGAAATATGTTTTTTTCAGTCATGGTTCTAGTATAAATATACCTTGGTGTGGTTACTCTAAAAATGTGGAATTTTGCTAGAACTGACCTTCACCTAGTGCATGACAACCAACCATTCTACGCACTAGATTTGAAACTCTTAGTTGATATGTGTTGGATAATTCACATTTACATTATAAAAACTTGTAATATATTTTAAAATATTATTCCAATTATTTAAATAGGATAAAATTAATGTTTCATAGATTAAAAAAATTATTGTCAAGATTTAATCATCCAATTAATGGTTAAATGGTTTTCCCACTATGTTTATTGTTTCTAAAACTATAATTTTTTATTTTAGTTAATGTCTCAAAGATGAATGAATGATTTTGACATTTAGTATGAAGATCATGGTTGTGAATATGAGTAACCAAGTTTTATGATGACTATATTGAATGATAATTTTATTATTCAAAATATTTTTTACAAAAATATTACTAAAAACATATACCTTAACCAATGTTTAGATCTAAAAATATAATAAGCATTTATTTTTCATAGAGATTAACTGATACATACCATAGGGAAATGAATGAACAATTTCAATAAAATAATTAATTTTATAGGAGATACCCTTGAATGTGTCTCAATAGAATGGGAAAATAATTTATTTTAGTAAATAAAGGGAAGAATTAAAACCATTTCTAAAGAAAAAATGAGTAGTGCATAGGAAGGAATTATATATCCAAATAGAGATACATTTATATTCCATGATAATAAATGTTTACAAACTAGAAATTATTTGAGTAAAATACCTCTTAAAAGGGATAAATCATAGACCCTGTAAGAAAATATATGCAAATATAATTAAAATTCTATTAATATTTAAGTGTTTAAGAATAAACTTATAGAAGTATTTTTTTACAAATTGTATTTTCATGATAAAAACAATGTCACAGCTTAGCAATGTGTTAAATTTTTAAAGCATATATATTTAAATATATTGATATCATTTAGTGTTAATATGATTATTAATGACATTAAAAATAAGAAAATAATATTAATATTCATTTCTAAAAAACCCAATTGATTATTTTTGAAAAAATGAAAAACAAACATTAATGATTTATATAATATTTTTTCAAATAAGGATAGGATTTATATTAATATGTCTTTATAAAAAGGAAAGCGTACATGTATAATGACAACCTAAATTAGGTCGAAAGGTCATGGGGGTTAATCCCATAATTGATGGATGATATGTATTCAATGTGTATAATTGGGCTATGTGATGTCATAGTTAATTTGAAAATGTTTTTAGTTAAATTATTTGATAAGTAAATGTAATTTATTAAGATATGGGTTTAAAATTAAGGTTTTGATATTAATGTTTTATATGAGAAAAAGTTTTCCAATAATATTGGATTTTTAATATATTAGTAAATAAATGCGTTAACTTTTCACTCTTTAATGGGTCATTTGATATTTTAATTTTTGTTTCTCAATTTAGGAATAGAAGAATTCATTTTTGGATATTCATTTATTGTGGCAATAGATTATTTTGAAATTGACAAAACAAAACCATGTAATGTATTTATTATTATCAAATAAAAACATGTCATGTATATATACATACATGTAATTATAGATAGTTAATGGTCTGATGAACGTTCTGTAAAATAACCTGAATAAAAAATTTTATCAAATTAACTTCATATATGATGAATCAGAAGTCCTTTTAAAAAGTAATATATTTATGGGTTTTAGTTCCTTAACATTCCATTGACAATTTACATTATTGTGATCAATGAACTATATTACACTATATACTTATTTATGGTTTTCATCAATTTACATGTTTTCATTTCCTGCAATTTTTTATACTTATAAGAATAGTTATTTATTATTACGTTAGAGCTTTGTACATCAATTTACCTTATTATAAGTGGATTTTATTATTTACACTTTTTATAATGGGGGTTTTGTAAACAATATTTTTTGTTCCAATATAAAACCCCATATTGTTGAGATAATGATTAAATTAAGAGGATAAAATATATTTAAGGTGGGGATAACATAACACTAAGATATTTTGAAACTAGAGTATATTTATTAGATATAGAATGTGAGAGGAAACAGTAAAAAACAGTCCAGAAAACCAATTTTATTATATTTAATATCTTAAAAAGATGTTGGAACACGGGGACCCCAATTAGAAATGAACAATAATATAGTATGACATTATAACCTATCTATTAAATTAGTTTGTATGGATAATTATATAAATATTATGAAAATCATGGTTACATAATCACTAGAACTAATATTTGAATCATTTAAATGAGAATGAAATGTTTTCTAATATTTTTTTATTTCATTATATGAATATATTGTCATGTAATGCGAGCATAATTACAAATAAATTTGATAAAATTTAAGAATATTTATTTGTAAATAAATTATAATAATTTAGAAAATATCAATATTAAATTCATTATAGGGTTATTTTTTTACATTTTTATGTAATTTTTTTTCATGAATAGAAAAAATACTATCATTTACTTAAATACAACATTTTTTTAAAGAATTACAAGGTCGGATTTAATTTTAAATAAATTTTAATGTAAATTTTTTATATAATAATCCTATAAATCCTATTTAGGACATGGAAATAATTACCATAATCTATTTTGATATAAAAACAATGTAAATTTTTCTTATAATTTTACATTGAAACCCCATATTCCATTCATTCTTATGGGATTAATTTTTAATTAATATTTAATTTTTTTTGAATTTATTATGTATTTTTTTCTTATATGGTATCATATAATCATATAAATTTTAATATGGTCAAAAAAAAATTCTTAAATTTTAAAAAAAATTATTTGTCGGTATTATGTAAAAAATGGATTTACAGTGGGACAAAATGAAATTATATGTGTATAAAATGACACATAAACATGTAAAAAACCAATTATATTGACATATTTGAACCAATTATCCTCTATAATCATGAATTTACCATTATCGTGGATTTCTTTATGATGAAAACATGGGTATGATTGATTCATTCCAAAAAACTCCAATTTTTCAACTCATATAACTTATAAAATGTTGCCCACATTCCCTATTTTTAATACATAATAACTATTTATGTTAATCCATATCATACACAAATAACATCCAAAAATAATTATAATCACCCTCTTAGAATTATTCATTTCTAAAATACACCTATGGTGGATTTTATATTAAACCAATATTAGATACATGGAGATGATGTAATGTTCATCAATATGATTTATTAAATTATTTCTTTTTTAACTACCATAAAATATAATTTTGTTATAACATTTCATTATTTTTATAATAATTTAATGTCATATAACAACCACCAAACTCATTAAAGGGGTTATGAAATCATTGTATTTGTGTACAGTTGAATACCGCCTCATGAACTGATTTTTTTAATTTTTCCATTACCAGCTCTCATTATCATTTAAGATTATTGATATAAAGTTGATATACGATATTTATAAAATTATTTTAAAAATGTAGTAATTATTATATATATATATATATTCCTTTTTACCATACATTATGGTGGGGATGAAATATAATTGATTGACTGTACTATGGACTACAACCTTAGGAAGCGATGTGATATATTATTCAGTAGTACCTTAATAAAAGGTGAAATGGATAAATTTAATTTATTATTTTTATATTAATAACACAATTCTGATATTAATGATGTATTTATTAAAATGAAAATATTATATACCATTTTATTTCATACACTTTAATATGATAACATTGTTTGTGGACATGTAGTCTACCAACTTTATGGAGACCCCTAGTTCATCACCACACCACAGAAATAATGTATATATATATATAATTATATAATAATTATATTATGATATTTTTATAATTTAAACATAATAAATACCTTCATTCCATTATTATCATTGTAAAATGGAAATGTTACTTATGCCTACATACGACCTATCATATTTATGATAGAAATGTAATTAATTTTTCATGAACATATGTATAGATTGGTCATAAAATTACAATGGTTCTATTAATATGATAATTATTTCATGATTATTATTATAGTGATATTTAAATAATTACTATTTTGGACACTAGTAACCTTATGATGACATTTTTTGAAATAGAAATCAAATATCATTATAATGCCTAATGTGAACATAAAATGATTAATTAATAACATATAACATGAAAATGAGTGAACAAAATGTAATTATAAAAATTGATATTTTTTATATGAATGTAAATAATTAACATATGTTTATTATTTATGTTGATATATTACACACATGATGAGTAAGGCTGTAGGTAAATTAATTAAAACCAATTTTATCTCCCTGATGAGAATTATATTATTATGAAAATAGATTCATTTACGTTATGTATATAGTGCCCCATAATCAGGAAATAGTATAAAAAATTTATTTTTCATGGTAATTTATGTTTTCATTTGAATTATTTAATCTATGTTAATTTCAATGAATTGTTAAAAATTTTTAAATAAATTCATATGTCATTTTCTTTTCTTTGTTCCATATTACATCATCGTTGTCATGGATATTATTTTATCATGTGTACAATGTTCTATGCTTATTTTTTTCATACTGACATATTTTATGTGGATTGATGATTTATTATCATAATAAAGACATTTATTCGTTAGCTCATCAATTATATGGTCATTATAATGTTTTATTTCATAATCTAATTCTAATTGAGATTGATTATTCTTGAATTTCTATTAAAACCCATATTTGATAATATCCTTATAAAACCATTTAATTTCCATTTAATATTGTTCATAAGTATATATTGATGTAATTTTATCTCTGTCCACTTATTTTTTCTTAAAATAATTGAGAAAATATTTCATAGAAAATATGAATTTGTTTATCACTTTAGTAGGAAATTTATTTTCTTCCAAAACAATGTTTTCCAAAAAAGATTTTTAAATTTTTTGTAAAATATTCCAATTTTTTTAATGAGTAATTTTTTTTGAAATATATAAATTTGAGTTTTTTTAATTTAATATTCATTACATTTTCAAGATAATTGATGCTTTTATTTAAAGATAAAATTGAATGGAAACATAGTTTAAACAAGTATGTCTTGAACTGAATTTAATTCCATTATGAGATGTAATATGAAACAAAACATTAGTTTATTTTTTATATTTTTTATGTTCAAATGATATTATATTCATTATTTGGAGGTATTTTTTGGGAAATGTGATTTAGAAATTTAATAGGGTTTTTACTCATGAATAATTTTAACTGAATTTTAATGGTACATATTTTATTGAATGAAAAAAATCAATTATTCATACAAAAATGGGAAAATTTTTATCTGAGCATACCATTTCTTTTCCTCTTCATGGTATATAGTTGTTTTTATAAGGAATGTATTTGATATTCTAAAAATTGTAGTGGATTAGTTATAGATATATCTTCTATGAATAGGTAGTATCATGAGGTGAATTAGTTAGCTAGCCTTTGTTAAACGGGTTTCTAAACACTAGTATTAAAATATATTGTGTGTAGATCATGAAGTAATTTGAATAATCATAATGGAAAGATGAAAACAAATAATTAAGAATATCCTTCATAAAAAATAATTTATTTTTATAGTGATATTCTCTTGATTTAATTATCAATACATGAATTATATTGTTAGTTTATTGATAAAAGAAATTGTGTTTTTAGTTTTTTACATTGTCATATTGATTATTCCATAACCAATTATGAAAATATTATTATATAATAAATCAAATATGGTTGAAAATATTTCTGTTGGAATATTTATTATTCTTGTAAAATTATTTAAATGGAAATTTTTTAGTTATTTACCTTTCTCTGTTTACAAAACTCAATGATTGATGACTTCATCCATTATACTTAACCCTTACTAAGCATTTAAGATCACCCAAATTTTTTTCATGTTATTGGAATCCAAAAATTTTTCTCTGAATGATATGAATGGTAATTTGTGATGTAATAATAATATTTATAAAATTAAATTTTAGTTTTTTTAATAAAATTTAATCATTTTTCTGTCTAGTTTAAGAAGAACACTAACCAATTCATTCCTTCAAGAAGAGATTCCTTGTATATTATGCTAATTTATTAAAACATATAGGCGATACAAGCTACATGGGTTGAGGTTATTATATACTATATTTTAATGATTTATAATTCATGTAATTTAATATAATACAATGTAATATTTTTTGAAATTAAATTCATGCACTAGTTTCAAAATATTAATCAATAAAATCATAATTATCATACAATTTGAATTTTATTATTAATTGAATTATATAAATTTAGTTTTGATCAATAAGAATCATTTAAGAAGTTATATTATCCAATAAATATAAATTTTAATAAATCAAGTTAATTTACATTTTTTATTATCTTGTACAGGTTTTGAATCAATAATGAATACAAATTATAGATAATTATATCAAATTTAAAATTAAAACAATTTCTTATAATAATTTTTTTTTCATATTACAAATAACAATTTATAATCATTCATAATTTAATTTTATTATTATTAAAAATTATTATAGATAATATAAGAAATATGAAGATATTTTATAATCATTATTTATAATAAATAATATAATGGCCATGATTCTACATAATATCCCACTAAATATTATTTTTTTATTTTAGATTATTTTGATAAAAAATTAATAAATTTATATAATGGAATGTTTTAAAGATATTTTCATACCGTATAAAATTTCTTAACCCAAATTATTCCATTGTTCCATTGACTAATGTGATAACCTTATACCATTGATATTATTACTTATGAAAAAAATGAAATTAACATCATTTAATAAATTACCATGAATATCTCAAATATGGAATATATTTTGAATGATAATATTTCTTTATGTCTTAAATATTAAATTAAATGTGAGTTCACAAAATTCAATGAATATACTTTCTTCAAGAAATACATGATTTAAGAAAAAATATATTGTAAAATCACGTAAAATGTGGAATCCCATTGAATTAAAAATAATTAGAAAAATAAATATATATTCATTTGAATTTAATATAAATACCAAAACTCAAAACAAAACTTTTTCAAATTTTATTAACAGATGTGAAAGAAAAATAATATTTATTTTAATTAGGAGTTAAATAATATTTCCAAAATTTCAAACAATGTTCTATATGATCAATTTTATTTTTCAAAATGAATTATAAAAAATAAAAAATATATTCTTTATATATATGATTTTGTTTCATAAATTTTAATATTATTTACATATGATGATAATTTTATAAATGTGGAATTATATAAGAAACCAGAACCAGAACTGTTAGACCCGGTGATGGAATCCATAACATTACATTCTGGGATATGATGATGATATTTGTGACCCAAATATTTCCATATTTACCTTATTGCTTTATAATGAATATTTTGTTCCGTTAAAATATTTACGAACAATTAATATTTTGGTTTTACAAAATTATAACAAACTTCTTTATAAACAATTCATAAGTGGCCAAATTAATATCTCATTTAGATTTTTTTATTTCATCTTAGTTCATTACCACCATCCTTGTAAAATCATTTATATACATATATCGTTAAAAATCATACATTATAATTAGTGGAAAATAAAATATTAGAATGTTGAGTACAAATGATCATTAATGGTAATAATAAGAATTAATAGTTGAATTTATTCAATATGTATAATTGTTCATAATGATATGATGACATAATCCTATTGGATGAGAAAATCATAAAATAATATATACCCAAAAATAGGTAATCAATAAATATTTAATAATTGGAAATGAATGAGTCCCATAAAAAGAATAATGAAAACATGTACCTAAAATGGAACACATGATTCACATCACAATTACAATCACTCTAAAAAATATAATAACTAGACAGTCGACTTATAAACCCAATGTATTTGAAGGCTATCATTGATGAAAAAAATTATTTGTTTGTCGTTGAACCACCCATTGTTAGTTTATCATAGAACCACATTCCATTTCCTTAACATAAGACCATCCATATTTTGTCCATGAACCATAAAAAAATCATAACACATAAAAAATCTAAATTCATCCAAAACTAATCATAACAATATTTATTGATTTTATAACATTATTAACCCATATAACATAAATTTTTTATATAACAGCCACTTTGAAAATAAATTAATTAGCGGGAAAGAAACAGGTTTTATACAAATCACATTAAAACAATGTTAACCCATTTAAAATAGATTGGTTCCACAAAATATCATTCAATAAATATCAATCCATCAGAAAAATAATGATGATTTTATCATCACTAAAATATTGTTGAGGGAAGTAATATTGAAAAAAAATTATATATAAAATAATATGCAGTTAATTTGTATTTATTACAAAAATAATGAGAAGAAAATATTTGATGTTTTTTGAAATGAATTAAATAATTTATTAAGGAAAATAACATTTCTTCTATTAAAAACCCAGTTTAGAACAGAAAACATTTTCAAAAATTTATTTCAGAAAATATTATTTAATGATTTTAATTATTTCATGAAAAAGGATTTTAAATATAATTTATATTGGATAATAACAATTAGGATTTTAAAACCAATGAAAACATTTTTAAAAAATATACAAAAAACATGAATCAATAAGTAAATAGTTTTAGTGTGAAATGATGATTGTTAATAGAAACATTCCATTGATATTTTGATTATAAAATTATATTAAAATTTATGGAAAACATATATTCCCTTGAAATACCTACAGTATTAGAATATTCATGATAATTATTTAGATAATTATCAAATTATTTCAACGTAATATACATAATCATAAGGAAAAAATAGTAATCGATGTTGTTATAATATCAAACTTCTACCACATTGTAACATAGAAAAATATTACCATTGAATAATATAATTAAATAAAACCTAGAATATCATTTAAATATCGAAACTCAAGATATAAAATGAAAAAGCGGAATTATATATATACATATCATAAAATATGATATGAGGATAACATAACCATCATGTCAATTGTTGAAAATGAAGACCATAATCCCATACAACATTAGTTACATTGAAACCTTAAATCCTTTGAAAGAGAGGTTATAAATTGGATATGTAAATAAAAAAATTATAATAATTATAAAATAAAATTAATGGATGTATAAACTAAACATAATAAAAATAAGTTGGTAATATGATATGTATCTCACAGAAATAAAAGTGAGTCGAGAAAAACCCATACAATATGAGTTTCTCATCAATAATATACTTACGAAATAATAACACGATTTAAAGAATTTAGTATCATTAATAAAATGAGTTGTATGAAATTATATGTCATAATAAGGTAAATACACCACATAAAATTATTGGAGAATATACAGTAAGTCATATAGAAATAACTGTAAAACTACATATCCAATTATGATGAATCTAATTCATCTAGATTGTTCTTTATCATCATGAATAATAAAATTATCTTAACTATATATTTTCATAATAACATTTTCCATGTTTATTATTAAATTTTTTTCAATTATAAATTAGTTATATATAGTCACTCAACCAATTATGTTTATGTATGATGTTTTCATCATATTAGGCTTTTGTGTAAATACTGACTTTGATAGGTCCACTAATAACAATTATGTAATTATTTAAACATATCTAGAATGATAATAATGTAATAAATATAATATATAAATATAAATAATACAAACAAAACAAAAAATAATATGATTTATTAAAAATAAACCGATTTTATGATCTTGGAGATGGTAGGTCATACATATGCTTCTGTAACATTTCAATTATTCAATGACCATAATAGAAATAAGGTAAGTAATTTTTAATATTTATGGAATGATTAATATATAATAAATAACATAATAGCTAATTATATATGATTATAAATATTTTTCATGTCATTTGGGGATGAAGAATTATGATTCACTCCTCTTTGAGAAGGTTGTAGTCCACATTCCCAAAAAAACTTATTAACTTTTTCATTCTATGAAATGGAATGAATAAAAAGATATAATATATTGAATGAAATATAGATATTTAATTTATATAGTATAGATTCAATTTTAATAATAATTTTTATTTAACCCCTGCCCAAAATAATCAATGTAACGCATGGACGAATCACATCACTTTTAGAAGGAGGTAATCCAGACAACCAAAAACTACATTACTATAATCCTAAAAATTGAAAAGCATGTTGTTAAGAATTCTATAATTATTATATAATCATAAATAAATCATAAATGTAATATATATCATATAAAGGTACTATTTACATCATTATTCCCAATATTTATATGTTGTAATGGAATGAAGTCCAATAATTGTTCATGAGACTATAGTCTGCTGTGAACATGAATGTTGATTGCAAATACCATTTGATGGATGTGTGATCATTTGTAGGAAGAAAATTTAACAAAAAAAAATATCAATAATCAGAAGATACTGAGGTTATTTTATATTCTATTTTTTAAAATATTTTATGTATTTCTATGAATAAGTAAAACAAAAAAATTCATTGATGAATGTTTCCTCTTTTTTACTTACCTTATTTTATTTTGACCAGAAGGGTGTACTTTGTTATATTTTATCCAAAAATAATTCTTCTAATATGAATTGAGGGATGTTGGAAAATTATTTTTGTAGATTTCCGTTGATCCAATAGTCATGATATGTGTGAAAATGTGGGAATATTGTGTTCTATTATATAGTTAATGATGACTTTCATACGATCAAATAAAAAACAACACTGTTCTAAGGTATCCATTACATCATGTCCCTCCAATAAATAAATTAATTAGTTAAAAGTAATTATATTGTATAAATATATCCATAAAATAATTTTTTTTTAAATATTCATGGTCATATATACAATTATGATTAATTATTAACCACTATGTAAACTCATATTAATCTAAATCACCATGATTAATTTTAATGTCATTCACTAGAAATTATTAGAAAAACAAAAAGATAATCATACAATATATATTAATTTATCATAATTCAGAATATGGATTCCATTTATTAAAATAATAGTCAAATATTTATTAAAATTTAATTTTAATTTAATCCCACAGATAAAATGAGAAGGAATGTTTTAAAGTTAAAATAAGTGAATGATTACTAGGATTTTATATTAAAATTATTTGAAAAATATATACCTATTAAATACATTGGATTATTATATATACATATAATTGATCAAATATTTTTGAAAAAATAATTTAAAATATAATATATCATTATCGATTATTCAAACAAAAATCCATTTTCAATTAAAATTCAATAGTTATCATTATTTTTTATAACATTTCACTGGCTAGAAAAATACAAAAAACCGACCATACACAAATTATTATATTTTATCCTTAAAATCAAAAATATATTTTTACAAATAATTTTTTAATGTTTTAAATTTAGTTATAAAAAAAATCTCCAATTAAATTTTGTCAAAATTTCCCTTTAAAAATTATTTTTTTGTCAAATTTGATTTATTCTTATTTTATGACTGTTAAAAACATTATAAGTATTTAATAAAATTTTATATATGATATAAAATTTATATTTTATTAATATTATTAACTATAAGTTATTAATATAATTTATTAATATAAAACACTTTTCTGGGCATTGAAATAGTTTTCCTTAAAAAACCCATCCTACATAAGAAATATTTTTTTTATTTTAATACATAATAAATTGGTAAAAAAATAATTCTTTATAAAAAAATGATTAATCCGTATTTTCGTAATTTAGTTAATCATATTCATTAGATTGATTCCAATGATTTTGTGATAATTTTCATAGTATTAAAAATACATTGTTTCTTGGAATGAATCATCTTTATGTGTAACACATGTCAACAAGGAACAAGATGTTACCAAGGATAATCATGGTGTTACCTATAACAAGGGGTAAAAAATTATTTTTATGTAACATAGTCTACCAAATAAATTATATTAATTTTATAGTAGATATTTTTAAAAATATATGCTTGTTACATCCTACCAACATTAAATTGAATTTCCACATCAAAATTCATCATGGCCTTAAAGGGATTAACATTTTTAGATATTATTTATTGATATCCCCATAAAACTAATGAAATTAATAAAACACCCATGAAGATAGAAAATTTGTAATCCTAATGGATAAATGACGTTATTTAAAACTAGGTTTCTACATAGGGAGAACATTGGTGGAGATTTAATTTATGAATTTGGAAGGGAAAAAAATTCCTTATTGGTAACATAGTGTGACATAGAATGTGTTCAAATTCATGTCAGTGAAAAAAAAAATCAAAATTGTTGTTAAAAAGGTCATTATTTTGATCATATAATATTTTAATAGGATAATATTTTATTTCACGATCCTTATCCTAATGTTGAATGATTCTTTCACTATATAGATAGAAATAATAATGAAATATACATATTTTACAAGTATAATTTCATCTATTATCTAATTTACCGCATAATATAACAAATTTCACTAGGCAATGAGTATTAAAAATGAATTAATCATGACATAAGCAATAAAATATAAAATTTTATATAACAAATAACCATAAAATAGACAACAATATATTCCCCTATATTTAAATATGAACCCAAAAAATTAATAATTAGAACATGTTAAGCTAATTGAAAAAATGAATAAACTTCTCTATCAAACACTACATTAACAAAATTAAAATGTAACAACGAAATTTTAAACTAAAGAATTCCATAAATTATTATCCTCATAATTACTCAAAAAATTCATAACTTCATTAAAAACCCCATGAGTAGAAGGATATTATCATACATTCTTCAATGATAAATAAATAAATTTTTCTAAAGTAAAATACTATATGTTTCTGAAATAAACATAATCTTAACTTATACTAATGTCATGATACTTGGACATCACATAAGACAGTTATAGGTGTGAAACCCTTATTGTTCTTTGGTTATCGGTTCACGACCGACATCCATGACGGATGTGATCAGTTTTCAGTGATAATATAGGCATTCCCTTTTTAAAACATGAAATATCATTCATTACTAAATAATACTTCATGTTGATCTAAGGGGTAACAAATAACTAAGCTAAATAAATCATGTCTCTCAAATTATTGTTAATCACATTATGTTATCGTCACCTAAAACCTCAAGGGATTTCAAAGACATTATACATATGATCATTATTAATTTTATAGACATACTAAGGTATCCATATCATTAAATATTAAATCCCATGAAAATATCTTAATAATAAAATTTATCTAAACAGGAGTTTGATGACAGCTATAAAAACCCAGAACCCACATTCCCATATCCAGTTCTGAAATCTACATGATTACCTTCCTTAATATGTTGCTGATATTTTTTACCCATATTATTATATCCTACCAATAAAATAATATTTGTAAAACATAGATCACAAACATTCCATAGAACCATTTAGGTTTAGTGTTTACGAGATATTTAAAAATAAAATTATATAAAAAATTCAAATGTTTCAAATTGAACATATCTCCCAAAAATTCATATCTTACAGTATTTGATTAATAACATCATTTATAAATAATTTATAAACATAAATCATTCTACATCATCAATTATAACCTATATAATTAGAAACATAATATGTTTGAGCTTCAACTTATTGTAAAGGTAAAAAACATTAATAATTGAAAATATTCAATGAGAATAATAATGCATAAGGTTATGACTACATGATCAGAGTGCATGAGATAATAACACAACAATGCATAAACATGAATCTATATATACTAAAATATTAAACATTTCACAATAAGGACTCAAAAAAATCAATAAACATGTACCTTGTGATATCAATATTGATTATGAGAAACATTATAAAACTATAGAATCCAAAAGAAAATATGTTTGTAAAATTAGATATTACATTCACATCACCCTTACAGTAACTCATACATATGGAATAGTCATTTTGTCAATGTACATAAACATTTCAATAGAGGTTTATCATTGAAATACCCATACATAGATTATTATGGAACAATATGAAATTGATTTGTCATAAAACCGATCATCACAAGGTTTTGAATTAACCACCATTAAAATGTCCAAGTTTCATTAAATAATAATAAACCAATAAATATTTCCCTTCTAAAAAAGTTAATTGGAAAAATATTTATCTCATTTATAAAATCATTACAATATGGAAAATATGTGGATTCTAAAATAATCTCATTGAATCATTATTAACCCCTGGTAAATAAACTTGTTCAATAATATTATCCTCGAAACATTGCTATATTGTGGAAAATAATTGGTTTCTATAAAAATATCATTGAAAAATTATTAATCCATTTTGAAAATAATGAAGATTGTATCAATAAAAAATATTCCGAATTTATTTCAAGAAACAACAATGGTTGATCATGTTGATGAATGTAAATTCCAATAAATGAACAACTAAAACATTCTTAGCAAAATCATATTTGTTATTTTGGAAAGTATTTTTTTTTTTAAATAAAATAAATTAAGAATTATTTTCTTTGAAAATAATATTTGAAACAATTAATGTACATTTTAAAAATAATTCTATATTTTTTTTGAGGGAAAATATTTTTTTCTTTTGAAGTCAATTTTTTAATCATTAAAAAATGTTAATATTATTTTTAATTGTAAATAATATTTAAATATTACATAGAATGTTTCTAAAAATATTGTAAAAATAGGGTGAGGAAAACATCCATTTTCATTATAATATATTTTTCAAATTAAATTTTCAAACATATTTTAAATACATTCCTTTGAAAGAAAATAGTTTTTGAATTAAAATAAGATTTTAAATAATAAAATTTTTTAGAACTCTTGAGTATTCTTTGTGAATGAAAATTACAGAAAAAATTTATTATAATGTTTTAACCTGAGGAGATTAGAATCCATGATATGTTTTTAGAGGTATGTTATAATATTTCAATATTGGGGACACAATCATGAAAAATACTAATAATTGTTGATATTGTAATATCAAATGGTTAACCCTTTTATGACATTGATTTGTAAGTCCCATAATAAAGTAACATGAAATTAAAAATATATGATAATTAGAATAAACATTTTCATTATATAACCATACACAGGGGAACTATATATATACACCTTATAATATATGATTGGTATATAACATAACTAATGTCACAAATAATGGAAAGAGCGACAAAAATATCATACCACATTATTAACATTGAAACTGGAAACACTATAAATGTGAATTCATTAAATGTAAATGTAAATCCACATAATGTTATGTATATTAATCATACAATACAATACATGGTAGTATGTATACCATAATACAATAATAACTATTGAATATGTCATATATCTAAAAGAAATAAATAAAAGATAAAAAAACTATTAATAGTAGAGTAAATATTGAATCATGAGATTCATTAATAAATAAATTCAATATTAACTATTTATAACATAAATTATGAAATTCGTGATATAATATTTTATATTGATTTATAATCACTACACACTAGACACAAGAGCTGAATATGTATATGTTATGCAAAAATAAATTTGATATTAGAAATCCCCTTACATTGAGTCTGATTCATCGTTCTTTTTTTAAACACCCAAAATAATATGATTATGTATATTATTATTATTTTCACTTCTATTTAAATGATAATTATTATTTTATTACAATTTTAAAATGTTTTTAACAATTAAAAATGAACATTGTTTATGTTGGATGTTTTGAAAATAATTTCTTTATGCTTCAAAATTGAATTTGGTAGGATGAGTAAGGAAAATGAGGTTCATATGTAATCATATGTACAATATTAATAAATCAACATTTTATAATATTTATAAATTAATTATTATTGATTAATGATCATGAATTGTAAATATGAAAAATGAACCAACGTTGTGATCCTGTAGACTGTAATTCATATGTACACATGAGTAATGTTTATATTTTTCAATAATCATTATTGATAATGAATAATTAATAATATATATTAATAATGTATTGATCATATCATAAATAAAATAATATTTTGTTTTATATAATTATATATTTCATTATTTTTAATTTTTGATGAAAAAAGTGAGAATCTCTTCACTTAGATGTGGTGGTAGTCTACACATCAAAGAAACTCAATATGATTTTTTAGTGAGTGAAATTTTGAGAATAAAATTCTATATTATATTTTTATATAGATAAATATACAAATTATAAAATATATATTCTACTTAAATACCATATATTTATTAAAAACATACATAATATATTCCATGTAATGTGTGAGAAAATTAAATAACTTTTTGGAAGTTATAGCTCAAATATCTATAGACGATGTTATCTTATTCACAAAAAATTAAAATATTGAATATATGTGTTATATAAAAATTATGGAAGAATAAAAATTTCATATATATAATATATATCATATAAAAAAATTATTTTCATCATTATTGTATTCATTTATAGGTTATAGTGGAAAAAATGAAAAATATCAGTTCATGAGGGAGTGTTCATTCGTACAAATGAATGATGATTTCATATTCTCTATGATGGATGATTGTGGAATTTTATAACATAACCTTAACATACAAACCTACAAATATATATATATTATATTGATTCTACTATTAATCATAATAAAATAATTGATGATGTTTGAGGAAGAAATAAAACAAAAACATTCCTTGAGGAATGTTGCATCTATTTCAGGTAACTCTTTATGGTATGAAGTAATGTCCTTCCATTGTTTGAATAATTACCATTGTTATGATTCTATAATGACATTAATGATGTACATAAATAAATATTGTTGATTTTATACTATAAAAAAGTTTAGAGAGGTGTAAAGAAGTGGGTAGAGTGAGTGCCTTTATGTTGTGGATGAGGAGTGGGATTCTTGTAAATACCAATGGAATACACTATTTGAAAATATCACTTTTATATTGTGCAACCAAAATTAAATAAAACATGATTTAGGAGTATATATGGTCAAAATATTTCTATAAAATTGGGTTTGGATAAAAATCAAGGTCATTTGGACTCTTCAAATTAATATTTTACCACTATGAAAACTTATTTATACTTAGTTATTAAAGTTATTTTTAATTTCATTCTCTAATATTTTTTTGTGAAAAATTATTTTGACCATAAAAGTAATTATAAATTTAGGGGATTATAAATATTGAATCAGTTTTCCAGAATAAAATCATATATGTTATTGAATGTAAAATAAAATTAATGTCATGGAAAAAATGATAAGGCATGGTTTTAATGATAAAAAGATCAAAATATTACTATTCTTTTATATCCAAATTAATTATAATATTTATTATATTTACCTAAATTTTATTAATATATGTATTCTATTTATTATTTAATATTAAAAGATTTATAAATATAATTTGTAATTACGATTTATTATAATAATGTAGTTTTAAATTAAAAGCCATTATATTCAATATTTATTAAAAAATAGAACATCTAATTAAAACACCACGTACACACCCGAAGTTATTTTTGAAATTTATCATTAAAATATTAATTATATTTTATTTTATATATAAAAAATATAGTAACCAAATACATCTTCCATTAATTGATGGAAAAACATCCTTTTAAAAAATTAATTTTTACGCTAAAATGTCATTATTTAATATTTTATGAACAAAAAATTATTGGACTCATTTAAAAATAGTTTATTTCATAGTAAGAATATAAATTTCACAATTAAATTTAAATAATATTGCTTAATTTTGTTTATCAATATATAATTCCATTTTCAGCATAAAAATAGATTTTTCATAATAATATATCATTTATTTTCAAAAAGTTATTATTTTCGTTTATAATTATTAAATTACAAAATAAATCATTATATAAACTTTTTTAAACCATAAATTATTTATTTACATAATCTTTTATATTCCATCAATTCCAACAACTAGGTGATAATTATCATAATATTAATGGTATGTTGTTTTCTTTCAGGCTCTACGTTTCTTGTAACCCATGTTCTAGATGAAACTCAGTGTTATACAAGATAATATTGGTGATGTATATCATGAATTATAGAATATGTTGTTCATTTAATGAAATATATAAAATAATTTTAATAAATTTTAATCAATATGTTAGAAAAATTTATAGGATTATAAACATATCATGTCAAGTTATTATTTTCACAATTTAATGAAATATTTTCAATATTTTGATAAATATAAAAAATAAGAATCTGTATATATTGTATGATGATTTAAAAAAAGATTAATTCATAAAATTTAATTTCGTATATTAAAAATTTTATCATTTATAATAATAATAAAAACTATAATGCTAACACAGTTTTGTAGGAAAATTACACTTTTGGGATCACCATTATCATAATTCAATATGAAAAACTTTCAATCATATATTTATTAACACAATCACATATATTGTTTCCAAAAAACCTTTAGGATATCTTATAACAATCATATTTACATGTTTCATTTTTTATATTATGTCACTTTTTGTAAATTTCAGTGTTTCTTATTGTAGAGACTATGGAACAATGTGTTTATTTAAAATAAAATGCATTCTAAATTCTAAATGTGTTACTCATTTTTTGATTAATTGACCAATTATATCTTCACATAATAATGTACTAATTGTTTTATCTAATATTTATTTTTTCATGTCTTCCTTCCTCCAATGTGTTAACTTCCAAGGAGGGAACTGAGGGAATAGAGATGGTGAATTCCTAATTCCTACATCATGTAGGACCTAGGATTGAGGTATAACCAGTTGAATAATAATAATAATATAAATTATATGAATTTATATATAGTTTAATATGTAGAAGTGAGAGATTAGATAAAATAACTCCAACTCATACTTATATATAAAATCCAAGTAAATTAATTTAATTTGATATTTTCTAAAACCAAGGGAATTACAAACTAAAAGTACCAATAGAAGGTAAAATCATCATTGACCTTATAAAAAATTCCTAATAAGAAGCATGCTAGAAATAGCCATCATGTTCCACTATCATCTCTTCATAATATCAAAAAAATATGATATGTACAGAGGTTAAGAATAACAGTATACTCATAAGGATCCCCCCTAAAGCCTCTTATAACAAATATTAGTACAGAATACTAAGGCCTAGTGAACAACAACTGAAGATATATAATCACCAATATATTTATAAACTTTTCCCATCCCCACTGTGTATATCTCTTATCATGTATCGATTATAAGGAATCATATAATATAATAAATTTCCATGGGTACCCCAATACTTCTTCTCCACTGGTTCTCTGCTCTACCCCAGTGTAACATTTATTGATCCATCTATATCAAAAAAGTATGATATTTCGAAAAAAACAAGGCTATGTACCATTACATTAACCTTGTTCATCACACCATCCCATAATCCAATACCTTATCTTTTTTGTAGTACACTATTAGTTTTAGGGATACAACACAGCTTGTATGATGTTTTTCATACATCAAGTGTTTTACCACAATTCATTGTAACCTATACAATGATTACGTTCATTGAACCATCATAGGCCTTACATGTAACTCCTATATTAATCATTTGGATACTTTATCTGAATATAAATATGTTTCACTAAAATAAAACCCAGTTATCCCACTATATATATATATGGAGAAACATACTTATGTTTATGATGAAACATTATATTATCAAGAGATGAGCATGAGGATTGAGGGTAGTCATCAACCATTCAACCACCAGGACTTCATGAAAATCACACTCCAAGAAACCATTATGTGTTAGTTATACTAACCAACATATTTATGATTATTTATGAACATAAAAGGACATTCATTATATAACATAACAGATAACCACAATTTAACATAACAGATAACCACAATAGTCTAGTTGTCTTCAATTTGAACCTTGTATTTCACTAGCAGGGAATAGACATACAATATGTTCAAAGGAATTTTATTTATCCACATTAAATTACAATACATCATTTAGATAAAAATTCCAATTTACATTAATTAATTCATTACACATTAATGAACAATATTCGGTATTCCAAATTACATTATATTAATCTTATGAGTGATGGAAATCCCCTATATATATAATCCAAACTTATTTCATGGTTTATAAAGATCATGCAATCTTCATTCCAATAAAACTTACCCTGTTGGTTAAGACATTTATTGAAAATTATCAACCTTACATAAATTTAGGTACCCTTTGAAACTGTCCATATCGAATACAAAGAGATGAAACCAAGATCATCTAGTTTACACATGTAATATTAAATGTAAACTATGTATAAAAAGAAATTATACCTTACGTCTATTAATATATTAAATTTGAATAAATAAAATTTTAATACCCATCATTATCCACATCAATGATCAATATTGTAAACATTGAAACACTCATCTATATCTTAATTCATCACTCAATCATAGGGATCAATTGAAACAACGTTATTTAGGTTCCCCACAAATATCTCATCATCCTTCACACACTCATTCATTTATGTAAAATATCACATCATATGTATCATATCAAGATCAAACATAAGTAAGAAGACCAACAATAATTATCAACAAGGAATATTCATACTACAAAAAATAAATTCATCTATCGTACAAAAATATGATCTCATAAACCCCAACACATGGACTTCAACATTTATTAGAAATTGATAAATCACATCACCAATGATAAATTTTTATGAAAAAATATATTCTAATCCATATTGACTATATAATTTCACTATTTATATTTATCAAAATCTTGAATCTTAAGGAATCAAAGAAAAAATTGTATTAATATTATCTAAAATTCATTTCTATAATTATCCATCATTATTTTATTTTATAGAGTAAAATTTCTAATTTTTCATTCCACAAATTATAATCACAAAAAATATAATAATATTTGGGGTAATTATCAGTTACTTTACCACATCCAATTACACATGCACACTTGAATTAGTTGATAACCATCAAATTATAGGAATCACTAGATTCCATTAAGAATCAACTTTGTTTTATTATAAATAAAATCTATCCTTAGAATTATATTCTCTTACATTTTACAACGATTTAAACATTCCAAACCATGTATGTGAAAAAATTATAATAAGGATGTGATAGATATCACACTATCTTGAAAATCAAGAGAATTGTATTGTCATTGTATCAATCATCGATTTGAAATATAAAAGAAATATTCATAAATATGTGTATTAATATTTTTTCCAGAATCCATTTCCTTCCAATGGAAAAAACCATTTTTAATTTAAAATAACATATAAATAATAGATTCAATGATGTATCTACCTCAAAAGAATCAATAATCTTTGAATGGGAACAGATCAATGTAATTGATCTTCAATGTTGACATTTTCTATCAAAAACAATTCATAAAATGATTTCATGACCAGAATACTGTGATAAAATAAAAATAATACTTCATAAAAATATAAGATATCTAAATCCCATGAAAGGTAATATGAAACTATAAGAAATGAGGTCAAATAGAGAGATACATCTTGAATATTGATTTTTATTGTCCATTTAATCACCACATATCAAAATGGATGTTAGGGGTTTTATCCATATCTAATGGGGATTCTAAATATAGTATAGAACAATATAGGGATCCAATGGTTTTAGGTGAGTAAGTGTAAGATAATCCATGATTGGGGAGTGGGTAATAATTTTTTTATTGACCTACAATGAAATGAAGATAATGAAATAACCCATTAGATCATGCCACAAGCTATTGTAAAATAATTGGGAAATAAGAAATTTGAAGGATATAAAATTTAATAAACCCTTAGACAAATCCTTTCCAAGATATCCATCGAGATACTATTAATGGAATCATGACCTAGCCTATAGAAAATTTCATAGAGAATCCTAAAAAATTAATAGAAACCAAATATAAATATGCCATAACTTTCTGAACAAGTCACATATTTTTATGAAATGAAATTATCCCAATATTTTCATCTGGTGTTCCCCATACACAATGTATGGATTCACTATTCTATAACCACAAAAACTCTTTGAAAGTGTAACCTTCCATGACATAGGCCTACTGTTTTTCCTATAGTAACAACCCAGTTCCCCTAATCACCATAAAAAATGGAATATCCTTTTGGTGAATTCAATAGAAAATTAATAAAAGAAAAATATTATAGAATTTGATCCCTTATATCATGTATCTATTAAAAATTAACATTATTAAAATTGTAAAGACAAACATGTAGATATATATACAAAAATCAATTTTCTGAATGGCCACCCTTCATGACATCACATGGGGATTTAATATTAATATTCTTATAAATTCTTCATTAAAGGAACATGTAAAAAATTATTCAATATTATGAAAGAAATCCCAAAAAACTCTCCAGGGATGAAACCTCTCAAATGTGATAATGGGAACCATAACAAATGTATAAAGAGAAAAAATTATCATAAATGGTCAAATTCCATAAAAAATAATGCCAGTGATTTTCTAAACATAAAATAGATTGGGGTACTGATTTTGTATCTTTGATTTTTTTTCCATGGGTACTCTCCTCTATGGAACCATGTTATTGTAAGACAAAAACCAATGAATTATTACACCTGAAAAACAACTGATCCAAGAGAGCCAGTATATTTATAAGGCACTCCTCGATGTTTTCATAAATATCATCATTTATTTTTACAAATAAATTAAATTATTTTTCATGAATTAAATTTAAAAGCTATGAAACATGAATGATGTCATGCTTCCATATAATTTAATGCGCATGTTCTATTTTATTTTCCAGATGTATAATAGAATATAGAACCTTAAAAGTCCTAATAATCCAATGATATATATTACTCCCACATCTAATCCATATATTCCCACAAAGAGGAGTAACTATTATAAAGACAATTTTAATAAATCTAATCCCCATTAATCTCAATTTATATTCCTCATTGAATTTCCAATTATCATGTGCTATTATCATCCTATTGAAATTCACCTGATTGTTTTTCAAATTATATATATTTTAGTAATGATAGTTTTTGACCTTTAAACCCCAATCATACACAACAGATTATGATACGGGAAACTATAAAAAGTATATAATTGTGTCTTAATAAATATGTCATGAAAACTACTATTTAGTAAATCTATCCCATGTAGTTGTTACCTATCCACAAACCTCCAAATTGCGTCAAAACATAGCACAGAATTTGGTCATGATTATGGATGATATTATTATTCTAACCATCCATTAGTATATAAAAATTATTTATAAGGAATGACATGTTCTAAAATTGATTTTGAGTCAACTACACACCCCCAGGATAAAACTAAGTTCATCATCGGATATGATCATCCATTAGAATCTATAGAGTCACATAACCTCTTCTAGAATCATCCATGAAAAAACATACACTTAGTTCAACTGTATAATCTATTTGTGGCTGATGATTTCATCTAACAATCCTAAATCACCCATTGAGATTTTAAACCTCCATGAGATCAAGTTAAACTAGTAATGCAGTCTAGATTTAATCTCGATTACATCCTATGTACAACATATAACAGCCACAAAATCCATCTATTAAAATTATTCATGACCGTTATCATCATAAAGACTAAGAATAAAGTCGAAAAAATTAAAATTACATGATAAATCCCATTACTCCAATAAATATCTCACAAGTATAAGTACATCATTTTCAATCATAGATGTATCACTAAAGGTAATCTAATGAAATCAAAGAGAACTATCACACAAATCACAAAAGGATTACAAATCCATCCTTGAAACGAAATCCAGTAATTTCTATCTGTAGATCATCATTCAAGTAGATATTTAGAAATAATCTATACTATTCAGATCGCTAACTAAAGATTTCACAACTAGGACTCCTCCTACTAATAAAAGATAACAAAACCATTATCTCGAAATGAAATCATGTTCCTATAAACACTCAAGACATTAAATGAATCTGGTAGATAACAACATTTACTATATATTAATTCGTAGATTCTAGCATGGATTCCCTATGTAAAAACCTTATTAGTGTCTCATCTTCAATATTTCCATTTAATAGAATATATTTAGTAGTTATTTCAGATTCCGAGAAGAATTTCAGCAACCATTCCTTCAGAAATTTCATGTCACACTATGAGAAGACATGACACTTGGTCTTATAATAGTTCAAAATGAAAAAGCACTCCAATGAGGTAATTTAACAAAAAAATAGGATAAAGGAATCTACATCATGATTGAGTTCATGGTTATAATAGTTAAACACATGAATATATAACTACAATGGAAACATAAGAATCATTAAATGTATGTTGTATCAAAAAACCCCAAACTAAAGGAGTAATTCATTATTTATAACCTAAAACTTATCGAAACTTCGGAAAGAAGATTAAATGAGCATTGAAAAACATATCCTTAAGGTAATAAAATGTTGTATAATATTATTTTTATATAATATCATGTGGTAATTTTATCTTGTTATCATCTATAAAGTTTTTACCAATGTTAAATTAGCTAAAACATCTAGTAACAACCTTTATGGCCATAGAAACTCAACAACACTCCAACTATCTTTGGGAATACACAATAATCAATCGACTCTATCATTAACATAACCATAGATTATCTCATTTAGAATACATCATGATACATGCAACAAACATTGATTAATTTTTGAATATCTTATCACAACATTATCCTACAAAAAGAACATTAAAATATTCTATAACCATCCCCTCTAAAGCATACTAGACAATTATATCATCGATTAGATCCACAAAAAACATAGCAATGGTATATATAATAATTGACATCATAAACAATATGAAAATTTATATTTTTTATCATGCCTAATAACATAAAAATACAAGTAATTATCTTGAAAAAAAACAAGTCTTTAGAATATCATTATTCTTCACGGATGCATAATGTTTTTAAAACCATAAATTGAAAATCCGGATACAATATTCCATGTTCCACTTATCAAATAAATTATTAATCCACACAATTAAATATCAGTTCTTTTCAATCACATTGATAAAATTAGTAGAAATGACAAAAATAATAAATGTTCTATCATCCATATTTATTTAAAAATTTGGTTCACTATAATGTAGGACACAAAGGGAAAAAACCATCACATTAATATAATGACGAGATATTTTATTGGATCCCAGAAACCTGATGTAATAATCCTATATGGTGACATAGATATTCGTTAATTGTTCCATGTATAACACCATTTTATCTCACTAAGTTAATAAAATAAATATTTGTGAATTATATTAATAAAATTTATATATGAAATATTTAATAATGAATTTGGATTCTCATCCAAAAGATTTTATACGCATAAGATAATAATAAATCTAAATGTATAAATAAAATAATGTATTTTTTCAAATCGGTAGTTTTCATCCTTTTAATAGTAATCTCGCGTTAAATACAATTTTTTTTGCATTTTAATATATTCTATTTGACTAATAAATGTATTATATTAAAACAGGGATATAAAAATATACATTGGTGTAGTTTTTTGTATTTTTCTATGATGTTTCTTGTTTTGATTAATAGTTAAAAATATTGTATTGCAATTGAAAGAAAATTTTTTCAACTAAATAATTTATGTTGTTAAATTACATTATTCATTGGTTTTAAAGTAAAAATATATTAAATATTTATTATTTAACCATATTTATTTAGTTAGAACGAATTTCATAATGAAGTGGTGTATAAAGAAATTTCAATCTTTTGAATATTTTCACATAAAAAATAGTTATTTTCTAAAGTAAATGGGAATAATTTGTAATTAATTTCTACAAATTATATGAATTTAATTAAAAAAAATTATTACCTATTAGGAATTATAAGCTCCAATGTTTTCAATGGGGAACCGTTCATTTTGGTAAATTATCAATAATAACATTTGATGACATTATTACCTCGATTAATGGTCAGTAATGTAAATTTATTGTTAAATAAATAATATAAATATTAGCAATCTACCAAAATCTTGATTAAATGTAATTTAATTATTGTAACTAGACCCTTAAGAATATTTATAAATTTCAATTTTTTTATGTATACTTCACCATGAATATTACGTGAATATTATTAAAATAAAAAATATTGGCTAAATGGAAGATTTTTTTTTTAATATATATGAAATACTAATATGGGATTAAAAATAATATTTTACTGATTATATAAATTATTATGTAAGATAAAATGTTTATCTTCATCATTGAAATTTATTTTAACTTTTTAGTGAAATAATAATTATCATAAATAATTACACAATGATGGAGGAATAATTATTAAATTAAAGAAACAAACAGTTAAATGATATTGAAAATTTCATCATAAGATGAATTTGATTAATAATGGTTATACAAGAATTATACTAGAGAATATGAAATATTATGATTATATTAAATTATATATTTTTAAATTTTATGTTAAAGGATTTATTTTCTTAAAGTCAATGTAATGAATCTTTTATAAACTTTCACTAATTATATTTTATTAATATAATATTTTATTAAACTTGATACATTTATTAAAATACTAAATAAGGAAAAATTGAACAAATAATGGTAAAATATATCATAAATTTTCCATTTGTGGTTTATATTAAAACTTATTAGTAAAAAATCCATATGTTAATATTGAAAATATTATTACCATATATATTGTTAAATTTGGTAGAACATTCCTATAAAAGAATACTGTATAAAAATAACGAAGAAAACATGTATAAAATATATTGGAAAATGGGATTACCACCTATCCCACACTATCTTATAATAAAAAATATTCTGAGTTATTTGGATTCATATTTAATTCATTATAATACCATCATCTTATAAATTCTTATAGTGTCTCTCATCATCAATATGAAAGAACAACTCATACCTCCTCCAATTTCACCACGTTGAGCCATCAAGATCAAATAATATCTAGAAAATTATCATACCTAATTACAGAGAAACATTCTATAGGTTATGGTCATCCAAAAATACCAATTATAGTTTAAATTAGATTAGATCTAATGTAGCCATTTAAAATAATATATAATCTCCCTAAGTGATCACTATGTTTTTCTGTTTATATATAACTCATATAATTTAATGATATATATCTAAAAATAAATAATAAAAATCCTAATATTTCTTAAATGATATTATGATTATCAAAACACCATTATTATTCCACTTTTCCATCAAACAAGAAGTGAAATTATCACTCATTTGTATGTATGCCTTACTGTCACCTATAGTGATACAATTAATCTTCAGTCACCATCCTTTATTAGTGGGAATTATTATAGGTTAAATGTTTACAAATTATATTTATTATTTGATTATAATTCTTTAATTTTAAGATCAAATATACTGGTTGACTACCTCGTTATTTGTTAAATGATAATGTAGCTCATGTGTACTTATGTCTTACCATCACATGATATAATATGGATTTTTAAAAAATAATTTACTTGGGTAGTAATAATGAATAATTTTATAAATTTATATTTTATTAATAACATTAAAATTATTATAGATTAATAATATATCATATATATTTCTTTATTTTAATATGACAATAAAATAAAAACAATGTTCATGGGTGCATACAACATACCGTCTCCACGAACGGTGTATTATATTTTATATCTATAACATTTATGAATCACCATGAAAAAAAAATATACTAAATGTATATATATAGATATATTATATAATTTTTATAATCATGGATATGATAAATTAATGATCTATGTAACAGAGCCAAGAATTATATGTCCAACCATGAATGAAATACAAAAAAGCTATTACCTAAAACATAACATTAACATGG
Organism: Viscum album; assembly: GCA_963277665.1. Taxonomy (NCBI): domain Eukaryota; kingdom Viridiplantae; phylum Streptophyta; class Magnoliopsida; order Santalales; family Viscaceae; genus Viscum; species Viscum album. The sequence goes on along the minus strand of OY728156.1, from coordinate 1,796,330,541 downwards.
AATTATTGATATAAATGTCATATAATGTTATATGTAAATAATATATGGTTTTATAAATTTTAGAATATTTCTATGGTTTATTTATAATAAATAACATTAATTCAATTGGAGGTCTGAATGTAGATAATGTAATTAAATACTAAAGGTATGGGATTTATTCATCAATTATATTTTTGTTGGACTCATGACGTATAAAATAATTGAATTCCCTAGATGGTGTATATACTGCCCATGAATTAATTTTATGGTTCTTATCTATATGATTATGATAATTTTAAATCTAAATAATTTTATTTCAAACATGTGGCATAAAATTCTACCTTTTATAATGTTATAAGGGTTTATTTCACAATCTCAAAACACATTCAGGATTGTTTCTTTAAGTCTATGATGGGGAATATTAATAATCCATGACTATGATGTATAAATTTTTTTCAAAATGGATTTAATATTATCCTATTGATATTTTAATGTATTTTGATTATTGTGTTATGTATTCCTAAATGGACTGAAAGGAATATTTTTTTCATTTTTTTAAATGATGTAAATTGTGACATTTCCAAAAAAATGTATGAGCTGAATTATTTAAGCTTATATGGTATGAATATAATTATTAGCTATGATGATAAACTAATTACATGATTCTTCCATTAAATGATTATATTCATATTTTCTAAAAAATCCATTAACATTTTGTGGTTCATTTGAACAATAATTTGATAAAGAAAAGGACATTTTCAATAAAAATTATTTCATGTAATATTTCAAAACTATTTTCCATCTCATAAAAAAATAATTGATGTTAGTTATTATTTAATGGGTATATGACATAAGGAAATATTTTTTATTTATTCTATGAATAGTGTTTGATTATTCTTATATAATATTATTGAAATCTATTTCTTTTATTTGTGTTATTTTATGATTAATTTGTTATGAAACTCATTTAATTACAATGGTTTTGAGATGGTGAATGATTTGTGATTTGGTGGAACACATATGTTCAGTTTTTATTAGGACACAAGTGGGACCTATATAACCATCCAATTCATTGGGTAATGAATTGTATATCATGATATTGTTAAGGATAACTAGTTGAGGTTCTTGGTCTATAATGGCGAATAAGGTGATGTACTTGATCTGTTAAGACACATGTGGTAAGGAATGATTTGATAGTTTTAGTACTTAAATTTGACATATCCAGTTGTTTTATATGCTTATAATTACTTGACACACATTTATGTAATTAAAAAATGGTTAAAAATGAGTTATGAAGAAGGCTTATTCATACGGTCCTTGATAATGATTTATTCCATAACCCATGTTTATGATCCATGACAGGTTGGGTATTAACATTATATAACATTATGATGGTCATAGACCCATATTTTATATCTTATGATATCAAATTTTAGTAAACTAATAACATGAATGCTTACACTTAATGATAATTTGAGCTCACCCTTTTTATATTCTTCCATTCCATGGGTTATATAGAAATGTTTGGAGTAATAGTATTAAGGGGAATATTTTTAAGGGGGATATTGATGATATTTCATGAAACTCTAACAATGTGTTCTACTTTTCCAAAGTATATAAACTATTACTATAAATATGATATTATTTTTTTAATATAAATAAAATTAATAGAATAATATATGATTTCCATAAATGAAAAGAAATGTCTTTATAAAAAAGTTAATATAAAACGTTCAGTCTGGCTTTGTAAAATTCGATGAGAAATAACAAGTGAGATCCCTAAGGAAATATCTAAAGATATTTATAGGGATTCCAATAAGTTTATGCTTAAGGTTTCATATATTTAAATTTAGGTGACATCATTTAAGAATCTTATAAGCAATTTTTTATGATTATGTGTATTTCATCTAGGATATGACTGGGTCACACTATGCTTACTAGTCTTAGTAAATATAATGAACTAGAAAAAAGATGGTTAACATGGAATGTTTGAGATGATTAATTTATGGGAATTATGATAATAATTTTCCTATATGGAGATCTCATAAAGATAATCAATGAATTTTTATGATTTCCAGTTGTTATTATGAGGATAATGAGACAGAAAATGACATATGAAAGTCACAGGATATTCTAACAAAATTTCATACATTAAACATAATAAGAATGATTTTATTAACATTGGGTAACCTTATGAAATGATTCATATTTCATATTATATGAAATAGTATGATTTGGAATCATGATTAGTGTTCTATAAATAATGTTGTGTGATTTATTTGTATATGTTTTGTAATGAAAAGATAAATTGTTTCCTTTAGGATTGATTTTTTTGAATGGCGTTAATGACATAAAAATAGATTTAATGGAAATATAATATTTATTGGAAACACAAGATTAAAGTAAACATAAACATTAATATTTTTATAATGAAAATACAATGATACTTCGATAATTTAAATTAGATAATATAGAGTACCTTTGAATGGTTTAATGACTTCTTTTAAAGTATATTATGTTATCATTGATGAATTTTATAGAATTTTAAGATTTAATGAATATATCAAATATTCTTTAGAATAAGTAAGAATTCATTTTATAAATATATATTTTTTGTAATTCATGTTATTACCATGTTTCATGAGAGTACATTATTAAGGCATTCACATGCATTGCATGTGAAAATAAAGAACTACTTTATGATATATAGGGTATCAATGTTATATAGTTTTTGAGAAATTTTGAAAAAAATATATTGTTTTTGACATTCATATTTTGGAAGCTACATAAGTATAACTATTTATGGAATGGTTTATTTTAATAATATGATGTGGTTTTATTTATTTAAGGTATTGTATCTCCATAAAATGATCTATGTGTGTTGGATAACACGTGGTAACTATTTTTTCATGATGGATTGACATATCATTCTTCCACATGATCTATTAATACATCTGGAATTACAAATTCACTTAATTTTTTTGAGTAAAAGATTATGTGGACCGTGGTCAAGACACATCCAAATTACAATATTGTGATAAAATCATGTTATAATATTTTCACATGAAAAATTTTCAACTGTAGGCAAAGTATATTTAAATATATTTATCTTAATAACATCATTTCTAAAAACATTATGGTCATATAAATCCTCATATATTTATGGATTTTAGGCCCTTAACATTCCATTAATCATTTAATTTCTTATGATAAATTACACTACTTGTGCTTTATAATTTCATAGGTGTCTCTCCCTTTTCCAAAATTTACATTCATCCAATGTTCACCTAAGTGGATACACAATGATGAGTTACATTTGATACCCATTATGTTTCCAACAATCCATTATAAAAGGGATATTTATTTTTAATATGTATAACATGGGATTAAATGACTGTAACTTTTAAATATTAAACCATTGATTATACATGTGGATATTCAGTGTGAAATTAATTTTAATGGGGGTAGAATAAAATGAATTGAGATTTTATGAAAGAATTTGATTTAATATAAATCTTAGAAATATTATTTTTTAAATCATGACCTTTTGTAATTATATGTGCATGATAATATTTTTATTAAACATTTAATTTTTCCAATTTTCTTCCGATGATTTTTTTATTAGTTGATGAATCCCATTTTAATGAAGAGTGTTTGGAGCACGTTTGGGTGTGATTAGGAGATCTTGGAGATCCAAATATTCTTCTTTGATGTTATTTGTGAATTATGTCCTGTAAAATATCTCATCTTATTCTAAATCCCAAAAACCGTCACATGTCTAGAGGATTCTTTTTTTATGGTTTTAATTGGCGTTTTTTGTATTAATCATTAGTGGAGCACAGATAAGCATTCATCAACTAACACATGGTAGATGTTCATAATTCTTTTTCCTATAGTCTTGTTGTTATATATATGTGCATGGGGTTATTACAATATATTACCTTCCAATGTTTTTTTGATTTTGATTCTGGAAAGTGATTAGGGCATTAGATTGAAGTGTTTAAAAATTTACGGATCTTGTTGGGTTCATTAGTGAGTGATATTGTACTGTGATATTCCCATGGGGTATGTAAGTCCATTTTAAATGGTGAATAAAATTAGAAAGCATTGAAATGTTGGAATTATTAAAGAAAATGGGTTGTAAAATATTAACTGGTTATGTGGAATGAGATTATGGTTTACATAATATCAATATATTTCTGATTTTGTAAATTGCATGATAGTATTAAAATGTTTTTAATTGGTTGTTTAGGGGATATTCCAAAATTATAGATTAATTGAATGGAAATGATTTTGGAATGTGGGTAATGTTTTTAAGTTTTGTTTTAGCCTCAATGTAACTCGAAAATGGATTTCTATTATATTTTTCTATTGTTTTTATAAATAAGGGAAATGATTCATTTTTAGTGAAAATGGTTTACTGGTTTTTTTTTTGATGGTTTAAATTGAAACAAATTCCTTGGGGCATGATTTATTATTGAAAGTGTGGAACATGTGTTTTAAAGGATGAATTTAATATGATTTCATGTAATTATTATAAATATATTTTTATACCATGATTTATTTTTGATGTATTTTTAGACCATAATCATTTATGGATCTATGGTCTAGTGAGATAGGACCCATGAAGTTTATGTTAGAATGTTAAATTGATTATTAATTAAATAAAATGAATAATGTGCATTGATGAGGACATAAAATAAAGGGGTCTGAGGAATAATGATATGTTAGTTTAATAGTCATCTGTTGTCTTAGTAAATGTGAATTTTTATGTAAGTGAGATTGATATTAATTGTGTACAATTGAAAGAATGATAAAAAGGTGTGTTTGGTATATGGTATAAGCTTTAATGGTTAATGAAATATAAATGATAAATATTTTAATGGGTTAAGTCCTGAAGATGATTTTTTTATTAATATAAACCTTAAATGTTATCATTATGTGTATTTTTTAGAACGATTTTTGAAAGGGTATATGTGGTAAATGGTTCAATTATGAATGTGAACATGTCATTATAGTTTTTGGGTATTGTACATGAGGATCTATGCCCATAGGTGGGGATATAATGTGGATATAAACTCCACCCATATAATGAATGGTTTATGTAAGGTGATTTAGGATATATGCCCTGAATGGTTAAATTTGATGAGACAACATAGATTGAGGTTCCAAGGTAAATCTGATGAAATTGATTATGAAATTTTTTCCCTGATTAGATAAGGAACATAAAATATTCCCTAATGAATAATAATTTACCTTCTTAGGCCATAGTGTACTTGATGTAAATTCCTAAACTATGGGACATATGATAAAATGTATAATTATTATTTATTAAAGTAGTGATTTTTCCATTATAATATTTTTTTAATGGAAAATTTTTAAAGATGAAACTTGTTCCATCATACCATGTTTTTATTCCACATGTTTCCTTATATAGATTGTTTTATAGACTATCCATTAAATTTAACACTATTGGTGGCGGCCTATAGAGTTTTACTCACACACTGCAAGACCATCTATGGTAAGAGGTACCTAATAATAGGTTACATATTTCCTGATATAGGTTTAGGATAGGGACCTTGTGTTTAGTTGTGTATGGTTTGAAATGATGGAGCATTTAAGATAAGGACTGGTTTGGGGCTCAAGTCTGTGTTTTGGATCTTTTATTGGTCTTTGATTTAGTTTATTATTGTATGGTATCGTGACATGTTGGGCATTTATCATGATGTTATCACATGTGCTTCATGGTTACTTATTGTCATTCATGCATGTTGTAAATTTATTATATTCTTTTAGTTACTATATATATTTACATAGCTTCTATCATGGAATTACTATAATTAGAAGGTATAGTCTCCACAACATTTCTTCATAAACTCATGTAGCAAGTCAAGGACATCTGGTATATGTGTAGGAACCCCTGAACTCATTTAATGACCTAGCAAGGGGAAACAAATAGTGGCCACTCGGTCAAAGACCTTGTGGTATCAAGGAATGTCTTTTGTCTTAATGATTGGGTAATGGTAGATAGTTGAATATGATCTTATTTGTCCAAGTAATGAACTCAATTATGGGTGCCTAAAGCCTTACATATGATGGAAAATCAAATTATCTAGGGGTTTTAACATATGATTGGTTTTTTATTTTATGGTTTAATATTATGTATACCTCTGTTGGGTAACATGGTTTTTATGGTATTAGATTATGAGGATTATCTATTGGCATTGTAAAGAATGTGTGTATGTATGTGTTCATTCATTAATAAAGTCATATTTTATTTCTAGGTCATCCATATGATCCAATAATTTATTAAACCATGGAATTCATATGTTCATAGTGTAAATTTCATCTTGTACATTTTTTCTGTTGGATATTTTTCTTGACACATTTGATAAATAATATTTTTTGAAATGTGAGTTGGTATAATGCATGGATTTTTTGAATGTTGGATTAATAAAAAAATTTAATGTTTAAAAAATTGGGGTTTTAAATATATAATAATTTTAAATGTGAATCCATTGGTTTAAATTGTCAGTTTTTATTTTTAAATGGATATGAAACAAATGGTAATGGTAGGGATATTATAAATGGGAATCCCTCGTGTTGTGATTAGACCATGTGTATTGGTGGAAAACCATAAGGGTTGTGATCTTGCATGATGTGTTTTAGACCAGAGGGTGGATGTTTGGTTAATGATTCTAATGTATATATGTGGGTATTTATAGTTTTGTGAATAAAATAAATGTCTACTAAGGTACGTTTGATGAATCATGTTTTGTATTAGGTGAAAAAGTGACATTTTGAAAGAAAAGTGGTTGAAGTTTTATGTCTATGGCTTATAGAGATAGAGATACAATGAACTATTCAATATTTGACAATTTTTTATGTATTTTATACCATTTTATATTTTATGATGATATGTGAGAGGGGTTAGCTACATTTTTAGTGATTTTTCATGCATATGAAATAGATATATGTGTTTGGCTTTGGATGTGGCACATAGTGAGTATTTCATTGGGTATGATTATCCTAGAGGTATAATATTGAATTTTAATGGATTTGGAAATGAAACTCAAGTGGTTTTTATGAGTCAATGGTTTTGGGAAATCATGGTTAGTCTCATGGAATGTTGTCCCACCGATGAAGGTTCCTTAAAATGTTAATCTTGATTGGATTCTTCATAAGTGTACTCCCTTCATTTTTGGTGCTGAGTAGTCTAGTAAAATTATATCTTTATTCTTTGTTTTCATTAATAAGATGTTATTTTAGTGATTGTGGTTGGTCGTAATGTAGGTTTTAGGAAGATAAAAGGTCATCAAGATCCTTTCCCTGTGTCCTCGATCGTTGTGGATTGGGGAACGAATATTTATTTTTGGAGAATGAGAACTTATTTTCCCATGAACTAATGTAAAACTTTGGTGTTAAAGTGACAGATGTTGGTGGGTGAGGTCCTGACGTTGTTAATTAATGTAATAATGGGTTTTTTGTTGTATTAAATTATTGATAATTCTTTGAGTACAATGAGGATAGTCGACAAAGAGGCATTATCAAATGAGTGAGTGAGTGTTCAACCATGATAAAGTGATGCATGAATTCTATGATCTAGATTCATCCTTAGTTTGTGTGATCAAATTATAGTTAGAGACAATGATGTCCATGTTTTTTTCCATATGTGTGCTTATTTGGGTAAAGTCATGATATCAATGTCAAGGATGAAAATGTGGATTGGAATGTACACCTGTTGTATTTTTGTATGATTACAGGGGGATACACAAGTTATGCCTGAGACAGTTGGGTGGTAGATTTGTTTAGTGGTCAATTAATAACTATTTAGTTAACTGAGGTCATTTAAAAATTACTGAAGTGGGGAAATGGATATGATTTCATTAAGAATGTATGTTCACAACTACTTCATTGTTGGTCATGAAGTGGTACTGAGTTTTGGTTGGATATACCATTCGAGTTTTAGAGTTCTAATGTGGATAAAATGATGGTGATTAGGGAATTCTCATTATTGTGAATGTTCAAGGAGATTTCATATTTGAATGATACATTGATGGTGGATAATTTTTAGTGGTGTTCATCAAAAAAAATTTAGTGTACATTTTTTCAGTAACGACCATGTCTAATATCTTACATCATCTAGATTGCACTGAGAAGGCTCCAGCATTATACCTAGTGAAAGGAATCAATTCAGATGAACATGGAATGCCTAAGAGTTTACTATATGTGGGTGGAACATGTGGAGTCCAATGGTACGGAGGACACCATAGACTAGTTACGAGATAAGTTCTCTATATGGGCCTGATATTTATGAATACCATGGTTGCTATTCTCAAAATCCAATGAAGTGTAGTAGGTGATATTGGTGTTTTTAATCAAGTAATGATGTATAGTCACATAAATTATTGAGGTTCACCATGTGATCAAATGGTGACCATGAGAGTTTAATTTCATTGGGATGGAGTTGAGAACAATTCTTCAATACTGGGGAGTGGTATGTTAGTCAGTGATGAATGAAGAAGACCATGTAATAGATGTAAGGGAATCAAGATGCTAATGAGTGGACTGTAAAGGAATATATGAATTCTTTTGGGAATATAAAATGCACCTCAAATTTATAGACTAATCAATTTGGGCGACAACCTTAGACTTTAATTATTTTTAGAGGTAGACTAAGTGTTTGCATGAAAGACACATTGGTGAGTATTGTTGAGGCTGAAATTTTTTTGTTGTGAAACAAATTATATTGAGGATTTGTTTAATCATAGGACGAATGTGGGATCTGATAGGTTCACGTATGTGAGGGAGGTATTCATTATGTGAGAAGGAATTATGTCCTTGTAGAGTGGTAACATGCTAACAATGGATGTTGGGGATCAATAGAGTGATTTTCCCTTGATGTCACATATTGGTTGGGTAATATAAAATATAAGTGGTTATTAATAAATCTAATTTGGATAATTTTTTATTTATAAATACACATTAGTATTGGTAACAAATTTTGGTTAATAACCATTTTTTCTAACAATGTTATTTGGAAAATGTATGTGTGGCCAATCTGGGTAGTTTTAATAGTATTGTTTCAGGATAGAGTTGGGTGTAGTTCACATAGATGACTTTGAGTGGTGAGTTTGGAAATGCATTGGGTATTATGTTAAAAATAATATGATGTGATGTTGGTTTCTTTTGGAATATGTATGTTCATAACACTAAATAAAATAGTAGTGAAGTGATAATGTGTATGGTGGTGAGCACCATGGAGGGAAACTGATAGGTTGATTTAGTGTGTGTTGGAACATGTTTTATGGTAAGAAACATGAATTTTATTGGTGTTTTTGTTCTAGTAATAATAATTTCCTTATGTATTTAAGGGTTGAGTACTTTGATATGAATGTTATGTGTAATATTATTCCTTTCATATGATTTCGATTGGACTAAGGCCGGTGGAAATTGAGTTGTGGAAAGGAGTAGGACAAATGAATGGTCAGATTATGGATGTTGCCTATTGTGATGTTGGGGTTTATATATCGTTATATCTTTTAAGAGTTAAGTGATATAGTTCCATGCTTTTTGGGCCCTGAATTTTTAAGATGATCAGGTTGAGGGAGTTCTGGTTAGATATCTTAGTTTAATATAGTTCCTTTTTTATTTCCATTTTTAGTTTTTCAGTAGTGTTAATGGGAACTTCCACTTGTTAATGGTGTTTGAAATTATAGTTTTAGGTAGTTTCTTCATTCATGAGTTTTGTCTCAGAGTGTTGGAGTATATTAGGGGATGTTTATTTGGGATAAAAATTTATCTATTCACTGAGTGTGGTGACATTGTGTCTACTTCTAGGTGAGTTATTTGGGAAATAGTTGGATGGTGGGCCACATTTCCCAAACCATGGTCTCAAAGGCATTAAATGGTTTAGATGTACAACTAAAGGATGACTCATTATGAGGTGGGGAGGTTGTATGACAATGATCTTTCATATGTTTACATCCTTGTTTATATTTTTTTAGAGAATTTTTTTTAATAATGAGGTGAATAATATGAGTATGAGTAGATTTTGTGGCGTCCAAGGGGATTTGAGACATTAATGGGAGAAAAGAGGCAAACATTTTCAGAAAATTATGGGCAAATTATTAGTACATTCCATGAACCTAGCCTAGGAAACCATATGTCTGAGGGATCCTTTCAGATAGATGCAAAAAATGGTTACTGTGAAGGTTTAAAAACTGTGTGGGTGCAACAATGAAACTGCATGGCTTGTACCCTATTATGGAGAGGGAGCTGCATGTTTTGTGCATTGTTTGGCTGATCATGTAGCCAAATCATGTGGTCCATAAAAATTAGGAAATTCTAGTTCTTTACTCTCAACCAATATCGGTTCAAGAAAAATTCTCTTCTCTATTACTCCTAAAACATCTTGGGTGAGAAAATATACCATCTACGACATCCATTATTTGATTCCACATTAATTCTTAGCTGTTTTAATTTCATTTGGATGTTAATCAAAGATCCCAGTGAGTATATCTTTCATCAATATTATTTTTTATAGGTTAGTGATTTTTGAATCTCTCTTATTCATCCAAAAACCAAAACACCTCACTAATCAGGTAGATCATATGTTTGGGATTTAATACCGGTTCGTGTTTGAATAAGGGTGGCCTTTCGGATGGAATTCGTTAATAAACATGTTGTATCTTCTATAAATGATTTTTAACATTATATCATTGTGTTATTAATGTTTATGTAGTTTTTCAATATAATACCATTATTCATTAGTTTGTTTTGAACTAGTAAATGTGTGTTGGGTCTTATATTGAGGTTTGAAACCCTTCATGGACCCTTTAGGGTCCATTATTGAGTCAGATGAATCATAGGGAAACCCATGTGATATGTTGAACAATTTTAACTTGGGTATTAAATTGTGATACATCGAGATATGAAATTTATGAAAGACAATGGGTAGTAAAATATTAATCGACTTCATGGGAAGGGATATTGGATTAATTTAAATTATTATAAGTTGGATTTTGTAAATTCATAAATTTTAATGAAATAGTATTAATGGTGAGTTTTTGGGCATTGTCTCGATTATTGATTTATTTATGGAAAATATTTTTTTAAAGATAGAAATGCATCGAAAAGAGGTGTGAACATTAAAGTTAATTAAATAGCAGTTTTCATAAAATATTTCAAATGATGATTTAAATGAGAGAATTATTCCTATTTTATAAAATTGTTTTAATAGTCGTTTGGATGGTTTAAATGGAATAAATATCCTTGGGGTATGTTTTGGTTTTCAAAGAGGAAGACACATATTTAAAAGTGTCGCATCTAGATGATTAAAAATAAGTATTGTGAATTGTTTTTATATAATGTCGCGGGATTGATTGTTTTATTGGACAATAGTCATTTAATTGATATAGGGTATTGCGAGATAGGAACCATTATAGTTATGTAATCATGTTAACATGGTTATTAATTCAACTAAATAATTATTTAGACCTTTTGATGACATAGAATAAGGGGGATTAAGAATAATGAAAAATGTATTTAATATATTTGGTTTGTGATGGTATTTTTGAAATGTTTTGTAAATGAGAATAATGTAAATTGTGTGTAATTGACAATATGTTATAAGGGATTTCATGAAATAAGGATGGTGGGTTAATGGGTAATGAAATATAAATGGTAAATATGTTAATGGGTTAAGTCATGAAGATGATTTATTTTTTTATTGAAATTAGAAATGTTAGAGATGTCTAGTGTTTTATAATAGTTTTTTAAATAGCATATATGGTAAATGGATCATATAATTTGGTGAAAATTTCATGGTAGTTGTAGGGTATTATAATTTAAGAGATATCCTCATGGTTCGAGTTATACAATGCCTCGAACGCCCACCCATATATTACATTGGTTTGGGAAGGGGTCTGATGCTATAATGCCATAATGGTTTCATTTGTTCAGACTACTTGTAGTGAGGCTACAATGCATCTTTGATGGTATTTTTTATGAATTGATTTTCCCTAGTTGTAGATTGAACCGTAATTATTATCTTATGCATAGAAATTAACCGATATATTCCATTATTTAATTGATCAAAATTCATATCCTATGATACATATGACAAAATGGAAAATTAGAAATTGTTAAATGTGAATCATGTTCCTTAAAAATAGTTGGTCAAGTGTGTAATTGTTAAAGCTGATACATTTTCATTATTTCTATGTTGTTTTATTTCACTTATTTCCTTGCATACACTATAATATACATTGGTTATTACATTACATACAATTGGTGGTAGCCTATTGGGTTTTAAACATACTTTTCTCCGACACAATTGAACATTGATACCTAAGATGATTTTACTTTTATATGATAATTTTTCCGGACAAGGACCTTGTGTATGGGTGTGTATGGTATTATGAGTTCAATCATGGGTGATTGGGACCGGGTTGGGACTCGAGTTCGTGTTCGTGGTCATTTAGTGGTTTTGGTTTTGGTTTTTGATTATATGGTTTCAGACATGTACATTATTCATTATGATATTATATTGTGTTCTACTTGGTTTCTTTTTAGCATTGTTTCATGATATTCAATAATTTTTTTCTTTTTGTTACTATATCCGTTGATATCATATCTATTATGGATGTACTTTGATAAGAGGGTATAGTCTACCCAACATTCTACCATAGAACAGCATTGTTAGTATGCAACCAATGAAATATGGGTAGGTTCTCATAAGGTTATTTATTGACATGGCTATAGGCACTAGATAGTGGCCACATAATAAGATTGTTACATTTTTCATTTCACAAAACTTTAATATAGCTTTTTTTATATGAATGTAATAACTTTTTCTAACATTACACAGGCCATAATGAAATGATGTTTCTATATAAAATAAATACATTATGTTAATTTACCAATAATATAATGATTGGATTTTTTATACACAATTATGATTTCTTTCAATAGCTTTTATGAAACACATGATCATGATATATGGAACTACATTATACTATTGATATTGTAATTAAAATATTATTATAGATACCACCTAGCTGTTGGAATTGAAATTAAAAATAAGTTAAGAAAAATTATTAAAATATCATATAAATGTGTAAATAAATTGAATAATTTTTTTATACAATAACAATAAATGAATGTTGGAACTATTTTAAAATAAAACCATTTATTTTCTAGGAAATATCGTTTTCTATGTACGAATACCATATTATATGAATAAATTAAATAAACCACTATGGATGAATGTTATTAATAAAATTTATACATTAAATATTCAATAAATATTTTCTATATTCTCATCTAATAAATTATAAATGCAATTTCTAAGAATAAATCCATTTTTATCTATAATATGATGTATTCTTCAAAAGGGTAATTTTCCACACATTAATACAGAACCCATTTAAAATATATATTTGAAAATTTATTAATTCGCTTTCAAATCAAAAAATTATTCACTAAAAGTGGGAAATATATATTTAATATGGTTGATTTTTTTGGTATTTTTTAGAATATTCATGTTTTTATTGATACTGAAAAATATTGAATCTTAATTGAAATAATGTTTCCATCTAAAAAAATTATATTGTTTAATTAAATTTTTAATTTGTCTTGAATTATATTTAGGTAATTTTTTGTTTCATATTATTGAATTTACATCCCCAAAACCAAATTTATATTTAAATTGGTTATAAAAACATTTCAATCATTTTAACATGTTCATTTTAAAAACTCATGGTTTCTTTCCAACTGCTTCTTTAATTATTAATTAGTTTTTGTAAATTTTATTTATTTAATTTTGAAAAATTGATTCAATGTTTGGAATCAAAAAGTCCAAATTCATAAAATAGGCAACATTTATTTTTGGACAATATGAATAGTAAATTTTGTAAAAACGGTATGTTCAATAAATGGTAAATTAGGTAAATTGAGGGTAAAATAATATTATAAATATTTAAAAGTTAACATATAACCTTTCATAATTTTATGGGATTAATTTTATTATACCCTCAAATAATATTGATTTTAATTGAATAATTTAATTTACACATATCAATGAAAATGACATTGATATTATTAAAATTGGAGAGGATGAAAAAATGAATCAGTAATACTATCAATTAGAATAATATTTTAATATGGGGATTTATATAAGATATTGTAGAATATATAAATTTATAAAATCTAAAAAGTATAAATACATTATTGAAATAAATTTTTATATTTTAGTTAAGGGAATTTTATTATAAATAATTACATAATGAAGAAAAAGTAATTATAAAATTAATTATGAAATAATGTAAATTATATTATAAAATTTAAAATTAAAAAAAATTATATTAACTAAGGTGATCCCAAAATTTCCTAAAGAATGTTAACAATCATGAGTTTATTAAATGAATTTGTTTGATTTTATCTAGATGGAATGATTTTATTAAATTCAATATAATTAATAGAGTAAAAATTGAAACTACTGATATGTTTTAAAAATAATATTTTATTAATATAGTTATAGACAAAAAACTAAACAATTTTAATAGGTATTAATTATGGTATAATATAGAATAAATTGAAAATTTATTGTTTAATTTTTAGATTATATGTGACAATATCAACCTCTTAATTTTGAAAATGTTGTTATCATGGTTAAATCTATAATATGGAACTAAAGTGTTAATAATAAATATATGTCTTATAAGTTGATATAAATTGTATAAAATATATTAGTTGAAGGTAATACAACCTATATCACATTATATCCTAGTTAAATTACATTTTCATGTATTTAGATTGATACTTAATTTATTATAATATATTCATTTAGAAATTCCCAATGTTCCCATCTCCATTATTATTTACAAACATTAACACCCTCGTAACATTTTACCATATTGTTTCATCTAGGATGAATGTTATCTGCCAAATTCCAATCTATAATATGATATGCACATTCTAGAGGTTTCTCTCATCACAAAAGTCAAACTATAGAGTCCTTTTGAGGAGATTTAGTAGATTTGGTTCAATGAAGAGGTGATTTCACTAATGGATCAATCTATTGTTCTATTGATCTATAACTCCTCCAAATATATGATATATATCATTAAAAAATTAGAAATCCTCAATATTTATAATTTTTATTATGATATGGAAAAAACCATTGTACATCACCTTTCCCATTAAAAAACCGAAATTATCGCCTGTGTTTACATACAGCTTATCACTACCTTGTAGTGATGAAAATAATATTCAATATCCATATTTTATTATTGGTAATAATGATGGGTTTTATTTATATAAATTAAATTTATCATGATATTGTTTTGTATCTATAATTATAATATAATATCTAAATTTTTCCACATAATCCTTAGGGAAATAATAACATCCATAATGTGTACGTATGACATACCTTCTCCATGATGTGATGTCATTCATTTTGCATCTATATTTACAATGGGTTGTAATATAGATTAATTTTAAGAATATATATGATATATACATCACAAAAAGTGATTTTATAGTTATAATATAATATAAATTATTCATTCCTTTAATATGGAAAAAATGAATATAACATTCAGCCATACATTTGGCCTATCATCTCTAGGAACAGTGCATTGTATTTTCTATCTCAATCATTTATGAATCCCCTTTAATACATATTTAATATATATATATATATATATATATGATATTTATATCATTTTAAAATTTTTAATATTATGAAATCATTATATATGTATGATTACCAATTATAATAGGTCCAAATATGAATTAAAATAAAAATGGTTATCACTCAAAACACAACATCAACCTGAAATAACAATAAGGGAATAATATAACTTGATAATTAAATCATATAAGGTGTTAAATTTACTAATATGATTCTGGGGTAGATTTATAATAATGTTTTGTTTATTATACAGTATAATTGAACATATAAATAGGAATCCAAGACATGTGGTATGGTATTTATGTCTCAGTTTTATTCTATGGGACTCATGCCTTATACACTCTATGTTTCTTCTACATGACGTAAATACTTCCGATGAATTCCATTTAATATTATTATCTTTAATATTATGACATTTTCATATGCATATAAATTTCCTTATTTCATAGGGCATAAGATTATATTAATTATATAGATATACGTGTTTGTTTCCCAATATCATCAATATTTCAGATTGTTTATTTTTAAATCCCTTTTAGATAGTACTTATTGTCCAAGTCCAGGTCTTACAAATATAATTTCATAAAATAATATTAAAAATTTATTATTAATATTATAAGATGTTTTTAGATGTTTTTATTTTCACTAATTAGTAATAATGGGATTTTTTATTTCATTTTCCAAATAACATACATTTGAAATTTTCTAGAATAATTGTTATGGAATTTTTTTTCCTTTTATATAATGAAAATAATTTTCTCCTTTAATGATTACATAATGATTTGAAGCTTTATTTACAAGTTTATAATGTTATTTTAGTGGGAAATATTTCCTTTATAATTATTTCGGCTCTATAAAATAATGATTTCATAATAGAAATGATATTTTACCCCTGAATTATTTCAAGTATTGTTTTAAAACTATTTTCCTTATAAGACAAAATTATTTGATTTTATTTATTTCTTAATGGGGATATGAACCAAGAATTACATCCTTATACTTTATCTTAATTTATTATTATTGTTATGGATTTATATTTATGAAATGTATTTTATTTTTTATGTGTTATGTTATTAGATTATTTTTATGAAATTTAATTTTGGAAATGGGTTCTAATATTGTAAATTATTTGTGATTTTATGACATAGTTGATAAATGTTTTCAATAAGTGAATGGAGTGACATAAGCATCCCTCCAATTCATTGTGTAAATAAATATATATCATGAAATATTTAAGGAAAATAATTTAATGTTATTCATCTATGATGAGAAAACATTCAATGTGATTATACATTTTAGGGAAATAGATGATATGGACGAATTTGAGAGTCATAGTAGTTATCCTTGAAATATTAATTTTTTTATACATATGATGATACAAAACACATTGATTACTTGATCATGTTACAAATGGATATGTTATGATGAAGTTTAATTCCTATGGTTTAGGTTAATGTATCATTTTATAACTCATGTTAATGAACCATGAAAGGATGGGTAAGAACGTTGTATGTTATACTCATGATCACATACCCATGTTTCTTATATAATGATTTAAAAATAAAATAAATTTACATAGTCCTTTTTTACTATAACCGAGAACCTAATCTCACCCATTTCTTTGGATTACATTTCAATGGTTGTAAATTATGATGTTAGGTATGAGTATTGAAGGGTATGATCATTATGGGATATGTTTCATATCTTTCACCAGATTAAAAGAATCTATTCCATGTTTACAAAGGCATTAAAAATTTCGGTCCTCGGGATTTTGTGTGTAATGTAATTAATATTATTCAATAAATATGAAAAATTCATGTCTTAATACCCTTTTCAATTATAGGAGAAGCTACTTATTTTGTCTTAGAACAAAACACATTCTCTCATTAATGGGGTAACACTACAAAATTCATAGGATAAACGGTAGAATATTCATCTATAACCGTTGCAATCACCAACGGATGAATCAATTAAAGACTCATTATAAAATTTTACCTCAAAGATGGAATTGATGTAATATTATAATGATCCATTGAACGGTCTCACTGACCATTAAAAAATATTGTCTATTCATCGGTATAAATGAACACAACTTATCCTATAAATAAATCATTAATAACTTAATATAATCAAACCCAATACATACAATGGATGATTCTCATGACTATATGAGAAAAAATAGGATGTATTCTGATGATAGGTGGTTCATCAATAGTAGATCATATTATGAACATATGTTATACAAATTACATTGACCTCTAACTATTAAATTCAATGGAAAGGTCACTAGAATCCTCTCTACTACATGTACTGTTGAATGGAGATTTGAATGTTATTTTATGTTATTTATAGATACTTAGTCAATAAGATCATTAACCCATATAGAGTTCATGAATATTGTACCCTGGATAATGTATGTCTTATATGGAATTTGAAAATGAAGAACATGATTCAATACATAAACTTAAACAAGAACTCTTTAACAATGATAACCACAATAACTTTTGTAATTCTCAACTCTCTAAGGAAAAGGATAATCTTATGACTATCATCATCCATTAACATCATCTATCTAATGTTCCAAAAATATAAATCCATTCTTCTCCTACTAATGATAAAATCATTCCATTGGAGGAAGAAAAATAATAACACCTACACACTAAATATTATATAAATTGTTTTTGGTACTAGTGTTGATGATGACATTTACCACGACAGGGAAAAAACTTATATGATCCATTGTATATGCCCTGATATACAACTTCCATAGATAAATGAGATTATGATCTCTACAACTAACCATTGAATGAATGTGAGATCTTCTATACATGAAACTAGGAACCCGAGACAACAACAGAACTTCACGATAAATCATAATAACAATACTCTTGTGATGACCCGGTTCTTTCCAATGTAATGTCATTAATTTCTTATATCACGATCACATTAAGATATGTCGACAATATGAATGGTTTGATGTGGATGTGGATCTATAATTTCAATTCATTATTTAAATGACTCGCCCTGGCCTCCTCATCTAGGAATGGTTTTAAAGCAGATGACAGAATGATCCTAAAATGGATCATGAAATCCTACACACTAGAACACGAATATAGAAGGTTAATATGTTTATCGTAACGATATTCTTATGAAGTATACGAATGGAAGTAAACCTAGAACTGGTCTTAGAGCATCAATTACGAGTCTTCAGAATCCATGGGATCCATTGTGAATATGATCCAACACCATAATGTGGTTACACACAACATTTTCATATACAACAAAAACTAATTCTAATTATGATCATATATTGAACTAGCAGCTATATGATCCTACTCAAAATAGACTTCTATGACTGAATTTTAAATAGACCTCCATTGTAACATTTCGAAATATCTGACTAATTATTAAATTTATTATAATTACATAAATTATGTTGTTTAATATCTTTTATAAAACATAGTGAATTTTTACTGTTAAAATAAATTCTGTTTATTTTACATTTTATTATTTTTCGTACATATCACCCCTATTATAAATGCGGAGATAATAAATTAATCACTTAATCATTTATTGTATTTATATTTTTCATATGATAGAAAATAGGATTTCGTATTATATTAATACTTTTAAATTATATGTACAGTATTTATAATTTTGGTTTTATGTTGAATAAAATAATATTTTATTATTAATATGTATATTTAAATAATTTTCATAACAATTCAAAAATTTATTTTGGATTATAAAATTATTATAAATAATTATTTTCAATTAGTAACATTTATGAATAATGTTGAAAACAAAAATAATGTAATATATATATTAAATAACTTACATTTGAATAATCATAATTCTTTATATTAAAGGATACGATTTTAAATTTTTGAAAAATAAGAATAAGAATATATATATATATATATTATAGTTATAAATTTTGAATAATTCAAAAGGTTGTAATATATTTTTTGAAAATTATAATCATTATATACAATTTAGTGAAATAAATATTAATAAGGGATTTATGATAAAAACTATTAAATATCAAAATAAGAATATTAAAGGAGTATAAAATATGAATATATATATAAAATTAAAATTATATGAATATTATTATTATCTTTCAATTATGAAAATTATTAATTTAATTTTATTCCTTAAGAAATATAAATAAATAATGACTATTAATTGTTTTGTAAAATTATAAATATATAATAAATTTGAGTATTATTACGAGATACATTTAAAATCCAGTTATTAAAAATTGACAATGTTAAAAAATTAAAAAATGGAAATGTGAGAAATAAATATAATGGGGATTCGATACATATTTTTTGTAGAGGCACAATCAGATCTACATGGGAGCACCATAAAAAGATGATGAGCGACTATGAATGATGGATCATTCTCGAAAAAAACACACGTTTTTATTGGAATGGATGGGTGAGTTATTGGTCGATAGTTGAAGGGGATCATACTCATTTGATGGGATTTGGCCTCGAGCGTCAAATGTGAACCAAGGAAGAATATGACTCATGATCAAGTATTCTTTGATTCGTTGGTATGGAAAGGAGTTTGAGAATCCAATTCAAATATGGATCGAAGATTCCACTTGGTAAAGGGTTTTGATATCAGATACAATGAGATTTTAATGTCTTCCTTGATGGTATGTCCATTTACAATTGATTTAGGTGTCCAAATCATATCTCTTAGATTATATTCAATGTATTAATTTCTATGTTTATCAAGATACAAGATCTTTCAAGCTTTATCGTTATCCATAGTAACTATTCATATTTTTCCCATAATCTAATCAAAATAATCTTGTATCCACTTAATATAAATTTCTGTTAGCAGTGTTATTGGAAAACAAGTTTCCTTCATTCGATAATTATATATTTAATAAATAATTAGTTTATTCACTATATTGAGTCTAAATTATTTCTTCCACAATATATATTTGTGTATTATTATTTTTAAGATTTGTTAAGAACTATGAAAAAATATATTTGAATGTAATCATAAAATTTAGTTGAATACAATGAATTGTTTTGGTATCCTACTTTTCAATTTGGTTTCATTCATCAACCATTTTTGAAATATATACAAATTAAAACATGTGTCACCTTCTTCAGAAATGACTAAACCAACACCAACTATTTTGAGTAACTAAGAATTCTTTTATTTCTTTTCATGTCTTTTACTTTAGTAGTAATGTCAAACTAGTTTGGGAACATTACTAATAAATTTATAAAATGGATTAATATATTTTTTAATTATCTAAAATAATATATATAAATGTTCATATCTTCATTATTTTTGAAAAAAATTATGCACACACTATATTATTATTTCCTAAATGATCATGATTATATATATATATATATATATATATGAGGTAGGCATCGGGATAATTCAGCATGATAGGAGGAGTTTGAGTCCACTTTTTCATTGTTTTCTATGATTTTGGTCCATATAAAATAGAGAGTGAGGAAATTTGTGATTTGGATTGATGTAATTAACCCAAATGATAATGAATCATCATTTAAAATTTAATGGTTGGAGAATTTATTTGTTCAGAATAAATTAAAGAACTTATATTTTTTATATTTCAATCATAAATTCATATTTATTCATATATGACTAATTTATAACAGAACTGACTTTTTTAAAAAATGTTATGATTATGAAATTTGAAGGATATTATGCAAAATAGTTGTAATTATTTTTAAATCAATTATAAATCAATTATGATTTGGTTATTTTTGAATTAATTATAATCATCCACTGAATTTTATAAAAGAAAATACATTTTTGTTTTTTAAAAAATTTATATTCTTGATCATTCTATAAAATAATAAAAAATATTTTCTATCATAGTGTTAATTTATAAAATGTAATTTATTTTCTCAAATATTCATTGATATAAATTTATGTCTTTAAAATTTTGGAATGTAATTATTTTAGGTGTATTTTTTATTTCTTTTAAATATTGTCTTATAAATAAATACATAGCATTTTAGCATTGTATCTGAAAAAGATGAGTTTGAGGAGCGATATTTCGAATCAGAGTAATGGTACATAAAACTCTGGAGATTACATATTGATTTTTAATGATTAATTAAAAATACATAAAATTATTTTCTATAGATTATTCTATTTTCCAAGAAGTAATTATTTTTACAAATTCAGAAGTTTAAAATTCAAGAATTTTCTTATGTATGATGAACGAATTGTGAGGGAGAAATTATTTTAATAGGGGGGTGAATGTAGCTTCTCATAAATTTTTTTTGATTAATAAATGAATTTTAATTTAAGTAAATTATATTATCATATATCTATGTGGTTTTATTTATTGAAAATAATGTTTTTTTAATTTACCTAGAATTTTTTTATCAGAACTGAAAAATTTATTATATATAATGAAAATTAAATAATTAAATTTATAGTTTTTGAAATTTATAGTTCTCATATGCTTTCAAATATGTGTGTGTAAAAAATAAATATTTGAAAATTATAAATACTAATTTTATTAATATTTTTTCATTTAGATTAAAATAATATTTTATTATAAATAGATATATTTAATTATTATTGTATGAGTGAATGAAATTTATTTAGGAATATATATTTATTATAAATAATTATTTTTAATTATTATAACATTATAATCATGAATAAAATAACGCATTTTAATGTATGAAATTAATGAAATTATGAAAATATAAATAATTAAAAATTCAATATTCATCATATATAATATTAAAGGTAATAAAGTAAAATTTAAGAAAAATTTACTATACTTTTATATATAAAGTTGTGTATATAATTTAATATTATTTTTAGAAAAATGTAAAACGGAGCAATATTTGTTATGGAAATTATGACCAATACATAAAAACTTAAAATTAAAATTATATTAAAATTTGTATTATGATAAAAATTATGAACTCTATAATTATGAATATTAATGGAATATTAATTTAAGAATATATATTTATATATATTTCAAATTATAACTATATGAATATTATTATTATTTATCAATTAAGAAAATACTTAATTTATTTTTATAACAACTAAAAAAAATAATAATAAAAGTTAGTTTATTTTTAAAATATTATATATGTAATTATGATATCTACTATTATAATATTTAATTATAATATAATTAAGATTGTTTAAAAATTTATCATAAAATTAAAATGAAAAAATCGATTAATATGGAATATGTGGCTTTAATCATGATTATATTGGTAATGGAATATTGATATCCATTCGACAGTTTTGTGAGAAGGAAGATGAGTTAATATAGAAGTAGGATTGAGATTGGATAAACCACTGAAATCATTTTGAATGGCAGAGTGAGTTGTAGGTAGATACTTGAAGGGGTTCAAACTTAGTCGAAGGGATATAGCCTCAAGTGTTTACTACAAACCGATGAAAATGATGGATGATGCTAGATGAACTTCTATACAATTATATGAAAAGGAATTCAATATTAGTTTTTGATGATGGATTGACGATATCATTTGGAAAGGATTCTGATCTCGCTGTAGGAGATATTTATGTCTTCTTTAAAGGTTAGTGTGATTCCAATTGATTTATGTGTTTTAATCTTATCTCTTAGACTGTACTCGGTGTATTACTTTATATGTTTATCTGGTTCCCTGAGTCTTTATCATATATCCTTATCCACTATACCAATTCATATTTTTCGTGATGCATGATTCTTAAATAATATCATTTATTTGATACCGATTAAAGTTGGTAGTCCTAATATCGATCAACTTTTCTTCCATATATTATTTTTATTAAAAAAATACATGATTGATTCATTGTAATAATTTTAATTTTTTTTTCAATATCTATATGTGATGTCTTGTTTTTTTGATGCTTCATAATGAAGCGTGATTAAATATTATAGAATGCAAACCTCAAATTTCATTGAATATAACGAACTTTTTTTTGGATTTTTCAATGAGTCAAATTGGAATGTTTATTTGATCATTGATGTAATATATAAAAATTATAAAATGATTAATTTTTTATAGAAATAAATAAAACAAAACAAAATATATAATTAATCAATATGTTACTAAAATACATTATTATGTTTTAGTTTAGTAGTATCCAACAACTAGTTTGGAAAATCGATTAATGTGTTTTTCAAAATTGTTGCAATTACTTAATTTTTTATGCCTCTGATAATATATATATATATATATATATATATATATCACATATTGACAGTTTCAATTATTATTTATTCAATAATATATTTTTATATGAAATTTATAGCGTATATATTTATATAATATACGAATGTTTTTTGTGAAAGAGGTTTTAGTGGAAGAGACTGAGTTCTATTTCCCATTGTTTTCCACGATTTTATATTTTAGAAAATAGATTAAGGGAATTTAAGAGGGAATCTGAATTAAGTCACCAATAATAATAATAATAATTTCCATATTTAATTTATTGATAAGTGATTTTTTTGTTTTATTTATTTAATCATATTAAATAATAAATATTTCAAAAGAAAATTCTTATTTATCGATTTATGCATAATTTTATGATGGACCAATTTTTTTTGAAATGTTATAATTATAAAATTATGAATATATTATAAAAATGGGATTTCAATATTTTCAATACATCAATAAATCAATTAAGAGTTTATTATTATCAAAATAAAATTAATTATCCTTTGAATTTTATAAATGAAACTATATTTTTATTTATTTAAAAATATATATTCTTGATATGTGCTATAAATCAATAACAAAGTTTTCTTTTTTTATTTTAACATCTATATATATATATATATATGTTATCCAATCCTATTTCATTATATTAAAATTTTGAAGAATTTTTTAATGTTATAATTTTATGTGTATTTCTTATCTACAATATCATTTTTAATTTATATAGATTCTAATTTTATGTATGAAAAGATTAATAAATTCATGAATTTCCTAATTAATATAATATAAGCACATTTTCTACGAAATAATGACATTTCACGCATGTACAAGTTCAATTATAATTTTCTTATTATTTTAGAATTCGTATACAAGTATTTTAGGGATATTCTTACATTAAAATGTATTTAAATTAAATTGTTTAATTATGGATGTTTTAAGGGTTTTTTGTATGTAATTTTCAATGTATTTATCAATGTTAATTATTTCTAAAAATAAGGACTTGAGCCAATAATTTTCTAAAATATTTATTTTTGAATTTTAGAAGATATAAACATATTTTCATTTATGAAAATAATTAATGTATGTTTTCTTTTTATTAATGGATTTAAATTGAGAAAGTTTGATATTCAGAACAAATTTCCCTAATATTTGATCTAACTATTTTGTATCATGTGGGAGAATGAGGAATAGGGAGTGAACCCTCAACCTTATAGGATGTTGTTCAAACCAATGATATTTATTGTGGCCATATAGTTATCATAGGATTTTCAATGTATTAAAATAATCTATAAAGTACATTTCCAATTATTATCAAATGGTAAATCTGATTATTTTTAAAAGAAGTATTTTTATATGAATTATAAAAATAAAATATATTATTAAATTTTATTTTATGTATACATAAAAAATTTATTTTTCATATAAAATTATTGGATATTTTAAAAAGAGTTTTTATAAAGGAATTTTATAATAGATATTAAAATTAGAACTGGGATATTTTATGCTCAGAACTATTTAATAATATTATTCATGGGTGTTTAAGAATTTCTATGATGGGAAACTTCCCTTTTGGAACTAGTGTACACCAATGAATATATTTAGTTTCTTTTTATTACTGAAAATTTATTTAATATTACTATTTTCTATAATTCCATAAAATATATATCTAATACATTACTAAAATATAATATTTATTGTGTATTGCTTTTTAATATTCATTTTTAAGTCAAATGTATACTATTTTACCACAGAATCTGGAATCCCAGGTTAATGGAATTACACCCTCAATGTTTCTTCTTCCATTTTCC
The DNA here is from genome assembly GCA_963277665.1 of Viscum album. Taxonomy (NCBI): domain Eukaryota; kingdom Viridiplantae; phylum Streptophyta; class Magnoliopsida; order Santalales; family Viscaceae; genus Viscum; species Viscum album. Next base: position 1,796,304,847 of record OY728156.1, on the reverse strand, counting down.
ATGATAGATGACCTCAACACTATTGTAATCAACTAAAATATCTCTTCGAACATCACTAGTGATAATGTGATGGGTATGTCGACATTGAGTAATACACATAGAATACAACAAATTTCACTAGTAATCATGGAATATGGATTAATTAACATTAATTATTTATTTATTATCTTTTATTCATTTTTTTCTTATACCATAGTCTACCTATATCAAACATAAATTTAATAATGATGCATATAACATTCCTAGTACTAATCCACAGAAAACAATATACAATTTTGGTAGGTGTAGTATACAAATTTTCTCATTCATCAAATTAATGGGTTCTAAAAATACACATGTCTCAACCACTACAAAATTATTAAATTTATTTATATATGTAGTTGACAATGCTTCCCTACAAAACCATTCCATATAACCTATTATATACATGAATCTACATCTTATATATATACCTGAAAATATTATAACACCATCTCATGACCACCTCCACCCAATAAGTACCCATTCTAGTTAGTAATTGAGTGATGGAAGATGATGACAACACAGTTCCTTACTCATGTAGAGCACAAGTTAGTGACTATCACCAATTGAATAATTAATATAAAAATGAGTGGAATTACTCCCTAACAGAACGTGCAAGAATTATAGAAAAATGGAACCCTAAAAAACTCTAAATTGGATATAAAAAATAATCCCATGTATATACATGAAATGTAATATTAACTAAAGCAATAGGAAAAAGAAACTAAATGTATAAAAATATGCTACACCTTGTAGTGACCCCAATGCCCAAACAACATTGAAAAATCTACTATCTAGTAGTAAAAAACCAAATATCTAAACTTCATCTTCTAACATAAAAATAATTTTTATCTATATATGGAATGATCATAAAAGTTTAGACAAAATGACCCTCATTGTAGAATCTCAGGAAAATTGTAATGAATTATTAATAAATCCATGTGAAATAAGAGTATAACAAAATTATTACATAAATATGTATAATAATTTCCTATCTACACCATGGATATGACTCATCATGTGTCTAATTTAGGAAAGCATGTAATATAATAAATAAACTATGGGTATCCCACTGTTGCTTCCCTACTAGTTTTTTATCATGCCCCTACGTAACATAGCGTGCTCAATCTCTCTCCAAAAGTAATATTTCATGAAATCACAATGGATAATAATCACAACTTTTAACCCATCTAGGACATCATCACACAATACCAAACATCTTCTCTATATAATAAAAATATATTTCCTTGGAGACACTACATCTCATATGACCTGCATTATTCACAGAGTATTTTCCTCAATTCATCACATCCCATAAACAATGTTAGTAATGCAATCCATCAAAGACCATAAACATAAAAACTATAAAAATGTGTTGGATACCATATTCAATTATACAAATATGTGAAATAAAAACAAATATACTATATAACTGTACACACATATCTGGGAAAACCAACCACAACTCGTAAATGAAGAAAATAATATTGAGATAATAGGGTAGGGCCAAAGGGTGTTGTTATCTATATATCATTCCATAAGGTTGTTAGGGATAAAAACATATTAGTTTCCATTGGATGATTGTTTCCTAATTCTCATGGGTGGGATATAATATAGATTCCCAAAAAATTTAGGACATAATCTATCTCTCAACAACATTTTATTCATAAATGTATGGTCCACAAAAAAGTTAGGTTCCATTAAGAGTGGGTGAATCAGTGGTCCCTCATATTTTTTTTGATTTTTTTTTTGAATTCAATTTCTTGTACTATTTAACTCTCTTGATTCACTCAATAGATTCTCAAAAACTCATATCTTTTTCTTTATTAATCTTACATTGGGTAGAACATTGTATCATTCAAGGTTCATCAATGAATGTACTACACCATGGAATGTTTTTTAGACTCCCCAAATGTATTATATTCACAATCTTCACATGTTTATATAATTGGTTAATAAATAATGTTCCATAATTGATTATAAAACCTAATTCAAATATTTACAATGTTTGTTAGACAACATATCATTTCTTATTCTCTAATTAATTATTCACCCAAATCAGAATCCTCTGGTAGCTAGTTAGACACCACAACTACATAATTCTTCTTCTGTGTTGATATAGGAATAGAAATTTCGTCAACAGAAATAGTCTTCCATCATAAAAATATGGATAACCTTACATTATATTAAATTTCCATCAAATACATCATATTACTCTATTATATTGTTGTCGATAAAAATCCATTTAGACGATGAATGATCTCAATTTTATTCAACAAATTATTAGGTTGCTATAATAATATTCATTATAAATTACCCATATATGGATAAAACACAACTTTCTAATAACACAATCTCTTAAATGAGTCTCAACAAATATTAACATTCATTACAATTTCTAATCACCTTGATGCAACAATAAATTTATATTTAGTGTGCATATAAATCACATTAAATTAAACAATAAACAATCCACCTTTAAAATAATTAGATATATATGTTTGGAATTGAACATATTTAATTTCATTAGTAAAATAATAAAAACCTAGTGTGGATATAAAAATTGATTTATCATTATTGAATACCTCGTTATTTGTGGGTATGGTCTTTACTAGTTTAAATAAACTAATACTTTAGCTGTTCATTCTCATTTCATATATTTCTTTCGTTCATGGGTGCTTATACATTATGAATATGGGAAACATATATTTCATTATTTCATCTTCTTCACATGGTTTTGTGGTCACACATTGATCAAGCTTCATTCATGATCTCATCAACATGACCATCATTTCACATGGTCTATCAATACTAAAATGTATTTGTGTATTGATTATATCTATAAAAATATATTCTCCAAGGACTTAATTCTTGTTTCTTCATTCTATAAAAAAATCTCAAATTAATCATGTGGGCTCAACCACTCTTCACATTGTGTATTCATTATATAATGCATGTCGTATATCATCTAATACCCTAAATAATGAGGCATTCCATTCATCTCCTTCGATTCCACTAATATCAAACATCCCTAGAATTTTTTCCCTCATTTAATTTACATTCATGAAATACAGGGCTACATTCATACCTTATATCAATCATAAATCATTATATATCTCAATATATAATTCTTCTAGGAGACTCGGATCATCAGGTAACCTCATTGTTCTAGTTTCTTCTATTCATGCATCTCCATCAATGATAAGAATGTTTAATGTGTATCGTAGAATCATCTTGAATATAACATGTCGTCAAGGCCATATGTTTTATTCATGGATGAATGGAAAAGATATCCATATCTTGAATACTATGGATTAACCTCTTGAAATGATTCCATCAATCACATTTGTGGAATATGAGGATCATTGAATTGATCATATGGCACATATTCAATATATCTGACAACATGCAATATATATGGATTTTATAAGGCAGATGAAGAGTGTGTTCTTTGGACCATCACACATTGAACATCACATGTAACTTCCCTAATGTTTTTTAATCAACATCATCCATCAGGTCACTAAAATTCTTAATCTTCTACTAGAACCACCCTTTACTAACTCTGAATACCACCTTGGCTCCACGCATGGTCTCACTACCACCTCACCTATTAATTATTTGTTTGTTTTATATATCGTCGCACACTTTATTATCTTCCCCCAACTTTTACCCTATTGGATACATTATGTGGGACTAACATCCCAATCACACATGACCAAATGTATAACAATCCTTGGCAGCCCATGAATTGGATACATTTTTTTAATTGATTCCACTATAAGAACTATTTGATGATAATAAATGTATATAAATGTAATTTGGATCCAGGAAATATATACCTAGATAACATCATCAATATTCTCTTCTTCTTGCTCACTGATTTTGATATATATATATATATACTCTTGTATTTTCATTTCAACCATCAATTAATCATCCTCATGTATTTATTAATGAATAATAATGTAGAAAATTATTCATTCAATACACTAATTATTCCCTTAATCTAAAAATCATGATAAAAATATATTTATATTTCATTATATCAAATCATTTATATAAAAGAATATAACATTTCAATGAAAAATATTATTATTCATCTTTTGGTTAAAAAAATAATCATTATTTTTCGTAATAAATTAGATCATATGATCCCTTCAACAATATATAGATATCATTATTGATAATTTCATAATCATTTAACCCAATTCTATAAATAAATAACATTTATTTTGGAATCAACTCATCATTTAAACTCACCAAAATCATATTAATATATCATTAAAAAAATATGAGATAGTGAGACTAACAGTCTAGCCCTTTTTATTTTATTGATGGTATAAATATTAAAAATTCAATATATTTGATCATAACAATATCCTCTATTGGAAATGAGATTCAATGGAGCATTATTTTATCATTTCATCTAATTTATCTAAAATCATGAACTACTCCCTCAATAAAAAATTTAATGAATTCTTATAAGAGATCGATAATCTCAAATTCTTTTATTAGCAACGGTTACATTGATAGTCAACTATAAATCCACATTTGACGACCTGGTGCAGATAAAAGGGAGATATAACCATGGTTGTATATACTACCAATTATCAAACATGCATCTGAAATAAATCAATGAATTTAACATTTTTCAATAGAGAGTATCAAAATTTCAACATTTTTTATGAAAAGAAAAATACTAAACATTTAAATTAACAAATTTGAATGTTTTTGTGAACAGGAATAACTATTGTGTCTCATTTTCTCATGAATCTAGAACTCACACTACAATAATAGAACTATGGAAAAAATTATTGAAGTGTAAGTTGAATACATTATTTCACATTAATTATCCCCCTCAATGAATTCAACCATAATTGTCATCATGGATATTAGTGAAATCTCTATGGAATAAAACTCATAATTCAAATCCATTGTATGTTATATAAAAACATGAATAAATTTATAATGAAAAACCCCCTTTATATATATTGGGACCATTAAAGATGATATTAGTCAATTTTACTTTGTTTCTTCTTTAATCTATGATCATAATTGAAGGTTCATTCTTTATCAAATCCAATCATTAACGACTGTTAAAACAAATTTTCTCTGCTAAATTATCACTTTTAAGAATACCATTTTCACCTTATTCTCTAATGTTACATAGTACTATTTCTTCCTCCAAATTAACGTTATTTTATTCCTATGTAGTTCATATGAGTGCTTGGATTATGTTTCATAATGCATACATTTTTGAGATCCACATTAAATATGTAAATGTATTGGCCTAATATCCAGATCAATTGTTTTTACCAGGAGAAGAAATATTTTGGAAATTCATAGGAGTGGTATGTCATCATAAGGATTCATTCCCCATAAATGAAATCCTACATGTGAATGGATTTTAAATATGATCAAGAAAAAAAACAATGTATCATTTACCCGAAAATTCATAACACCTTTGGTCTTCCCATAATTTAGATTATAGGGTGGATGTAGTTCTTAATACATTAATGATCGTATTGGATTTGAATCATCAACTCATGATGTTCCCAAATATCTAATAATAAAAACACTTTTTTAGATTCATATTTTGAAGGACCATTATTCAAGATTATGCATGACACCAATATTACTTCAAGATATCATATAAGTTCTACAGTTTTTAGTTACTCATGTTTAATAATATTTTGGAAGGATGTTTATTTTCATTATATAGATTTTCAAAATCTCATCAATGAATATTATTTTATTATATATACATTTAATATAAGTAATCATTACATTTTTTTTGAATATTCATCCTTACCATTTTGTCTAATTTATTTATATTATGTTTGTAGAGATATGATGATAATCATCAATCCCTTATTAAAGAGTATTTCTTTATAATCTAATTGGATGTAAATTTTATCATATCATTTCACTATTTCATATTACTTTTCTTGTCATTTAATAAATTTTCATGGAAATATATTCTCTAATAAATATTATATTTTCCAAGGTATAATTTTTCACAACTGAATAAAAAACATCCTTCATGACTATCCATTGATCTTATTTTTCATTAAATGATAATTAATATTTATAAAAACTAGATGTTTTTACCTCACAGTCACTTGAATCATATTTATTTATCAACACCAATAGTGGGTCTAATATTTTACATTCTTGATCCAATTGATGAGTAGAATTATAAATTATATATGGTTCGGATTTCACATTGATTGGAAAAAACAACATCTAGGATAGATTTATATACTTTTTATTTTTATGAATGGTAAAGAGACTGTTTTCATCTCCAATCATATGATTCTTCTTAGGAAAAAATTCACCTTCTATGATTATTTTTCACATTATGAATCTTATTGAATGAAGAGAAGTTAGACCATTGAATTATTCATTCGATAACATCGTTAAAACTAAATAGAACTTTATTGGTGACCTACCATTTGACACTACTTTTAGACCATGAGAATGTTATAGGTTCCACATAGAGGGGGTGAATAACTAGTAACTTTGTTTTATGAATTTTTCTCCAAAAAAATCATCCTACTGAACTATTGTATGTTCATGATACACTCAATAGATTCTCTAAATCACACCTTGTGTATTGTAGTTAAAAAGAGAGGGAATGACACAATATTTACAATGTTTTGAAATGAAAGGAATACTTTATGACAAGATATTTAGACATTCCAAAAAGGATTATCCTCACTTTTTCAAAAAAAAAATTGAATACAACTGGTTATTCACACTTGTTTAAAAAAATTTAGACACACCATTAGAAATATTTCCAAATGTTTTAGAGACACCCCAACCCCAATTATTCAAAAATTGGAAATACACACTATATAAAAGCCTATGTTAGATGGCTAGACACCCTAGATACAATATTATTCATCAGTTTTTATATAGGAATAGAGAGATAATATTAACATATTGTCTTCCTCCCCAACAAAGACAGAAGTACCTTTAGTAAAAATCTTCAGGGTATTCATAAGATGACTTGAATAATCTTATGGGTAGAAAAAATCCTTCCATATCATGAGTGATATAAATTAAAATCATTAAATTAATGTTCCCATGATATCCCAATATTTATTAATTTCCCAGATTTGTGTTACCATAAATATTATTCTTACACTATGGTTTCATGTTGTCGCAATTTTTTTTTGAAATTAAGTTTAATTTACAATAACATACTTGCACAAATTTATACAAAACTATAGTGAATATTAATCTCAATAAATTCCATGATTAATATCCCATCATTTATATATTAAATTACATGTTTTTTAAATTGATAAATTTTTATTACATTATTAAAATAATAATTCCCCAAGGTGGATATTATAAATATTTTCTCAACATCAAATACCTTATGGGTATTAATTTCTCTCATTTAAATACCTAAATAGTGTTACTATTCGTACTCATTTTAGAAATTTCTTTAATTCATGGATTCTTCATATTTATGAATACATGAAGGATAATTGTGTTAAATTACTCTTCATCATATGGGTATGTGATGACCCACGACTGACCCATCATGAATGCCTTGATGCATGAAACTGATCTTCATGATCATTATTTAATTCTTTTTGTAAGTACACAAATGCTCAGGTTCACTGATTCATAATGTAGAAATATTATTACTCATGAAATAATACTTTTTTCTTAATGCTATATGAAAAAACATATAAACTAATCATTTATTAATGTTGGTACATTCACCCTTCATGTGGTGTATTCATTCTAGAATACTAGAATCATACAATCTAATCACCCAAATTATTGGTTTTCTCATTTGTCTCCTATCAATCCACTAAAAACAGTATATTTATTATCATTTCATCATTAAAATTACATGAATAAATTGAGGAGATACATGTATTCCTTAGTTTTCCCATACACATGCTTGTGTATCGGCATAAACTTCATCTTGGGGACTCTTCTTATTAAGAATCATTATTTGTCTTCTTTCTTATAACCACATGTTTCCATTCATGAAAATAATGTGAAATGTGTAATAAAGACTCAAATATATGATAGGAGTTCATTCGGGATATAAGATATATTATTGGATGAATGAACAAGAGATATAAAGCTCAAGTATACTAAAAAATATCCAATGTAGAAGCCTTCAATGGAATTAGAGGAAGATGATGATTTCATGGTCAATTATATGGTCAATATTGATAATAAATGATATTCCTTATTATTTAATTATTTTAAGATGAGGATAGTTTGTTCATCATTCACCCAATCCCACATTAAACAACCCACGTAGTTCTGCTTCTATTTATTACTCAAATGCACCAACTGTCTCACCAAGAGTCTTAAACACCCACTTGAGACACCCCATGCTGACTGCCTTTTCACTGTTCATCTCTACATGGTAGCTCATATACGACTCCTATTAATTTTTACAGGCCACAAAAATGGAAACACCCATAATTTTTTAAAAATTATTTTTTTAGTTACTTTACATGGATTGGGTCGAGCTCTAGGACCTACTTGAGATGAAAGTTGAACTACCATTGGAAGCCCCTTCAGTTATCACTCATTTTTATGTGAGGGAACCATAATAACACATATAATGTTTTAAAAGTATATAAATGTAACTCCAAATATTATATAAAATGCCACTGAAAACTTGTCATACTCTTCTTAGTCTTCCTCACATATTCATCATGAAAATATATTTAAACTACTATTTTTTAATAGACACCATCAATTCACAATCCTCATTCATTTATTATTCAATATATACATCAACAATAATGTATGAGATAATCTAACTCATCTCTTCATTAAATAAAATTGAAAAAATATTTTATAACTGTTTAATGGGAACCAATCATTATTCATGATGAGAATTAATATTTTCATTAACAATAATATTATTCGTCATGTATTATAAAATGTGTCTTCTATTTATAAATGTTTTTGTAAAATAATATCACTTCCCCAATAATCAAATATTAATATATATAATTGAAAAACCATAAAATCCAATGTTATTAATCCATAACATTATGTTAGGCATCACCACTTCCTCTAAGAAGTCCAATATAAATTTTGACATAACATTGAAAAAAAATTTAAATGGGACCAATAGTTTCACTATTTAATTAATTTCAAATATAAATATGAAAAATTCAATATGTGTGCTTGAAACATTATCTACCACTAAAAATGAAACACATTGGATAAGTAGTATAACTTCACATATCATTTTTTATAAAAAACATCGTCTTCTCCATTTTTATGTAAAATTGTTTGGTCACTCTATCAGAGGGATAATCATCATTTTTTCTCTTAAAAATAAGACCTTAGAAAATGAATACAATTTAGACATGAGATTAACTAATGTAGAAATAATAGAGATATAAACATCATTGTTTCTAGTATCCATAACAACAATTAATGAGAAATAATGACAAGACATTCTTAATTTTCAATAATGAGTTTCCAAATTATAGATTCATAATTGAAATGAAAAATCCTACACACATTAGAGAAGCATTTGAATGTTCCAGTGTAGATGAATAAACTCCACTTTTTCTCATTATCCCATAAACCATTTACCCCCTTTAATGGATATCATTAGTAGAAAATGTATTAATTTTTGACTGAAATACATCATGTATCTTAAAATATGCCTCTTAAGGGATGCACTGAAAATTATCATCATGGAAATTAATGAACTCTACGATTAAAAACACTTCCCCTTAAACCCCCTTTCATGTTATATTACAACATAGAAAAATATATTGAAAAATTTGAAACATCTTATTTATTTATATTAAAAATTCAAGATGTGTGTTTTCTATCATCTTTTATTTCCTTTTTATTAAATGATCATAATGGAGTATTATAAATTTATTGTTCATAGTCTTCATATATTTTTCCCATATTTGTCTCTAATGAATTTTCTTTTTCTATGGATTATCCTTTTTCACCTACTTCATAGTGAGTAGAACAACTTAATTTTTATATCATGTTTTTAACCTATTTTTCTTGATAGTTGATGCATGTTATTGTATTTTTTTTCTTAATACACCTATTATTTATGGTCATTTTTTGTCTAGAATAATTTATCCTATATTCAAGAGTTATAGGATTATTTATAGTATATTCCATCATTTGAAAAGTCATCAGAGTAGAGTGTACCAATACATATTATTTACCCTTCCATCATTCCAAAAAGTGAAATAATTTTCCATATGACTAAGATACAAACAAATGAAAAATTAAAAATCATTTCATAAATAACTTCTCTCCCATAATTGTTATATTGGAATAGATGGATTTCATCCCACACAACTATAGTAGGGTTCTTTTAAACAACAACTCAAAATGTTCCCAAATCATCCGTCATAAAATAAAAAATGATTATATCATCTTCAAAGGCATGAATTATAAATTTTGTGAATGGGAGAAAACATTACATTTAGATTTAATATCTGGTATCATATTTTTTTCTACATATGCTGATACATTTTTTTAAAGAACAATTATTTAATTTCTAATATTTATTAAACTATAATAAATATCTCTTATTTTCATTCCATTAACTTTTATCATAGAATTCATTAGATTTATTTTTTATACATAATACATCCCTTATTTTCTTTTTTACATCATGTTGTGTTTTTGTAGATATAATGATATCTTCTAATTCCATATCCACATAGTTTTTATTAATTACTTTTTGGTATGTTATTTATGTCATCCACCATTTCCCCTTCATCATTCTTACTACTCTTTTTAGTTCATTTTTACGGTCACTTTTTCTCTTCTAAATTTTTTATTTTCCAATGAGGAATCCTTCACCATTGAATAATAAAAAATTTATTCATTCCCGCATCATAAAGTTATTCATTGCTCGATAATTACTCTCAATAGGAACATGATTTTGTTACCTTATCCTGATGATAATAAAATTTATTTTTAATCTCTAGTAGGGTGTTCGAAATTTTAAATTCTCACCAAGAAAAAGGGTTATACATACATATAACATAAAATTTCATTGTTACCACTCATGGAGGATCGAAATTATAGGATGAATTCTTCATATTTTTTTCATGAAAGTTATGGTTATTGATTTCTTCTCTACACGTCATATTCTTCTCAGGAAATTTTTTCCCTTCCTACTTTAATATATCAAATTTGTAATTTCTAAAAATAAGAAAAATTAATTCATTATAGTATTCATCATATTTCATCTTTAAAACTTATTTATCCTTGATAGGTGACCTACCATCTGATACAACATATAGATCATGGTGACAATTTTATTTCCACAGATGGTAGAAATGAATTAGTGGTAACCTTGATTTATAATTATTCCACCATTTAAATTCAAACTCTTAAACTGTAAAATGGTCTCAATCCACTCAATTTAGTCTCTCAATATCACATCATGTGTTGTATTGAAATAAGTGAATGAAAAGTCACATTACATATAGTATTTCAATGAATGACCTTCTATTTTCCTTGTTGGTAAGATATCCCAATGAGGATTAAATCACTATCTACATGGGTGAATATAACTTTTTATATAAGATGGCTCCTCAATTGGTTATAAAACAAATTTTAAATATCTACAAAGTTAGTTAGAAACTGTAACTACTCTTCTTATTTGAAGCAACATGCACATGAAACAAAAGACTACAATAACTCTTAATAACTAAAATAATTATCTTTCACTTCAGTGTTTATGGAGGAATAAATGATCTTATTCTCATATAGTACTCCTCTAAAAGAATTTTTTTATCTTTCATGATTAAAAATCATCATTATCTATACCATAGGACATGATGAATAGTGCTGGAAAGAAAATATCTATCATATCTTGAATTAACTGAATTCTATTTTTCAAATTATAAGGCACATGGAATAACCTTATTAAAAGAAGTAATCATCACTGGATCGCCCTCAAAATTCATCATTCAAAATGGTGTTTTGGAGTCCCAATGGATGTAAACATTCAGTAAAATGTATCATCAACTTATGGAAAAAAGATTTATACATATGCAGTTCATATAAATCTAAATAAATTAAATGTGTCAATTATTAAACACTATCAGTTTCATATTTCAAATAAAAATACTACAATGTTGATATTATAATTATATCCTATTCATTGAATATAACATTATTTGTGGGTAATAATTTATCTTATTGAAATAAATCAACTGTGAATGTATGCATGTTCATTTAAAATATTTACTTCGTTTATAAAGGATTCATTTTTATGAATAAATTATGGATATAGTTATTTATTTCTTATTTTACACATGGGCATCTAACATCCCAAATCTCACCCATCATTGATGAATGTATGCATGAACTCATTGAACTCATCTACATGATCCTCTTTTCATGTGGTCAATATATACATGAATTCTTAGGTGTTTTGGTTCTTTAATTGTAAATGTAATCACCAGTGGCCTTTGGAATGTTTATTTGTCTTTTCTGAGTTTTTTTTGAAGAGTCATAATTTATCCACACATGATAATTCACTATTCACATGAGGTATTCATTTTTGAATCACCATAGAATTTCAATATACAACATGAACGATCAGGATTCACATACTTTAACTTTATTCCATGGATAACAAACATCACATATATTATAATTAAATCATTTGATATAATTTAATTTAATAATGAGTTCCATGCATGATTTATTTTAATCATAACTATGCATGTATCTCATCATAAACATCATCCAAGATACTCTACATTATCTTGCATCGTCATCATTTGAGTTTATTCTTTTAATTCATTTACATTCATGAAATCAATGCACATTTTTGTCAAACTCAACTTGATGATAATTTATCATTGTGAATATTATTATCATTTGTTGATGAATAACGATTATATCTAAACCTTGATTATCGAAGATGAGTCACTCAACTAGAACCCATCATTCATAGTCATGGAAGATGATGAATGTGGGCTTCATCAGATGGTCTTGATTGAAAATATATGATGTCCCACCTTATGTATGGATTTTTGGATAATGATAAATAATGTGTTCTTCACACTGTCCCACCTTATTCATCCCATATTTCTTCACATTATTTTATTACTCCGTTTCCTCCATCATCTCACCCATTTTCTAGAAACCACACAAATAACAACCCCATGTCAAATCCTTTTAGTATTGCACCACCCTGAATGGTTATGCCTTCGCACTTACAAATAATTCTTTGTGGTCCATGTACAAAACCTTGTTATTCATTGTCTTTCATGGTCCATTAATTCTAGGTTCCCTTTGGCAAGATAGGATTCTGTATAATTTATTATTTGATGTTTAATCTGGAATTGGGAGACCCTTATTTTGGAACCAATATATAAATTAGGAATCCATTAACACCATTTGAATATTATTCAAGTATCAAAATGTTATTAAAATACATTGATAATATTCCATGAAAAATCCTCATACTTATCTTATTTTTCCTCGTATATTCTTTATTCACAATATATATGAAATTATATTTTTACATGGCTACCATCAATTCAATATCCTCATGAATTTATTCTTGTTTATGATCTTAAAAAAATTCATGGAATATTCTAATTCTTATCTTATTCAGCACATTATGAAATATATAATATTATATTTACGTAGACATAAAACCTTGTTCCTTATCAGAATAAAACTTTTCATGAAAAAGCATATTCTTCATCTTTGGGTAAATAATGTGTCTTATTTTGACAAATGTATTTAGAGGATAATGTTACTTAATAAATTGTGAGATATCAACATTTATAATTTCTCAATTATAGAATATTATTCTCTAAATCTGTAAAAATTTTCCATGAATCACCACATTATTTAAACATGCGATGAACACATTTAATTATCATTTCCCATAAAAAATAAATCAGAATGGTCAACTATTTAAATCATCCTTGTGACAGTCTTCTACAACTACGTGGGACTGCACATCCAATATAAAGACAGTAATTATAAGGATAAATATTAAATTAATGTAAATAAATAGGTCTATATATACATTTTAGTAAATCAATTCATTTAATATTAGCATACCATAAATATGATTGAAAATTGTATTATATTATTCAACAGAGTGAAGTGCATCCCTCTTTTCATTTTCTAAATTGAGTCTATAGTTTCTCAATATCATCTCATTTTCAATCCAACAATAGAAATCCCATTTGTTAATAAATTTATTAAAAAATACACATTTGAAATATTTTTTGGTTCTATAGGAATGAATTGAAAACTACCATCGAAATATCAAACCAATAACACCATAATACCTCAAGAAGTGGGGAAAGGAAATATGCTTTAACAAAAAAAAATTCCATCCTTGATGTTTTAAATTTTATGTGAAATAATCCAAAATCTCAATTAAAAAATTTTCATATTAGTTTTATTCCATTACACCATCCCTACATTCATCCTTGACACCCTCATTCATATCTGGATGCATCTCATAATAATAGGCATCAACTACTTTAATAAAATATATGACTCCCAACCATATCAAATATGTAATATCATTTATACTCATCACAAATTCATATCACATTGTATAGAATATATCGGGGGTTCAAAAAAGGTATAATAAAGTCATGAATAATTAAATTGGCAACTTGGACTCAAAAACAAGGAATTTATCAACCATACACAAGCATGCTCTTATAGACCCCTACATACAAAATCATTCATTTAAATAAAAACAGTTTCGAACTCAACCCAAAAAATTTATCTATATTTAAAACCAATATTTTATATCATGAATTAGAATAATAATTATTCATAAGATATAACCCAGGAAAACCTATGATATTAGATTCACCATGTTATTACATTTAATTAAACATGCATCATGGAATTCAGCTTCATTATCAAGATTTAGAGAATATCATTTCTCATTTGAAAAGTATTTAATTATTATTGAAAATTAGAATTAGTGTGATTTATATTATATATCACTCATAATATCACATCCAAATAATATGTAATATTATATTCAAATTTATTACCACCAAATGATAAGAAACATGTGATATTACAAAATTCACATTAATTCATTTGGAAACTAAATTATTTATAGAAAACAATTCCACACAATTTTCTAATGATATCATCATTATAAACTAGAAATTAGGATTAAATATAACAATAATATTTTATATATCACACTATCTAGAAAATTAAGAGGAAAACTATTACCATGGAATTAAATATTACAATGTGATTGATAAAAAAATCCATTGTTAATCTGGTTTTATATTGATTAGATTATTTCCATTTCATTAAAATTGAATAATCTATATTTATATTATTATTTCATTTAAATAAAATATGAAATAAATAAACTACATTAATAGTGTGAACGTTCTTCATATGGGTGAGGGTGTTCATCATAGATCACTTATTACATCATCTAGAAGAAAACTGAGATCTTTCAAACAATATTCTTAATGAGAACTGTTCAAATGAAAAAATAAAAATACATTTTAATAGGGGATATAAAATTCCAATGAATGTGTAGATGAAATTTTAGAAAATAAGATTAAACATTGAGAAATACATATATATTTTCAGTATTATAGGCATTTTATCCCCATTGTCCATTCACAGAATTCAAGGGATTCCACCATATCAAACTATGAATATAATATGTCAAAAAACACATTATTATTCATAGGGTTTGCGAGGAAGAAGTTGATGGAGTGTCAAGAAACCCTCTACACAAGGTGTCCCCCTATTAGACTGGTAATGTTAGAGGAGATATAATGTCCCCCCGAGTCCTTCCTCCAGTAGGCCCTAGATTGGTGACTATCACCGAGGGAAATGTAAACACAAAAATGGGAGGCATTTCCCTTAAGAGAACTCATGTGTAGGAGTGAGATAAGACAGAAACCAAACATTTCCAAATCTAACATCAATTTAAAATAAAACCAAAGTAAGCATATGTAATTCATGAAAAACTACTAAAATTGAAATAGAAAACAACATGTACCAATGTAAAGTAAAAACAGTAATAACCAAAAGCCCGAACAGCTCCCCCAACCCCATGCTACATAAAAATATTTTTATCTCTATCCTACATCAAATGACCTAAAAATTATTTAAACATAGGTTCAGTAAAGCATTATACTTAGTAGGATCCTCCCCATAGCCTCTCATGCAATAGTAAAGAAAGCATGATAAAGCGTTGTGATCAACAAGTGAAACTAACTCGTCACTTAAATAAGTATACTATATTCCCACCATAAATATGGATACTATCACCAAGAATCACATATAATAGTATATAATATAATAAAGAATTTCAAGGGTAACCTGCTACTACTTCTCCCTGGTTTTACGCTTTACGCCAACATCGCATGTCCTATGACTCTCTATCCAAATGGCTTTCCCATCAAAACATGGGCGAAGCACCACAACATGCACCTTGTGCAAAAAAAACCACAACGTCCATGAAAGTAATGTAACTAGGTAGTTTTTGGCATCCACCATAGGTATAATGACACGTATCATACATCTGGCATTACACCTCAAGCCATTATATCCCATACACCGAGTAAGGATTCTCAATCCATCAAAGCCTATATACGTTACACATATAGTTTTCAATGGGAAACTATAATCAGAATATATGTGTGTGTATAACAAAAATCCATTACATCCATCAACACTCATATGTTGTAAAATAACAATTGTTCCCACCAGCACATGTAACTACAAAGAGAAGAGAGCAGAGAAAAATGGGGTAGTCACCCATCCATCCTCCCATGAGAATGTTGGGGAAATCAACCTATCAGGGATCAAAATCCATGGGGTGTTAGTTTCCCTAACTGACTGGGTGGAGTATCACATATAAACACAAAAATTATATAATATATAATAGCTCACAACCACACCATGGTCATAACATAGTTGTAGACTCAACTACCGCTAACATCTCTCAGACTCTCGGCTTCCACTTCTATGACGATGTACCCTATATGCAAACAACTATTTAAAGAGAATAATTAAATTCCTTCATTCCTTTTTTACCGGTTTCTCGTTATGTTCATTAATACATTAAATAATAATTAACTATGAAGAATTTCCACATTATATTTCATTAGTATCTAAACCAAATATCATTTTTCATTTAAATTGATACCTCAGCATTGCGTCCCAGTATGCTGCTACCTCATGGGTTAAAATAATTTATTTAATCTTTTATTAACAACATTATTACTCTCCAATATTCCTAGGCATTCTAGGAAAACATTACAAACTACAAAATACAAGGGGGTTCAGCATGGTGGGTATATGAACTGCCAGTCGAGTCCTTACCATCTATAGCAAGAGTATAGACCCATCCTCTCTTAGGAATCCAAATACAGAAAGCACATAGAATACCCCATGTGTCTTCACCCCTTCTGGAAAGAGGGTACAAAAACATGTTTCCTTGAGTAGTAGGCAATGTAAAGAAGATAGAAACCCTAAAAGAATCAGCATGCATCCAAACATTCACATCTATCCCAATTCATAATACCCAATTTCCTCCCTGATACCCACATGCATAAACTAATGCATCTCCCCAATCTAGGTGTCAACTGCTGTCATAGCCAATAGGCCTCACTGCACCCACATATCATAACATCTATCAATGCTCACATGACAACAAAATCAGAATGAAGACAAACATCATATCAAATGGGGTCTTCGCACTTAAACAATGCATCCAACCATCAAACACAATGATCTATCATATCTCCATGAAAAATGATTTTTGCCTTTACAATGAATAGGGTAACATAGAACCATATGATGTATTATCTTTTTTTAATCAAACAATTGGATCATTAATCCATCTATAAATAAATTTTTTATTATTTTTAGGTTCTAAATATGTGTAACCTAAACCATAAGATATCAAAAATAATTAAACATACTTACCGCATCCATTTGGTTAACATCAAATCATAACCAAAATAATAAGATTCATTTACATTCCTCTTAATCATTGGAAAATATTATTATCAATTAATTTCAGATTTATGTTCTTTAACAATTTCCATCAAGAACGAAAAGGTAAACCACGAAAGAATAAATATCACACTATCTAGATAAAAACATGATTCACTAGCATATGATAGATATCTGGTTATTTATTCAGTTCAAATAATTATTTTGTCAATTCCATTGGGATCTAGTGTTATAAATAATTAAAGATCTACATTTTCTTGTAATAGAAAAAGAAAAGAAATAAATCTCCATCCTCAAACTGTTATGGATGTTCTTTATACTAGAACGATTGACACAAAGAATTACGATCCCCCCCTGGGACAACTGTATCCACCCGAAGATGCAGAGATAGTACCACACCGGTCAACACCCAAAAACGTACATTAGGAACAAGGATATAGAATTCCATAAATAGGGAAAGGAGAAACCAAAGTAGTTGAACCCAAAAGAATGATGATATATCGTACATTATATTCAATATTGGTTGATAATGCTTTTTTCACCAAAAACAGAGGGTGCAGTTGCAGCAAGACTAAATTCAAGGGTAACCAATACAAGGAGGATTTTTTGGCCGAAAAACTCCCACGAGAAGGAAAGTATGGATTGAGATTCTCACACCTAAGAATAGTGAGGAAGACCATGGGAGAAATATATCTCATCACTTTAGATGATTTAATAGAGCAGAGGTTTAAGATGCACTAGATTTTCCATCAAAATTTTATCGCGATAAACCATGGGGATTGACCATGTAATGTCATCTTGAACTGTAGGAAAATTAATATACGAGTAATGAGATTTTATTCGGCCTTTAATCCCATAAAATAAGGACTAAATGTATTTTACATCAAATGAATCATCCAAGGGGATAAACTGTATGAATTAGAAACATTGTACACCGAACATGAACTTTGACAATGTGATGGATGAATCACCATTCAGGAATCCTCACTAGACTGGAAACACTATAGAACCTCAATGGTCTTGAAACCTCAATGGTCTTGAAACACTGTAAAACCATACTTGCCTGGAAGCCGCACTGGTATGGAAACAATTTAGAACCTCACTGGTCTAGAATTCTAACCGGTCTAGAAACACTAAAGAACCTCACTATTTGAGAAAACTCACCAGTCTAGAACATTTTAATAATCAAAATATGAAAAGGAAATAGTGGCTATTGTTTGAACGTCACCATTTTGGAAACACTGTTCATGAGTACGAAATTATGAAAAGAAAATAAGGGCTTCTATTGGAACCTCACTATTATTGAAACAACATTCATGAAATCAATATTTTTCAAAGGAAATATAGGTTTCTGTTGGAACCTCACCATTTTGGAATCACTATTCATGTACTTAAAATTTTGAAATGGAAATTGAGGAATCTATTGGATCCTCACCCTTATGAAAACACTAAACATAAACTCAAAATTTGGAAAAAGAAATTGAGGCTTCTATTGGAACATCAACATTCTAGAAATAATATTCGTGAACTCAAAATTTGGAAAATGAAATAGAAGATGTTGATGAATACTAACTATTCAGAAACACAGTTTATGAACTCAAAATTTGGCAATGGAAATAGAGCCTACTGTTTGAACCTCACAGTTCTGAAAAAACTGTTCATGAACTCAAACATTAAAAAGGAAATAGATGTTTCTTTTGGAACATCAACGTTCTGGAAACACTTTTCTTGATCAGGAAATTTGTAAAAGGAAATAGAGGATGATGTTGGAACCTCGCCATTCTAGAAACTCTGTTCATGAACTCTAATTTGGCATAGTGCTGGGAATAAGTCACATTGACATCACAGAACACCCCAAATACAAGATTTCAAAAAAGTAATGGGCTGAACAGGTCCGGGATATTACATTAGATACCTCTCAAGAAAATCTCATCCATAAGAATTCAAGACCCACCTAAAAGGGAAAAGAAATGGGGTCTGAACAATCACCCATCGAGATACCTCTCAGAAGATAGAAATCCACAATAATAAACCAAGAATACCATTTCATAATCACAAAAGGTCTAAAACCACAAAGCATATATTTTCATAATTTGAAAAGTGTTAAACATCCAATAAATCAAGGCACTATGCAAGTATCTGCGACTCTTGTTCTTAGGAACTCTCCTCTAGGCCACTGTGTCACCACAAGGCACAAACCAAGGGGATAGAACACCCACATAACTACTTCAATTTTTGTCTATTGATCTCCATAGGCCGCTCTTATAAATTCTCATCATTGTTAACATTGTTCACTCCTTAATCGATTATGTGAGAGTAATCATGAAGATAAGGACGGAGATATGAGCCATGAAAAAAATCTTCTATCAGACTAATCATAAATGGAAGTTCTACTAAATATTCCATGGTACCAACATGATCCAACACCTCAAAAGGCCCAATATATTGATGATAAATCTTACTCCCTGGAATAAAACAATTCTTCCCAGGAAGGGGAGTCACCTTCTGAAACATGTGATCCCCAACATCAAACTCCAAAGGTCGCCTCCTTTTATCGGTATATGATTTCTGACGAATCAACTAAACCATCTCTGTTGTATTCTACACATGTTCTGGTCTGAGAGTTGCTAACTCTCCGACCCCATTCTAGAACAATAGAGAACGAAATTTTTTTCAATAAATGGCATCAAACGATGCCATACCAATGGTGGAGTGAAAGAAATTGTTGTAAGACAACTCCACCATGGGTAAGTTCCTCATCCACAAGAATGCAAAGTATAGGAAAATATAGCCTAACATGTCTTCAAGATTCTATATAATCAACTCTGTATGACCATTCATCTGTGGATGAAAAGAATAGATAAGTCATAGCTGAAAACCAAAACCATGCTAGAGACTCTCTAGACAATAGAGTTAAATCATGCATCTCGATAAGAAATGATCATCCATGGGTCTCTATGGAGTATCACCACCTATTTCAGATAGTGCCTCAAAAAAATATATTGAGCATGACTTGATGATCAATATGAAGGGGGATGATTTTGTTAAATGATCCTCTAACACCAAAATAGTGTCATGTCATCCATGAGATCGAGGTGAATTAGTATAAAATTCCATTAAGATGTCCTCCCACTTCCACTAAGGAACATTTAACAGCTAGAGAATACCACCTGGAACACAGTGTTCGGCCTTCACCTTCTAGAAGACAAAACATCACGACACAAGCTCTGCAACCGCATGTTTTAGCCTAGGCCACCAAAATTGACTCCTCAATTCTTGGTACAACATTTTCATGGAAAGATGAAATAGTAATGGAAAACTATAGATCTCTCTAAGAACTGTCTCATTCATTTCCAAGGGAACAAATATCCATATGTGAGAAAACAGTTGGTGTTGTTCATCCTCAGACCAACTATCAGGGACCTCTCCACAAACAAATTGGTTTCTTCAGACCTCCACCTCTAGATCCCCCAAATGGAACTCTAACACATGTTGCACCAAATATGACTAAACCATTATCTGAAAATGACAACCTCTACCCTTAACATCTCTGATATTGAGATTTAATGCTAACACTTCATCCTTTACTCTACATGAATCACCAAATTCACACACTGCATTACAATGGGACTTCTGGAACATCGCATCATCTACCCCATTTCCCTTTCTAGGTGTATACAATATTTCAATATAATATTAATGTCTGAAATCCATCCAACAATGCTACCGTAAGGTCATGTCACACTAGGAGAAAACATACCATACACTCTTATGATCGGTGAAAACCAAAAGGCGGTAGCCAAAGAGGTAATGTCACAATAATGATAGAGAAAACACCATGACTGCTAACTCAAGATCATGGATGGAATAGTAACGTTCATTGGGATTCAACTACAGAGACCCATAAGAAATAGCTGATCTCTACTACATCAGAACACATCCTAACCCCAGATGTGAAGCATCACAAAAAAGATCAAATTCAACTACCTCTTCTAGAAGACAAAGAACCGGAGCACCATCTAACTTATCCTTTAGATACCCGAATTCTTCCTGACATTGATTAGTCCACATAAATTCCTGATCGTTCCTGATTAAGGTTGTTAGAAGAGTTTCAATCCATGAGAAATCATCTACGAACGTCCTATAGTATCCTACAAGACCAAGGAAATTTCACACATCTTCCACAATCTTGGGGGCTACCCAATACACAACTACTTCTATCATTGATGGATCCACAGATACACTCTGTTGGGAGACGACGTGCCCCAAGAAAGGGAGTTCTCAAGCCAAAAAAAACACACTTTGACAACATCCCAAATAGATAATATTGACGAACTCCCATTACTTTGTGTAGATGCTCAGCGTGCTCCTCCTTAGACATGGAGTAAACAAGGATGTTCTCGATTAAAACCACCACGAACTTATCTAGTAACCTAGGGGAAACCTCATTATTTAATACCATGAACACAACTGGAGAATTCGTTACATCTAACAACATTAAAATGAACTCGTAATTCCCATGACGACAATGGAAATCAGTATTTGCAATATCATTATCCTTCACACACATCTGATGACATACTAACCACACGTCGATCATTAAGAACCAAATTTCACCATTCAGTCGATCGAAAAATTCATCAATTCATGGAAGAAGATATTGATTCTTCTCGTTCACTTTTTTATGCGAAGATAATCAATACACAACCACAAACTGCCTTCATCCTTATTCTTGATAAAAACTAGTACACCCCTTAGTGACACACTCTGTGAACAAAACAACACTATAACATATAAACAAATCATATACATATCACTCTTTAATAAGAAGGGGCCATAATATATGGATAAATAGTTATAGAAGATGCTCCTGGTTATAGCTCGATTGCAAATACGATCTCTCATCGAGGGGGTAATAATACAACCTCTTTGGGAAATACATCAAGGTACTGTTCTTTGACACTAGAAAATACAAACATATGAACCTTTTAAGAACATAGTATCAGCTTAGATATCAAGGATGTCAAGGATGGAACATTCCTCTTATCAATAAGAGGGGCACGATCTCCATCAAACACCCCAGGCTCTCTATCTGCATCGATGAACACATCCTTCATTCAGAAACAATTCACGATAGCATACACTGAGTACAACCAGTACATGCTAATGATGAAATCATATGGTTGTATCTGTAAACATATGAAATCTCCCCAAGAGTGATATTACCCCAGCACTAGCTCACAGTCTCAACATACTTCAAGCAAGTCATCTCGGCCTCTAACTAGCATAGTAAATTCCAACGGCATTGGATGACTCTCAACCAAAATTACCAAATAATTGACAAAGGAATGTTATACGAAGGAGTTTGTTTCTCTTAAATCAAAAAAGGCATACACAAAAGTATTAAATAAACATATGGTACCTCAAAAGTCGTCTAGCTCACCTGGAGTTAGCAACACTAAAGCATGAAGCTAACAACGACCTCCTTCATGGACTATATGACCCTAATGAATAACACCACCATAGTTGTACTCTACTCTATAAGGATGGGGAGAAACACTTGTTCTTCCTCTACCTGCCCCATCTGCTCTCTGCAGACCCAACACTGCTGCCACATACTATTGTTGCCTCGACTACAACATCCTTAATGGAGGAACCTAGGGAGGAACACCTGGTGCACGATGACTGCTCTGAATGGTCAGGCACTCTATGTTATGATGACCTCACCCTCCACAAAAATAAAACAAGTTCCTTGTTCCTTGGTATAGGCCTGAGATCCACTGCCCCTAGAGAAACCAGATGCTAAGGGCTGCTACATACCCCCAGTTGAACGGAAACTCTTTTTCCATGAAATTTGGGAAACCTGGACCACATCTATACTTCATGAGGAATCATGATGACTCCCCAATCGTGATGATTTAGTTATAGAAAATGTCCTCTTGACAACCTCTACCCTCACAAACACCCCAGGATATGTCTTTAGCATAAGTGGGGCGACCTGGGGCTAGATCTACGGATCCAAAGATGCCTATAAATTTCTCAATCTGGACTCCTCATCTATCAATTGGTTCTCAGTATATCCTAAATGGTTTCTGAAATGCATTCCAAACTCTCACACACTGGAGTTCTCCTATTAAAGGGTAAAAAGGTCATGGTGACTAGATGACTTCATGGTCGAATGAAGGAACATGACTCTAAAATTTTCTCAAAACTCCTCCCATGAGATCTCCAACTCCTCGTGATCCTCAAGGAACACAAAACACGACTGCCTTGCTACTCCAGGAAGCATAGTCACAACTAAGGACACCCAATGCTCCTTTCGAGTATGGATCAAACTAAAGCCTTTATGGACCTCCTTCAACAAGCCTTCAATGATTGAATCTGAAATGGAGACATTTTACTTCTGAAAACTCTGGAACTGGATCTCTCGGAGTGTGCTCCTCTGTGTGTCGTCGTTGTCAACCTCTAACATGCATCAATATACTAGCATATCCTCCTGGACAACTTCTTCACAAACCTAACGAGAACGTCGACCCTGATCCATACCTGATAATAACAAATAGTTTTAGCTCTTAATCCTAGAATATGGAAGACTCAAAACTAATTAATAAGTTGTTTTCTTTTATTTATTTTTTAACCTATCAAAAGTTTTACCCTTCAAACACATCCAAAAAGATGAATAATTCATTATCTATTATGATGTATGTACCCTGAAACTAGTTTCACCTCATTTAGTAGGAATTACAAACATAATGGTTCATCCATCATATCATAAGGTTCCATAAAAACCTATTTCATAGCTGGTATCTAGTGTTTACACCACATTCTAAACATGAATCACAATGTTGTCCTACTAACCTATGAAACTGCACCTATGCCTAACACCAAACTCCATCATATCCCTCAACTGGACCTCTAATACCACTCTTTCACAACCCCCTATCTACAGGGTGTACCCATCCTAGTCTAGACATGTGATAAAAGAAATAATGAACCCTGATTCCTGACTCCAGTAGGCCCCAATATGGATACTATCACCAAGGGTAATGTGAACACAAAAATGGGTGGCACTATCCTCTATGTGAGAACATGTAAAAGAGAGAGATAAGATAGAAACAAACTGACTCCAACTTAGGTGACAATATAAAATAAAACCCATGTACATATTTTTAATGTCATGCGAAACTACTACAACTAAAAGAGAAAAACTACAAGTACCAAAGGAATGTACAAAATAACAGCAAGCACAACCCTGAACAGCACCAGCAACCCCATGCCAGTGAAAAATATGAGGATCTCTAACCGACTCCAAGTGACTGGAAAAACAGTTTATATATACATAGTGAGAGTATAAAGTTATACTTAGTAGGATATTCCCCATATCCCCTCATGAAAAAGTAATGAAAGCATTCTAAATCAAAATGAACAACAAGTGAAACTAAGTCATCACTATAATAGATATACTATGTTCCCATCCTCCCCATGGATTCTCTCACCACCCACCACATACATGAGTATATAATATAATATTGAATATCAAGGGTAACCCACTTATAATTCCCAACTGTTTTTCCGCTTTTCCCCAACGTTGAGTTTCCTAAGCATGTCACTCCAAAAAGGCCTACCTGAAGACAACTGGGTGAAGCAAAAGAAAATGAACATCGTGAAACAAAACCACCAAATCCACATATGAAAAGTAACCAGGTAGTTTCTGGGAGCCACCACTGCTCTGATAATGTTTATCATACATCAGTGATTATACCTCAATCCATTACAACCCATACACCGAGTAAGGATCCTCAAGACATCACATCCTATACATGATACAGATTTAGTATTCTATAAAAAACTATATCCAGAATAAATGTCTATGAATAACCACAATCCATTACAGCCCTTTAAAAAATATATGTGAAAAACTAACTGATGTGGTAACCAGCACAAGTAACTAACTACAGAACAGACCGGGGTTAATGGGAATAGTTAGCCATCTATCCTCCCACCAGAATGTTGGGGAAAACACCACCCAGGACTCAGAATCCATGTGGTCTCAGTTTCCCTAACTGACATGTAGGAGTAGCATATATAAAAACAAAATGAACAGAATATACTATAGCTCACAACCACATTATAGGAATAACCTAGTTTAAACTCAACTATAGCTAAAATCTCTCGGACTCTTGGTTGTGACATCTAAGAATAGGTATCCAATAATAACAATACCATTTAAAGAGATTTATTACATTCCATTATTCCATTTTTATCAATTTCAATTTACCTTCTTTAATTCTTCAAACAAAAAATAACTATTAGAAATTTCAAAATTACATTTCATTAGAACCACTCTTAAATTCAACTATTCATTTAAACTGAGACCTCATCACTGCGTCACAGTAAGCTCCAACACCGTGGGTTATCATCATTTATTAAATCATTTATTAACAACATTTTTAAACTCCCATATTCCCATGCATTCAAGAGATACATTCTAAGCTACTAAACACAAGGGGGATCGACACTGCGAGTTGATGAATTACTTGTACAGTCTTTTCCGCCTATAGAAAGTGAGTAGACCAATCCTCCCTCAAGAAGATGAAAATGAAAATCATGTGTCATACCCCATGCATCATAACACCTTTTGGAAGGACGGCAAGCAAACCAGCTTCCATGAGCAATTAGGAACGTAAACAAGATAAACAACCAACAAGAATTATCAAGAATCCAAACATTAATATCCAACCAATTTCATCATACTCGGGGTCCTGCATAACAACCACATTAATAAACTGATGCATCTCCCAACTCTAGGAGTCCACATATTCAATAGCCAATAGGCCTCCCTACACCCACATATCACAACAGCCTTCCAGGGTCCCATCAAAACACAAGAAGTAGGATACAAACATTATATCAATTGGTCTCATGGACCATAAACAAGGCATCAAACATTCAAAAAAAGGAGCTCTCATAGCTACAAGAATAAGTCTCTTGGACTTTATAAGAAAGAGGGTAACTTAGAACCTTATGAGGTATTAACTTTTTTTATCAAACAGCCAGTTCAATAATCTATATAAAATTATACAATTTATTTTTTGTAGGTTCCAACTATGGGTAACCTAAACAATAAGCTATCAAAAATAATTAAACATGATTACAACATCCATTTAATTAAAAACATATCACAACGACATCAATTAGATTCATTTACATGTCTCTTCATATTTATCCAAAATTATTATCAATTAATATTGGCTTTACATACATTAATAATATTCATCATGAAAAGAAATCATAACAAAGAAATCATCGTTATCACAGTATCTATAAAAAACAAGAGGCAATAACATACAATAAATATCAATTTATTTATTCAGAACAAATAATTATTATGAGAATTCAATTGTGATATATTGGTCACAAACATTCTAACCATAAATTTTCACATAAATGGAAAGAGAAGTAATTAATCCCCTTCCTCAAAGAGTTTTTAATTTTTTTTATATGAGAACGGGCCACAAAACTGAATATTATATCCTCCCCTATGAAAACTGTATCCACCTGAGGATGCAGAGACACCAATATAATAGTAAACACCCATTAAAATCCCATTAGGAACATAAAGTTAGCATTCCATAAAATAGGAAATGAGTGATAGAAGGATATGAACCCAAAATAATGATGTTAGATCATACCTTATATCAAAGATTGATCAATACTGCTTGGGTGAACTAAAAAAAGTCAGTGCACTTCCAGCAAGAAGAAATTCAAGGGGAACTAATCCAAGGATGAATGAGTGACCACACATCTCTTATACGAAGGAATGAAAGGTATGATTATTTCACACCTTAGAGGAAGTAGGAAGAACAAGGGATGAAGATATCTGATCTATTTAGAATATTTAACAGAGATGTGGTTTAAGATATGTTGGAATTTAAATAAAAAGATGATTAAACTAAAACAACTGGTTTGACCAAGTAAATGAATCCAAAGACATAAGAAAATTAATAAAGGAGATAATGGATTTGAATCATCCTTAAATATCCTAAAAAATGATCAAAGTTCCTTTTACGTAAAAGTTAATGTCAAAGGGGTGAAACTGTTGGAAGCTGGAATTATTGTACACTAAACATGAATTTTGACAACGAGTAGGATGACTCACCATTCTAAAACCCTCACTAGTGTGGAAACACTACAGAACCACACTATTCTGGATATCTCAGCGGTCTAGAAAAACTATAGAACCTCACTGGTGTAAAACATTAGTGGTGTGGTTTCATTGTAGAACATCACTAATATGGAAACCTCACCGGTCTAGAGACACTGTAGAAATAAAAATTTGGAAAAGGAAATGGGGGATGCTTTCGGAACCTCACCGTTATAAAAAACTAACCATGAGCTCGAAATATTCTAAAAGAAGTAGAGGATGGTGTTGGAACCTCACCATTAATGAAATAATATTCATTAACTAAAAAATTAGCAAAGGAAATAAAGGCTACAATTGGAACCTCACCAATCTGGAAACATTGTTCAGGAACTCAAAATTTGGAAAAGGAAATATATGCTACTGTTAGAACCTCACGGTTCTAGAAACACTTTTCATGAACTCAAAATTTAGAAATGTAAATAGATACTACTATTAGAACCTCCCCATTTTGGAAACACTATTCATGAACTCGAAATTTGGAAAAGGAAATTGAGGCTGATGTTTGAACCTCACCATTCTGGAAACAATATTCATGAACTAAAAATTTGACAAAGGAAATGCAGGCTTCTATTGAAACCTCACAGTTCTGGAAACATAGTTTATCAACATGAAATTTGGAAAAAGAAAATAGAGGCTATTGTTGGATCCTCACTATTCTAGAAACACTATTCATGCAGTCAAAATTTTGAAAAAGAAACATAGGTTATTGTTGGAACCACGCCATTCTAGAAACACTATTCACGAACTCGAATTTTTGAAAAATATTAGGAATAAGTCACCTTTACCTCCTAGAACACCTCAAAAATAGGATTTCAGAAATATAATGGACCGAATAGATTCTGGGAATTAAAAGGGGTTGTAGGATCAGACAGTTCATGGTATTTCTAGACCCACTGAATAATTCATGTCCACACTACGTCACATTGGACCACATCGTAGGGTCCTAAAAAATAAGAAGTCCACGAGGGAGTATTGGGAGAAAACTCCACATCCTCCATAGTTAATATAAATTTGACATCCTATGATATATCTTATTACATGGGATTTTGGATCCATAACATATCCCTACGAACTGTTATAAAAGAAAACACTTCCACAAAATGGATCAAGCTACATCTTTTAGCCCCTGACACTGCTACCATTATAATGAAAGAATAATTTTAATTATATAATGCCACAACATCCTCCCCATGACACAAATATGAAGAAAAAATGATTTATCATAATTTCTTCTCCCAGTCATCCATTCTTAGTAAAATGTTTTCAATATGCCACAACCACCAGCACTACAAAATAATGTATCTTTCATTGTCGTAGTCATTCTAATTTTTTTCATTACCACCCATCATTTCCCCCAAAACCCATAACAAACACTTTTACATCCCCGAGATGCCTCCAACATATTGAAATAACAATGAAATGATATTATATTAAATTGTCCCTTAAATTTATTATATCACATCATCCCCATAAATTTACCATTTCATAATTTTATTTAGATTTTTTTCAAAAAAAATTCAATATATGACTAATTTTACATCAACCATTATGGAACTTCAAATTCATATAAACATCTCCTAGTAATTTTGATGAATTAGATTGTGGGATAACTTCGTCCAAACTCAATTTTGTTAATCAATATCATTATTTGAATAATAATATTAATAAAATTAGATATATTATATTAGGTTATAATAATTTTAATTGAATTCATTTCTCTATTATTAAATAGGTTATTAAAATATTAAACTAAATGCGTAAAAATATATTATCCAATGAAATTATATGAAGAGGGATGGTTTAATAATTTATTTTGAAAATTTGATATGTAATTTCATTTAATTTATCATTGTAATTTTGTAATTTCATATATTTACTATTTTCCTCTTTCAACTCCACGTAAAAGTTTTCCCAATGGGCCACCATTTTTTCAAAATATTTCTCACATTTACTTGCATCATCCATTATCAATGAATCCAAATTTTGGATTCTTATCCATCTTCCATCACCTCATATTTTTGACATGCGTCGTAGATAGGATTCTACTCCTTCATAACATAGGACATCATAAGGCTTATCTATTTACAGATGAAACCCTCCATGTCCCTTTATAAATTTACATGAAATCTCATCCAATGATCCTTTTAATTATGATGAAAGTGAAACATCATTTTTCTAGGATGGATTCCATAGTACACGATTATTCAACTAACACCATTACTGTTTCTATAAACATCCATAGGTGGATTATAGTGTAACACATTTCATTGAATCACCCATCTATTTATGAGTGTTATGATTTCATCATTTCCACAGGTCTATCTACTAACCCTCCACGTGGGTTGATTTATTATGATTATCCTTCAACTAGGGATTGTTTTTTAATGTTCTTAGACTTGTTGGAGTTTCATCCATGTTTTGATTCCCTGATTCTAGGATCATATTATAACAATCCTCCTCTTTGACATTCTCCTTCATTATTTTGAATTCTCGTGGAATTTATGATCATTAAGAAGATAGATTTCATTATTATATAGTATCACCTCGAAAATATTTCATTCAACATAGTTTTTAAACATAATGAATATCCCAATAGGATATCTGAAATTAATCTTCGGATGACCATCCGAGACTTCATGAATGGATATCCCTTACACAGTAAAATTTCAATTTATTGGAAATGATGTATTTTAGGGGATGATATTAATGCTTATGAACATTATACCATTATTGATTTTTGAAATGTTTATCATTTTTAAATATTATAGCTTTTTATTACATTAGTGATGCTTTGTTATGGGAGGAATTGATGTTTGAGTTAGTCTCATTCAATATAATAACACTTTCCTAGTACATTAGAGGTGACATTAATTCCATTTTAAAATCATTAGAAATAATGGGGATGGAAGTCCTAGAAAAAATTAAATAAGTATCTTTGTGTCTTTTTTTCTAATTCATTTCTAACATATAAAATATATAGAAGTAAAAAATACTATTTTTCAATCAACCATAATGGGAGTAGGACAATGAGGTTTCATCTAGAAATGTGTTTTTCTATTTTTTGTCTCTATAAAATTACCCTCATTCTATAGTTTCACATCAATAAATGGATTTAAATGACTACTCTATGATCCACATCATTTTAGATCCACAATGAAATGGGTTTTGGAGCATCTTATTCTCCAATCATTGGAACATTGATCCAAGAACCCTAATGGAGTTGTGGGCATCCTAGGACAAACCCACACATAATAGCTCATGGGTTATCCTACATAAAAATAATATATTTTTGAAATTTTACTTTTTATTTTGGAATAATAATTAGTATTCTCACTTGAAAGACATCTCCACTCTCTCAAACGATATATATCATTATGAGTTATTGAATGAAGAAGGATAAAGTGATGATATTTTGGATATTCTCACTCGCAAGAAGAACTAACATTCAGTTATTTTTTTAGAAAATTAGGGGAACGTGTGAAATTAGTCAATTGTCACAAGTCATATGGAGGGTGACTAAAATACATCACACATTTATTCTTGCATCTAGGAAAATATTAACCTTACAATCCTAAATATTTTCATGGAGAATGAAAACTAAACGAAATCAATATGTTTTTGTTGGAATAGTTGAGGTGTTTTTATTTCATCAAGTTAACATTAATAATTTTATGATTATTTGGTTTCAAGAGTCCATTTTTTTATGTTATTCCATATATAGTGAAAAATCAAAACAATAACAAGCTGGGTGGTTTTACTCAAGAATAAATAGTTTCAAAGGCTATAAAACAACTCAATCAAGATAGATACACTAGGGCATATGGTTTCCGCGGCTCTTTAATAGTGGCTTTAAGGGATCTGGTGAATGATGATATCATAGATACTATTAATGATTTATTCCATGGAGGAGGTATACATGATGTGGAATGTTCCACAACCATGGTTGTTATCCAAATTGTGATGAAACCATAATCTTTCAATCTATACTATACCAATAGTATTTAAAATTTTAATTCATATGTTTTATCGAATTCAAAATAGAAATATTTCTATACTTATACCATCTCGAATTTCTAAGGAGTAGACAAGATTAATTAGAGGACATTCTGTTTACGGTGGAATTAGAATTTCTCATGAGGTGATAGGAGAAATAAATTCAAATACTCTATTATCCAATATGATTAGTAATGTGGATATGAATAACTCATTTGAAATATTATAATGTTATTTAATTATCATGGTTATGGACAACACAATATTCTCTATGTTGGTTTCTTATTTTTTTAGATTCTATAGCTCTATCTGGATTTCTATCTCTTCTAGGGTAAGTAATTATTGAATCCTGAATTAAGTCAGAGGGATAGGGTAAGGGGAGTCAATGTTACACAGAGATTGTTTTTTTATAGGACTGTATTATGATATATTTAGATCAAATACTATTTAATGTAGATATATATCCTTTTTGTGATAGGGTATGTTTTATTGGATTTACAAACACATAGTTTTAGATGATTTTTATAAATGAATTGAAACATGAGTTTAATTTGTGTATTCAATAGAGTCATGGAGGAATATTTTATATGAAGTAGATATACTTTTAACCAAGATAAGAGTTGATTC
This sequence comes from Viscum album, assembly GCA_963277665.1. Lineage (NCBI taxonomy): Eukaryota > Viridiplantae > Streptophyta > Magnoliopsida > Santalales > Viscaceae > Viscum > Viscum album. The sequence goes on along the minus strand of OY728156.1, from coordinate 1,796,272,008 downwards.
ATCATATATTTCTACTATTTCATGAGGTTCATTAAGTGGATTCAAGAATATTTGGAAATCCATAGAATGATAATACGCCAGAAATATATAGGATCTCTTATATCACCCAGTAGGATCTGTAGTAAATACTTTTATAGAATCAATGAAATGATATTAATCCACATTAATAAGTAGAATATAATATTCCCTCATTTGGTGGTACAATCACACTAGTAAACATGGTTTTAACACACATTAGAATAAATTTTATTCCAGTACATAGAGTATCTATGTTAGTTATATGATACATTGATAAGATAATGTTGCCTTTCATTTGGGATTATCCCTCTGAACTTATGTATCATTAGGATTCAATTTTTATATTTTTAATGTCTTGTGAGGAAGGTGGAATAAATCTATGTGATGTCGATATTATAATAAACATCCAACTAGTTACACTGGCTTGGGAAGCAGTTGATGCTCATGAAATTTGATTATTCCTAATTAAAATGATATTTAGTAAAGAATTTGGTCAATCAAAAGGGAGGGACAATAGAGTTTGGATTTCCATTCAAATGATTATCCTGTCCATTTTGAAAAACTCCCATCGGATCATTGGATGTAGTAGATAAAATTTTTTATGATAATTTTGCAGGTCAATTGATTAGTTTCATGGTTTAACGAATTTCTGTCATATCATTTATATCTGCAAGAAAAAGACCAAGGATACCCTCAATCCTATCTCCCAGACTGATCTGTCACATACCTGATTATCATTCTAGTTCCTCGTGGGATGTTGACAAGCACCCGGGAATCAAATAACAAACCACAAGGAACATTTTCTCCCATACTTAATGAAAACAGGGAATATATATATATATATATAAAGGATTCAGAAGATTTAGTAGAAGAGGAATGAAATATATTTTCAATAAGATTGAAATATAGGGAAACCAATCAACTATATAATTATCCAAAAACTCCAACCGACATGTCCTGTTGAAGAGGATCTAAAACCAAATAGTTACTCCATATGATGGAATAGATGAACTCTCACCATATCACCACTAACTACCCATCCCAGTTGCCAAGATAACTCACCACCTCACTGAAACGACTTGACATCTGATGCAATGGAAGATATACAAGGGTATAATCACCAATTAACTAGTTTGTAGGGTTTGATATCAGAGTCTCAATAGGCTCCCACCTAGGTGTTCCATAACATGTATCTATATGAAAATTCTGTTATTACCATTTTAAATAAATCATTGTATTATTTATAGAAATTTAGTTTAACAAAAAACATATTAAAAATATCATTTTTCAATATTCTAAAAAATAGGTACATCAATTTCATAGCACATTTTTCCATATTATGTTTCACAAAAATATACATACATATCAAATATAACTATGAAATCCATTAAATACAAAAAAATAGCATCACATGTATCTTCACTAAGGATCACTACAGGTCATATTAGAATTCTACTCGTAACAAAATAAATCAGGCTCAAAATATAGTTCCTTGAACACATGTTTAAGAATAAGTGGATTAACCCAGGTGTAAAACCATCTACAACGTCAATATACATACCATTGAATAGTGGGCATAGTAAATAAAGGAAGGCATCATAAGAAAACCACCAAATAATCATAAAATATGGATGATGTCTTCATGATAATCCTTCCACCTATGTACCTAATGTAAATCATGTGCTCATTTTCACAAATCCATTTCAATTCCATGAAAATATCACTTCAAATTCCAATTATCAAAAATAAGGTAAAACAAAATTTTATTTAAATACTATTCTCAACATGTTAAATAAACATTCATGAAAATTCCATATGTAAATATTCTTTTAAAATATGATATATCAAACTTATCTACAAAGGCTTGAGATAGAACCAACCACCTCAATACTCATGTGGAACACACTAACAGCAGGATCCACTATCAAAAAAACCCAATGATATTGATGATGGACCTATGATCAAATCCACACATCTTGGGATTTCGATAATTTAATAAATAGGTTAGGTGGAGAGGAGGAAACACCACATACCTCATTGAAAAATTCCCTCCAAACTCTAGATAAAAAAGGAATGGACCCTAAAATGAGACCACAAATTATCTCTTGGAAGAAAAAAAAGAAGAAACACCAAACGAAGATAAATTGATCCTATAATAGAAACCATATGTGATATTGTGATAAACATAAATGAATAAGAATAATGGCTACATTCTCAGAGAGACACACCTCAACTGCAACAGATATTGAACACTGATCAAATCATTCTATAAATAGAAGAGTATATCAAAATCAGTAGATAGATTCTATGGGTATAGGGTAAGAGTGTATAGGGAAAAATAAAAAACAAAAAAATATGCATGCATGTGGTAAAAACTATTTTCAGGCCGTTATACCACATATAATCATGTTACACGACATGTAAACGCCATGGTCTCAATTTAATTGAAAAATGAATTTCCTCAGATTAAGTGTACCTTATATAAAGAACTCCATACATGAAACAACTCTTCATGATATATACAATTTCACAACATGAAGAACATTCCGAACATGAATTTACCAACCAATACATTTCATGTAATCTAGTTACATGGAATAAAATCATCCTATATCATAAATAATTATCTGGTTAATGTTTAGACTCCAACAATCCAATGAATCCACAATCACATGTATCCTCCGAATTTATTATTGTCCATATACAGACAAGATAAAATGGGAATCCAAAATGATTTTAGGAATATACCTGAAAAATCAGTAATGAGATGTTATAAATTCCCCACTGTAAAGACATTTCATCCCCATTAGGTCATGCGAAAGATGTAATCTGTAGAAAAAAGGAATCTCTTACATCTTCATAAATGATTCATATTCCCAAATATCATTAGTATCTAATCATTATTACCATAAAACATTGACCAAAAATTTTAATGCCCATGCATGAACATCAATTTAGAGACAATTATCTCAACTAGTTTCACGAAAATAGAAATATATGGCTCACACTAAATTTCATCACAACTAAGAATTTTAGTGGAATCAGGGGGATTCTTCTTGAGTTGAGAAATGTGGAAAAAATCAAGAATAGTTTCTCACAAAATCCACAATGACAACAGATAAGTATCATTCCTGAGATGCTTAGTGACATCAAATAGTCAAACGTATCTCCAAGCAAGCATTCATTATTTTTTGAGCCGATGGTGACCCAACTAAGGGGAAACATTCAAGAAAACCTTGTCACCAATATAAAACTCCAAAGGGATTGATCAGAATATTTTTTATTTAAACTCTAGGATATTACCAGATTCTGATGTACATCCCAAATCATCAGTGACGTATCATGGACTATTCTTATCCAAACTAAATATACATCTCCCACCTCAACCGAAAATAGGTTCTCTACATGGGTGACCAAAAATTTTCTAAAAGGGATACATTCTTATTGAAGACTAATAACTATTTTTATAGAAAACATCAACCTGCCCAATATGGTTATCCCATGGCCCACTAAATTATAAGACACTGGAAAGATGCATATATTCCATGATCTTAATAACACTCTTCATCTGACTATCTGTGGATGATAAGTTATTGTCAACATGACCTGATAACCTATTACCTCATAAAGACTCCACCAAACCCTCTAAATAAAAATAGTATCCCAATATGAATCAATAGATGAAGAACTCACATGTATTCTCACAATCTCATACACATAAATCGTACCCATATCTTCAATGTTATTAGTATAATTGATCAGATTGAAGTGACAAGACTTCACCAATTGATCAAAAACTACCTTGATATCATTCTTCCTTGAGAGATTCCTAGGTAATCCAAAAAAACCTCATTGATACCTCAACCCATTTCAATTTTCACACAGATTTTGGATGATGTAAACAAGAGTGTTTCATGTTCTATGCCATTATCTATTGATATATTTAAAAATGATAAACATAATACCCAATGTCACGATACATACCCAACTAAAAAAATAATCAGTACATGTCATTATAACTCTATATAGTGCCTTGCTGAATGAGAATGATGAGAAGTGTTAATTAAGAAAGATTAAATTGTCACATATCCAAGGATGAAATCCCTATTCCCATTGTAGATAATACCATCTAATGAAAGAGACGATGAAGAAACTCTCTTCCCACCAAAAAGGATTTATCAAATTTTTCTAAAATCATTGTCCTACTACTAACAATTCAAATTAGACTCAAGGAGAGATTATGTTAATTGAAATTATATAAGAATTATACCTAAATAATTATCATTATCATTACAGTGGAAATAATGAAAAATCCTTAAAAGGATCCATGCCTTCCTCAATTCCAGAACAGTCTACGATGGTACCTTCCAACAATGTGAATCTGAATTTACATTTCCCATGCTCAGGGTGTAAGTGATACTAATTTCAAACATAAAAATGTTTTCTACCCATCACCTATATAATATATTATTGTCCTTATATAGTCATATATAACTCAAAAAAATATCATAGGATACTTTGTACCCCTCCCCTAAATGATATTGCATCCATCATTTGAGTGCATACAAAATGGGGAGAAGATGTTAATCCTTATTGGGGATATTCTTATAATGTGGCCAAAGCTGAATAGATCCATAAGACATCACATGGTCATCATTCATAAAGACACATCCAAAAACAAAACCATAAGGATCAGAAAACTCTATATATCCTTTACCGAGCTCAAGTAGGATTATAATAGGAGCTGATGTTATAATTTATATCAAATCATCAATATAAGACTGACACTTTTCATACCATGTGAATTTCACTGATTTCCTAGTATGATTAGTCAATGTTGACACCACCTTAGGAAAATTCTTAATAAACTGTTGGTATTATCCGGACAACTGATCAATATCTGTATCTCGATGAAATTTTTTGGTTCCTTCCATGATCACACATCCATCAACTTCTCAGGTTTTACTCATAAGTCATGTTCAAAAATGTGGTTCCCTATAAACTTCACATCAAGATTCCAAAAAATTCATTTGGAAATCATTCCACACAAAAAGAGTCTTCACAATATTTCCAGAACCAATTATGATGGTGCTTGTGATCACTCCCAGATTTCAAAAAAACATAACATCATCCACGAACAGTACGAAAAATGCTGGACACGTCGATAAAATCTCTGATTAACCAATTTCATAAAAACAACATTAATTTTATTTAGACCAAAAGGAATTAGAATATATTCATAATGTCCAAAACTAATATTTAAATCTCTCTCCGGTTTATCAGACTATCAGACAGTGATCTGATGATTATGAAAACAATGATCAATCATGGAATACAAATTTTACCATATTATTCAATAAAATAAGTCATCCAAATGTGGAAAAGGGTATTTGTTCTTATGAATTACATGGTTCAACTTGTGATAGTTCATAAATAACTAAAGTGAACCATATGCCTTATTGGAAAGGAGAATACGGAAACACAATATGTAATTCAAGGGAAAATGATACACTTTTATTATAAGTTATCTAACATAATCTATAACACTTTAACCTTCGTAAGTTCCATACTGTAATAGGTTATCAATATCAGCTTTTTACACAGCACACGGACAATCGTAAGATCATCATATCTCTCTATATAGAGGAATACTGGATATCTCATCTTGGAAAATGTATTAAATGAACAGAATGTCAATGATAAGATCAATAAAAAAAGAAAATTTATTAGCCTCAATAACAACAATAGAGAACAAACTCTTGATCTTCAGGTAGGAAGGTCATACATGACTAGACCTCAGGTCTCAGTCCCCCTAAATCACATGAGAGCTGGCATACGTGGAAAGTAACTAGAAAAATTTATAGCAATCAACCTTATCTCATTTAGTGAAAAACTGGTACATACTGATGATGAATTCAAATATATCAATATTGAGAATGAAAAAAAAATACATGATCAATTTTTTGATGGCTATCGTTAATAAACAAGATGGACATTGGAGCCCATGGACTTTCCCTTTACCAAGAGGTGTCACTAAATCCATAAGTAGGGAATATAATTTCTTGGATGTTTTATAATATCAAAAAACGGTTCATATCTAAAAGAGTGGGAGGAATCCATTTCCAACAATGTATTTCCTAATGAATATGAAATAATTATATTACATATCACTATTTTCAAACATACATCGACTTTTTTGGGACACTATTACACTATATGAAAATTCCTATCCTAAGGAATATGGTTGGTTCCTATAGTCCTTATTGGTTTTGACTGCATGACCATAGCCTTTGGAACTGACGATTCGTGACCATAATGTGATATATTCATATCATGAACGAATTAATGCAAGCGACCAATGAATCCATAGTTGTTTCACGCATTCCAAGGAATATGACAAGAAATCCTTCTGTGTTATCGCATTCCATAATGATAGACACATAGAGGCACATTTCAATCTATAAATGACAGTTCAGAGAAAAATTTCTTCTGAGACCCACCTCCACCAGTTCTATTATGATCCATCAACTTCCTCTTTTCCCCAAAAATTCCACTGAATATTCCCCTAGGGATAGAAAACGGATGAAAAAACAAATAATTACATCCATATACATCGCTTCCGTCATATACTTGTCTACCATATATGCATATGAAGAATGTTTCAACATAAATACATGTAATATGATATATAACTGGATACCATGGTGCTACTTCTAAGACTTCTATTGTTTTTAATTCACCATATCAAAAGTAAAATAAATATTCATAGAGAAATGATTGGTATAAATTTAAACTAAATTCTCTTCATATAGAAAATTTAGGAACCCCAGAGACATTTCCAACATCCCGGACTCCCGAAAAAACTGAATGTTGAATAGGGGATTTAAAACCTTCAAATATTCGTCACATGTTTCTGTCTTCCTAATCCATAAAATCCCGCAATAGCATACCTAAACCACTGATCCGATGTGATTCACACATTATCCTATTATTCTATGGTTATTTTAGAAAATTAATGATATGCTCGATATAATTAATCAAGTCATCTTCCTCTGGAGGTTCATTCATTTCTTTTATAGATGTAGGATTCTCACATTGGAATTTCTTTGATAAATCTCTATCTCCTCCAGCTCATCGTTGTACATAAAAAACTTTGTGATGAACTTCTAGTTCATCCAGATTAATATCATGAACTTCTGATGTGATAATCTTATTTAGATTCTGATGTATCAGTGGATTCCCATGATGACCCTCAACTGCACACTCCTATGTAAAATGCGGAATACATCATGGAGCATTAGTTTTACACAAAGAATGAGAAGAATTATTAGATAATAGAACTACTATCATTTAGAACTAGAATACCCATAATTAGAAAGACATATTAAATGAAAAACACAAAACTAGAGACATGTATCCCAATATCCCATGTAAACATGAATCTCATCATTATAAAAATTGGGTAATCACATTTCCAAAGATTCCTATCAAGTGTTGATAATTTTATTCCCAATCTAAATGATTTTTCAAGAAAATGAATCTTAAGGATAGATCTCCTTTGATAATATTTTGTAATGTAACAACCCATGTAAAGATCAAACAAAGAACCTGATTGAATCCATCACATAGCTGAAGGGAATTCCAGATCCCCACCAGTTGGAGACAAGCACCCAAGTATCAGACAATAACCTAGAGGGAAAGATTTCTCACAACCTCGACGAACACATGGAATAATTATATATATATTCAAGGGAAAATGAATTAGTTGAAGAGTAAGAAAATATATATTCCATAATATTGAATGATATGGGAAAAATAATATAAATATAAAAAACACCAACATCTCGTCTAGATATAAAGGAAAAAAATAGATACTCCATGTGAGGGTGTGGAAGAACTCCCAAAATCACACAACTAGCTACCCAACCTAGCTGACATGAGACCACAAAACATCAATACAATGCCTTTAATTTAACGAAAATTCAAGATATAGAATGATCTATACACCACCAAAGTGATTCATAGGGTGTGAGATAATAGGATCAATAGGATCCTAGCTAGGTGTTCCATTTCACATCACAACAAAAAATTTCTTGAATGTTCATTTTAAAAAAATATGGCATGATAACCATTAAATTTATTTAATAGAAAACACGGTAAAATTTTATCTTTATTATAGTTATAAACAAATGTTTGTATAACAATTTCAAATCACATTTTTTCATGTCATTTTTTATAAAAAATATTCCTATCTAATCTCAACAATAATGAAAAGCAATAAAATTGGAAGAATCATCATAGGATTTAACACCAAGGATCACTAATGTTTAGACTATAAGACTACTTATTCCACAATCAATCATGTGGAAAATCTATCACCTAGATCATTAACCAATCAAGGAGAGGAATAACCTTTGAGTAATCCCCAACAATGTCAATATTCATCCCTTTAAACAATATGTCAATGAAATAGAGAAAATACCCATGATAAAACCCCCTAATAATATCAAAACATGGATGATGGCCTGAACCTAAATGTTCCTCTTAAATACCATTGGTGTCCCATGCTCCAATTTTCAGAAATCCATTTCAATTCGTTTAAAATGATCATTTTCTTTATAATTATCAAAAATCGCAAAAAACCAATCACTATTTAAAAAATATCATTAACACACACAAAAAACAATCATGCCGATTTGATTTATAAATTATTTTGAAAATTAGGAACAATCATGCATATCAATAAATGATAGAGTTGGAACAACCTATAACAAAACATGGGTGGAAGACAGCTGTTATGGGATCCACGAGCAACAAAACATATAGATGATGATGAAGGCTCTAGAATCCCATAAACACATGTTAAGACTGATCCAGTTATGAAAGAGGGTCAATAGGGAGGATACATCACCACATTCCTCAACGATTACATCCCACCGCAGCACAATCAACAAAGGAATGTTCCCTAGAATGAGGTCACAAAACAAATCATCTATGAAGACATGAAGAAACCCAAAACTCATATAAATAGATCTGATAATGAATCCCAACTTGTTACCACCAAGGTCCCACTTACGCTGATAGATCTATCATAATGGATTAAAACAAAATCACATGAATAACTCAGTTTGTGAGTCACCTCGTCACATTATTTAAAAATAAAAAAGTGTGAAGAACTTCCATGGATTGCATCTCGAGACCACTAAATATCATGTAACCAAGTTAAATTCCATGAAGACCTCCTACAATGTTTAGAGAAGAATGGTTATTGGTGAGATTCCAACAAGTCTATGACTTCACCATCACAAGAATCATCCCAATAAATTCTTCGCACTATATCGATAAGATAAGAATGTTCACCCATGATATGGTTAAGGATATACATAATGAATTGGTAACAAGATGTTACATCAGAGCACATAATTTCCTTTTATTCATAAACACAATCCTTAAACCAATAAAATCTTGATTTTTTTGAAAATATTTATATGATTAGTGAGTAAGACTTCTATGTGATCTGGGATACCTTATCTGGTTAGAGGTTATTGTTAAAGGATATTGAAATTTTTTTAGGGGAATGTGGTGCATGATGCATGGAGATGTATATAATGGCGCTACGAAATTCCTCTGATGTAAAATATAATGATTATTTAGATTCAGAATAAGGATCTGACCATGTTTAAATACTCATATTGATGGGGAATCTGTTTTGTCACATGGTTTTTTTAACCCAAAAGAGCAATCTTCTACACCACTAATTTTTGTAGGAGTCTAGGTGAAATTCATAAAGTATTGTTTCGGTCAGTTAACTAAGAACATGTCCAATGTTATCAATAGTAGTGAATTTTTAGATCACTGGTTTAGTGGAGACATAATTTTTAATATAGAGAATAATATTAGGGTGCTCATTATGGTGTTTCTTGCTAGTTTATTTTTTAATAAATTAATAATGCATATCAATAAGGTTTCATCATCTCGTGTTTTCTTCTGGTGGCTCGTACTTGGTGTCTACTGGTCGATTCAGTGGCCCACATAAAATAATAGGAGAGTAATACATCCATTTATAATCTCTTATATACTTGAAACATCACACCCTCAATGAAATGTTTAATTCCTTAGGGACATTGGATCTATTGCGATCCTCCTTCCAGTGGATTCTAGCTCAATGTTGATTAATCATGGAGTAGTGATAACATGTTGTGTGGGGAATTATTCATGATTCAGGTGGATTTTTTTTCTTCTACATTAGTATAAACTTTGGCCATTGTGATTCTATTATTGAAAATCAATGTGAACTGTTTAATGGGTTAAATATGTGTAACAAGAATAATAATGACCTGACTATGGAGGAGATAAACTCAATGATTAATTTTAATTCATATCCATCAAAAAATCTCGTTACATGGTTTATTAAAGGTGAAATTCATTGATGAAAATATTTTATAAATGCCTCTACAATCTTACATAACACATAGAGATATAGAAACAATATTTCATATTACTTTTCTAGGAAGATCAACATGTCCATCCTTTTTAATTTTTTATCTAGTATTGTGTCCCTTCATTTTGAGTGAATTGTTATTGTTAGTGGGAATTACTCTATTTTCACTATATTATACCATGATGATTTTTGTGGTTTTTTATTATAACAATAATAATTATAATGTGTTGGTGGATAAAAATTTATTAAGGTAGTAATATTAGAATTAAGTGAAAAAATTAATAAAATTAAAAACAACATAAATAAATCATTGTTGTTGTTTATTTAGGTATAAGATCCAAAAGTGACATATTATAAATTAATGAATCCTATAACATAATTTTTAAATGTGTGTTATTTCCCAATAATAATCCATCATTTCAAATTCATATATTCTAATTATCCAATTATATATATAATTACATCTAAATATTTGAACCAGGTTGGATCAATCAACACTCTGAGATTGAACCCCTGATTTTTAGGTGTTTTAAGAGGAATCAAAAAGTGATTTTTTATTCCCAGGTGCATCATCATAATCAATGAACGTGATTTGAGGTGATTTGATATATTATTAGATCATCTTTAGGGATAAATATTATGACCTTTGGATTTAAAATTATTTATAGATTGGTGGTTCTAACCATTATCAAAAAATTCCCTCAAGGCCATCTATATATTTTGTTTTTGAATTTTTTTCTTCTTGGATGATTTTTTTCAATCAATTTTTCAATGATCTAGGTGAAAGGTGTACTATATTTGATATTATAAGACAAATATTTTTGTAATATTTTTATAATATTGGTTCTGATTCTTTATTTAGTATCATGGAAACATTAATTTGTATTAGATCATGGTTGATAAATTCTATGTTATATTTTCAATTTAGTATTATTAGAATTTAAATAGATGAATTTAATATTGTACCAACACAACTAAGTAAGTGACTACTTTTTTATAAAAAAAATTGGTCTGATTATCAGATTAGTTTTTGGAATAAAAATAATTTTATTGTATATATGTATGTATATTATATTTTATTATAAGATTTTATAATTGATGGTATGTGTAACTAGTTTTATTGAACACTACATCTACTAGGGTTCCCAAGTGATGACATTTTAATTAAATTTAGAAAGTTATTTTCCCACAAGTATAAATAACCAATGTTATCCTACATCACCACACATCATTGAGAGATGATAGATTATGACATCATCCATACCAACATGCATGGACTAAGTATATATATATATATATATTACTTTAAACAAAAATTTATCATATATAGATGTATAAGGACACTATATTATGTTCTGATGTATTTTTTTATAAAAATTAATAATAAATGGGGTAGATTTATTGACACGAAAAAATGAATTAAATGGATCCATGACATTTATTATTATTATTGTTATACAAAATAAAAAAACATTGTTAATAAAATATTTTACAAAAATAGAATATCAAACACTCAGTGGATACATTATAATAAGATTTAATATTTACAAGGAGTTTTCTTTTTCAAATAATGATTTCATTTATTAATAAATCTAATCACTGAAAATTTATATATTATTGACATAATAAATAACCAATAAATATATGAAATAATATATTTAAATTCCTTAAATTAGAAAAAACATTGAAATAATAATAACAATTTTTTTTAAAAAGAGTATTTTTTATAAAATAATATTTTCTTTTTATTTTGAAAATTCGTTTCTAATATAACTATTGAAATGTTATTATTTCAATTTTTAAAATAAAATTCATTTTTTATCAATTAAATTTATCTATGTTAAACTGTTGGGATTCTAATGGAATAATTTTTTTTAATATTATTAATGAAATATATATTTTTTACTAATATTAAATATTTTTTTACAATATAAAAATATATGTATATCATAATAATAAATACAATTGTAATAAGAAATAAATTAATGAAGTGTAACGATGAATATAAAAATTATAAATTTAATTTATCATTCTATTTTTTTTATTGTAATTTAGTCATTATTTTATTTTAGTATTAGAATTATTTTCCACATTTTCATTAATTGTTATATTAGAGGGTACAAATCTATTTATAATTTCATTGAAATACATAAAACAATTACCTTGTAAATATTAATTTTATTAATTTCATGAAAATCATAAATACAGAAAATCTTTATAAACATATTTCTTTTCATAATATTATTCTATTTTTAATAATGGTTCAAAATAGATTATTTTATATAATATTAATTATAATATATTAAAATCATTAAAGTTCAAAATAAAAAATAAAATTACTTATTTTTTATTATCAGGTTCAAATTTATAATCATTTCCCATTTTTTTATATACAAAATTTATTACATATGTAGAAAATAAATATCATTTTAAAGAAAAATTAATATCAAAATGAAATAAAATTTTTTATGACAACTATAAAATGCAATGAAATTCATAAAATGTGTGGATGAGAGATATCTCGATTGTATAACTTATCCCACCATATTAGTATACATTAATGGTTCATTGTGATCCTTCAATAGTTTCTTTCCATTTAAACAATTACAAAAATGACTCTCTAATTACTATACATATAAACCATCAACAGAAAATTTCCTTACTATTAAAATATTAATTTCTAGTTTAAACAAATATACATGTCTCTACTCAAAACTCAACTATATCCTATAAGTTATATCCAATCAAAAATATTATGATAATGATCATTAAGATGTTATATAAGGGAGAACATACAAATAAAGAATAAATTCATTCAAATGACTTCACTAATAAATTTTATACATTAAAAATTCTAATCAAATATATATAATAAAATATTGTTTCATCAATATTATTAATATATTTATATTGTATAAATTGTATATATTATTTCATTTATACCGTCATCTAAAAAAATTGAATAATTGCAGTCATCAAGATTCATATGAGTATACTACTGGCTTCATCGATTGTGTTACCATTTATAAATAATCTCCCAATATGAATGGAAAAAAAGAGTTATATAATGAATATAATATGTACTTTTAAAATAAATATATTTTTAAAATTAATATTTATTTTATTTTCTACCTCCCTCTCATTATATAAATAATGAAAGTGTTGTACATGAGTTTGTTTGTATTTCCACCTCCATAGAGTGGAATATTTTTTCCCATCACCAGATTAAATAAAAGAATAAAAAATGTAATTTTATGAGAAAATATTTATCTTTTAAATAATAATATAGATGATTAAATTGTGAATTATATAATTTATTTTTAAAATAGACATTCATAATAAATATAAAAATTTTAAATGAACGTATAATTGCACATCTTTTAATTTGTGTCCCTTTTGGGAAAACATGTGAACCATATATACTTTTATCTAATGTAATGAAACACTAAATAAACATATAGAATTTGGGAAACATTGACACTATATTAAAACACATCTGGCTGAGGTCAATATAAAAATAACGGTTCTGATAAATTCACTGAACCAAATAATCATACTAAAAGAATGAATTAATACTAAATAAATTAATAATAAAGTAAATAAAATAAACTTTATAGAATAATAAATAATTGAAATATGATCATAATAATTCTTTTAATGAATATAATTTTACTAATCGGTAATATAAAAAATGTTGTTTTTTAAAATAATGATATATTGTTAGGGTTATCAAATCTCTATTATTCTATACTAAGATAATATTTTAATTCCCCACTAATTCAGTTTTTGTGTTAAAAATATATCACATGGATTAATATTTGTAATACTTTTCATTAGAACAACAATTTTTTACATTTCCAAATAAGGATATTTTATTATTATGGTTTTTGAATTTAAAAGATAATGTTGTGATAATAAATTCATATAATTAATTTTCAATTAATTTTTCCCTTAGTTATATTTTATGATGTATACTCTCTATATTTTGTTAAATATTGATTTATATATTATATACTTTAATTAGTTGAATTATATTTTTTTAACTCTAATTTCATATTTAGTTTATTATTTTTAAAATTTATGACATTTTAATGACAAATACACATTTTTCTAATGTACTTTTTCCCTCCAATACAATATTTTACCGTCTAAAATTGTTTCGTATTAATATTTGAAGAAAAAATTTGAATTAGCTTCTATGATAATCATATATATCCATACCCACTTTAAAAAAATAATTAATAGCTTATTAATTAGATGGTGTTTGAGTAAAAAATATGAAAACATAAAAAAGCATCATCCAAAACTTCCTCCTCACTTTTGAGATACATTTTTAACTATTATCCTATTTTTTATACAATAATCTTCTTATATAATAATTGAAATTTAGAATCAATTTTCTATAACTATAAACATATAATTAAGTATGTTTCCTTTTTTGGGAGAATAAATGCTTTATGATATCTTCCCAATTCTCTCTCCTAAATAATCCCAATATAATTGAACATCAAAAATATTTATTTCATATAAATTTCACCAAAATATATTTTTATATAAAATTAAATTAATTATTAAAACACTATATATTATGATAAATTACCCAAATTCTATTCATACACAATGAAAATTAATAAACGACATCCTTTATGAAAACAACCTTTAGTAATTTAAAATTTTATCACCTATGTGTCTCAGTTTAATCATAAAAAAACAATATTTCTACAAAATTATTTCATTATATTTGATGAAAATTTGAAATAAGTTTTTTATATTTCAAATATTATGATAATGAATAATTTAATACATTTACCAATTGGGGATCATTATGATATATTATTAGTTTATTCATTATGAAAAGATTTGAAACCCAATTCATTTTAACGATATTTTTAAATATTTTGATTTAGCTATGGTTATCATTCATCTTGTGGAAGACATTTGAGTGTAAAAAATATTTATATAAATATTTATCCATGATCACAGTCTAATTAATTATTTATTATTTTCATACAATTTGACGACATAAATGGAATACATGTGGTTAGTCTAAAAAAATAGGTTTTGTTTTCATAGTAGAGATCCATGATTATTATGCAGATGAAGTTATCATATGAACACATTATCAAATTATCAAGGCAGTCGATCCAAAAAATGTTGAATATGAGTTATCCAATTCCCACTCAATTTTTTTTCCTTATTAGTGGACATTAAATATTGGTGAATTGTTGGTTAACCGATAAAAAATGTGCCATATTGTTTAATTATTGATCCTTTAAAATGGTTTGTGGGTGTTTATCCTAATAATATGATTTTATGTTGTCTTTTTGTTGATCCATGACTATGATTCCATGGAATTTAGAGTAGTAACTCTACGATACGTTGTTTTGGGTGTGATCCTAAACTATTATTCGTGGGATGTTACTGTAAACATAATATGATGTGTTTTATTAGAAGCAATACATAAATTAATCTTTTGATTTTATGAATTATGTTTGATCGACATACTTATGGTTCAATGATCATATGATATCAATACCATATTCAATGTATTTATACATATCTCACAGACTTTTTTTTGAGTATATGATTGTTACCTCATGTTTCTATATCATGATATAAAGGAAATAAATAATGTTCCATGCTTATTTAAAATAGATATCTCTCTAATATTCATTTTTTCTCATATATTAATTATATAACCATTGATGAAATATTTATAAGCTCTCAATTACAACGTATTTTATATCCCAATATTGGTGGGTTATTATTCCACTGGTTCTAAAGAGAATCATAAATTATACTATGTTTGTATTGGAGTGTAGTGTTTCAAAATGAGAGAAAAAATATTACAAGTGTTCTAAAATATGAATCTCATATAGCAATCCCTAAAATTAATGAAAAAATTTATTCAGATGACATTGTGATTATTGTAAGATATAATATTTATGTAATGAAAATTATTTGAAATATATGGATGTTTTTTGGGGGTCATCAAAATTTTATCATATCATGTATTAAATGATTTATTATTTCATTAAAATAAGTAGTGCTACTACGTGGTTGTATAATATCGATCAATATAGGTTTTTAGTTTTTTATAAGGATATGTTTTGTTATATTAGTTTACATGTTATGTTTTTTATTATCATAATGAATAATTAGTGAAACCCCATGAGATAAATCTAAATTAACTGTTTTTGTGAAGGATAGGAATATGAAATTTTTGTGATGATTTGAGTTAATTGATACCTTTAAATTACATAGATATTTTGAAAATGGAATATGGTTGTGATTACGTAATTGATTCACCATCTTGTAATATGCCAAAAAAAATTTATTCCTATCAACCATAGCAGTCTTAAATTATATGATTAATGGGCCTATAAATTCACAATGTCAATTGTATATTGTGGGAAATTAATAGGTCAATTAAATTATCTTCAAAATATTTTATGAAGGATAATTTATTTAATTTTCATTGAGCCAATCAGTATTTGATTGTCCCTCTTAATTAATCATAGGTTAAACTGGATGTTTCTTAGAATGGTATGAAATCTATTTTTATTGTTTAACAATTAATACATTTTTAGGTCGTGTTATGGATGAAAATATTATTGATAATACTATTATAATGATAATTACTAATGTTAAACCCTTTATGGTTTAAGTTATAGAATTTGAATATGGATTTACGACTATAAAGATAATTTAGTGTTTCATTGTAGAAATATTCATCAGTCAAGATTTTCCTTTGTCTTATATCATATGTATTTTCACCATCAATTATCTATTGAAATTATAATAAATACTCTATATGGTATCCCAACGATATTAATGGTATATAAATATCACTCTCAGATTGTGTAATTCTGATTAATGCATGACTTATTATATTTCGGTTTTGATGAATTATATGATGCATCTGAAATGTATGGTATTTACCCACATATAATAAATATTAATCAATTAAAATTGAAAATCTTATTATATAAGACAAAACAATGTATCACCATCTATTAATGCAATGGAGACTATCAACATTAAAAGAAAAGTATAACAATTTTTGAGAATAACAACAAATAATCAGGAATATTTAGTTTAAATTGGACTAAATAATATCTGAATTGGGATACATAGAGATAAGTCTCACATTCAATCACATGATATACATGATGATATATCACATAAAATTATATCTTGATAATTGAAAATATTTTATATATCCTATATAATATCAATAAAATTGATAATTTAAATAAAGAGGGCATGAATTATTTGGGGGGCGAATTTAACACAAAGTGATTTGTGAATGCATTTTCCTCTATTATAATACATTTTTAAAAGAATAATTCACACTTACAACAAAATTAAAAAATATCTCCGTATATCATATTAATATTAATAATATAATAGTTATTGTAATTAATCCTAAAGTAAATAAAAATAAATTACTATTGAAAAATTTCATATAATTTTAGGATGTATAACTAAATTATTTAAATATTTTAAAGAATTATTTATTCTCAAATAACTATTTATAGTATTAATAAATTAAATCAACCAATTATTATTATTATGATTAAAAAAAATAAAATAAAACAAATGAAATAATATATTATAATTTCATTAATTAAATATTAGTGTATAATAAATTTTGAAAGTACAAAATGCATAAATAAGTGATTTATTAGCAAAATTATATATATATATATATATATTTTAAAACATAGTATTATATTTTTTGAAATTATATTATTATAAAATGAACATATTTCTTAGATTCATTTTAGTAATATGAATTTTTTTATTCTTCAGAAATAATTGTTTTTTTAAGAGATTCGAAAATAAATTATGTTTTTATTAAAACTGTATAATTTATTACATTATCAATAATTATATATTCCAAAAAAACATGTATCATGTTATGAAATATAATTATGAACTAAAATTGTGGAATAATAAAAAATGATTTTAATTTCTTAATCCAATGTTTATCATTTATAATCTTATATAATATATTAATCAAATAAAAAAATGAAGACACCATTTTCATTGATTATGATATAATAATATATATTTATATATTACATTAAATTTTAATAAATATATCACTTAATTATCTTAGAAAAAACTTATTAGTGTTTTGGAAATTAAGGCCATTGATAATTGTATCTGAAACACTATTTTGACTATTAAAAAATAAGGTTTTTATAAAATTTGTTTTTCTACATGTGATGTGTAGTTATATTAATATATATTTTTAAATACCTAAAATATATAACATGTATGTTGTAAATAGGCCTAACATATGTCCTACTTTGTTTTTATGGATAAAAAATCACATACGTAAATAATTTTACAATATTATATGTAAATTGATTTTAAATGGATTAGTGATGTGTTAGAGTCCAATAAATAAATAACTATATTAGATGGGATTGTGAATGGTATATTGATTTTAACCCTTACCCTGGTTAATTATTACTAATTATATTAACCTATTGGGCCATGAATAGTTACCTTCCCATTATATTTTAAAAAATTACATTACTCTGACTTATAAATACAACCCTTAATGAGACTATTTATGCATGAATTCTAAATCCATAGAATACGAAAACCATTATCAGTGTCTTTCCACATTCCCATCCCCACATCCTATTACCCATGTTTTTCTAACATCCCATTATATTGTTACATAATATCAATCTCAAGGGATATTGTACAATGTGGTTAGTAATAATATCATCCAAGTTATCCAAAATAAGTTATACTTCAAAACACTATAATCTATTTTTTCATTGAATTTATTATATGATAACTATTTTTATTATTAATAAATATTAATATAAAAATGATATTCCACTGTTATACCATCCTAGGATTCCATTAAAAAATAATTATATATCCATATATACCTGGGGACTACCCTCTCCATTAATAGTGTCTTCACAATTTAATATTCTCCTTAAATATCTTGTTCAAAAGAGTTATTAAATAAAAGAATCACTTAAAATGTGATTAAGATTCAGAAATGATATATTATTAATATTTTTGCATTCCTCCCATTATATAAACAAATAGAGTGTCATCTATTTTCATGTTTCGAATACAACCACTATATAATGACATATTTTTAATAATACTTATAATAATAGATTCTACTAATGTAAAATTAAATGTCATAAATGATTATGTAAGATGTAATAAATTTTTGAAAATTTATTATTGACATTTCATATGTTATTATAACAGTATAAATTTATATTACATTCAAAAAAACATGAAAAAATATTGAAATAATTATTAATTTGATATTTGAAATTACAATACTTATCAATGTATATTACAAAACAATTGAACAATTTCAATATACAAAAATGTTTTTTGAAAAAATTACTAAACAACCTCAATTTATCGAAATAAGTATATATTATTGATTAAAATAGAATCCCATTGAACAAATACACATTATAAATATAAATATAAACAAATAATATTCATTACATTGAGAAAATATATTTGAATTTGGTTATTCAGTATGTTAGGAAAATTATTTGATTGAATTAACTATGGGTTTTTATATATCAATTATTCTTCAATGATATTTTTTTATTAACTACTACATCATTTATTATTTAAATATTTCCCATGGATTGTTTTTAATAATTTGTTTAATCAAATATAAATAATATCAAAATCCATCTTATTTTCTGTCATTCTGGGTTTTCTATTTAGATGAAAATGGTTTCATAAATTGGTTTTTGACAAAATATTATTTCTACCAGGGTCATGTGATATAAGTATTTACTGTATATTTCAGATATACTGTATTCATCAATTTCAATATTATATATTGTTAGTCGAATTTTTTATATATTGGTAATTGCATTTTTAAATTAAAGTCACCTCGTTTTTTGAACTCTTTCCTGATTCTTTGTAATTTTTATGATAAATAGATGTCCATTAAAATGGGGGTTTCTCTTCTATGCCCATATTTTTAAATCTTTCAAATGTTATCCATTATTATTTATGATCCCAAATATTTCATAGAAAAAATGATTCTCATATTTAACTATAATCCTTTATAAATAAATCATTATTATTCTCACAACAATATAGATTTCAAAAATGTTATTTTAATATATATAAAAATAGATCTTCTAAACACCCTATATTATATCCAGGATGTGAAATATAATTTTTAATATCCTTTTCCATCTATTTTCATCTATATTAATTCATAAATATGTTTCATATATGTTATATATATATATAACTTGTATATGAATACATCATTTTTTCGTATAATCTATGTTTTATATTCTATTAATTATTTTTCCTGTAAAATAATAAATGATAATGATCAGATCATATTTTCTTATATCTTGTTAGGTAACCATTCTGTAATTTTTTTAAGAAGAATATATTCTAAAATAACTCACTATATTAATGAAATAAATCATTTCCTAATTATAGTAATAAAATATAACAACTCTATATTCAATAAATGATCCTTCATAAATTTCATAAATCATTACCTATGTTTCTTGATTCTATTCTTACTTCTGAAATAATTCCAACTAATTTTTCTATATCAACACTTAATGTTCAAGAACAGTTTTTTAAAATAAACATTTCCAATATATTTCAATTACATCATAACATCTTAATAATTTTTATATATCCATTTTATATTCCCTATGACAATATTATGAATCTTGAGTCCATCACATGATTTATTTATACTTATGATTTATGTGTGTTTTCATTTCCCATGTGTAATAGATATGAATATACATTTTATGATTAAAAATATTGTATATTAATATTGATCCAATTAATTGGGTAATACTTTTATCTCATGACATACCATGTGTTATGTGAGGTCATTCATCTTAATCACACAAAATTAAATTTTTATATCAATAAGTGTTTTATATGGTGGTCTAGTATCCTATGGTCACTATTTTATTATTTTCATTGTATAGAGAGATTATTGTGGGTAAATACATATATTAAGAACACGATGTTATTTTTTCATCATATTGATCCTTGAATGTGGTGTATGAGAGGATATCCTAAGATCAATAAGGCATTTTCTTCTGCCAATGAGACTTTAATGTTGTCCATGGGTGGTTATCCCAAGAAAATTATGTTATGTTTTCATGGAATTAATCTATGACATGTGTTTATCGAGTAATGGTATATGTTGTTTCTACATATTAATTATTATATGAACATATGTTATCGTTACCTTCTAAAATGTTTTTTATTTATAATTCACACCCATATTCCATGAAACATATTTTTATAAATTTAAATTTCAAGTTATAATATTTTGAGATACGGATAAAATTTATTATGATGAGTTATTTTTAAATGGTTATCTCTCACCAAAATAAGTTTTCCTATATGAATTTTTTTGAAACCATACCAATCATTTAAGATACTTTCCATTAAAAGTTTCTATTACAAATGTTATTTATGTATCTAGTCCAAAAAAACTAAAACATCCCTTCATGAAATTTTGATGTTTATTTTAGTTTTATTTATTATTCTATTATAATTATATTAATTTTATTTATGATTATATTCTATTATCTATGATGGAGTAAAATTTATTTTTTATGAAAACTGTATTAGTGTAGGACATAAGAGTTAGTTTTTAGAACACTAAATGGCCATAAAGAGGAACCCACATAAAATAACCTCAAATTGGGACTGTGGCCAAGCTGTGTTAGGCTTGACACTACCCTCTAAATCATTCTGACTCACTAAAATTCAATAATACATTCTTGGAGATAATTTAATTTTGAAACAGGCAATGAAAGTTTAAATAAAAATTATAATATTTATATAAAAAATCATATCATAAACCACATAATATATAGTTTTTTATTTCAATTTCATTAAATAAAAATAATTATTAATATATACTATAAATTTATTTATTATTATTTATTTTTGTTTTTTAAAAAATAATGCATGTTGGAATATAATATTTACATAGACACCCATGTATGTCTGGATTTTTAATTACTTACATTTAATTATTAAAATTTTGGATGATTTGTTAGTGATTTATTAAATATAATATTTATATGAGACTCCTATCATCCTTTCCTTTTTTAGGTGTATGATCAAGTGTTTTTATATTCTATATGATAAATATTTAATCATGGAACCCTGTATACCTAGACATACATGTGATTTTTCATTATAATAATAGAACCCAAATTCAAATATATAAATATGTGTGATAATTCAAATGATTCCACAAAATATATGAAACATTTCAGATGAAGGTCACTACATATTAGGTCAATATAATATACAATTGTCTCCCAAAGTGTGTGAAATTCGTGTTCATATTCTTAATGGATCAACCATCATAAAATGGTCATAATAATGTTTATGTTTGTTAGTTTTTTTATAAATAATTTATTATTTTTATATTAGTAGGATGTTTTGTTAACATTTGATCATTAACTCATATTAATAAATAGAATAAATGAACATAAATTATGAATACCACCAATTTATGAAATGTTAATTTTATTAAAGTTAAAAAACAGTAACATTATTTATAAATTAAATTAAATTCAGATTATAATGAAATATTAAGTACTACTGTTACATAAATTAATGTATAAATTTATAAATAAAATAAAAATTCATTTTTTTTATATGACATTTTTTTGGGTGCTTATCATCGATATATGAGGATACAGCCTTCTACTAATATTCTTTGAAATGTGTTCTTGTTTGACATAAAATAAATTTTACATTAATATATATATATATATATATATATATATTACACAAATTAATAGGAAAATATTTACTGTATTTAAGATTAGGGTTCATTAGAAATGAGGCTACACATAAAAGATCAAATATCAACGTGATAATATTGATTTTTGGTGAGAAACAAATAATATAATATAAGAGTCGTGAAGATTCTTTAAAAATGGCTATAAAGGTATTTTTATGTGTCATTTCCAATATATATACTCAATATTATTGGTAATATGAATTTTTAGTTGAGGAAAATGTGGATTTTAAAAAATTATTTATAGATATTTAATATTAGAAAACCTATAATGAATACAAATTTCAATCATAATAAAACTAATAATATTGTCATATTTTATTTTATATAGAATTTATCATTAAAAACATATGAAAAAATATATTTACTATTAGAAAAAAAATGTATAATTAATAGTTCTAATTTTTTTATCATATATATTATCTTTCATGTATTATTTTGAAATGAAAATAAATTATATTATATCACGTTCAAACAATCTTCTACGAAACAAAAATAATAATGTATAGGTGAAATAGATTTTTATTAGTTACACTTCAAATATTCCAAAAATGTATACATAAATGTTTCCTTATTATTATCATCTTATTTGATAATGTGATATTTTTACATTGACTGTTACACCATGTTTTCTCATTTCCATTGTGAGGATAAATGTATTAATCAAATAAATTATGTTATCATTACACATAACACACATAAATTGAAAATGGAATTTATGTTGTTCATAATATATTGAAAATTACTGAGCATATTTCATAATAAAAAACATTGAGAATTGAGTTTGATTATTATTTTTCAACAAAATTCATTCTCTCAAACTCCTCACACAAATTATATGATCTCATTAAAAATTAAAAAATGTATATTACAAGGATACTAATTAAATATATATATTACTATTATAACGTGTTGGTAAGAAAATAATAAAATTACTTTATTTAGTCATTACGGTTAATAAAGAGAATGATATGGAAAAAATTTAAATTGAATGTGTAACACCATTTTACCATCACATTTACTCTATATAAAACCATAAATAAATATGGAGGAAATAATTCACAAGTCTATCCCTTAATCTTATGTAAAAAAATTACGTTGAAATATTATTTTTAATAAATCAATGAATAAGACTTTTATTATATATGGGATATTAATCTTTAAATGTAATATTTTTATTAAATGTTTTTTTATTAGGTATAATTTGAGTCTTATATTTTTTTTTTAAAATTTAATACATAAAATATAATTGTTGGGATTTAGATATAATATAAATATTAAATATATTAATACAAATACATGAACCATATATTATTAATAAGAATATAATATGAAAGGGAATACATATATACATATATATATATATATGATAGATATTGGACACAATTCCATATAGAGAATATAAAAAAATATAAATCATATATGATAAATTCATGTATTTGATAAATATTTAAATTTAAAACATGTAAAATAATCATTATAAAAACATTTAGTACCAAGATAATGATATATAAAACAAATCTAATATAATTATAAGTGGTATATAATATTTTGATTATTTTAGAAATACACTTGAATATTAGATTTCCAAATTTTTATAAAATTCATTTTGAAATATAACAGTCAAATATTACCTAGTTGGGGAATGATAAATCATTATTGGGTTAAACCATATGAATTTCTCATCAATATAGAGTATATAGTGTTCATACACCTTTAAAGAAAAGACACATTATTATTCAACAATCTTTCTTATAACGATTAATGGGACCAATATATCATTCGAATAAATGGTGATATAGCGATTCTTTTTGGTACATGATCCTGATATCTTTTTATTATTTTATGAAAAATCTTGTTATATATTCTTATACATTTTCATATTAAAATTAGATGTTAATGCAATATAAAAGATAACAAATGAATATTATTAGTACGTAGGAAATATATGCTTTTATTTGGGTAAGATAATGTATAAAATTAAATGAAATATTGAGTATAATTTAAATAATATTATTCATAATATGAC
Organism: Viscum album; assembly: GCA_963277665.1. Taxonomy (NCBI): domain Eukaryota; kingdom Viridiplantae; phylum Streptophyta; class Magnoliopsida; order Santalales; family Viscaceae; genus Viscum; species Viscum album. The sequence goes on along the minus strand of OY728156.1, from coordinate 1,796,246,685 downwards.
ATTTCAAAAGGTCTTTATATAAACCACACCTAAGATATATGTGGTGAATATTTCATATTCTCATTGAAATAAAAGAGAGGCTAGAAAACCCATAATAGAATACTTAACATACATAGAACATGTTAAATCCTACAATATAATACATATAATCTTGTAATACATAAATTAAATATCAATAAATATATTTATTAAAAAATATATTATTTAGTTATTTGCAAAGACCCGTAAATTTCAAGGAAATTTTTTTTCTTAATTTTCTTTAGAATTTTATAAGAGCGCAGTTTCTGATGGCACCTGAATCCGAGGCCTGGTGTGCCCGGAATCATTTTCCGAAGTTTGGCTCGGGTACGTTCAGTGAACGGACGAGCGGGTTTTTCTAACTTTTGAACCGGTGCCCGGAATCAAATTCTGAGGGCACCGATGAAATCGCAGCGCCGGTATTCGCTTAGAAACGCCTCTTCCGGAGTTGCGTTTGCCCGGGTGTGGTTTTTAATTTTTGGGCTTAAAGTTAAGAAATAAAATAATTTTGCGACAACTTTATTTTATTTCACATAAGCCACTCGAAGCCACTTAAAGGTGGCTTGAACTGAGTTGAAGCGGATAGGATGCTATCCAGAAATATCTTACCCCCCTTGCAAGGATATTTGTGAAGTGGGGCCCGCACGAGCCCCGCCGTTTCTTTCCGCTAAGAAACGCACCCGCGAAAACCCGTCTTAATGAAAGTCAACTGACGCGTTTCTTAAAATCTTAACAGACCATTTTATTGGGCGGTTTATTTCGTGAATTAAATGGGATGTTTCTTTCATTGAATTAATTCAACGAATTAATTCAATCGTTTATTAACCTGTTTTTTTGTGTTGGCATTTTAATAAAATAAGACCAACCAAAACCTTTTGGGGAATTACTTGTTGAGACAGAATCCTTGTTCCTTCTTCCTCCTTCGCGAAGAACGCGAAGAATGCGAAGAACGTGAAGAACACGAAGAACGCCCAAGCCGGAAATCGACGACGCGACGCCTTGATCCGCATCGCCGACAACGTTCTTCTGCGACGTCTCTTCCTCTGTGACGGATCTTTGATCGGCTGTTTGAGGTAAGAGTCTCGAACCTTCCTTTTTATCTCCATCGTGGTTCTTAACCAAAAACACGGATTTAATTAATTAAATTAAATCTGCTGTTTCATGGTGTGTTGAGTTTGCCGACTCAACACCGGATTCCGCGACGACGCGACGCCTCCCCGCGACGACGCGACGATCCCTCTCTTCCGCGACAAGATTTTCCGCGAAGAACGCCCGCGCGCGACGATCGACGAGGTAGGGATTTAATTTGGGAATTACCCCCTTTCTTTTTATATTCCCGTAATTGTTTATTTAAAAAGTAAAGAACTGGCTTTGTGAACAATTTTAAAATTTATTAAAATTGTTTTTTTTTCCATTCAAATGAGGAACCCGTTAATGAAACAATTTTATTTCATTAAAAATTGTTTCGGATATGCGTTCATGTGTTGAACTTAAATTTCTCTCGTTTGTTTATCTCTAACGCGGAGGGTGCGGGACAAATGAACACGGCCCGACGACCCTCCGCCGTTCTTCGTTTTGTGCGGATTTGACGGGCGACGAAGGAACGTGCCGCAATGGATGTTTGACGATTCCGCAGTGAAGAACGAGTCCCAGGAGGAGCAATGGCGCAGACAGGAAGAGAATCGGACCACCGGAACGATTACGGAGGCCCGCGGAACTCGCCAGCGGCGCGGGCCGCCGGCGCGGTGGCGCCGGCACCCGTGGACCCGCGGCCGCGCGGGTCTGGTGCCCTCGAACGCGATTGAAGCCGCGTCCCAACTTAGCGCGGCCCCACGCGGGGGGCCGCAGCACCACCAGGCCGCGGGGGCAGCGCCCCGCGGCGCCAGGCCGTTCGGCCGCTCGGTCGAACCGGACCAGGCCGGTCCGACCGGCCGGGCCGCGCCCTGGCCGGACCGGACCGGGTCGGACCAGGTCGGGTCGACCCTCTTCGACCGACTCCCGGGGGGGTCGGCCCGGGCCCGGACCCCCGTCTTCGGACGGTTTTCGTTCAAACCCCCGTAACTTGAGCTACGGGCTTCCGAACGACGCGTCGTCAGCGGCAACGCGATCCTTGGATCGAGACGGTCGTTTCGGTATACTATACTCAAGGTGCACCTTCCTTTTTGGGAGCCTACGTAGTTAAAACTCTCTAGTTAAGCGTGCATGGCTTAGAGCAGCGATAAGGATGGGTGACCTCCTGGGAAGTTTCCCAGGGTGGGTGTGAGACGGAAAGGCTAATAACTAACAGACCGGGCGTCCGATTGACGCGCCGTCTGTTCTGTTGAATTCCACTAAATGAGACGGATCTTTTGGCATAATCCGCCCAAGGTTTATCGCACTCAAGGTTTTGAAATACTTTGAGTTCGGCCGGGTTGGTTCGTACACGAAACCAACCGGGCCCTCGGAGCGGAAACACTCATATCTTGAGCTACGGACGTCCGATTGACGTGCCGTCAGCTTTGTTGAATTCCTCTAAGTGAGATAGATCTTTTGGCATACTCCGCCCGAGGTTTGGACGCAGGTGGAGTGCGGTCGGGTTGGTTTTTCCTTAAAAACCAACCGGGCCCCTGGGACGAAAATGCCAATAACTCTCAGACCGGGCGTCCGATTGACGTGCCGTCTGCGACGTTGAGTTCCTATTGACGATACAGAACTTTTGGATACATCAACTTCGGACTCCGTGACAGTTGATGTATCATCCTCTCCGCTCGTGGAGCGGACCCTCCCGAATTAGCTTGATGTGTGCGGGAACCCTAGACTGGCTGCGACTGCTACTTCGACAGCGACGACCATGCAGAGATCCTCTGTGGACTGGGGCTACGACCGTGCAGAGATCCTCCGTGGACTGCGGCGACGACCGTGCAGAGATCCTCCGTGGACTCCGACTACGACCGTGCAGAGATCCTCTGTGGACTGGGGTGACGACCGTGCAGAGATCCTCCGTGGACTGCAGCGACGACCGTGCAGAGATCCTCCGTGGACTCCGACGACGACCGTGCAGAGATCCTCCGTGGACTGCGGCGACGACCGTGCAGAGATCCTCCGTGGACTGCGGCGACGACTGTGCAGAGATCCTCCGTGGACTCCGACGACGACCGTGCAGAGATCCTCCGTGGACTGCGGCGACGACTGTGCAGAGATCCTCCGTGGACTCCGACGACGACCGTGCAGAGATCCTCCGTGGACTGCGGCGACGACGGTGCAGAGATCCTCCGTGGACTTCGACGACGACCGTGCAGAGACCCTCCATGGACTGCGGCGACGACCGTGCAGAGATCCTCCGTGGACTGCGGCGACGACTGTGCAGAGATCCTCAGTGGACTGTGACGACTACTACACTCAGCGATCTTCCGTGGATCAGTGCTACCGGTCCTGTTGGGCCCGATCCTGTGTGGGTCCGATCCTGCGTGGGTCAGCGCTCAGCGGTTCTGTGTGAGCCAGCGCCTACAGGTCCTGCGTGGGCCCGGTCCTGTGTGGGCCCGATCCTGTGTGGGTCCGATTCTGTGTGGGTCACTGCGGGGTTAGTACCTATCGATCCTTCGTGGGTCCGACGATTTAGATGATTCTGTGATCATCTTTATCGTAATCCGAAGAAGTATACCTGTGTGAGCTGAATCTTCTGTTTCTCTCCTTTATGGATTGTGTTGATCTATCCTGTGTGGATTTACTATTTACTCTCCTTTGTGGATTGTGTTGTTCTATCCTACGTGGGTATGCGTTTTGTTTTCCTGTGTGGACTGGGTTGTGCTAGGGCTCGGACGTTGGAGCCAATCGGGGAATTGATGACTTAGGTATATGTATGGGCATATACCTAAGCCGTGTCAGATATTACTTCGTGATTGTATCTTTCCTTTTTGGATTATCCTTTGTGGATTTCGGGAGACCTTCGGGTGTCTCGATGTCCCTACTGAGTAGCTTATACTCACCCCTTCAGGGGCTATGCCCGCACTTCGTGGTGTTGGTTGCAGACGACAGACAGCGCTGATCGTGGAGGAGGCGTGCAGAGCAGGATATTACCTGGAGGTGGACCACTGGGCGGGACGTACTCGGAGCGGTCAGGTGGACCCGAGGAGCAGTGGAGGCTATCTGTACCCACCATTCAGGAGGGACTTCCAGAGGACGGCTCGACGCTGCTGTTTTTCCTTTCAGTTGCTGTTTTTCCTTTTAGTTGTACTTTACAGTTGTGCTTGTATTTCCGGCCCCTTTTACTTTCAGCACAGCTTGTATATTTTTTACTTAGTGTTTACTTTTCTGCTTTCTTACTCTGTGGTGCTTGTTTACTTTCCAAAGGCAATGCCTTCCCTTTTTGTTGGGATTTACGCCTTGGTGCTAGTCGCCAGCCCCTGGCCTATGGAAGGCGGGCTTGGGGTAGTCACGGCACGGGCCCCGAGGACGGGTCGTGACAAATTGGTATCAATGGTGGTCGGTTCTACCGCAGACTCTGATCTTTCATCTATGTGAAGCAATAGTGTTTTGATTATTGAGTGTGGTTATCAGTCCAGGGAATCCAGTTTTGGTGCGGCGGCCGACGTATCCATACACCAGGACCCTGACTTCTGATTTCCGACTTAATGCACGGAAACATTGATTGCATGTGTGTTTCATGTTTTCTTTGTGATTACTTGTGTCAGCTCAACAGGTATACTGTTCTGACCGTGGCTCACTTGTTTCCTTTTCGGGATGGCACGACGACAGCAGCCAGCTAGGGTTCCTAGAGTAGAGCGCGACGACAGCCCGCCGAGCGACGAGGCCTCGGTACAGGGCCCGTTGACAGCAGAGGCACCGGCAGTACCTTTACCCGCCGAGCCCCCGATGGTTCCAGCACTGGCAGCTGACGACGCACGATGCCTCTGAGCTCTTCACGAGTTACAGCGCCAGCGACCATCCAGGTTCCGTGGGGAGTCGGACACCCAGGCAGCCGAGGACTGGCTGGAGGCGGTCGTCCGAGTTTTGAGGCTAGTGAGAACACCAGCAGACCTCATGGTGATCCTCGCGGCGAGCCTACTGCACGCAGCAGTAGGGCGATGGTGGAGCCTGATGCTCCAGGTACACGATGAGGCCACCCTCATCTGGACGGACTTCGAGAGCCTCTTCCGCTCAGAGTTCGTCCCGGCCACCCTCCGTGCGGTGCGCATTCAGGAGCTTCTTTAGCTGCGGCAGGGCAGCTTGACGGTCGCTCAGTACGCGGCGAGGTTCACTAACCTATCTCGCTACTCGACAAACATGGTACGGGACCCCTTCTTCCGGGCCCGGACCCTCGAGCAGGGATTGATACACGAGATCAGGGCATCGCTGATCTCCCTCAGCATCCCGACCCAGGCAAGAGTACTAGAGCGAGCCCTCCTGATCGAGAGCTTCCTGGCTGAGTCCACAGCGAGACCTACCGCAGGGCGGCAGATAGCGGAGTCTTCAGCAGCAGGTAGCCGACGAATGACTCATGGTTCCAGGCAGACCAGGCCTTCCGGCAGACGACCCCGGGACACTGGCTCAGCGGTACGGGGCACACAGCACGGAGCCAGCCTTCCGAGAGGCAGACAGTGCTACGAGTGCGGCGGGCAGGGCCACATGACTCGTGACTGCCCGACCCGTCGTACCGAGGGGCAGTAGATGGTGGAGGGACCACCCAGGCAGAGGCAGAGGGTCGACCGTGGAAGTCCGCAGGGAGGAGGCGGACGAGGCAGAGGAGCTAGCCGAGCAGCAGGTGGTGGGCGACGCTTTGAGGCTCTGCCACCACCACCACCAGGAGGCCCGCCCCGACCACAGGGAGCTGGCGGGAAGAGACAGGCTCAGCTCCAGGCAGCGGAGGCCTACGACCACGGCGCGCAAGAGATGATTCGAGGTACGATCTGTGTCAATTGCACCCTTGCTGCAGTTCTGATAGACACAGGAGCAAGTCACTTTTTCATAGCCATTTCCCTTGGTTGGAGCTCAGAGATTCCGACAGAGCCGTTGGCTCGATCCTTACGGCTAGAGACTCTTACGGGAGCAGACTCGACGATTACGCACTGGTGCCGGCAGTGTGAGCTTACTCTAGGAGGCGAGAGCTTCGGCTGGGATCTTCTTTTAGTAGGGTCGAGGCCTTACGACGTCATCTTGGGCATGGATTGGTTATCTATGGTCCATGCTCAGATTGACTGCATTAGGCGCAAGGTGCGATGTGTGCGCACCGACGGGAGCAGGTTCACCTTCACCGGCGAGAAGGGATCCTTAGCAGCACAGGATGGACTCACACAGAGGAGAGGTCAGCCCATCACTCATCAGTTGGCTAGCCTCATCCTGGGAGCAGTTGACGTGCGGAGTCCCAGTTTTCCTGCAGTGGTGGATCAGTACGCGGACGTCTTTCCTGACGACGTTCCAGGACTACCACCTCGCAGAGAGGTAGACTTTTATTTTGACCTGTACCCTGGGACAACCCTGATATCCACCCCAGCATATCGGGTGGCCCCCACTGAGCTTCGAGAGCTGCAGGTACAGTTGGAGGACATGCAGGGCAAGGGGTTCATCCGACCCAGTGTTTCACCCTGGGTTTCCCCGATTTTGTTCGCCATGAAGGCGGACGGGAGCTTGCGACTGTGTGTCGATTATCGTCTCCTGAACCAGGTGACAGTGAGGAAAAAGTATCCGCTACCTAGGATTGATGACCTTTTCGACCAGCTCAAGGGAGCACGGTGGTTCTCGAAGATAGACCTCAGGTCAGGCTATCATCATCTTAGAGTTCGAGACGAGGATGTGCAGAAGACGACCTTCAGGTGTCGGTATGGCCACTATGAGTTCTTGGTTATGCCTTTCGGCGTGACCAACGCTCCAGAAGTGTTCATGAGCCTCATGAACAGGATCTTCCAGCCATACCTCGATCGATTTTTCGTAGTCTTCATCGACGACATTTTGGTGTACTCAACGATGGAGGAGGAGCATGCCTACCACCTGCGTGTTGTGCTAGACACACTCCGAGAGCACCAGCTTTATGGCAAGCTCTTGAAGTGTCAGTTCTGGTTACGTGAGATCCACTTCTTAGGGCACGTCATTTCTGAGGTGGGAGTTACAGTGGATCCCGCGATGATCGAGGCGTTGTACGGCAGGCCTTGCAGATCTCCTTTATGCTGGACAGACCCTGGAGAGTCAGCACTTGTGGGACCAGAGATGGTCCGGGCCACGACAGAGAAGGTCCAGGTCATCCAGGAGTGGATGAGGACAGCACAGAGCCGACAGAAGTCATATGCTGACAGGAGGCGGAGGCCACTAGAGTTCGAGGATGGCGACCACGTCTTCTTGCGTGTCTCACCTCGACGTGGTTTGTGGAGATTTGGCCGAGGCGGCAAGTTGTCTCCACGCTTCATCGGGCCTTTCCAGGTCCTCAGCAGGATTGGCGAGGTGGGTTATCGCCTGGCTCTGCCACCTTAGATGCATTGGGTGCACGACGTCTTCCACGTATCCTAGCTGAGGAGATACGTGCACGACCCGACACACATCATTGACTATGGGGAGCTAGACGTGGATGATGAGGCGACTTTTGCGGAGGTCCCAGTGGAGATAGAGGATCGACAGGAGCGGGTCCTACGAGGGCGATCAATTCCTCTTGTGCGCATCAGATGGCAGCACGGGAACCTCCAGGATAGCACTTGGGAGCCGGAGGCTCAGATGCGTGCTCAGTACCCACATTTGTTTCCCTAGTTTATGATGTATCTTTACGGGGACGTAATGTCCTGAGGTGGGAGTAATGTAAAGACCCTTAAATTTCAAGGAAATTTTTTTTCTTAATTTTCTTTAGAATTTTATAAGAGCCCAGTTTCTGACGGCACCTGATTCCGAGGCCTGGTGTGCCCGGAATCATTTTCCGAAGTTTGGCTCGGGTACGTTCCGTGAACGGACGAGCGGGTTTTTCTAACTTTTGAACCGGTGCCTGAAATCGAATTCTGAGGGCACCTATGAAATCACAGCGCCGGTATTCGCTTAGAAACGCCTCTTCCGGAGTTGCGTTTTCTCGGGTGTGGTTTTTAATTTTCGGGCTTAAAGTTAAGAAATAAAATAATTTTGCGACAACTTTATTTTATTTCACTTAAGCCACTTGAAGCCACTTAAAGGCGGCTTGAACTGAGTTGAAGCGGATAGGATGCTATCTAGAAATATCCTACCCCCCTTGGAAGGATATTTGTGAGGTGGGGCCCGCACGAGCCCCGCCGTTTCTTTCCGCTAAGAAACGCACCCGCGAAAACCCGTCTTAATGAAAGTAAACTGACGTGTTTCTTAAAATCTTAACAGACCATTTAATTGGGCGGTTTATTTCGTGAATTAAATGGGCTGTTTCTTTTGATGAAATAATTCAACGAATTAATTCAATCGTTTATTAACCTGTTTTTTTGTGTTGGAATATTAATAAAATAAGACCAACCAAAACCTTTTGGGGGATTACTTGTTGAGACAGAATCTTTGTTCCTTCTTCCTCCTTCACGAAGAACACGAAGAACGCGAAGAACGTGAAGAACGCGAAGAACGCCGACCCCGGAAATCGACGACGCGATGCCTTGATCCGCATCGCCGACAACGTTCTTCTGTGACGTCTCTTCCTCCGTGACGGATTTTCGATCGGCTGTTTGAGGTAAGAGTCTCGAACCTTCCTTTTTATCTCCATCGTGGTTCTTAACCAAAAACACGGATTTAATTAATTAAATTAAAGCTGTTGTTTCATGGTGTGTTGAGTTTGCCGACTCAACACCGGATTCCGCGACGACGCGACGCCTCCCCGCGACGACGCGATGATCCCTCTCTTCCGCGACGAGCTTTTCCACGAAGAACGCCCGCGCGCGACGATCGACGAGGTAGGGATTTAATTTGGGAATTACCCCTTTTCTTTTTATATTCCCGTAATTGTTTCTTTAAAAAGTAAACAACTGGCTTTGTGAACAACGCGCCGTCAGCGGGCCGGGTTGGCCCGGGCACGGACCCCCGTCTTCGGACGGTTTTCGTTCAAACACCCGTAACTTGAGTTACGGGCCTCCGAACGACGCGCCGTCAGCGGCAACGCGATCCTTGGATCGAGACGGTCGTTTCGGTATACTATACTCAAGGTGCACCTTCCTTTTTGGGAGCCTACGTAGTTACAACTCCGTAGTTAAGCGTGCTTGGCCTAGAGCAGTGATAAGGATGGGTGACCTTCTGGGAAGTTTCCCAGGGTGCAGAGATCCTATGTGGACTTCGACGACGACCGTGCAGAGATCCTCTGTGGACTGCGGCGACGACTGTGCAGAGATCCTCAGTGGACTGCGACGACTACTGCACTCAGCGATCCTCCGTGGATCAGTGCTACCGGTCCTGTGTGGGCCCGATCCTGTGTGGGTCTGATCCTACGTGGGTCAGCGCTCAGCGGTTCTGTGTGAGCCAGCGCCTACAGGTCCTGCGTGGGCCCGGTACTGTGTGGGCCCGATCCTGTGTGGGTCTGAACCTGTGTGGGTCACTGTGGGGTTAGTACCTATCGATCCTTCGTGGGTCCGACGATTTAGATGATTCAGTGATCATCTTTATCGTAATCCGAAGAAGTATACCTGTGTGAGCTGAATTTTGTGTTTCTCTCCTTTGTGGATTGTGTTGAGCTATCCTGTGTGGATTTACTGTTTACTCTCTCCTTTGTGGATTGTGTTGTTCTATCCTGCGTGGGTATGCGTTTTGCTTTCCTGTGTGGACTGGGTTGTGCTAGGGCTCGGACGTTGGAGCCAATCGGGGAATTGATGACTTAGGTATATGTATGGGCATATACCTAAGCTGTGTCAGATATTACTTCGTGATTGTATCTTTCCTTTGTGGATTATCCTTTGTGAAATTCGGGAGACCTTCGGGAGTCTCGGGGTCCCTACTGAGTAGCTTATACTCACCCCTGCACGGGCTATGCCCGCACTTCGTGGTGTTGGTTGCAGACGACGGACAGCGCTGATCGTGGAGGAGGCGTGCGGAGCAAGACAGTACCTGGAGGTGGACCACTGGGCGGGACGTACTCGGAGCGGTCAGGTGGACCCGAGGAGCAGTGGAGGCTATCTGTACCCACGCTTCAGGTGGGACTTCCAGAGGACGGCTCGATGCTGCAGTTTTTCCTTTCAGTTGTTGTTTTTCCTTTCAGTTGTACTTTACAGTTGGGCTTGTATTTCCGGCCCCTTTTACTTTCAGCACAGCTTGTATAGTTTTTACTTAGTGTTTACTTTTCCGCTTGCTTACTCTGTGGTGCTTGTTTACATTCCAAAGGCAATGCCTTCCCTTTTTGTTGGGATTTACGCCTTGGTGCTAGTCGCCAGCCCCTGGCCTATGGAAGGCGGGCTTGGGGTATCATGGCACGGGCCCCGAGGACGGGTCGTGACATTATTACATTTTATTTCCCATTAATTAACAATCCCTCCATAACATCACTTTTCGGGAAATAACTGCTTCATTATTATTGTATATTTTAGATTGATATTTTTTATGCTTAAATTTTGATCAAATAAAATTATTATATAATTTTTTAATCATGATAAAAATAACATATATATTCATTATATATGTATTATGTGCAATCTATAATATTAAATATTGAAAATGAATTAAAACTTCCCTTGAATTGGTTTATTGTACATACGGATGACTGATGTTTCAATTTTCACGATGGGTGAAATTAAACGAAGTTAAATAATATATAAAATTTCCATTGACATTATTATATCATATATATAATAAATTTTAATTAAGCTTATCCTTCTTACTATCCATGCAAGTCATTAGTGGATAAAAAATCATATCATTTCTGGGGTAGATTTCTTCGATATAGAATATTAGTTTTATTGTATTTAAATTTAATATAATGTAGGATGGTATATGTGAAATTATAATTATATAATTTCAAAAAAAATTATTATTATTAATTAATTTTTTTAATCCATCCTAATATCTCTTCACGAGTGGAAGTGATTAAAATATATTACATCATTTATCGGTTTAGTAGTCCACCATACACGATATTGTTAGTTTTATTTACCATTTTATATAAGATGATCATGATATATTTAATTACATAAATATAATAAAATTTGTTTATATGGTATATATTAGTGCAATAAAATGAAATTATTAGGTTATTAATTATGGGGATATACGAAATAATATAAATTAAATTGCTGGGTGTATGGAATTTCCTTCATAATGAAAATCCCCTTATGAATATATTATTATGGACCTAAATATTGATATTCTATGAATACCTTAGGATATATAATTTTGATATGATTTTCAGGTACATATTAATTTAGGGGTTTAGATGATAAAGTGCTTAAGAGGCATGAATAATTGAGGGTAGAGAGTTCTCATTTATAATTGATAAGGAGTGTAATGATTTAAAATTCCATAAAATATTCAAAAATGGGAATTCATCATCAACAAATGTTCTAGAATAAATGATAAATTAAATATTGGATCGATCAAGAATCACCTCCACCAGAAGATAAAAGTATCATGATTTAAATTGGTTAATCATTAGCATTTATGTTTACATAACATTAAAATTTTTGTTTTCATATAGGTAACTAGTATTTTTATTTACTTACTAAAGTGAATTATCAATTATTCTAGAACATTTTTTGATGATGACTTCCCATTTTTGAATATTTTATAGAATTTTAAATCATTACACTCCTTATCAATTATAAAAGAGAACTCTCTACCCTCAATTATCCATGCCTCTTAAGCACTTTATCATCTAAACCCCTAAATTAATATCTGAAATTAATTTTAACATCACTACATTTATCAAGAACAACCATGTCTAAACCATATTCAATGTATTTTTTTATTGTATCTAATATTCATTATAACCATAAATTTCAATGAAAGAAAAAGAATATTAATTATACTAATACCTAATTGGGAATCCATTTCATAAAATATTACTCCAAAATGATTTAGAATTTAATGTAATATCAAACTCACAAAGGAAATGAAATAATTGTTTTCTATTGGATAATATCAAAAAAAAACTTTTTTCCAAATTAATGGTTAAATAGATTTGTATCACTCAAACTGGATTATTAATAATATAAAGTAACTAATTGTACATATAAAAAAATATAAACATCTAAATAATTGCTAATGAATATAATGTTTTTAATAAAAATGTTTATTTTTCAATATTCATTGAAAAATTATTCATTTAAAAAAATTGAAAAATTTAACACTATGATATTTTGGACATGTAATTTTTAAAATTAATTATATTTTTTGTAAAAGAATTACTAAATGTTGAAAATTTAATTTTATTATAAGTGTGATCTAGAAAAACATTCTAAAAAAATAAGTATTTTGGAATAAAAGTGGATATATTTTTTTCTAATGATTATAAATAATATATGAATGATAAAATAATTTCACTAAAATGTTAATATATAATTATAATTAAATTCATTCTATTATAGTGGAGAAATGATATATTTTTATGAAATAATTTTCACACCAAAAAATATTTTAATCAGAATAATAAAAGACAATTACCTTAAAATCATTTTTATTATCAATTATAAAATAGTGATATAAAATGTATTTATTCAACAAATTTTTTCACAATATAATATTCACAATATTGTTTTTCATATTCATACCTACCAATCCATTAAATATATATTACATTTCTTAATAAATAAAAATATTGTAATTGTAAATAGATGTTTAATTGGACATGGTATTTCATGAAATTCAGACTACAAAACAATTAAATTTATTTTGGAAAAATATTTCATAAAAACATAAGGTGATACATTATAACTCTGATACATAATTTTATTCCTAAAAATTTGAGCTTGATTACCATAATATTTATCCTTCCATCTGAAAATATTGTTATTAATGTAGAACATTTAGTTTCATGTACACAACCCTTTATTTATTTATTTTATGTGTGTATAGTGTTTAGATGATGTTTTAGAGGGGTGAGAGGACATTTGGAATGTTTTTGGAGCATTTATATAGGTGAACAGTTCTATCATGGTTAGTATAAACTGCGAAACACTTCTAAGAAACCATGTTGTGTGAAACAGTAGGATATGGGGTGGTGTATAGTTTCATGCCCAATTTGGCCAAACCATGTAGACCAATCTGAGAAACTTCATGAATTGGGATAGATAGATTTATCACGGTTGGAAAAAGGTTTATCTAACCACATGTTATAATCACGTCTGGTTCATCATGAGTTAGTGGTTTCTGTAGGGATATGTCATTGTCTTCCTAAATGTATATGTTAACCATTCACGACTAATTGTTAGATATGATAATTGTGTGTCTAAATTAGTTTATCCACTTAACCCCATTTTAATTTATTATTTTCAGTACATGATATTCTTTCTTTGCATAGGTTTTAGAGACCATTCCCTTCAACCTGAGAGTGATCTATTGAAAAATCATTATGGTGTAAGGCTAAACTCCCTTATAAGTCTCCATTTGGGGTTTTTTCTTCACAGATCTAATCTTCTCCCCTCACATTTATTCAAATATCTAAACATTTTTTTGATATAAATATGATTTCTAATTCCAATAATTATGATATTTGGATGTGTTGATGATAAGAAATTAGATATATGGATGGTTTTGGGAGTTTCAAAGGATATTTGTGAAATATTTTCATCGTACATCGTTTCACTTATTGATTATAAGGTTGGTTACTTCACCCATGATATCCCTTCTTATAACTAGATGTATTTATCCAAATTTTATTAATTTCAAGAACATTATGGTGATATTGAGGTGAGAAACATAGTAGAAAACCTGTTTAATGACAGTTTCCAAAATTGTGTAAATTGGTTGTTGTGAAAAGTTCATTATTTAATGATTTTAAAATGATTTTTGAAAATATTTTTGGGTTTTCGTACATGGAATTGGTTTGAAATAATTTTTTTCAATAAAATAATTTTTTTTAAAAGGATTGAAATGTTTGGTTTGCAATGGAAATTGAATTATATGGTGTTCATGTGGTCATTATCCTTAATGTGAAACTATGGAAGGGGAATGTTCCAATGTGGAACTGCAATGTGTTTTCCTAGTAATGAATTGGTAGATCTATTAGAGTACAGTCATGTGTATATACCAATCACATGGAAATACATGTGTCATTGTGTTGAAATTTGGAACAAAGTAATTTTTATGCCACTGGATTGATAAACATCTGAATATCAATAATTAGTTGCTTTTTGTGGAAATTGATTGGGTTACAGAATCCATTTATTATGAAACATATTTTGATAAGGAATTCCTTATCATTCATATAAAATGTTATTTTTTTAATGTTTTTAAATTTTTTTAAATGTTCTAAGATGGTGTATCATAATGGCATGAATAGGGAAGTCATTTGTGGAAATCTTCATTAGTTACATTATTGAAACCCTATTTGAGAACTTCTTATTGTTATAGATATTGTTTATTGAGACAAATGTGGAGGAAAATTATCTCATTTAATAATTTCTGCATCATGATTCATTAGGATATATTTTTGAGTTATATATTGGATTATATTGGGAGTCATGGAGTTTATGTCATTTGTGTATTTGAGATTTATTGGTTTTATCTTCTACTTCTTATTATGATATTTTTTTTCAATTTTTTCATTTCCATATGTTTGAGCATGTTATTGTATTTGATGCTTTTGAGTTATATAAATTATGTACATGACGAAATTAGTGGTTTTATGAATAATTGATGAGTTTTTTGTGGTTTTATTTTTAATGGTAATTGCAGCTTAAAATTGAATAAAATAATTGGGAATTAGATGCCAACCTTTTGTGTCATTGTTATGTCACCTAAGTCCAAGAAGTAGTTCCACATCATCACAGGGCAATGTGTATGGGAGTGATTTTATATGATGAATCGGTTTGAAGGTCCACCATTGGATGAATTAGATTTGGGTCTCCTCCATCAATGCAATTTGGGTAGACATGGAACATTTTTTGTCTGTATTTGTCTAAAGGTTCATACCAAAGGATGTGATGATGAATAATAGGTAAGAGATCATTAGAATTCAGCAAGGAAAACGGTTTGTGAAGGCCTATGATGGCCACATTAAGGAGCGGGTTTTGTTGCCTACGGAGGTGGATTCATAGAATATATTGAATGATTCTATCTTCCTTTCGATTCTTTAGAAAATTATTACTGATCAAGTCCTATCATCCATAGATCTTTATATTGAGATATATTTTGATTATTCATTCTTAACTTAGGTAGTTTCCGATATACAAGAAATTATAAAAATATAGTTTCTCTTATTCATCATGATGGTTCCCCATATGGTGTGAAGGTTGGGGGGACCAATATCTATGGATTCATCTTTATTGTTGCTGGCTTCCAGTTCTTTATAATGTTCTCTTGGGTAGCACCATTGTGGTTGGTTTTGGTATTTAAATCAGTATTATCGCATTCCTCGAATGACGTGGCATCGTTGCAGCTATCTAGTTCACATATATATGATCTTTATATGGTGTCTCCAAGATAAGGAGTTGTGAACAGATGATTCTAATAGAAAACTATGTAGATGGAGATTATTTAGTCATTAGTTCTCTATCCATAGTTCTTAGAGTGAATCGCTCACACTGTTTGGTGTTAGCGTGGGTTGGACCAATTTTCATTTTCTAGTTTGTATTTGAGCTCTTTTTAAGGGTTTCCCTAGTGTTGGGTATTAATTTTTTGTGTGGTTTATTTCTATTATGTTTTGCTAAATCTCAAATCATGGCATCCGAGAATATTGGTATACCTTATTATGGGTCCTCTATTTTAATCATTATGGTGTGATATAATTTGTTTTGAGAAATTGGATGAGATTAAGATTGGGAGTTCACCCGTTTGGAAGAATAGGGAATAGTGGTTGGATTTTTCATGTAGGTGTTTCAATGTTTGGGGTAAAAATGTTTTCTATATTAGACGAGTTCTTATGGTGGGGAGAACACCCATCAACTCTCCTCTCATTTGGTGATTTGGGTTCTTGTTGATCAGTTGACTGTGACATGTGGATTGAATATTCACAATAATAAATGTTGTTTCTCATGTTTTTGATTAAAAAAGCTCTCATTTATGGATTTTCATTCATTTAGGTTAATTTATCATTGAAGAATGTGTCTATGGATGCGAGAAATGTCACCCTCGGACCTCAAATACCCAATTAATGTCTTCTTTTAATGATCATGGATCATTCTGGTTGAGGATTTGGTTGATTCAACATTAAATATGTTTATATTTATGAGGTCGGGTGGAACACTCCATGTACACATCCCTGAAACAATTAGAGGAAACCATGTGGTTCATCATACGTACCAATGCAGAATGTATATGTGGTGGATAGAAACTAGCACACGATTTGTGCATGATTACACCGACTATGCAGCCTCGTCGCATGGAAGGTTCTGGTATTTGGAAGAAGCAACCACATGGTGTTCACATGGTAGATCAAACCATGATGGTTATTCATGTATTTACTCTCTTTCGGGCTAACAACATCTTCAAATTAGCTGAACAGTTTGATAAATTTTGAAACTAAATTGTACGATTGGGTCAAATTTCTAAAATCCTAAAATCTAATGTTTTCTCATTTTTCATTTAAACATAAATTACACACTTCATCCACCCTTTATTTGAGGCCCTAGGGGTCCATTTGGATGCTTTTCCCTTCCACCATCCTTAGATTCTTAGAGCATCTCCCTTAATTTTTTAGTGGATCTCTCATCGGGTATGTTTTTTCCATATCTTTCCAACATTATCTTTGATTGCTACAGTTTATTAGTGGAATTACCTCATTCCCGAACCCTAGGGAAACGATTTTCGAATTTCTAGAAGATTTTTGGATGTTAGGGTGTGAAAATAATGTCTTGGTCACGGTTCATTCTTCTCTAGGAGTTTCATCTCATTATAACACAAGTGAGTTAAGTATTTCTATTATTTTCCTTTCTGGAACAACCCTTTTATTCTTGTATGATTCCAATTACTTTTAAATATGGTCCACATATGTAGTATTGGTTTCCATTATGATAATGTTTGGGGATCTGTATAATTTTTTTAAAATATGTTTTAAAATATTATCATGAAACATTCCGAGGAACATGTGTACTAAGGCTATTTGATGAAATTCCATATGTTCTTTTAAAATGAATCTATGTGTTTAGAAAAAAAAATTATATTTATTAATTTTCTTTTAGTAATTTCATTAAAATTATTATTTTTTGTGTAATATGGCATGGTTATAGCATGATACTTCTTTTAAAATGTTTTTAAGGGTTTTCATTTTTTTTAAAAGGGGTGGGTTATGTTCTACAAAATCATATAGAATTATAATATTTTTTTAAAACTCGTGGGATGAATCTAAAAAGTAGTTTTATTTTTTCTAAGATGTTAATAATATTCCATTAGATGAAGGCACATGCATGGGTACAAAAATTACACACATGGATGTTTCTTTAAATGAATAAGGATCTTGGAAATAATGGTTATTTGATCTGTAATGTCTTGTTGTTAAATTGGTTAATGTGAATATCGTTGTGAGAGTGTTTATTAAAGCTCATCCCATTTTTTACTTTAAAAAGGATGTTTTATCACTAAATGATATGAATTCCAATTAGGCATCATGTTTTATTTTTTTAATTTTATTTTTTTGTTTTGAGAGAAATTTTGAATGGGGAGTTGGATTTGAAGGAGTAAAAGATTATTTCACAAGTTCTTAAAAAAATTTATTTTCACATTGTTTTGTGAAATGATTTTGGAGATATAATGATAAATGTAGTTGGGTTTGTAATTTTAAAGGCATGTTGGGAAAAGTGGTGTATTTTTTAGGAAGGGGTGAATTTTTAGATGATATGACATCCCAGTTGGCAAAATTGATGATGTTATATATATATATGTTGTGGGAACTCTTGTTGGGTATTTACCTACATGGGTTTTCATATTGTTGGTGTTTGTGGTGGGAGTAAGAAAATATTTCGATGACATGTAAGTTGAGTCATGCTTTTGAGGGCCTCCTATATATATAGTTCATGTTTATAATGTGTTCCTGGGTTCCATTATGGGATTGAGTGATGGTTAGTTTTCATCCTCGATTAGATAGTATGGTACCCTTAGATTTGCTGAGACTCCTGGTGAGTTGTGGTAATGGATTATTCAGATGACGGTGGACAATTTGTTATAGATGAAGGAGATTCTGTATATATCGGTCAGTGGTTACGAACTGATTAAATTTATGGATATCTCTAGGAGGGTTTATGAAATCCCATAGTTCCCCTCCATATATTTTTGTGTGTTTTTTCAATACATAATTTTCTATTTATACATCCAGTTTATTTTCATCACATCTCTATATCCATTCATTTGTATTACATCTTTAATGTGATAAAATTTAGTTTCAGGAATTCAAATAAATATTGCAGTAATTTTGAAATGGAAAACCTATTTTTATAAAAATATTTGTTACTAGTGTTAATGGATTGATTTCTTGAAACACAAAGTACAGAATCATTGGTGATTTCCAAATGATCTATTTATATTACACCCTACTTGTATCATTTGTTGGTTGTATACCCAAAATTTTTGCAGATTCAACTTCTTATTCATGTTTTGTGGTTGACATTTCTCTTGGAGTGACTCGGTCTTGTGGATAGTGGTGACATTGAGGTCATGTGGAGATTTATTTTGTATTTGTTTGGTTTTTTCTTTGGTTTTCTGTTTTTTCATTTGTATCTTGAAACTGGATCAGTTTGTTTAATTACATGGAAAATAAATAATTTATTTGGATTCATATTCTTTTTTTATTGATCCTTGTATTTTTGAAAAAATTGATATCATGTGTATTGTTTTGATTCCCGATAGTAGTTTACAACCCCTAGGGAACAAGAACGCCCTTCGGGCCATGCCGCAGACCAGGTTGGGTGTTGGCTCAGAGGGAACCCTATAATGGTTCATGCCATATAATACATTAGTTTCTAGAGAGTGAGACATATTCATTTTTTTGGTAAAATAAAATAACACAAGTCATATTAAATGGAACTAATCATAGGTAGATGATGATAATGCTGTTTCACATATTACATAGGTCAACATACATTTAGATAAATCTATTTTCTAGTTTTTTAAAGGCAAAGATAGAGGGAAGAGATGAAATGAACCAATAAATGTGGATCACTTTGATTAGTTCCATTAATATGATCCACCCAACATTCGGGGTGATTTTTTACCAGAGAAAGTAATGTTTTAGCTGATGATGATGTTCCAAATATTCAACATCCATTTTATTCTCATAGAGCTGAACGTCATAGAAAAAACATACATGATGGAGGAACATTCACTATATTGGTGGAATTTATTAGTTCATACTAAATTGGACCTATTCATTTTATAAAAGGATTTTGAATAATTCATCAACATAAAATTCTATCATCACACATTAAAGATTGAGTGGACAAAAAACTTTTTTATAATGAATAAAAAGAATACATTATTGACATCGTACATAACAATTTTTTTTAATTTATACATTTTTCTCATGAAGATTCATCTTTTTCAAGCTTAATGGTGCACATTTTTAATTCATGGATGAGGAAAAATATTCAATGAAAGACTATCATGATTTGTGAAACAGATTATATGGAGTGTATTTAAAAAGGAATGGTTTCTATAAGGACATCACATGAATTATTGGGGGATGAATCATGTTTAAACTAATAGAAAAATGTCTGAACTATAATGCTAGGAATAAATTTAAGAGGGACATTAATTTACTAGGTAATTGAAAAACTCAAAACCAGATAGATGGATCACCAGATCATCAACCAAAAAAATGGTAAATAATGGATGATTCCTATGTGGAACTTATGATTACATCATGAGATATTTAATAAAACCATATCATTCTATAATTACAACTAGATGAGAAAACTTCATCACTATTGTAACAGTGCTCCATGTTCATTTGATTGGGACACATCTCTTGTTTTGTAAATGTTGTATTCTTCTATGGGATGTGGGTAGTATAATTATTATCACTATTAGAACTGATATATCCATGTTCATTCGAAGAATACCATGTCCAATCAGGCATTGAAATATTATCGGGCCAATAAAGAACATGGTGTAGTATGTAGTTGTATATAGATGACAAGGTGATTGTGGATGATGAGTCTAATACATTAATGGTCAGAGGTATGAAAAATTTTAGATCAACCCTTATGAAATATTTTTTTTATATTGTTTAATAAAAATCATTTATTGTATCACTTAATGTAAATTTCCTATATGATCATGTTGAGATGTTTTATTCTACTTTGAAACATTAAAATTCTCTTGGTCAAAGAGAATGTTAAGACTTTTTCTGAAATGAATGGTCCAGAAATACTGATGGATGTTAATTGATATGTTAAATCACTTTTATTGATATGTATACTTATGAAATAAACCTATGTATGTATTCATTTTCTATTTTAGAGGAAAATATTGATTTTTATACACAAAAAGTTAGTTTAAAAGTTGTTGATTTCCTCGAGTATCTATTTATATGGTACTAGAATCGAATGGAATGTGAAAAATGAATTTTTAGAACAACATGTTGGATAAATCTCATAACATTTGGTTTCCATGACTGTAAAAATGGTGGATGATATTTGTAATATAAATTTCCTTTTATTGGTTAACCAATTTCTGATTTTTTTTCCAAAAACATTTATCTGGGTTTCTACCAATATAAATATGGATTTTATTATAGATATCCTCCAAGGGAGTGAACCAATTTGAAATACATTTTAAATTATGATATTAATATAATTACTGTAATAAAAAGTATATTTAGATATTTTAGAAAATAAATCCTTCATTCAAATTGTTTCTTATTTATGGGCCACATATATTTTGTTTTTATAATTGGAAGATAGATATATTATTCTTTTTATGTAGTATCCTAGGAGTAAGATAGTTACCATAAAAAATATTGTATCAACATCAATGCATTAATGATTTTTTCAATCAATTTATCTTATTATAGTGGTTCCCAAAAATTGTTTTGAGATCAGATATCACCAATCGTTGGATCAGAAGAAGGATATTGCCTAAAAATATTTCATGAGTAGATATAGCCATTATGAGTATGTGGTTATTCATTATGGACATAAAAATGATCCCACAACCATTATGTAATTGAATAATCTTTTATTAAAGATTATTCTATATCGTATTGTTTTGTGTTATATTAAGGAATTATTAGTCTATTCGAGGACATGAGATGAGCATTACAAATACATGTATAATTTTTTTGTAATAATGTCAAATAATTATCTTTATGTAAAATTATATTAGTGGGTTTTTGGATAAAAAAGATATATTTCCATGGCCATGATATCTATGAATGAGTTGTTTCTGTGAATTGAGATATAATATAGGTGGTATTCTATTAGAAGTCTCCAAAAATTCCTTAGTGGTACAATGTTTCCCTAGTATGGCTAGTTATTATCGATGTTTTGTTCTTGAATTTTCATGTCTACCTTCATCTATGACAACTTTGAAAATAAATAAAATGTTTCATTCCATTTGAATGATAAATTACAAAATCCATTTCAAGAGCTTAAAGATCACCATGGATCATCACCTATCAAGATATATTTTAAATTATGAAAATTTTACATTATGTATTGTGATGCTTCAAGATCTATTTTGGGATGTATGCTCATGCATGGAGATCATTTTGTTACTTATTTGATAATATCAGTCATGATTTAATGAGATTAACTACATAAACATTTATTTATATTTAGCTACTATAGTCCATGATTTGATATCTATTTTTCATTTCCTATTTCCTGAGACGTTCATAGTGTTTATAGATCATCATATCTTAAAACATGTTTTCTTACAATGATATATGAATGAAGAACAAAATTTATTGATGAAATATCACCAAATTATTGACAATGATTTAATATATAAACCATGTAATGGAAAATCAGTGGAAGATGAATTAAGAAAAAAATTCTCATTTCAAAAAAGTGGCTTCATTTCAGTGAAGTTGATATCATTTATAACTGAAAAAACATTAATACAAATGATCGAGGTAGTATTTTGGTTTTATTATGAGTTTCTTTTAATCATGATTTTCTGAATATGGATAAAAATGAATGAACATATAATTATGAATCATTTAATATGAGGTATGAAATAAATATTGGGGAGAACATTAAGGGGTAAAATATTGAAAAGATATTTGTAGTGTGGTTGACATATCAGATGGTCAAACATTTTCCATATCGGGAAAAACATCACAATGCTTACATCCATTTGATATTGTAAATTAATCCTAGAAAAAAGAATCTGTATAAGGTATTAAATGAAAAATGTTGGTGTTTTGACATTAAAATAGAAGTGGATGAGTTCATTTCATGATAGATCAACTATCAGAAGGTTAATGAAAAGCCCCAGTGGTCGATGGATATGTTGCAATCTTTGCATATTCTTAATTTCATATGTGGGTAGATAGTTATTGATTTTGTGAATTGTTTCACATGAATGGTTAATAAACACTATTTCTTATGGGTGATAGTGGATTATCTCACAATATAGAACCATTTTATCATTATTCACGAATATCATACGGTGGATGAAATATCTAGTATCTATATCCAAGATGTGTGAAAAAATGGTGTACCGGTTTCAATAATGTCAAACCGAGATCTGATGATTATTTATTATTTATGTAAATCCATTTAGTAATTCCTTCGATCTTATTTTTCTATGAGAATTAAATATCATCTTTAGATTGATTGAAAATACAAAAGGATGATACAAATATTGAAAGACATGCTTCAAGATTATGTGATGGATTTTTTAATCTCAGGGGAAGAGCATATATGATTAGTAGAGTTCTCATATATCGACTATTATGAATCCTCGATACTCATGAATGCTTATAAATTATTGTAGAGGTTTCCTTTCAATTATCCATCTTGTTTCATGGAAACATTTGAGAATTAACTAGTTTTTTTAACCTTATCCATGAGATAATGAAGAATATTCAATTGGTCACAAAAAGGGTGGACATGGTGTAGTGTCATTATAAAAAATATGTGGATCATCATTTATAAAAAATTTCATCAGAGGTGGGTGGTCATGTGTTAATGATAATCTCTCAATGGCTTTCGAATCACCTTGATGGGATGAGGTGAACGTTATTTAATTGATCCATAAGATCATTTCAAATATTTTAATGGGTTTTGTAAGGTGGAATATTGATCCTATTTTCCACCATGGTTTAGTTCAGCATATGTTCACAATTATTATATTATATCTCATTTGAAAAAGTATCGTTATGATCCTTACCATGTAATTTTAATGGATAATTTTGACCAAGAGTCAGATTCTTTGTAGGTTCCTATTATAGTGCAGATTTTGGAATGACATGAGAATTTCTTTCATGAGAAAGGAATCCTTATAGTGATGTTTTTATGGAAAAATGGTAATAATTAGGGACGAACATGAGAATAACTGAATGATGTCATCATGAAATGGCCTAAACAATTTGATGTAC
Source organism: Viscum album (assembly GCA_963277665.1). Classification (NCBI taxonomy): domain Eukaryota; kingdom Viridiplantae; phylum Streptophyta; class Magnoliopsida; order Santalales; family Viscaceae; genus Viscum; species Viscum album. The sequence goes on along the minus strand of OY728156.1, from coordinate 1,796,223,095 downwards.
ATATATATATATATTTTAAATTATAGGGATATAAAGTCGGTTTATTTTGAGTACATACCACCCAAATTTTAAAGTATGTTACCAATTCCTTTTTAATTCTAGCAATTAATAGTATTTGTGAGAAGATTGTGAGGTTAATGGGGACCTAAAAATCTTTTTAGATTTTTTTGGATGTTTTTTGTTTGATTACATTTATTATATACTATGCAACACCACCAAGAAATATTGAAAATTGTAGGAGTGGGCACTAGGTGCACATGGGTGGGCCAAAAATTATGGAAACCATTGAGAAACCATGTGATGAAGGAAAATGAATTTTTCATGTTTGGTGTTTGAAATTTATAATTGTTCAATTTTTTACTTTGGGGTAGTGTTTTATTTACTATTAGCGTGTGTTATACATAACCATGAGAGATAAAGACACATTCCTAAAATATAGATCCTAAAATCGTTGATTAAACTCATTTTATCCACGTAACACATTTTTTCCTCTATTATGACCCTAACTCAATTTATCATCTTCCCCATGGCTGTAGAGACTCTTCCACTCAATCTGGGAGTGGTCCATTCGGATTTCGTGGTGCATTCATGAAAAGATCTCATGGAAAGACTTTGTTCAATGTAATTTATCTTAAATATCCTCTTTATTTCCCTCCATTGTTCATAGAACTTTTCAGATGAAGATATATCAAGTGGTTTTTTCCAGTATTTATTATATTTAGAGTTTTTTTTATAGGTAATGATTTATATGGAAGGTTTACTATGTTTCAACCTAGTTGTGTTGGGTTTTTTTTCATTCTTTATTTCAGCCATAGTTTTGGTGATAAGTGGCTTCATTCTCGACTAATCTCATTAAAACATAAATAGTTTATATCAAATTGATTATATTCAATGAAATACATTTTGAAATTTATGTTAAAATTATGGAAGAATCCATATTTGGTGATTGTTTCTAAATTTGAGGAAATTATTTGTTGTTGAATGTGATTTGTTTCATGATTTTAAAAATAGTATTAACATATGGGTTGATTTTGATTCATTTATGTGGCCTGAATGAAGGGTATCCAATAATGAATTTTTTTTATTAAAATGGAATTAATTTTTTTATTTTCTATGAAATTTGGATTACTATGTTAGTTTGTTATTATTTCCATTATCATGACACTATAGAAGTGGAGCATTCCATTGGGGAAATACAATATGGTTACATTTTAAAAAATTTGTAGATCAAGAAGAAATCACTCATGAGTATAGACCAGTCACATAGTAATTCTTATCCGGTTGTTTTGAATTATATAACAATGTAATAGGTAATCAAATTGTGTGAGAAACGATTTTAATGAATTATTTTGATTCTTTTATGAGAAATGAATTTTTATTGGAAAATGATTTTTAATGAAAATTATTTTATTGAGGAAATTATTTTCAATGATATAAATTTTAAAATTAATTTAATGAGTTTTATATAATTTTATATATAAATGTGAAAGCATGTTATATCGTAGTGGCATTAGTAGGGAGTTCATTTGGAGAAAACCTTATGATTTTCATTATAAACCACTTGCATAAGAACATTGGTGAATTTTCAGATGTTGTATACTAAGAAACATGTAATGGAAAAGTATTTCATTTATTTAGTGATACATCCTGATACAATAGGGTATATTTTTGAGTTCTATCTTGGTTATTAATGGGATCGATGGAGTTTATATCCTTAGAGTCATTGATATTTGTTGGGTTTCCTTTACGCTTCATGTTTTGGTATTGGTTTTGGTTTTCATGTTATAATCTAGTAATATATATTGTTGGGGTGGTTATGTTTTAGTGGTATAAATTATGTTAATGTGTCATATTATGGTTTTTTGGTTACCGCTTCTATGTTGTGTTTATTCTACATAAAATGGAAAATATTCACTGAAATTTAATGAATCCATGGGAATTTATTTCCATGCATTATTGTGTTGCGTATATCACCTAAGGATAAGTATAAATTCTTCCTTATATCATGCCAATGAAGAGAGAAATGATGTTATAGTTAAAACCCATTATTTTATAAAGGGTTAATAAAACATCCCGTATATAGGATAGAAAGAATACATTTCAAGGTATTATGGAATAACACATAACATATTTTCCAAAATATTGAACATTAGTGGGATGTAGAAATATGAACATGTATGAAAAGTATTGTCTATAGATAATTTATCATAATAATGGAAATGATCATGATAATGTTAATGAATTCAAACGAAATAAAAATTATGAGGATTATATATTAATAAATTAAAAATGGTGTTTATAAAAAAACATTTTGTTCCAAAACCATTTTTATAACATTGATTAATTTTCTATTGAATATATCCTTAACTGATTTATTTTGATTTTATAAGAAAAATATACACATATGGTTGTTCTTATATCCAATTCCATTTTATCCCATACTCCATGAAGAGTTTATTTTTTTCAAAATTTACTATATTTAGCTTTTTACAGACCTTAATATCCATAAAAAATGAGTTGTCATTGTTTTTATCTCTAGTTATCATCAAAACCAAAATAGTGAAAAAATGATATCCAAAATAGGTAAATAATTATATGATTATATAATATATAATTCCAAAAAAATCAATGAATGTCCAATATAAATCACACCATCGATCATTACTATTCATACTCTTCAAAAAATAAAAATATATATAAGGAAGGTTGATAAAAATATATAATCAACATAACATTAATTCCCAAATATTACCATGTAGACCTTAATTTACACATAGAGTGGTGGGAATAAATTGGTCATATATTATCCAAAATCATTCAATTAACTATAATTACAATGAAATATCAATAAAAACATACTTTATTACTAATTCCAAAAATAGTCAACATATTATTTAATGTATTCTATAAATTCAAAAATATTGTGAACTACATCAATGATATTATATACAACATTGCTATCCAATCATTGATCATTTACATGTTTATCAATGTTATCTAATTTATATTAAATTATTTAACTTTTTTATTTAACTATAAATAACAATATTCCGAACTTCTGTAATATATTTAGTGGTATCATTCATTAAACATTTGTTTTCCTATAAAATATCATCTTTTCGATAAATCAATTTCAAGGTAATTGATTCCATTAAACATATACACGAGGATATATAATTAAAACTTTGTATATAATGATAATTATATATATCTTGATTAATTTAAAAATATTATTAAACCCTAATATATAAACACTTCTATAATTCCACCTCATTCTTAATCCCTTTACTAGTCCTCATAATCACATTCCATAAAACATGTTATCTTTTATCTGTTCATTTTATTCTCTTAAACATCAATGTTAAAAATGTTTCTTTTTCAACCACAATGATACTATTATTAAGAGTTACCCCATGGAAATTTATTTTAAAAATACCATGTAATTGAATATTTATTACATTACTTTTTTTATTGTTCCTCTGGGAAACAAGTTTTTATATCCATTATGTTAAATGAATTTTTAAATTTTTCATGGTTACTAATAAGATCATTCTATCATTATTCAAACTTAAAACCTCATCTCATCCCTTTCAGAGATTTCGTTTTTAAATTCATCAATCATTATATATATATATATTACACTAAATCGACATTCCCTCATGGTCTCCACCACCCATGCTCATAGTGTCATACTCATATTTGGAGACTCTAATAGATTTTTGAGTTGAAAAAGGTCGATCATATATAATGAAAACTAATTTGGTATTATCACAATATCATTCACAAAAAAAAATAATTCCTTTTGGATTCTAATAATCACATTATCCCCCACATTAAATTTCCAACAGGTTTCTTCTAGTTGTAGATAGTAACATAAACCAAAAAACATTATTTGAGGAATAACATTACGTGATGGGATAAAAATATGATATAAAAATTATATATATATATATATATATATATTATAAACCATGAAAACTATATTAAATTTAGTAAACATTATGTTTAATAAATTTTATTCATTTTCATTATCTATTTAAATCGTTCTTGATAGTTTATATGGTGTTTTTGATTTTTCAAAACATATCCACTAATTGTGTCACACTAGGAGTATGAATGGACCATTTTCATGCACTAATTGAAGATATATTTAAATCCAATGGATCATATTCAGATTCATTATTTTGACGCACAACTATTCATAATCCATATAAACGTCTTCCATCCTGAAATGGATGTGATTTCATCGAAGTAACTCACAGTTTCCTTCACCAATAGTCCTTGACATTCTCCATTACATTTATATATCAATTTAATTAACATTAGATATATGATTAGGATTTCCATTAATTTATTATTATACTAATTCCTTGGATTGACAAAATATATACTCAGATTCCAACTATATCATTTATGGATTTTTATACATATATATTACATCTTAGTAGATGATTATTCGATATATTTAATCATAATAAATATGAGGATCACAATGGTTTTGTGTCTATGGAATCATTGATACATAAAAAACATGTACAAAATATATTTTAATTTTTCTCCCATAATGTTACTCATATATATAACATTTATTATACATATAATATATATTAAATAACATCATGATAGGGAAAATAAAATATAATAAATGGTGACGGCATATTTTCAGTAAGAGTAAATAAGAGAGATATCAATGATCAGATAAGAATATAATGTGGATAAGGATATACCATCATTAGAATAACATTTCAATACTGAATCATATACAACATGGATCATAATATTGATCCATTTAATAAATCTGTTATGTTCATAAAATCTAAACTATAAGGAAACAACGAACAAGATCCATGGTAGTGTGACATTGGTACAAAACATTGATTTATGTAAAACACAACAGATTGAAAAATTATTGACTTTATAGTAAATGATCAATTACAAGGATATCATAGTTTATATTTTCCATTACCCATACTATTCAAGAAGCTAAAATTCAATCCAAATATTATTAGTGTGGACAGAGTCCCATATATAATTTCACCACTCCACATTGCAGTCCATGTTTCTCATGACATACAAATATTTATCTATGTAATTTGACGGATATATAGGTAACATGCATCATATAATCTTTTAATTGGTTTTCAAAAAATACATAAATTCATTATAATATTATTACCGAAGAAAATACATGTGTTTCGTAATCATTTCTTCACAGCATGACCAATGGAAAAAATATGTTCATTAATAATTTATTCATTTTCATCAAATATTAACACATTTAAATAGAATGGGATTCATAAAAATATTTTCATCATAATTATAAACTACCCCAGTAATGAATAATGGTGGTACCATAGGCACATTTTCTCAGTAAATCTAATATAACATCAATGGATTTCATCTCATATAGATTATTATACTAAATGTTCACCTGAAAAATTATTCATCGCATAAATATCACTTCAGAATTGTAATGAATTAATTAAAATATAAAATCATCACATCTAATAATAGATGATATTCATTTAAGGGGAAATTTAAAACATTAAAAATATTTTTTAATGCATTGATCATTCATGATAGAGGGAAAACCATTCATGTCATACATGTTAAGACATTGATTATTTTCTCTTTTGGGGTAAATATCAAAAAATACCTTTTGTTGAAAATGAAAACATAATTAAATTCAAAATATATTTGAAAAATAAAAATATAGGTTAAAATATCATTAAACAATTATTGTACAATAGTAGAATCTATATTTAATTTTTTTTAGAAAACATTAACATAGTAGAAAACTGAGTGTTTTTTCAATGAGAGAAATAAATACTAGTTTCCATTAAAATTGTTTTTGATTTATAGAGAACATAAAAAGAATAAAAATAAAGAAAAATGAAAATTCATGAAATACAAAGTGGTGATTAATATTCATGATTTTCTTGAGAGATTGATATAAATATTTTTTCATTAGATATTTATTCAAAAACAATCCCATTAAATAATGTCATTTTACAATAAATTCCTAAATACTTTTTTATCTTTTGATTCATTGTATCTATGAAAGATATAAACTGACATGTATAGTACCATTCAGTATTATTCTAGATATGTATCATCAAACACATTCATGGGTTGTATATATATAACACAGAAGAAAAAAGTGAAGAATATAGTATGTGTCCCATGAAATCATTGTGAGACCAAAATACAATACCCCTTTGTTAATATTTTTTACCGTAAGACCTATTAATGAACTATTTAAAATTAAAATTTAAGTAACATTAATTTAAGGATATAGTTATCATTAAATCTAATAGGGGGCGTACATAAACCATAAAAAATGAGTGGGGATAATTTCTTATGTTCACTAAAAATAATAGAGATGATAAAATATCTTACAATTTGAATCGAATTACATCATATATGTTTGGGCATTTTATATAATAAAAACTATTTAAGTACGAATAAATTATTCTACCATAATTATATGTATCATACCATATTTTCTTTAGTTTTGAACCTTTATTACCTATCTATTCACTATTCTATTTATAAAACATGTTTTTGGTGAAGAATGATTCATTTTTATTGTATGTTATTTTTTTTCATCCTTTTACATTTATCATGGTTATATAATATCCAAAATGATAAAAATATTATAAATATCTTATATATTCCCTATAACGTCATATATTATAATCTATAAATGATAGAGACATAAAATGAATAACATAATTTGTTCAGATAATATGTGGTACAAACACAAGAATATAATTTTTATTTGATAGATTGATAGAAAAATAGTTAAAATTATTTAGATTACATATAAAAATTATAATTATATATATATATATATATCAGTTATATAAATTTAATTTATACTAATTATCTTACATGTGAATTAGAAAAAAAAATCACATTACTTCTTGGGGAGGTAGTCCTCCTTACAGAAAAGTCATGTTATCTTATTCCCATGAAATGGAGACTGAGAGGATATATGTGATATTATAATTATATAAGAATAATTTTATTAAAAATATACTAAATTTATTATAAACTAACCATTATACCATTTCGTGACTGTTATTGATGTAAAAATATTTGAATCAGTGCACAACGTGGTAGATCTCTCGACACAAGATAGATTATTTTATTTACCATTTTATGTAATTGGATATTGATATAAGTTATCATATATACATAATAAAATAACATTTTATGTGATATATTTGTGTTATTATAATTTTATATTTTTTATATGAATAGAATTTTTAGGAGAATAATATAAAAAACCTTTATCTTATTGAATATAATTACATTTAATTGGAAAACCATCATTTCTATCTCTTATAACGGATTATATAATTTGAATTATTAGAATACCAGTATCTCAATAACATGAATATTATTTTTTATGTTTTTTTTAAGTTTTTGTGGAGATAATGAATTTAATATGATTTTTTAGGTGAGGGAATGAAGATCCCTTTTATAGAGGATAATGAGTGGCATTTTGGGACTACACAAAACAATTCAATAATGGTAAGTTATAATGACACCAAATGACTAAAAAACTTATAAAATATGATGTATAAGGAGATATGGACTTTACACACACATATAAACTTAATACGCCTATTTTAGCTCAAGGCCCCATTCTAAATCACTACTCAATCTTGAATTCAGTTAATAATTCACCGTGAGGATCATTTTTGGTTTAGGGCATTAGATAAATAGGTCATAAATTAATCTTAACAACTTCATTATTACAAGTACACACCTATACTCACTATATATTTTATTCATAAAACAAAAACTCATAAAAATAAACATGTCTAGTTTCTTGTAAAAGACAACATGACTCTCCCATGATCTGATTCTTGACCCTATTCACCTTTAAAACATGTGGAAGACATTTAGAAACTTGTGATGAGCATAAAAGTATCAGTAAGGGATACACTGATTGAAATTTTTTTTATTATGTGAACACTTCTAAAGAAAAATTAAGAAACCATACAAGACCTCACCACATCATCGGTTCACTAGATCACCACTTCACCAAAAAACCAATTCAAACCTTCAAATTGATAAACCATCAAATTTGGAGAAAAAATCACCAAGAAATGGTCGAGTTACCACGAACTAGGGGAAAAACATTAGGAGAACTAGAAAATCCTCAGAACCGGTCTCCTTAACCACCCACCGATGCGACCGTCGACACCATCTCAAATCCGCAAACCCGCTGGCGGACTCCTATCGAAATCTGCCCAACCCTCTAGCAAGGTGAGATGGGAAAATAAAAGAGAACATGCACAGAGTATGATGAACAGAGTACAAGGAATACTAGAACATCCCAAAATTTCCCCTACTCTTTAGGCAACCACAGTGCACCCTCGGACAGATGCCACTTCTCAAATCCCTTTCCTGCATCTCTGAAGCTATGCAAAACCAAATCCAAGAAACTGTAGTAGATCCAAATCATCCCAACCAAACATCCAAAATAACATTGAAAAATAATACACCCCATTTTCACTTTCATGCATTCCAAATGAATAAACAAACACCATACCAGACCCACAAATCATGTCACCCCCATTCCCCTTGGGAGGACCACAACAACCACCCAACATACTCACAGGAGTCAGATCAAAGTATAGGCACCCTCAAACCAAAGGACAGATCGACCCCACTACTAATGATCGATGTCGTAGAAAAAATGGCAGATGGGCCTTTCCGCGATGAACTTTGCAAACCTGCTACTCTGCCACACCAAATCACGCACCTGGAACTCTTCCACAGCAAATCACGATCCCACGAAGCCTCCATATTAAACACTGTGACGAACTCCGCGAAACTGCTTCTCCACCGCAGAAAACCATGAACCCCCTACATGGCCGTAGTAGATTATGAACCCATGAAATCTTCATAGAAATACTCACCACGACCACAAACCCAAGCCAAGAAGACTGGGGATCTTCACCACGGCGAGAGACAGCAGGGGTCGACCACAGACCTCCACCGGCCACTAGAACAACACTGTAGAGAAGGTAGGCGGACCACTCCGCGATGAACCAACTTGGACTCATGATGCCAAAACAACACACCGCAAATCCTCAGTTCCACCAGAGAGACGGCCGGAAGGAGAACCACCACAAGAAGCATGCTGCGAACCAGAAACGCCATCACAACACCGAGAACATGTGACACCGCCACAACAAAACACACCACACAGCGATGCTGCCCCTGGATGAGGAAACACACACTACAGATCTACCGATATGAGGTGCTGAGGAAGAATGCCACCTCTAACAAGAGAAAGAGGGGAGATGGAAGCGACAATAAAACCCTAATCGACATTGCACCCCTTATGGGCTCATCAAGACCAATCCAGACTGTTCTATCATTTTTTTCAGAAATAATGAAAACTATTAGATTTTCAAAACAACAGGTAAACCATGAATACATTATCATAAGTAATACTTTTCACCATTATGAAGTATTAAATACTCTTTACTAATTAAAATCTCTTTTCTTTCTCATTTGAAACCAAATTGTTACAGTAATACCCATATCAAGCACATATAATATATAAAATCTAATCTAGGTACATAATCATACATAAATGGAAAAACAATACAGTTGAAATCCACTAATCATTTGTACAAATGGAATGTTTATTTTTTCAACTTCCATACACAATGCATTTTGGGTTATAATGTAACTCGTCATCTATGTTTTATCAAGGAACCACCCTCATTTAGTTCATCATGTAACCACCCATTAAATTTCCTTGTACTATTATATAATCATCTCACATAAAAGATACAAAATATCATCATTTCAATCATAAAATATGATTTGTAATCATAAGAAATAATTTCAAGATATTGAAATAGTTAATACACTTTCAAAACCATTAAAGCTTTTAATTATATATAAATGGTATATGATATTTATTTTATATTTAAAAACATCAATAATTGTTAAGAAAGCCAAATATCAAATAATACTCACGGAGAGTGAATGGTCTTTATCGACGCATACGATAATAAATTAACAATCCATTTTTCATTTAGTAAAATACTATATAGAAAAATATTCTCATTGAATGATATTAACAGTCATAGGGGTTTATACACCATATAAAATTGGGTCATGTATAAATAAAAATATATATCCATTAATGTAAATTTGGACAAAGTCCCATATAATGATCAATTTTTAAATTAAATAGATTGATAATGTGTATTTGATTCAAGTACAAATAAATCTAGTATAAATATAGGAGATAATATCAAATTTAACTTCTCACATAGTTATAAAATGACATAATCATGAAGTTAACACAATGAATGCAAATTGGGTAAAGAAGTCCCCTTACATAGTGTTAAACATGGCTCATAAAATCTTTAATTTCATAAATAATACACTTAAGCTAATTTATAGTTTAATAAAAACATTTTTCATGTTTATTATACATTTTATATATCTTTTAACTTTTTTATGACAATTAGTTAATTATTTGAGTTCATATCAGAAATTTTGTCGATGTTCGGAACTTGAGTAAAAAATGATTGTGTTAAAATTATAAATTGTCCACGTGGCCAAAATTCCATTTTCTCAAAAATTATTTTCATGAATTAGATATCATATATATAATTTAAATCAAAAATATATGTATTTATAATAGTCCATATCATTTTTATATAAGAAATGAAATCCACTGTTCATGGAGATGACAAGCTGTACGTACGTATAAACACAGCATTAATTTATTTTTATTATTTAAAAGAAGGAAACATAAATGATACATATGTATATATTAATTAAATTATATTATCAACATTATATATGTTACATATGATCATTAATTCCATCCTATATATGTTCAATGTATAGCATGAATATGTCATATCACATTGAATCAGTGGTAGTACGCACTTCATAAAATTAAATTATTGTATATATACAATGTAAAAAGCGTAAGGTATGTTATAAATGAGAATTAAAGAATTATATCGATAGATAAAATATCTATATAATATATATAATTACATTTCCATCATAATGGTCACTATCAAAGGTGGTAGGAGAAAATTAAACAATCATCATTTTGTGAGGTAGTAGTACACCGTCCAAAAAAACAGTATGTTCTATACCAATTAGACAGAGGTGTGTGTAAGTTTAGTTTGAATAAATATCCTAACAAAAACCTAGTATATTTAATATATTGGTTCTATGTAAATTAATATAATCAGGAGATTTTATGGGGATAGAGTAAGAAAATAAATGAAATAGTCTTGAGAGAAGACATTACGTCAAATCAGGTAACTTTTTTTATTTTAGTAAAAAAGACTTATATAATTGCCTTCAGCCAAATGTAAGGAGTCTATGAGGAAAATCGGGATGTTGGCAGATTATTTTTTTCTATTTTTAATGATCCATGGGGGATTTGGAGGTTTGAGTAAGTGTTAGAAGTGGTTTCATTTTATAAGAGGGAGGATGGGAACATTAGGAATGTCATGAAAGATTATTTTTTTATAAACATAATTTCGATTTCATAGGGTCCCTAACTAATTTAATTGAAAGATAAGTTGTTTAGTGTTCTAAATAATACAATTAAATTGATTTTATAGATGTGTTTTCTTCAAATATTACTTTTATCATTTAGCTTTAAACCATAGTTAACTTTTTTGACTGCTACTATGTCGTCTTGTATGTTCATACAACATGGATAGTATAGTTACAATAAAATGATAATATAACCCTAAGTGTTTCAATAATAAAATATTTAATATTATTTTAGTAATTTGGAAAAATATAAGTGTTTTAGGACTATAATAAAATTTAATAAAATAGTATTAATCTTAAAAACTCATTAATGAAAAACTATAAACAACTCAAATCATGACTTTTAATAAATCAATAACAAAAACATTATTTTGAAAAACCACCATTAATTAAAATATAACTAGTCATAGGTATCACTAAATTTCGTATATTCCCTAAAAAGTTAGAAAATATTTTTATATTAATTTTTATAATCTCATTTATTTAAAACATTCATTAATAATGTAATCACTACATCAACATTGTGTCATAAATGAATTTATTTATTTTAGGTGTATAATTTATAAATAAAATACTATGGTGAATTAAATCCTTTTATCTTTATAATTACTATTTTTAGTCGAATATATAAATTATATAAAACCATATAAATATTTTTTTACTAAATTATATATGTTTTTGTTACATTTCTCTTTAACGTTAAATTAATATTTATAAAATGTCATTATCATTTACAAGTGGCACTATGGTGTCCCCAAATCCTCCCAAGGATTTCCATGGTTCAAAATGTATCATAAAATAGGGTTAATACATTTTTTAGGTTAATTTAATATTATATAATATTAATTTTCCCCTTATTTAACAGGTTTACCCTTTAACCATGGTAAATAAAAGATTTACTGATGTTACTATTCATAATGTCTAAAAATAAAAGTTACCTATTCACAAAATTTGACATCTTGATTCAAAATATAGAATCCATTTTTTCAAATTGTAAACATAGAATTCCCTGAAAATAATTTCAAATTATTTCCCATTGTCAAAACCAAAAAGCGCGTTTTTAATAAGTAAAAAATAATAAAAGATTGAAATGTGTTTTGTCTAATTTCGATGTAATATTACATCCAATGAAAAAAAGTTAGAATAAAAAGAAAAAATATAATCCAATTATAACATAAAACCAATAAAAATTACAATATAGCTAGATAAATATATTATATTAAAAGGCAATATTGAATTAAAATGTTGTATGTTTCACTATTCATTTAAAATGAACATAATAAGAAAAATACCAAAAATTTACCCAAAGTAAATTTTCAAGTCCCACTTCCAAATAGGAAGTTTATTTTTCCAATTGGAGCATATAAAAGTGAGAAAAACAATATTTAAAAAGGGTTCTCCCTCAAAAGGTTGTAAAACTGCATTTTTAGAAAAATAAATCTATTATCCAAAAGAAAATGAATTTATTATTATATCATATAAGAAAAACATATAATATAATTTTAAAAAATTACATTTAATATATATCATATATTTTTTATTAAATAAAAATCCATAAAGAGTGATATGAAAACAAAATTATTATCTTTAAGATATGTTATCATAATAACAAATCCATTTTATTCAATTTGTGTTTATTTCAATTTATAATAAATTTAGTAATCAATGAATCATTAGTTAAAAATGTGTAAATCATATTTTCAAATTCATTTGATACTATTCATTTCTGCCATTCAAATGGCTAGTCATTAACTTCCATTTTAAATAATAATAATATTATTGTATTATATTTCAGTATAACTCAATGTATTGTGCAATGTATGATTTTAATGAATCCCATTGTTGAGTGTTGAGTATGGTATCATATAAAGAATAACATTTATCATTAAATTATAATCATAATAGGAATAATTAATTGATATCAAAAGGTATTATTCTATAAATAACTGGTAATTACATCCTTCCCCCCTTTTGGAAATGGCATGATTGCAATTTTAAAATTGGTTTTGTAAAATGAATTGAAATTCTAACATGAGAAAAAGTTTCAATAAAACAATCACATTAACTGAAAAAATATAATTACAAAGGTCACTTGAGATAACCCATACTAGGATTCCATGTAGGAATAGATTCATATAGTAGAGAAAATAACCATCCAGTTTTGATGGAGAGTGATAGAAAACAAGATCAGGAGAATGTTAAATATCTGAAAACGAAAAATGTTTGTTCATTTAAATTGTATTTAATTCCAAAATTGGAAAATAAAAAGAAGACATTTTTTAAGTTCCTTTTCAAATATATGAAAAATTTATTTATGATCTTGACTAAAAACATAAGGAAACATACTTACATGACATATAAAGTTTTATCCTTTATTAAATTTCATTTAGAAACTCATAATTTCTCCAAACGATGAGTATTCAAGATGAAATGTTCACATCTGAAGAACTATAATAAACTTATAGGGGACAAAATTATCTATAAAGGATGAAATATATATTTCCTCTATATATTTAGACATTAACTGAAACCAAAATGGTTAGTACAAGATCAAATAATACCCAAAAGTATAATACTTTATAAAAAATACCACTCTTAATCTATAAAATTTATTATACAACAAAAATAATTCAAGAAACATCATTCAACACACAATTTTCTTTTAAATTTATCAATATAATGAAAACTAATATGGAAACCCAAAACATAGAAGAATTTAGTCATATATTCTTCCACAAAAATATTAACATTTATCTCCAAATAAAATTGACTACTCTTAAAGTCTCATAATGAAATGTAATTAAACAAATCACATATTATCTATGATATGTCAATCATTTCATGAAATAACTTAAATCTCCTCATGTCCACAATAAAAAATAGATTCTTCAAAAAAATCAACCTTTACTCCACAAATGAAATACCATAGTATTATATTTTCCTTAGCCATACAATGATTTCAAAAGAGGGATTGCCTTCCAAAATTACCTTTATCATCTAATCACAATATTATTATAATTCACTAAGGATATAAATTTGATAAATCATAAGTTCCCAAAATCAACTTCTTCATAACCATAAAATAATTTATCATAATATAATTAGTCATACTTACTAGGAAATTCACATAGTCCATTGGTAGGTGAAACACCATTGTCGCCCATCGATTGGAGGTTCAATTCCCATGGCCTTCCCAGACGAGACAGGTTGTCAACCATTCTGTGGGTTGTCCATTTTCTAAAACAATATATCTCTTATAAGATTCTCAAAAATACTATTATTTTCTCCAAAAATTTCCATTACGTATTTTACCCTCAAATGATATATAATACCTTTCATTTTGCATTCCAAAATCTCATAACCAATTTTAACCTAAAAAAATATCATATGAAATCCTAAGGTTATCTATTTTGTTCACACATCAAAAGATAACTCTTTCTTCAATAAAATTTTCACATGTAGAAAATCACATTTACACATACATGGAGAAGTCTTCTTATGTAATCCCAACATCAAAAGTTTCTAAATACATTTAAGCTTTTCAAAATCCTAAAATGTACCATAACTCTTGAATATATTATTTGAATACATATTACTCATTCAATATTTTTCATGATCCCAAAACATTATTTTCCAACCTATTATGTAATACATCTTTCCTTTCATTGGTAATTATTAGTTTTCTCATCCTCAATTGGAATGGCATTATGTGTTGCTAAATATGTATTTTAATGGTCCTGGTAATCCCATGCCCATATCTTCTTTGTAGTAGATCTATTTTTCTAATTACCATGTAGAAAAAATATAAACCATTTAATTTATCCCTCGTAAAGAACTTCATTCCCTTTCTTAGAGTCAACCCGACACTTCATTTTTCCATTGTATGTTTTTGCTTTATGACCTCCATTACAACATCGATAACATCTTCACATCCCTTTGAATCATTTGAATATGTGTTTCATTCCAAATCCTTGACACATAGGTCTTTGAATATACTAATCTTTATGATTTTTACCCAAAAATCCATCGTGATTTATTTCTCGCATATAAGATTCCTTATAGAAATCAGAAATATTCAGGTGGTAAATCATGATTCTAGATAGTTAGCTGAGAATAACCCCAAGAGTTCTCAATGAAGCTCCTATTTCATTTGGATTCTTATTCAGAAAACAATCTATGTTTTATTCTTATCCATTTTTACATTGGTTCATGCTAGATCCAACCATTTACTAAGACTAAAAAGGTCAGTGTGAGTATATCAATAAAGTCATTTTATACTCTCTTATGAGGATGGTAAATACAATGATATACTTATTCATGTTATAATAAGCACATTATATTAATCTAAAATAACCCTGAGAATTTAAAAAATTCTATCCATTAATGGTATATCACATATTCTTAAATAACACCCTAACCTCTAAAATTCTATATACCACCCTCTAATGCCAACTATAATGCCCCTTCCCTACACATTAAATAATCGTGAATTATGTTAAGAATTCACAGATATGATATTTTTTTCGTTTAGATTATTATAGAATTATGGAATAACATATACATAACAACTTGAATATTACATGTAGACACTTCATCTTACTAACAATTTTTTCATAAAACAATAACTCTTTAAAAAAGAAACATGTCTAGTTCCATATTTTAGTCATCATGAATTTTCCATGATCCCATCCGTTTACCTATTCAAAATTGAATCCTTTGAAAAATATTTAAAAACATTAGATGATCATGAAAACGAATAGTAATGGATACCAAAATAAAGACAACTGTTAGTTTTCCAAAACAACATGTAAACCATGAATACTTTACATAAGTAATTTTTTATACCATTATGAATTATTAAATATTATTTACTAAATAAAAGCTAATTTCATCCCTTTTTTGACCAAAATATTACCATAATACCCATAAGAATCAATCATAATATTCAAAAGGTAAAATTGGGACATAATTACACTTAAATGGAATAACCATATGGTCAACTACATAAAATAAGTCTTAAAAATGGAATAGTCATACAACCAACATCCATACCCAATGAATTCGAAGTTATTATGTAACCAACCATCCTTGGATTATTACATAACCAACATTCATTAGGTTTATCATGTAACCACCCATCAAATGTCAAAGTACCATTATATAATCATCACACATAAAAGATTTCAAATATCATCATTTCAATCATAAAATTTTATATATCATAACTGGAAATGATTTCAACATATAAAATTAGTAAATACAATTTAAAAACCATTTTAAATAACAATATATATATAAAGAGGATATGGTAATTATTTTTCTTTTGAAAACATCATAACTTGTTATGGAATCCAAATATCAAATAATGCTCGCAGTGATAAAAAGGTCTTTGTTGCCACATACATTAAAAAGAAACATTAACTTTTTGTTTAGTAAAATTATAAATAGAATAATAATTCCTTTAATGAAAATAAAATTCAATTGGTTTTAAACACAATATAAAAGAAACTCATGTATAAATCAGAATATATCTCAAAGAAAGGAGATTGAGATAATGACTATTACAAAGATCATTTTGTTAATAAAATAGATAGATAACGTGTATTCACTATAAGTATATATAAATTAAGAATAAATAAAATATAGGATATCAAAAATAATATCTAACATTGTCATTGAATGGAATAATCAAGAAGTAGAAAATTAACCCAATTAATGGAAATTCGGTTAAGAAGCTTCATTGCCTCATGTCTGACATGACTTATTCATTTATTAATTTCCTGAATAATAAACATAAGATAATTTATGATTACTTGAGAACCTTTTTCAAGTTTATTATTCCTTATATATCTCTTATTAACTTTCTATTAGAATTATTTAATTATTTGAGATGGTATCAGACAATTTTTCGATGTTCGGATCATGAGTTAAAAATGAATTTGTTATAATTTTAAATTTTCCATGTCATCAAAATAACATTATCTATAGAATTATATTCATTATTTAAATTTCATATATATAATATATATCATATATATCCAATATATATGTATTCAGAATAGTCCATAGCATTTGAATATAAAAAATGAAATGCACTGTTTATATAGATTGTAGGTCGTACATACAGATGAATGAAACTTTTATTTATTTTTATTATTTAATGGAAGGAAAAATAAAAGGTAAATAAGTATATTATAATTAAATTATAATATTTCTTTTATATATGTTACATAAGATCATTAATTCTATTATTTATATGTTCCAGGTATAGCATGAACAAGTCATATCTCATTGAGGGGGTGGTAGTCCGCACATCCTCAAATGAAATTATCATATTTATACAACAAAAAAGAATAAAAGTATGTTATAAATGAGAATTAAATAATAATAGAGATAAATTTAATATCATATTTATCATATATAAATGCACTTCCATAATAATGGCCACCATAAGATGTGGTAGGACACTAATAAACAATCATCAAATCGTGAGGCAATAGTTTATCATCCCCAAAAACAATATGCTTGATACTCATTGGATGTAAGTGTGTGTAATATTAGTACTTATACTTCTCATAACAAATCCACTCTATTTAATATTATTATTTTGTTATAAAACAAATGAATAAATAGATTTTATTGGGTTGGAGAAAGAATGTAAATGATAGAATATTGATAGATGACATTACCACAAATCTGGTAACTCCTTTGGATTTAGGATTAACAGACTTATTTAATTTCCTTCTGCCAAATGTAAGGCTTATAAGAGGAATATAGGGTTGTTTGGGGAATATATTGGCATTTTTTGGATGAGAAATGTGGGAATGGACTGTGTGGGTAAGGGTTAGAGGTGGTGTCCTTTTATAAGAGGGAGGCGGGGCACTTTAGGAATGTTTTTAATGAAATTTTTAAAAAGTAAACTTATATTTCAAAAGATAAACAACTCATTTAATTAAAATATAAGATCAAGATTGTTATAAATCATTTCAACCAAATGGTTTTAGTCAAATTTTTATATCAAATTTAACCTTATCATTTAGCATTAACCCTTAGTTAACTTATTTGACTCTTACCTTGTATTCTTGTATATTCATACTATATGGTTTGTATAGTTACAATAAAATTTCTATAGAACCTAAAGTGGTTCATTAATGACATTTTACAAATTATCTAGTCTTTTGGTCAAATCATAGATTTTTATGACTATTATATCCATGTATAAAATAATATTTACTTGAAAAACTCTATTATGCCAATTTATACACTATTCATATCAAGAATGAAAAAATATCTATAAAACATGATTATATTGAAAAAACTAAATTAATAAAAATATAAAATTTCATAATTATTTCTAAAATTCGTGGATGGAATAAATAGTTTCAAAATAAATTTAATTTAATTTTTATAATCTCGTTTATTTAAAACATTCATTAATAAGGTAATCACTACATTATCATTTCGTGAGAAATGAATTTATTTATTTGATGTCTAAAAATTATTAATTAAATACCATTACATGGTAAAATATTTATCTTTATAATCAGTGTTCATAGTCAAATATATAACTTAAAAACACAATATCAAAATTTTTTATATGAAGATATATTTTTATGTAAAAATTTTCCATAACCTTAAATTTTAATTTATAAAATGTCACTTTTACATAGAATTAACTCTATTAAATAAAAAAAATCCACCGAAGGATTCATGTGGTCCGGAATGTATCATCCAATTGGTTTAGAAAACGTGTTAGGATAATATAATATTATTGTTATATATTATTATCCTTATTTACCCGATTTAGCCTTTAACAATGGTAAATAATATATTTATTGAAGTTACTATTTAGGATATCTAAAAATAACAGTTACCTATTTATAAAATTTTTACCACTTAATTATAAATATGGAATCATATTTTGAAAATTAAAAATAGAAAAATTTCAAAAATTATTTTAAAATTAATTTTTGTTATTAAAACCAAAAAACATGTTAAGTAAAATCTAAAATAAATATTGGCATGTTTTTATGTCCAATTTCAAGGTGAAATTAAATAAAATGTCCAAAATTGGATTAAAAGGTAAAATTATAATCAAATTACAATTTAAAAACAATAAAAAGTACTATATAACTATATAAATTAATTATATTAAAAGGAAATTATTATTTAAAATGCAGTATTTTTACCTATTTATTAAAAAATAAACATTATCTTAAAAAACAGAAAATTTATTCAATGTAAATATTGGAGATCTGATTGTATAGAAGAAGATTATTTTGTAAAATGGAACATACAAAAGTGAAAATAACAATATTTAAAAAAGGATCACCATTAAATGTCGGTAAAAATGCATTTTACGAAAAATAATTAGTTAATCAGAAAAAAGGAATTTATTAATATATCATATCAAAAAAAATATAAGATGAATTTAAAACATTAAAATGAATATATATCAAATATTCTTTATTAAATAAAAATCCATAAAGAGTAATATGAAAACAAAATTATTCTCAATAAAATAGGTTTTCATAGGAACACTTCTCTTATATTAAATTGGTTTTTATTTTCATTTCTAATATATTTGGTGATAAATTAATTATCTTTTAAACATGTATAAACAATATTTAAAAATTAATTTGATAATATTCATTCTGTCCATTCCAATGGATAGTTGTTAACTACAATTTATATTAATAATGATATTATACTATTATTTTTCAGTATAACTCAATGATGGGTGCAATGTAAGATTTCAGAAAAGCCCGTTTTTGCCTCTTTAGTAGGATATCAGAAAAAAGTGTCCCCTTTGACTTAAAATTTATATCATATTCATAAGTATTCATTGATATCAAAAAGCATTATTCTATAAATACTTGGGTCATTAAATTTAGTAATTGTATTATTTATCCGTTATGTTTTCATAATTTTACCAGTGTAGTGTTAAACATAGTAACTAATTTGTCAATTTATATACCAATATGATTTATCCATAAATAATAAATATAAAATGAGTAATAAAAAATAAAATGGAACTAATTATTCTAAATTTGAATTATAATTTTTCAAATAAAAATCATTTTTGTGATGAATATTAATTTAAAGCAAGTTCATGTAACAAGAAATTACGT
Source organism: Viscum album (assembly GCA_963277665.1). NCBI lineage: Eukaryota > Viridiplantae > Streptophyta > Magnoliopsida > Santalales > Viscaceae > Viscum > Viscum album. Next base: position 1,796,202,396 of record OY728156.1, on the reverse strand, counting down.
ATTTTGAAATTAAGGGATGAAATTAAATTCTATTTTCTTGGTAATACCATATTTCATAAGGGTTTTATTATTCGGGATGACCCAATAATAAAATATATAAAAAAATGAAAATAAATAATTTAGACATTATAATGGGGTATCACAACAACTGGAATATATCTCTCCCAGATTTCTTCATCCACCCAAGATGCATAAAAAAAGGATCAATTATGGACCACATAGTGCTAATCACCAAGAATTCTATTTTTTTAATGATGTCATCCAGATGGTTATCTTCCATATAATCATGATATATAAGAAGCCTATAGTGACATTCTGCATGAAGTCATCTAACCCAATATGAATGTATCTTTAAAATGACATTCATTAATTTCTTTTTACAGGATTCGGTAGCTAGCATATTATCAAAATCAATCCATAGAGGATTCCATGGATGATAGGAAGAATGTAATGTTGCATAAATCAAAGACTATAAATCATATTTATATTCAATTCCAATTAAATAATAATGAAATGAAAATCCCTTAAAAACCAATGATTTATTTTGTAAAATACCTCCACACACTTAGGGATCTTGTGCCCTAGAGGCTACGCAATAAATATTAAAACTGATCCATGAATAGATCATTGTGATCCTTCAGATATATTTAGAATCAATGTATTATATTACCTCTTTTTCTCACCTATCATTATATCATTTTTCAGGTAAGGTTTGTTGATATGTGATTCAAATGTTTATAATTTTGTTACAACATATGATTCCATGTGTCTATAATGTGAACATGCAAAAAAAATTTGGAATTTAGTTTACAAAGAGGGATGAATTATAAGAATTCCAAATATATATGAAGAGCTAAAATGATAACAATTTGAAAATATTCTATATTTGATCATGTTATCAGGAAGCATATGTGGATTACATTGTATCTTTACATTGGTCATAATTGAAAATAATAATTCAATGAGATAACATATATATTATTATATGTTTTATAAAACCCTATATTCCATAGGGAGATGATGAACATTTCCCATGATATCACACACAAATAACTTGCAGAATCCTGATTTTGTGCATCTATTCTCATTTGATCATGGGTAAGAAATATGTTTTTCGATATTATATAATGTATCATGAACCAATATGAATTAATGTAGTGTACCATGAGCATTCAAATCCATAAATTAATCAAAAATGTGTCATCACATTTCCTCCAAATAAATTATATTTCATTGTAATGTACATTTTGGTCTTAAATCAATATTAGAGTGTCTATATCCATGATAATGTGTCTTTGAATTTAAAAAAATTATGGGGGAGTGTTTAGTAATATTTTTTAAGGACTCCATCAATAGTTGTTTTGTTAGCCTTATTGAAGGGATGTATAAAATATTATTCAATAGTCTATCAATCCATTTGGCACTCCATTAGTTATGTTTTAATTTTATTTTAACTAGCCAATTATAATTTCCCAAGATATCACTAATGGAATTCCTATTTTCTGGAAAAATAGATGAGATATGCTATTAGGGATTCCCATAGATGAACCATTCATTAATCCTATTTGAGAAAGAATCAAAATAAGAGACATTATTGGTTTTTAGATTATATGTGAATTTATTGAAAATGACATCATAAATGATATAGAGGTCATTGATTTCAAGACCCCCATCATAGTGTGTTTTGGTGCATTCCCTCACAACCACAATTAACAATTATCATTTATGGATAGGTCTAGTGAATACAAAATTCTTGGTCATTGTATGAAGTTAATTTATAAGATATATATTCCATATATAAAATGTTAATTAGGGATCAAATTTAGAGGTGGTGGATGAGTCAAAAAATAGATCCAATCCAGTGAGTGATATATATATTACATTCCACTTCACCAATTGATGAATTACTCTAGAATTTATATCTCTAAGACAATAACTTCTCACATTACTCTAAAATAGGTGAACTCCTAATCAAATAAAATTTAATTTATAACTCCATGGGATTTGGTTATACTATTTTTTATGTAATTGAAAATCCTTCCATAATTAAATTTAATGATTTACCCTAATTGAAGGCTTCTCCTTTGAATTCCATGCATTGTGAAAAACACCATGGAATACAAAAATGGTTTTCATTTACTTATGTTTAAATATAATAATTTCATCAACATGTATAAAAAATTTGATGGAGTGAAATATCATACCACATCATTAATTTTATTTTATATTCCAAAAATTCTAATCTCATTGATGAATCTCCTCATGTAGTCTTCAGAAATAGAAAATTAGATGCCCGGGAGAGTTTATCGTTCTTTTAAACCTCTTGTGCATTGGAATTATCATATATGAGATTCATTTAATGAACAATCTTGAAATGTTGAGGATGGTGATGATTATGTTTACAAAATCATTAGATAAAGCTCTATTTTTTTTTGAAAGTAAAAATGTATATCCATTTGATTTTTTAAAAAACCTTACACATGTCAATATTGAGAACAATGTTAACATCAATCACATTTTTCCTCATAAGGATGAAATTATCTTATAAAATAATTAAGATGGTATATATGTTACTTATAGGTAAAAATCCAAACTAGTTTGGGGGTATTATTTCCCTTAACTAATCCTCCGATTATAGTTATTATGATTTTCATGAAAATTTCTGGAATAATCGTCCCAGTAGAATTCAGCTGGATATCTTTTATTTCTACTGCATTTACATTTATGGGAGTATGTGAAATGAAATCTAAAATAATTGCATGAGATATTGAAGAATGTATGTATAATTCATTATGTAATTTTTAAAATAATAATATTTGATATTCCAGTTGAATATAGAAATTTAATAGTAAAACCATTTGGACCACCCATACTATACTTGTTGGGAGATATGAGTTACAACATAACATCAATGTTATAAGAGACCATTTTGTAAGCTCTTTTTTACAACTCCTCATAAAAAATTAGAATTCTATCTGTCATTATTTGACAGATTAAAAATCAATCAATATAGAATACACATTTAAAATAGTTTACCACCACATTTGAGATATATGTTTTCATAGTGAGTAGAAATCTAGTAATCATGATATTGTTATATTGTATTCGTACATTTTTCCCAATTTATAGAAAATGAATGTTATCTGGGTTTGAATCAACAACCTATATCCATTGGAAATTATGTTGGTTTCTTTATATTATATATATTTAATAGTTAAAAGATCATATGTTTTAGTGAGGTATTGTGATTCCTCTTTAGGGTAGGAATCCTAATATTGGTTTCAATATTGATAGTAAGAAATCTATTCCTAAAAAGATTTGACCACAATATCTAGTTTGGAATAATCATTATAGAACCAGTTTTTTATGAGTACTATATTATGTTTGGAATTTCAATAAGAATCTATTGGTGTTACAAATAGATTCAATATTTTATTCCCCTAATATACCATCTTTATAGCCAGCAGTAAAAATACACCAATTAATAAATTTTAAAAGGATTGGCACTGACCTTTTAATATTAGTGGAAATTTAAAAAATATTGTATTTTTGTCTGAGAGATATTTGAGGAGGATGAATCTTGGGGCTTCAATCTAATCAGTTGTGCCATCCATTTGAAAAAATAATCTTCCCTACTTACATGATTGTATCACATTCACGGTATATCAACTAAATGTAAAAGTAGATCTAGTAATTGGGACACCATAAATATTATAACAATAATGAAAATATGTGAATTCAATTGAATATTGATTTTTGAGATTAGATCTAGTGTTTTCCTCATACCTTATGATAGAGTTTCAATATACTATTGTAACTCATTTTTTGTTCATCTTTTTAGTGGTTGAATCTTGATCCTTCAACAGATTCGTTATCTTCATATAGTAATCGTAATCAAAGATGATGAAAATAAAAATATTGTAACATCGAAAGAAAAATATATTAATATATTCTATGGTTTATTTGTTTATGTGAGGAGTATGATGTTTTCATACTTAAGAATATATTAATGATTAATTTCAGAATAAATAATGTTCTGAGAAATAAAGATGTATCAAATGGAGGTTCATCTATGGGCCTTAAAATTATCAAAAACCATTTTGGTTCGACAATTCTTAGATAAATGGTTTTATGAGAAAAATAATATTTCTTTTGGGGATTATCCATTGGATAGTTTCATTGAAATTGAAAATTCAATAATAATAGATTCATTTCTTGTTGTAATTTCCCATTATTATAGGTCAACCTAACTATGCACACCTTTGTGGCCTTTTTCCTTTTCCTATTTCCATATTTTATCGTATCCATAAGGTTTCCAATCACCTTATGAAATCCTTTGAACATATGGGACTGACCCCAAATAAATTTAGATTGCATTTATTCCTTGTTATTAGCACATTAATTACTATCCATATTGGTGGATTTATTGAAAAAATGCACTCTTCACGCTTTAGCCTCTAGAGAATACCTTTTTGATGCTTTGTAAAATGGTTCCCATGTGAAATTCACATGTTCTTCCTCTATAAGTCCATCCCCATAGATATATTACTTTCATAATGATAATTAAATTTATGTTTTTGGAAGTATATATTTCTATAATAATGATCCATCATCACCGTATTCATTACAACTACCATCAGATCAATTCCAATTAAACTATGATTCTCACTAAATTTTGTTCTAATGATGGTTTCCTCTACAATACCCATGGTAGAATCTTCTTCTTCTAGACTAACTTTTTTCATTAAGAGAGCCACAATAAGATAATATGTCCAACTACAATGTTGGAAGGTATTTATAGCCATCTTTAATTCATCAATAAAAATAGAGCATCAAAATAACATCCCAAATACAACTCTAAATCATATGAGGAGGTTGTGAGGTGTTGGGAATAAATATTAGGGTAATAATCATGTGTTGGAAAATATCAATATAGCTCCCTTCATAATGTTTCTGAGGAAGATATGTCAGCTACATCATTCATAGAATACCCACTAACATTGCCATATAATTTGGCATTCCTGCATGATTCGTGATTACATCTATTAACATTGAGAATTCAACGAGATATTCACCTACTTCATAAAAAAATAAAATTGAATAATTAGACTAGAAAAAAAAAGAGAGCATTGAAATGAATTAATTTTTATATTTCATTTTGATACCATCATCTCATTTTGTGAGTATAACCATCTCAAATAGAGAGTTATTCATGTAAAATTCCACCTTGGCCTTTTTATAGGTTTAAAAAATTATTTTGTTAGTATAAAAATCCAATATAAATGGGTCTTCTAAGGAGGATTAAATATCCAATAGTATCCAAAAATAATAATAAATCCAATTGAGAATGTAGATTAAAATCCATATATGAATGAAAATGATTCAATCAATAAAAATATCGAAATCTTGATCCAAACCCAAGATTATATGAAATCTAGTATTCTATGGAAGTTATGCACTTCTCCATGACCTCGTTTTTTATTTATCAGAGGGGAAGAAAATATTTTAGTAACATATCCCCACATAATTATTCTTCATGTGTTAAAATACATAGATTTTAGCTACTCTTCAAAAATAATCATTGAATATTTATTTCCTTTCTAATTTTATTGTAAAACTCATTACAATGATAGAGTATTTGTAGAAAAGATACATTCCAGGAATACAGAATGATTGGAAGAATCATTAAAATATATCCCATTAATAAATATTCTTTCGAGGAAAGGGATATCGTAAACTATTAAAGGGTGTTTATACATGATTCTACAAATTCATTGGAGTACTTCATCAGTTTGTGTAATATTGTGGGAGCATGAGTCATCATGGATTGAATTATATATCTCCTTGGGATTTTATTTATTGAATATATTTCATCAAAATTCTAATAATTGAAATGGAAAATTTTAATTAAAAATAAATCCCAATGAAGCGATGAAAAAATAGATTCCCAATGAAAAATAACTCAAATGTATTTAATTTTTTTACATAAAAATTAAAAATAAAATATATTATATGAAAAAAATATTAACAAAAAATTCATTGATCTAATATTTATTTTATAATATATTATAATATAATATTACAATATTAAATTATTTTAATTAAAATTTAATTGTAAATAAAAAATGTATACATTTTATTATTCATCAAAAACATAAACATTTCATTAAATTCTCATAAATAAACTCTATACAATTTTTGACATTATGATTTTAAAAAAAATTTAAATTTTTTCATATAAATTTTTTAAAATTGTAAAAAATCTATTTTATTATATGTGGATAATATAACGACTTATTAAAAATATTTTCTGAAGCATAAAACTATATTTTTTCTTATACAATGCACTGATTATTAAATTTGATGAATGAGACAATGTTTTATTGGAGGAATAATAAGTAAATTTCAATAATCTAATATAACAATATTGGAGAATTTCATTTATTATTATAAAAAAACTACATGATTCTAAATTTTTTTTGGAAAAACAATATCTATAAAAATTAATTGGTATTATTTTTTGTATTATTAATTGATTACATATGAATTAATTTTAAATATAGTAACCCTATATAAAATTCCTTATTTAAGGTTTCATATTCATTCCATGCCATCAATATTCTATAAGACAATTATATATAGTATTATATTATATTACCATTATACTGTGGATCATGTAAACTAGATGTTGCATTTGATGCACATGCTATGAAAAAAATATTTAAAAAACAAATATTTCAATAAATTTTGATATGTTTTAATAGGCCCCAACATGAATTACATATTACGACACCCTATAGGTAGATCATTACTCATGTAGTGAATAAATATAATAATAAAAGTATATAAAGGTGATCAGTTCATGGGATCTAGTCGAAGGACTGTGCTGGAGTAGAGAATCATTGGTTTGGGGTGGTGCATGATGGTGGATGATATCCTCAGACAAAAGATCAACATGATTGGTTAGATTATGGATGAAAAAACATAAATATATGATATAGAATGATTTAAAGTATATTTTGGGATATATTCTATTTCATGGGAACTATAAATATACCAAGACTGTGTCATCCCATTCTTCTCCTCTATCACCATCCTCAATATAAATATGTATTAACTACAGTAATATCAACTTATGTGACTCTTCCCAACCATCTTTACAATCATATATATTTTTCTAGTGCCACTAGAAAGTCTAATACAACTACAATGTATCCAGGATTAGGGAAATTGTTGACCAGGAGATATCATGATATTGAATATAGCGATGTGTTGTTTCATCCCTATTACATCATAACCATGGTGGATAGATTCTGAAATGGAGGGATCTATATCGATGTTGGAACACATCACCATTTCTCCTTATTGGTTATTAATGGATATAAAATTATTGAAGGATGTATAGTTATTTCTTTTTTAGGATGAAGGATCATGAGATAAATTCATTGAATGAATGCATCATCATTATAGAGTTGATGAAAATGCTATTGGTAAGGATTTGATATTGGGTAGTTTCCTCAACTATTGGATGTATGCACCACAAGAAGCCATGCAGTCCTTGAATAGGATGGTAACTCATGGATCATCGCAAACTATAGGAATACATACCACTATATTATTAAATAAATCAGTCTATCTAGGATTTAAATATGCTACTAGTCGTGTTTCATGTAGATAGAAGAAATACATGTGCCTGGGGTCTCACCTACACAAGAAAGTATCAAAATAATTCTAAAAAATATAACAATCATCCCATGTCTCATTTACATATATATATATATATATTTATTTATATCTATAATTATGAAAAGTATTTATGTGGTCCAAATAATAGAAATAATTAATAAACATCAATGATTCAATGAAGGAAATTAATATTAATGGAAATATTAATTCATTAATTTTAAAAGAGGCAATGAGCTTTGACATTTTTAATTAACAATAAGGATACTATGTATGTGTTTGGACACCTTGTCCTCATATGTGAGAATGGAATGTGAATATATTGTAGTTCCCATATAGTGAAGATTCAGTATGTTGTATGTATTTCAATAACACGTCATTAATTACATAATGGGGTAAACATTTTTTCCCATGTAATGTGATGGAAGGATAGTTAACATTGTGGAATTTAGTTTTTTTTCAATTAATTATAATTTATTTATTAAATTTTTTTTTTATAAAAACTAACCCTTATTAATGGTGAATTAAAATTTTTGATGACGGTGTTCATGAAATGGAATTAAATACTTCATTACCCATTTACATGGACCCACTAATAAATTCATTGCACTAGTTATTAATTAATCAGGTTTTGATCGCCTAACCGTAGATTAAAAATATAAAGATATTGTGGGAATTAATATGTAATGAAAATTATGCGTGAAATCCAAAAAGAATTCTCTCAAGAGATCAATTACAACCCCATCCTAACCAATTATTATATATCTTCACTATTTTCTGTAATGTGTATTTAATAACAGAGTTAATTTAATTTTCATCAATCTCAAAAAAATCAGAATTATTTTATTCAATTATTCGTCCTATAATTTTATAATAAATTTATTCTTGTTGCATGTGAATTGATATTTATTAAACATTTTTGAACTATTTATATTTAATGGATATAATTGTGTTTATAAATTTATTATATTATATCCCTATCAGTTTAAATTATTCTTTCATGAGACACTAGTGTAGTATCTTGTCTTCATGATACCTGTGTATATATATGTGTCTGCTCATTCATATATATTAGGATATATAATCCATTGTGAATGATGTACATTTTCAATGACAGAATCCATTCCCTAGATCATCATATGTTTATTAGGGTTACATATTCATTATTCCGTCATCTTGGAGATCCCTAGTGGTCTATAAAATGAATGTGTTATATTAAAGATGTTATCATAGGATTATATTTTATTTATTTATAGTGAAGTGGGTTTTATTTTGTAAACAATGAAACCATTTTAATGCATGTCGACAATATATGAAAGGTCATGGAAACTTGAGATGGTGTGCTGGACTATGTATCAATTCACCAAGACTATGTAAACATAGTTGTTGAATCATCAAATGTATATACATGTTGATTGGAAAACATATTTACAATTGTTATATAAGAATTGGGTTTTGTTTCATTATCATTAATGAGTTGGCTCCATGGATATATTACTTATATATGGTTGACATTGTTAATAATAATTATTCCCCCACGTAGATAATCAACTTTGATTCTACATTGGGATTTTAATAATGATTTTCCCAATGATGACATTTTAGCTTTTAGAATAGATCTTGAGATAACCCTTTTGGATGAATATAAAGTGGCACCTAGACTCACTATGTAAAATGATGGCCCATTACATATAGATCTAGAGGAAAATTACATTATTTTGAGAAACATTTTATCTAGTTGTACATGTTTGTGTCTCCCAATGGATTACTTATCTTCTATAATTTTAGGGATAGATTATACTAATTTATAATAATGATCCAGAATCTTATGTGTTAAGAGGCATGAAACTATCTATAATCACACCACGAGAAGTTACAATTTTTTTCCAAATAAATTTAATATTTTTCATATTGTTAATTAAATGAAACACTTAGAATATCTTAGATGACACACAACACAATGTTTTTACAAATTGTGACTTACTTTTTATATATTATTTTTTTAATATGAAAGGTTTCTCCTAGATATTGGATTGGAGGGTATGAATATGATTAACTAATATATTAGAACATATGGTTTGAAAGTATATATACAATGATTTATTTGAATAATTAATTAGAAATCAAAATAAATAATTTTCGAAATTAATGGATTTCTTTTTCTCAGTTACTATTTTTATGCACATAAGTATGTATTACCTAAATAAAATAATGAAATAACTTTTGAAGAATTATTTTAAATATATTTATGTATTATATATTAAATAAAATTTTTAAAATTATTTATTATTTATAAAGAATTAAAAGATAAAAATAAATTTAATTTTCTGTTTAAAAATATATTGATTTCTAAAAAATCATTTCTCACATTTTCCACCTATTTTAAAATATAAATTTCCAAATTTGTTAAAAAATATATTAAATATTAAATATAATTTATGAATTATTAATATTAAAATTATCTTACTGTGATTTTTTTAGATTATTATGAAAAGATAAATTTTCTGATCAATAATTAAAATACTGGTTTTATTAAAAAAAAATTTCAATGGTATCTTTTGACAAATAAAAAAATATATTTTAAATAACAATTAGTTCAATTAAATATATATTAATGCAATTTTGGTTATTAAAATCTATTTTATAATGTATTTTGATATAAAACATTTGGTAATTTGATAATTTTCTCATTAAAAAGCCGACTTCATAGTGTGTTTACCTGACTATATTTAAATAATTTTCAACAATGCTGTGAACGAGGATTGGAAAAATGGATTCGTTATTTATGGAAATAATTATATTTAATATCTAATAATTTCCTATTAATTTATTACAATAAATAATTTTTTTAAAAAAAACATTTACCATATTTAGGTAATAATGTGTTTACCTGAGTGTTCAAGTAAAAAAATTTGGGTTAAATATTTCCAAAACATTAACCAACATCATTTTATGTAAAAATAAAAAATTTATTTACTATAATATCTTGAATGATCCATTTTTTTCATTTTGGTGTGTGATAAACATTGGTACCAATTTTACTTCTAAAAAATTAAATTTGTGCAACACAGCTCAATTATTATTGAAGTTAAACTGTAGTATTCTCTTCAAACTATATAAAACCATTTTTTCCAAACCCTATCTAAATAAAATCATTACACACCTCCTCTTACAAAATAAGACTTATTTTTTTCATAATCCCAATCTCTGAATCATTTTGGTGAAAATAAAAAAAATGTTGTCAAATGAAGTGGTAACGTCCCAAACGAAGCATTTTATTTTATTTATTTCTCAACCTTAGTGAATTATTATTAAGAAAAGATTAATTAATAAAATAACTATTTTAAAAATAACTATATTATATTTTGTTAATATACAATAATACTTCTTTTTCTTCTTCTATAAATTGGGTTATAGAAACATCATTCATGTACGCATAGGGAAACTACCTCACAATCTAATGCTATTAGTATTCCACCACAAACACATACCAATTAAAATAATGATGGTTTTTTATTATATGTAGTATATATGTTATTTTATCACTTATCCTCATTATATCACATGTTCCTTCATATCATCCATTTTTAGGGATTTGATAAGCTCTTATATGTGTAGGAGGGACTACCACCTCACGATACAATCTGATTTATTTATACATTCCATGAAATTTAATAAGGTTACTTTTCATAAAAATATTTCATGTATCTAATGTAATTTTTAATTTTAATGATAATATATTACTTAAATTTAATTCCTTATTTTCATCATGGAAATAAAATGATGTTTATTCACACGTACGCCTATCTGTCTCCATGAATGATATATTGCAGTTGTTGTCTCTAATTTAATTAAATTATTATAAATAAATTTATAATGGATATATATTTTATATATCATGGATAAAATTATTTACTTTTTTATATAATTATGAATGTAATATGAACATAAATATCAAATCAAAACATACATGAAAAAAATGTTCTTGTTTCCCAAAATATCACAAAAGGATGGTAGTTTTATTAACTGGGTAATAAGTGGTCAATAGAAAGTCATATATGGTATGATATATATACATAAATATGGATATATAAAAGATTTAAAATAATATTATATTTAATATACCTTGAGATTGAATGTGTAAAAATGACGTTGATATTTTTTGTAATGGATTTTCGTCTAAAGTTTCACTTATGTAAGACACACGCCATATTCACTATGTAGGTAGTCCTTGTGGAATGTAAAAATACCATTAATGTGTTTTATGATGAAAAAAATTAAAATTATTTTGATTTAAATAATCATATGACATCCTATAGTTCATGGGGATTACATTTCAAATGTTACGAAATTGGTAATTGAATTTTGTCTCAACTTACCTTTACTGGGACTTTTGTTATGATATTCTACTATATTATTATATGAGGTGTATATAATACACCTTATACATGTTATATTATTTATATATATATTTTAAAACTATACGATTTTTCAATTTATTTAATTCACTTTTCGGTATTTTTATTCAAATTTAACAATGTGGTTAGAGTTTTAGGTGTCAAACTCATTGTTTATCTGGATTATAAATGATTATTATTCCCATAATGAAATAATATGATATAAATATCATTAAAATGAAGATTTTTATTATTAATGGGTTATTTCATGATAAAAAGTGTTTCCAAATCATTTCCATTTCTTCTTGTACTCAATTATCCAAAATAATGTTTTCTAGAAAAATCATCTATTATCTCACTCTATCAAAACCCAATTTTTTAAATATGTTGTATTCAATAATTTTTTTTATAATTCACAAAATTGTATATAAAGAAAATTAACATAATATTATAAATGTTTTACTCATTTGAGAGTTAAATATATTAGTTTTTGTACCTTATTGAAAATATGAATTGAATATTTGTATTAACATGCATGTTATAGAAATAAAATCTTTCTGTCGTTATCATTACCTTATTTGATCATTAATTTTTTATATACCATGGAATTGATAATAAATTATTTTTTAAATATAATTTATTTTAAAAATAGTTTTTAAACAAGGAAGATAATTTTTCCTCTAGAAATATTATATGTGATCTTCCAAAAACAATTCATCAAAGATATCATCCTACCTTAATACTTGTGAATTAATTGTTATATAATACACATATACCAATATTATTATTTTGGTAATTTTTTTATTATGGTGAAATGATTTTTGTGAATAATATTTCCCATCAAAAAGTTATACCATGTATAAATTCTTATAAGTGGCTGTTATTTTTCTATAGGTTATCCTATAATGAAATGTTTAATTGTTTATGAAATAATTTTCTTTTAAAAACGTTATGATACGGTAATATTTTTTTAATATCCATTTATTTTACATTATTTTTTATATGTTAAATGTTTTATGATTTTTTAACACATTCATATGATTTTCATTATGTGATTGGTGTGATGAATTTCTCCATCAAATGCCTTAGGGGATGAATTATATCTCTATTGACAATAATGGTAAATAAATATTGGGATTTATAAAAAATTGGAAATATGTGTGTTCAGATCCACTTTGGTAAGTAGGTGTGTCCTAACACATTATGTTATGTGGGAGAGTTAGGATCCACCTTAGTAAATCTTTGAATTCTAATCCAAAATGAATTAATATTTTTTTGTTCCCTAATCCATATTGTTTATGGAAATTGAATGTAAATCTATAATATGATTCAGTATCAATATATTCAATGGTTCCAAAATTTTATAAATTAATCCTGCAGTTGGTGGTTGATTTTTATGATTTAATAGTATTCTATGCTATGTTTTCTGAAATTATAAAATTTTATTCCATGTATATTGTTTTTGTCATATTAATGGTTGGGTATGAACTTTTGATGTCTTCGCCAAAATCACATAGTCGTAATCATATCTTATTATTTTATATGATCAATGATTTATATCTCTTTTGTTTATAATTTCTAGGCCTCAAATATGACACATTCGTATGTTTCTATCCACTAGTTATGATGAATGGTTATGTGTCCAATTCCTAAGAGAAATACTACTTGATAAGATCATTAAGGGATACATTTATTATATTTCTTCACATTAGATATGCGTGAACCTAGTCTCTAACGTCAATAAAATATTTTAATCCATGTGAGTGTATTGGTGTATTTTATTGAATATTCATAAAAAAATAAGTAATATATATATATTAATAGACCGGGTCACAATAGATTGTATTATACTACAAGATTAGATAACCCTTTGAAACTAATATAAGAAAATTTTATTGTTAGCCCTTGGAATGTTTCAAAGAATATATCAAGGGATATCATTAAGGATAAGTCTATGGACTATTCATAGTATTAGAAAATTACTTTTAATGTTTTTATATGTTAAATATGGTTGATTCTATGTTATAAAATACATATCTATTCAATATTAGTAGATATGGCTCTATCACATACTTTCTAAGGATAACTATCCCCCTAAATGGTGCATTGAGATAGACTCGATCATCACATGGATTACAAAATTTCAGTTTCTTCATACTTGGTCTGAAAATCCTAAGGTGGTATATCTTGGAGATTTACAAAATATGCACTATCGTTCCTGAATGATTCCAATAATGTCCAAAAATGACATATGATAATTCTTTATATTTATATATTAATACAAAAATACATGATTTATAAATCCAATATTTTTTTGGATAATGTAATTTCCCATGAATGAATATTATTAATCACACAATTATTTTAGTTTTAATTAATTATGTGTTGAAGAAGGAATTTGATTATTGGTGATTTTAATAGAAATTGTGTTAATGATAAATGAAATGGGATGATGAATATAATTATCGACATTTTAATTATTCATAACTAGTAATCATGATATATGATAGACAACAATCACCTTCACTAACACTCAAAACCACCAAACAAATAGATGGATAGTGTTCATTTAGAGTTTGGGAGATGGACATAATAGAAGAAAGAATATTCATTTTCTAATATGTTATGAACATGGGAAGAAGAAACCATGTGAATATATTAGAGGAATTTTAATATATTTTGATTGTGGAAATAAAGGATTCAATGAATGTTGATGTAGAGGAAAAATGAAAATTTTAGATAATGTAATGGATGAGTTTAATGGAAAATCTAAGGTATCATCAATGGAAAATGTTCTATATGATGAATTTATGGTTTGTATGTAAATTTATATAAAATGGGAAATGATCTGGAAGACAATTTTTAATTCGGAATGAGTATGGTTATAATCCAGATGATCAAGACAATTCAAACCACATATGAAATGTACATGTTGTCACAATAATATTTATTATTTTAAAACATCAAAACATGAATAAGTTGAGGTTGATAAATGTTAGAAAAAGAATCATATATCATATTTTATGAGACAGATATGGAGTAATTAAATTATGATTCCTACAAAATGGTTTGAGAATGAAGTGGGATTATTTATGTGTTTATATATGGGAATTAAAGAATTAATTATATTAGTAATGTAATATTTTCTAATTTTATTATATTATTACAATAAGGATTTTCAATAATATAACTAATTGTGAAGATCATCTTGGAATGTGTTATAATGTAAATGTGATATTTAATAAAAAACACATAAATCAGAGAATGATGAAACATAATATGTTCATGATATTATGATAATAAGGCTTCGATAAAAAGAAGATTGATATGGAAAAAGTAAATATTGATTACATTTGAAATTATTAAATATTTGTTGAAAATGTGGTATATGATTTAATTCATGGAGTATACCAAATACATCGAAATTATGAATATATCATACAATCTATATTTTATTTAATAAATATGGAGTAATGTTTTTTTCTAATATGGTTTATTTTGAAACTCAAATAATTTCCATGTTTCATGAGAATACGTGATAATGGTATTCATTTGGTTGGTATGATATAATTAAGTGATAGTTCATAATTTCTAAGGGATTATTGAAAATTTAATTTCTTATATTGTAACCTTATTTATTGATGTTTTGATTTCAATACGTTGACATGCTTAAAAAAATTTTAATTTATAAAAATGTTTAGTTTGAAATTAGATTATGGTTTTAGAGATTAATTTTCTATTTCACCCTTTGAAGGAAAATTCATATTTTATAATCTATGATAACCTATTTTTAATCAAAACTAAATATATATTTAATTACATATCATTCTAGTATAGATCTTATGATGTTCATGTTCTCAAGGTATTAAAAATTCATCATTATTTTATGGAGTAAGTGATTATGTAGAAAAATATCATTGAAAAATAAAAGAATGAAATTTTCATTATGATATAAATGAAATATCAAATATATATATAGGTCTATAATAAATTCATGATAATAAATTGATGGTATCCTTTTGAATTTCACTTCCACCAAACCACTCTCTGGTTCATGATTAGTTCCATTTATCTCTCTTATGGAAGTACATACTTGATTCCTTACATGTATGGAACTAGGGTGTCATACCATCAGAGAATGAAATTTCTTATGAGGAAGAAATAGTTGTGATTTTTGATCTAATTGAAAAATTTCAATGAAAATAGAACTCTTACACGTTCAATGATTTATAGTGTAATCACCTTCTCAAGGATGCTACATTTGAACTAGAAGTTGTAATGAGGTAGATGTCTCCTCAATTGTTGAAACCAATGTGATGAAATTCTATGAAATGTATTATTTTAATGGTGATATAATATTAAAAATTTATATGTTTTGTAATATATTTTTTACTATACAATATTTTATATATTTCATTACCTAAATCAATGACATTAGATAAAATGACAAGGAACATTGAGCTTTAACTAAATGTGACATACAATAGAACTGTTAGAATTTAATATGATAGTTATATCTTAGTCAATGGAATGGTTGGAATAAATATAAATTATGATAATATATAGTTAAAACATGTATATAAAACATATTTTTGGTAACCATTTATTTTCAAATGAATTTTAAATCTATTTCATGATAAATGAAATTTTTTTGGGGGAACTATTTTTATGCACACATTGAAATTTACATCAATAAATCCCTCAATTAAATTTTGGTGCATGATTATAATATAATGTACATATATAATATTAAATAACATTTTTTACATTATTCCTTTGTGTTTTCTTGAAAATATATATGAATAAATTTATTTTTACGCATTAAACTATATTTTATCAAAAAGATGTCATATAGCCTTTTTCAAAACAATTTTAAAAATATATTTTCCCAATATAGAAATATTATTTTAAGAAGTAAAATTTTCTATTAATACTTGAATGTACAAATTTCCTTGAATTTTTTAGTATTATCTAAGAAGTTATATTTTTCAATGAATAGAGAACAATATAGGGTATTATAAAAAACTATCATTTCTGTTGAAGAATTAAAAAATTTAAAAAAAATTAATTTTTTTAAAAAGTAAAATAAGAAAAATTATGTAGGTATTATTCAAATTTAGTTATTTATAAATAATTTGATACTAAATTAAGACATACAAAAATTTAATATTTTTACAATTTTCACTTTGAAAACATACTTTCTCATCGTGTTTTGGGAGTAAATTTGAGTAAAAACCATCGAAATATATGAATGAAATTTCCAATAATGTATTATTATATAAAATAAGAATTATTCATATTATATATTATGTTAAAATTATTTTTTTACTCTTATGAATATTTAAAACACAGAAATAATTTACTCTGGTTAAGGTAAAAATAGTTTTACCATGGGTTTAACCAAAAAAGATAAGGGAAAAAGTTGACTGAAGAAATTACAAAAAAAATTAATTTCACTATTTAGACATAATATCTTTATGTTTAAATTCTATACCATTTTTAGCATCCTTTCATTTGAAACATTTTCCCCCATTTTTATTGAAAAAATACAATGGTTAAACTCAAATTACTTATTAGAGGCCCCCAACACTACTCATCACATCAAAATTGAAAAACAATTGTTATTTCAGCCAAAACCATATAAAATCACAACCATACATCCATAATCTCGTAATATAATAATTACATTTTTCCTAAATAAAAGAAATTAATCTTTTTTGGGAAGGAAAAATACTTTTTACAAAGAAGATGTAACATCCCTAGCTGAGAAATTTATTTTCTTTCATCCTATAACTATTGAAATTCTTAATAAAAAAGGATTATATAAAAAATTACATATCTTGAATATAATTTTATGTTATTATAATAAATTCAAAACACAAATCCTTCTCATATTTGGTAAAATGGTTTACAAAATCATCATTGTTGAGTAAGACATACTATCACCTCATGAACCGATGTTAATTTTTTTCAATCACCACATATCAACGATAGATATAACAATGGATTTATTTTTTATATCTTGTATTTTTTATATCATTAGTTCTTATGAATAAATATTTCACATGTTACTTCTTATATTCCATTCAGTTAGAATACATTAACATTAGTAGTTTTTAAGGTGAAAACCCATCGTGCGAAATAATTTTATTAATTAACACTTTATATAGAAGGTATTAAGGATGTGTTTAATTAATATATGTTTTACATATGAAATAAATTTTTTTATTATCATTAACAAATTATTAACATAATATTTAATTTTTTCCATTCAATCATGAAATGGGAAATACATAGATTTTTATATAAATCATATTGTCTCCATGAATATTGTAGTTTATATTCTATCACATCCTTCTACATATCGCTATGAATAAAAATATTATTAATATAAATCATATATATTTCATGGATTAAACTATTTATATTATGTGGATATGGTAATTATATGATGAACAAAAAGGGAAAAATAAAAACTTACATGAAAAACAAAATAGTTGTTCCCTAAAACCTCACTTTAACATAGAATGGAAAATAAACTTGTAGTGTTAGGTAATAATAAAATTATATATCATATTATATTTATGTATTCCTAGGTGTGTAATAATTTTATAATAACATTATATTTGTTAAATAATTATTTTGAATGTGTATTATGTAATATGAGACGTATTGTATGGTGTTTAAATAACACATTTACTTCTGTGAGACACAATCCATATTCTCGATCCTTTGTTTTCTGTGGTGTATACTCTACGAAGAATTTATTTATGATTATTATATTGATAATATTTTAATTTATGTATCCATTAATTAATTTCACATTCATTGGGTTATATTTAAAAACATACAAACATAGTTAGTAATTTCTATCACAAAATTTCTTTATTGGAACATAAATTATGTATTGCAGTTATCAATTTTTATTGGGGGTATATGATATTAAAATGAAACATTATATCTAAAAAATACTTCTTTTAATTATAATATATGATTAATTTTATTTTAACCCTTCAAGGTTATTATGATTCAATATTTCCAATGTATTTAAAATTTTATTATACATTCTCATTATTTATCGAGAATATTTTTTAATTTTGTTATTATAATGAAATAATATTACTTATATTTCATGGAAATAATGAATATTAATATCCTCTTCATATGTCATGTCAATAAATATTTTCTCATCATTTTCCTAACATCATGTACTCATCTGTATAAAAAACATTTTACAAAAATTCCTCATTTTTCCCACATCAGTCAAAATCCCATTTTCTTTCAAAACCATTTTTAAAAAAAAATTATTTTAAAACAATTTTGATATTCATAAAATGATTTCATTAAGATATTTTTATTATTATAATTCATTAATGGTGTCCTTAATTTATTTTTTATAAAAATATATCATTTCTATTTTACAATATATATTGAATATTTATTTTAACTTGTAATATATGGTAAAACATTAATATCGTCATTAACATTCATTTTTATTAACCTATTATTATATATTTTAATGGGGTTTTCAAGTAAAATAATTTTCAAAATAGATTATTATTTTAAAATAGTTTTTCATTATAGAATGTATATCTTCCTACAAAAACTTTCTTAAGTATCTTTATAAATCATTTATCATCAATTATTATATACATTGATTTTAGATATGCTTATTAGGTAAATTATATGAGGATACCACTCTTATAATTTCCCAGATGATTTATCTTTGTGATAAAATTACTTTTATGAATAAAGTTTCTCATAAATGGGTTATACCATGATGAAATTATTTTGAATCACATTTCAGTTATTCAATGGGTTGGGAAAATGATAAAATAAATAAATTATTATGATCCCTTTTTTCACATTCTATAATATGATGAAATTTTTATGCAGAAATTTTTTTTCATAGGACCTGATATAATATATTTTTTCTAATTTTATGGCTGACATAAATATGATAGTCATTATCATATGTGGGTGACATATATATCCCTCAAATTAATTAAGTAAATAACATTATCTCATAAGATATAGTGACCCAATGAAAGCTATGTTTAGTGCCATTTTGGTTGTTCCAAGTGCTGGACAAAAATCCTGATGTAGATAATATTAATTAAAATGGAATGATATATTTATGAAATGGTGGATACTAATGAGGAGGTTAAATGATTAATTTTAAATATAACTATTGAATTATCTAATTTTTTAGAGTATTGGTAGACATAGTAATGACTCGTTATTTCTTTAATGAATTCCTTGTTTGATACATGTGTATTATATAGGATTCACTAACTATCCTATTTTTTAAAACATTAAAAATGAGGATGTTTCAGTGTTCTCATGTTTGAATAACTATGAGACCTAATCCTCTGAGGATACTTCCATTCCCGAGAACCATTTTTCTGAATGTAAGGCCTAAATGTTTTTTTATCAGTATGGTGTAGTTTTCTGCTCTTCATATCATGTTTTATTATTACTAGGGTGGATTTAATGTACTAGAGTTAGTGGGACATGGTTTTACTTCATTTTTATGAGGATATCCCAAATATCAATATGATTTAATATAAATTAGGTGAAAATATATAACTCATTATATGTATTTTAGGAACTTTGTACAGGAGGAGGTGATGATATTTTAGTTTCCTAATATGGTGGTGAAGAACTATGATGTCTTTCGAAAGGAATCTCCAGGATTACGCACACATCTAGTGATTAAATACAACATTGACATACAAAAAAAATGATGCCAAAATATATTACAGTGTTTTAGATGATCCCTTAAGAGATATTAAATCTGAAGATAAATTTTTATTATTTATACTGAAATGAGTTTGTAAGACCAATTGTGTTCCCCTGGGAATTTATCAATTTGTCCCTAAGATGGGACATGAGAGCTTTATGTTGTGTGTGGATTTTATTTGTCTATACTAGATAATTATAGTGAAGGAAAATAAAAAATTGAGAATCGATGAACTATTAAATTAGTTCAATTGAATGGATATGTACTATATTATTATACTTAGGACTCTTAGTTCAAAAGGATAATGTATGATAGAATCTGCTAAGTAACCTCTATGGTCACTATGAGTTACCGGTAATGGATATTAGTTTAAAAAACTTCCCCAAATGTTAATGGGAATGACACGGATGATATTTCTAAAATTCATGGATCATTTTTTGGTTTTCTTCAATGATTACATCCTTATGTAATTATAATCATTGGAGCTCCACTAAATACATTTTACTATCTACGTAGACAAAAGTATAAAGAAATATGAATAATAGAGTCTCTAAAAGTGTCAGATCTTAGTTTTATAGGTGCACATAATGTGACATGTCATATTTGAATATGGTGTAGTAGTGGAAAAAACCAATATTGAGGAAGTTCTAATTGGATTCCACAATAGATAATGGATAATAATTAGAGATTCATGGAGTTGTAAGTGTATTACTAATGATTTGTTTGAAATTTCAAAAGGACTATAATTCAATAAAATTAATTTATCCAAATGGTGTTTCCATTCATGTTACCATATAAGTGGTTTCTTTACTTTTAGGATACCTGATAGTAATTTCTATTTTCTATAATTTCATAATACCAATAGAAGGTTGTTAGAACATGGATCATAATTTTTCCTCATGTCATGGGATTTGATGATTTCATGTATCGAAGAAAGAAGTATTTTATTTTTGGATTA
This sequence comes from Viscum album, assembly GCA_963277665.1. Classification (NCBI taxonomy): domain Eukaryota; kingdom Viridiplantae; phylum Streptophyta; class Magnoliopsida; order Santalales; family Viscaceae; genus Viscum; species Viscum album. The sequence goes on along the minus strand of OY728156.1, from coordinate 1,796,180,615 downwards.
ATGTATCATCGATACGATATGAAGAACTACAAAACCCATTGTTTTGAAAAAGTTGTATAGTTTTTTGATAAGGAATTTTGATTATATTAACTTTTTTGAGAGAGACCCATTATATAGTGTGACATTAAGAGTCTCAAGTATATAATCATGAATATATATCATTACATGTAATAAATGTGATGTGTTTATTTATTATATAACTTTATTACATTGATATTATATATCGTTAAGAAAAATAATTTGTTGTCATGCTAACTTATCATGAAATTCTGTATATAATTTATGATACTGGTGAAACATAATGATTACTATATTATATTGTCTAATGGAGTGAGGGTGGGGTATAATAGGTCTTGCTGATGTTTGTGACCTCAATACTTCACCAAAATATCAATGGAGTGCTTCCTAGTGATATAGATTATGAGGCCTTGTCTGACCATATATCAATAGGAAATAGTTTTGAGTGATTTTAAAATGTATGGATCACAACAACCAATCATGAAGATACATGATTTTACCAATCATGATGTGAGGGGATGTTCTGAGTGAGTTCCATGCATCCATCGTAGTTGAATACAAATCAGTGACGAATATCTACTAAATTAATCATAATACATTATTATAATCTAGAATGACTAATATTGTTATTTTCTTTGTCTCATGATTCCTCACGTGCTAAAAGGTGGTGTTTAGCTACATGAATAGATGTGTAAGATGGGTGGTATCTATAATTTTTTGCTGTTGGGACTTCATTGATCCTCACGAGGTCACAGGACAATCATCTTCGAAAAAAATGAATCAAAAAACCACCCCTCATCATATTCACCAAAGATAAGAGATTAGTGAAGTGGTTGGGATTCATGTATGTGATATAGATAATCGAGTTTCATGGATTCCTCCAAAATTATCTTTTAATATCATGATTTTTTTCTATGTGATGATGTTATGAAGGATTAAAATAGTCTATTTGGACTCAGTTGTGTTGGATCATGATGTTTCACACTAATGAGAGACAACTAGATAGAGCAGATCACTTAGGTTTCATAGTGATTAAATTTGGTGTGTTTTTTATTTCTCATTTGCATCTGGGAAGATCATGTACCTAGAATGAAGATTTCATATCATAATGGTTATAATTGTTTAATTTAATTAACATAGATTAAGGCCTTGAATGAGATACCATTTTGAATTATAATATTATAAAAATATTTGTTTCATACATTATTCATTGGATAAGACATGGTTAATGTGATGGGATAGAATGTGTAGATCATCATGAAATAGATGAGGACTTTCAAGAGACACTTAATGTCCTATAAGGACTTATAATCAAGGCCTTTCTAGGGGATATTTTTATGTGTTATTATTTTTAGATATCATATGAACATATAAATGATATAATGGTTTCCACATAACAAGATTCAAGAATAGTGTCCACACATTTATGAGTTTGTTTACAAATTTTGGATGAAAATCCATAAATTTAAAGTGAATGTAGTGTGTATGAAATTTTTTACACATTATCCTATTTGAATTAATTTTTTATGATCAAAATGATGTGCGGCCATGAATTTCAGAATCAAATAGTCCATGGAATTGATTTATTAAAATTATTATATATATTATATAATGGGGAAAATTAAATTATGAAAAAAATAAAATATCTGTAAAATAGGGTCTCAAATGGCTAATTGTGAACACCATGAAATGTGGAACTAGTTTTTAACCTGAAGGAAAACATTATTCTTATCTATATTATATATTTATATAGTTTTATATCATTTGGAGATTAATTATATTTGACAATCATATTATATTTATGTACATTTATTTATATAACACAAATGATTTTTTTTTAAATAATGTTTTTATAATTCCCAACTGTTATCTAAAAAACAATAGAAGATTGTTAAATTGCATATTGATATTTATTGTTAACTAAATGGTGGGTGATCATGGTATTTTGGGTCATTGATAAATAATCCCAGTGAATAGAAGGGCTAATGACGATCATATCAAATTTGATAATGAAATCTCTTTTCATATGTTATTCAATATTTATTGACTAATTCATGGGTTATGGATTAATTCTATTGGGATTAATCTCAATATATTACTTTTCAATGATCAAAGATTAATAATGCGTATCATATTTAATTGATAGGGGAATTATTTTTTTATAACATTTATAATTTTATTCTCATAGAATTTTAAAAATTAATAAACTTATTATTTTGATAACTTGATTATTCCAAACATTATAATTGATTATTTTAATGATGTAGAAATAATAATGGCCCATGTTTTATTCGAACTAATTTAATACATTATTTTCTCCATAGTTTTATTGACATTAAGCAATTAAATTTTTATTATTCATGTATTTTTTTAATGAGGGAAACTAATTGTTGTGAACTAATTAATTAGTGAGATAGTTCATTGACATGGGGTTTTTTGGATTCGAGCGTTTGAAGAGACATGGCAATGCCAATTTAAAATGATGATTGTATGAGTGATGGTGTATCCCTGGGATAGATTGAGTGGATATCCCTATAGGTGAAACAATATGAAATTATTATAAATGGTGGTTGAAATATTTCCACATGCGATAATATTGTCTTGAAAATTGTGGTTCATGGTGTTACATGTAAAAAATTTCATCATATATTGTGTTCAAAATATGGAAAATACTTGTGAATATATAGTAATTTATTAAAATTTAAATATAAAAAACAAGTAGTTTAGAATAACAATAATAGGGTGGGGCCTTCTATGTAACAACATATGTTTACTCAATGAATTAAATATCACATAGTTGGTAGGGTACCCCAATTCCCAATGACCCATATCCAGCATTCATGTTGTGTACATTTAATATAAACCATGGAATCCATGTTAACTCACATGTAGTTTTTGTTGAGAGGAAAACATTGATCATAAAAATGTGTTCATTCATGGGAAGATGACAAATGTAGAACTATCAGCTAACATCTACACAAATTTTATCAAAATAACATGAAATATATGTAGGGAAACCTGATTTTTCACTCATCTAGACACAATTTATTCCATTCATAATGAGACCCACTGTGCTAATATTGATTTTTTGTAATGGACTCTTTATGAGGAATTATAGTCCTTATTCTCCTATGAATGTAATTAATATCATCAACGATCAGTGACCTCGAATATTGATAGTGTCTATACCTTCCCCAGATCACCCATATGAGTTTAGAATGAGGTATCACATCTAGGGATATGATTATCATTTACCTCAATGGGTTTATTACGTATATAATCATCTATTTGTCCAGGTTAATTGAGGTGATATCCTATATCAGTCCACATTATACTGGGTTATGTATCTGATTATAGTATTTTAGGGTGTGTGATACCTTCCAAAAGGGATAATTTATATAGGGTAGGGTTTCAACCAAATTCCACCAACCTGATCCCATATAATTGTGTTAATATTTTATGTCATATGGTTATGAGTAGTCAAATCATGTTTTAATCATGAATATACCCTCTAAGATCCATCATGACACTCCATAACTCTACTCAACATGTATTTTCCCAAAAATGAGTTCCATCACTATAGTGAGACATTATGAGAGTTTTCTCTCTAATGAATTATACCTTGGTACCTCATACGAAATTTAATGTCCAGTAATGAGGATGTGATCTATCAATGAGACATGGTATAATAATCATATAATATCATGGTTATCCATTTTATCCTCTTTTAATTTTAATTTATATTAAATGTTATCATTGATTCATTTCCATTAATCATTTTTTTGTAGTCGCACAAGTATAATTTAGAAATTCCACTAAAAGGGGTATTTTTGAACATTTTTTGTCTTCTGTAGAATATAAGCTAATATATGGATTCCAATGCTAATCATGAGTAGATAGAGATTATTTATATTAGTATGATTAATTATTTTCCAAGGATATTCATCTCTAAATAAGAATATATTTTTCAACATTGTCCTTGCTCTTTTTATGAATGGTGGGATTGTATTTGTGTTTTTTTATTTTTGTACATTTAATCTCAATCTATTGTAAGATTAGTTATTATTAATATTTTTATGTATTAATTGTTAATATTTCATACATTATATTGGTCTATATATATATTTTCATAAACATATGTACATTTTCTTAAATATTCCAAAAATTTTAATTTTATTAATTGGTGTTAGTACATATCACCTAGCCTATTAGGGGCATGATTCAAGATTGATATTCATCTTACCACTATCCATAAGGGACCTTGATGGATGGGTCGAGAAATTTTTTTTTTTGAATAATTTGGTAGGATAGTGTGTGTATGTTTTTTTTAAATATATATTACATTCATGGTTATTTCATATTCATCCCACCTAAGTTGGATCACCCTACACTAAAAATAAATGATTTTGGATTTTGGTGGTTTACAAAAATAACTAGGATGGAAGCAGAACTGATAGAAAATTATTCCCTCTCCACTGATCTCCATTATAGGTGTATTAAAATCTATGATAGGTTTGTGTATGTATTTTCTTATGGTATATATAAACATTATATTATTTTATTTGATATATTTTCATACATTGAGATCTGGTTGTAGTTATGTAATATGGTCAATACCATGCATGGTGGGAGATGGTAATGGGAATGATTCCTTACATTTCCAACGTCTCTATTATGATGGATATGTTATGATGTTTGGATGAGCTATGATTATATGATTTTGGCCAGGAGGTGGCCTGTGTTGGATGATATATGATAATAATGATGATGTTTTTTTAATTTATAGTGTATGAGTTTATGGTATGGGAAATTGTGTGTGAATGAATAGCATCAAAATTGTTAAATGAGTATCATAGTTTTCATTGCGGCATAATATTGAAAAACTAGTGGGGAATTATATGTAGGTTATCCTACTATAATTTAATTTATATATTATATTATTATAATAAGATTTCCTATATGGTTAGGTATAATTATTTTAGTTACGCGGTATTATAACTACCTCACAGTTTTAATATTTTATATTTATTCAAATATATATAATTATTTTAATTCTATATATTGATGATAATTTAGAAGGAGGATCATATGATATATATATATATATATATGTATGTATATATATATAAACCAACAAATATCAAAATTTTGTTTTACTTCTCTTTATTCTGTTTCTAGGTAGGCATTTAAGGTAAATATCATATTTACAACATGTTCAGTAGATGTTAATAATGGGGTATGTTCATGAGAATGTTGTATCCTGATAAATATATGATTTACAATTTATTTTGGTGTTGTGAAGGAATGAGTAATTTTGGGCTAATGTATCTATATAGTGTCACTCATTTAATGATAGTGATGTGGCATGTGAGACTAAATATGAAACTAGAGACTGAGGTCCATTTTTTTATGGCAGGTCATTAACCTGAAAAAGGAACATATTGGCGGAAATTATAATAATATAGAGGATGCTGAGGATATGAACAAACATTTACTTTTCCAATATAGATTTCTAATTTTACTTTGTTAAATTTAATTAATAAATGAAATTAAATGATACAGAAATGATTTACACAAATCACAATTATGAAATTAAATAATTTATATAATATATAGTTCTCTTTTTTCATCTACACAAGTATCAATTCGGTGTGTTGGATTAGTATATTCTTATTTACCACATGATGTTTGGCCTATCAATGAGTGATAATTCATAAATTAAATTTTCTCTAAGTTTTTCTGTTATACGTTCATTAACTACAAGTGACGTGATTATCATTTAGATAGGGGTTGTTATTCAATGGAGACCATGATTTCATTTCATTTTTCAATTTGATAGGTCAATGTGTACGATTACACTATCCACCACATGGATGAGAGGGTTTTTATCCCTATGATGGGTCTTAATTCATGGAGATTAGATTGACATGGATGTCTCATGTGACGATTATCAGGGATAGAGTTTTATAGATATTTTGTTGTTAATGTTGAGGGTGGTGAATAATAATTATTTTTTCCAATAAAACTTGTGAGATATAAAATTTTTGTTCCTAGGACAATGATAAATGATCTTGTTTTATTATTCCATGATCATTTCCCAAATGATAAGGGAATATCATGACATTTAGGGTAGTCATTATGTATGGAAATCTAGTATTAAATTTCCCTATATACATTTCCCACATATATTGGTGAATAATATTTGAATGGAGATTGTGACGATATTATTATTGTAGATATCATCTCAATATTTTGATAATCCATTATTCATGATGATAGGATCTATTTTGAGGAATATCAAAAGTCATGGTACTCATAGATTCAACAAATTTTATGTTTATTATGGTACTTTCCAAAACATTATGATATTTAATATATATTTTGTGACTTTGGGGAGTAAATTACACATTCTGTATGACGGTGTGGTCCATGATCATTAGGGAATTCCCTAGAAGAATATTATTAGTGGCAAACATGTCATAGGATATATATATATATATATATTAATACATAGTATCATTTTCTTTCAAGATAGTACATTATAAATGATAGAAAAGATTTTATATTATATGAGATATATACTAATTAGTGTTAATCAAAATTATTTTCCTCGCCCAACGGAGAATATGACATAATGTGACTTATGAGTTGGTCATCATGATTGGGGTATAACAACTAATCATAGTTATTTTTGAACAAATAATATCACATTGCATGAAGATATAGAGTTCGACTATGGTACTATGTAATTATATAGAATATTTTCAATATATTTAATTTATTATCAGGATTCACGTTATATTATTAGTCACACATTGGTATTTTTCATTATGAACATGTGAAAAAATCATTTACATCCCTCTGTATTTTCATTTAATTTGGTTATTATATGAGTTTTTATTAGGTGTTAAAATGATATATGACGATGATTGTGAAACATCAGTCATTATGCGATATTTTCTTTATGGAAAACTCAACAACACAATAGAATCGATGCATGTTATATCTTATCTTTCATGCTTATAAAAATTTATATCTTAAAAACTAATGCCTTGTTTTATTAATTGATCATCTATCATAGAGGTTTAATTTGTGACTAATACTATCATATGTCTCACAGTACATAATATCTTCTATTTTTTCTAATGGAAAATTTAGGGGTTTGATAGAGTAATATGTGACGTTGTAACATTTTTTATTTTTTATTAATCTCCCTTGATGTGGTTTTCACACTATCCCATTGATAGGATATCATGTTATGAGTTTACATATATCTTAGTTCAACCCAATGTTCAGTGGAACATCATCATCTGATAAATTTTTAGATGAAGCTATTGAGTATTAATATCAACAACCTGATCCATCCGAGTTTTATTTAGTATTTTTATTTATCAAGTGAATATCTTATTTTACTATATATTATTTATGGAAACATTATGATTTTTTTCATAGTCCAATAAAAATGATATCAAATTGTAATTACTCTTCATTATCCCCAATATAGGATAGATGATTTTTTTTATCATTTGAAGATAGATGAATGGATTTCAATAGACAATATTAGTTATGAGGGTTTAAGGGGGAGGATGTATCATAGATTTAATTAAAGTATCAATATCCAAACAGATAATTCCTAGTTATTTTGTTCAACATCATGAATTTAATACCTATTCTATTAGAATCTATTATCATTTTAATTTCTGAATTTCAATATTAATCCATGGTTGTGTTCATAGAATAAATACATGTATATATAAAGTGATAGGATAATTACACATAGATTCATAAATATGTTTTCCATGTTATTAAAAAAATTTAACACTATGTAAATTTTCACAAGTTCATGTTTTGGATGTGATAATTTTATTTCCATATGAATATTGGGACATTATAGATTGATTCACATGATACATTAAAAATTGAAGATACTAATTCTTGAAAACCACCTATTAATGTCACATTAGTCTTGAATTAATTTTATCTGTATAATATTCTATGATGTTTGTGTATAATTATTTTTCATATTTTACCATCTTCATATACTTAACTGAAAAGGGCTAGGACATTTTATTGTGTTATCAATATGTGGTACCATTTTAAATTCTATGATGAAAATTATTTGATAAAAACAATAATTTATTTTTAGTGGTGCTAGAGATATTTGAGGATTTCAATGATGATTCTCCACTTTTGATGGGTTGTATCATGATATAGTATTAGTATGTAACCTCATATGGAACTTTTTTTATGTTCCATTTATTATAACTATGATACCCATGATCTTGAGTTCTATATTGATGTTTAAAATAATGTAATTTTGGTATTTGAATATTTCTTAATCCATTGGGGGTATTATATGGCCAATTTCTAATTTTGTTTATCATCCATTAAATTATATTGATATGCTCCATTTTATGTGAATATAATATTTACAGGACTATTAATATCATATCTCTTACATCCTATGGAAAAATAATTTATTTTTCATTTCATTTAGTAGTATTTTATAATGATATATTGTACCACAGTTAAGGGAATGTGGGAGAGAGATGAGAAAACATGAGTTTATATATCATTATGTGATGGAAGGTCGGGTAAAACATTCTTATATTATTTGATAAAGAAATTTTACTTATAGTAGTTTGATGAGGAATATTTTTGGGGATACATTGAATTATAGCTTATGTGTGATAATATCATAAGTGGTGTAATAGAATGATATGGTATTAGGACTGTCCACATTTGATTTTATTTCATTTGACATTTTTATTCCTTTGTTGGTGTGTGTGAAGGTTATTCATGTGACTTATAGATTACCATTGGGAATGTATCATGGTATATAAATGATGTAACATTCCCTATTGTGTTAGTTTTGGTGATTTTTGATGATGTATAAATACTAATAGTTATATTACCAATTTTATGTTATCTATTTATTAATGATAGAACTCCACATCTTGCGTAAATTGTTAGAAGTCATTAGATTCCCCCATATGAATGTTAGAGGAAATTTTGGTGTATTTTCAAAAATAAATTCATAGCATAAATTGTATATGATTTAATTTTTGTCATTATGTTTTAGATGATGAATTAAGCTCATTTATATAAAAACATGGAGTCAGAGATAGTTGATGTTCTTGAGAGTAGTATACATATTAGGTAGTTATGACTCAAATGCTACCCGAGACCATCAAATCTAATAGGAACACTTTTTTTAACTCATTCTTCTACATAAGTGTCCATTATTATTTATAACTCATAAATAACATATCAAAACCTTCCTTCAATAGATTAATTGGAAAATATAGTGGAGCAAATCTTATACTATAGTATATATTTTATGATTTTCTTTTAGATCTTTATTTATTTTTAGTGAATTATATACTCATGATATATTTTTCTAAGTATTATATATTATACTCCCTTATTTTCATTACATGATATAATGAATTTTATGGGACGTATTTTAGAGAATTAATTTAGTTGAAATATGTTTATATGTCTATGGTTCTAGGATAAATGTGTAGTATAACACAACATTGATGGTGATAAAGAACCCGCTGTGGGTAATTTTGTTCCAGAACTACAAGAAATATAGTATAGATAATATGTGTGGACAAAAAATGTTCAAGGATGTAAATAATGTTTTCATGAAGGATTAAACTTCTCACGAATAATGGGGATTCAGTCGAGGGGTATGATTTTACATTTTTTCATTAGAAAAGTATTATGTTTTGGAGAATTAAATAGGATTCATAAGGTTTTTGAACCTCATTGATAGTTATATTGGACCAACAATTTCTTAAATGTTCCACAACATCTTGAATATATTCATAACTAGTGACATGTAACTAATTATGGTGAATTATATATAATTAGTTTCATTAAATTTGTGGTAGTTTCCAATAAAAATATAATAAATTTTTTATAAGGTTATTTACAAGGGTGTAAAGCATATGATGCAACCATTTTAGAGGCATCTGGTCTTGGAGAAACATACATGGGAAAATAATTCATTTGATGCAAGATCGACATTTCAATTTTTTGAAAAATCATTACTTGTAATGATCTAATCGAGAATTTATATTCTATACTAATAATGAAGAATATTTTTTCTATTTTGATATATTTTTATTTTACAAAATATTTTTTTATTATTGTGAAATTAATGTATTTCTATAAATATCTTCTATGAGAGTGTGTATGATTATAGATATTATGGTCCATAAGGGGTTGAATTCAATTATCAGATGTGATAATCATTAAACTTATATAATTTTTAAGATACCTACAGTAATAGGATTGTTACTGTTCATTTAATTAGTGTAATATTGGTTTTAGGAAGGATTAAAACTACAATGTTTGGATGGAGATGAGATTTGAGTTTGGGAAAATTGTGGCAGGATATGACATTGGATGACGTAGATTGAATGGGTATTTGGAATTGAATTATTTTTTGGGGTATAGATAAAAATAAAATTATTTATTATATCATAGCATGGTAAATGATTTAATTTAATTTTATAATCTACATAATGTCCTAAGGAAAAATATGTTTTTTGGAATGTCAAATTTTTATTATGAAATTAATTAGTTGAAAAGGATTTTTTGTAATGCATATTACCTTAATATTTGGAGAATGATTTATATAAAAATTAATATCATCATATATAGAAAACAATTACTTAAATATAATAATAATATTTTTGAAAATATTTTCCACAAACAACACAAAGGATAAATGACATGTGGAATATATTATTTTTGATTGGTAATAAAAAATTATCATTGAATTCTAGAGTGTGAATAATTATAATGAAATTATGAAATATATTTTAAGATAATAATTAATATTATTTTAATGAATATTTTTTCAAAAATAAACAATCAATTTTCAATATTTTCAATTTATTCTTTGGGAAATTATTTTTCTTCATGTATTGATTTTTCCACTTTATGTCATAAAATAATATATTATACAATTCCTCCTCTTAGAAAATTTATATGTTATAATAATAACTATTGTTATTTAATATAAGGGCTATAATTATGAGTTTACTACTATGGATTATTCTAAAAAAATTATTGAATACTACAAATTAGACGATTTTGATGAAAACTATTTTTTAGATGCATAATTTATTATTATAATAAATAATTAAAATTAAAATTATTAGTTTTTAATTTAATTGAAGTAAATATATTATATATCTTAATCTATTTTTATAAATTCACATTATGGGTAACACTTCTCATATAGATAATGTATAAACAACATATGCTTCAAAAACAAATTAATTAAAAGACAAATTTTCTATATGTAATAAAGGTATATTATTATAATTATTCATTCCACATCTTTGGATTTAATTTAATGAAATGATATTTATATTTTAAATTCTAAAATTTAATATTTGTTAATATGTATATCTTAATTTATTATAATAATTAATATTTTAAATAATAGAATTTAGTTATCATAGTTAATGGTACAAAAGGATTATAAATTGTTAAACTATAGAGATAATATTTTTGACAATATAAAAACCAATATAATGAATATTCTATTTCCATATATAGATCCTATATCATCCATTCCATATATATATATCTCTCATTTTATTTATATATGGCTTGGATTTTGAACATTCAAATACTTTGTGTATATAAATTAAAAAAATGGAACAATTTTGAATTTAGTAAATACAATATTTCCTAACATGAAAAAAAACCAGATATGAATAGATTTAAATCATACCAATAGATGAATATAATTTTATTTTATCATGGTAATTTATTTTAAATTTTTTAGTAAAGAAACAATTACCATATAAGATTACCTATCATTGACACATTAATTATTCAAGTGAAATGAAACTAATTTTAATGACATTAATGATATTAAAATGAATAAATTTTAAGAAAAAAGTGTATTTAACATTTTTGTTAGATACATTAGAAAAAATATTTTACTGTTAATGATCTATAATTTAATTATATCTTTGTATTTTTGTTTTTTAAGTAATATTTAGTGAAAAAATAAAAAATTCAACTTGTTGATATTTTCTTTTAAAAAATAATATTTTCTTGAATGATTTACTATTATATTATTTTTCAACCACCAAGTAACTTTTATATAATTTTTAATATCATCCATGGAATTCTTATGGGCCATTTTTATTTTTTTATCATCCCTCCTAATCCCATAATAAGTAATAACTGTAATACAATAATTTCTGTAAAAAATGACTCAAGTTGGTTAAAAAATATTTTGGTAAACACCAAATCTGTAATTATATAAATTTGGTTGACTGAAAAAAATTTCAATGATTCTCATATTATCTTATAATCTATTAAATTGAGCCATTTATACATGATAGTGAATTTATAATAATTCAATATTTTATGAACATGAAAATTTACATAAACCCTTATTTATAATAGTGTACAATCTCTATTACATTTTTCACACATCAAAATCCATTATTTTTCATTATCTTCTCAAATAAATTTTTCTCCTACATTACCACCCCATTAAATCCTTCAATTTATTTTAAAACCCTCTAAATAATGATGATGGGGTGAACCTAATGAGTTTTTGATATGAAAATTTATTACTCATAAATGATTTTTTTTATTTTTTATCATTAGATGAGTTCATTCTCATGAGATCAAGTATCATATAATAGAAAAATATTTAAATATTTAGAATGTCTAAATGGGGTAGATTTATAGTTTTTCGTATGAATATGAGGAAAAATAAAATCAATAATTAGAATATATAAAGCCAAATGGCTTCCATTAGAATCATATTTGGATTGATAACATGCAATACTGTTGTCCTCTATATAGACATGAATGATGATGTATTCAATATATGTGACATAATATAAGAAAATATACCATTGAGATGTTAATATCCATGAAAGATGACTCGATCCTACCCTGTTAGTGTGATAAATGATAGAATAATTACATTCTAACAAATGGTTATTACATCTAAGAAGCATGGCTAGCTCAATGACCATAATGAAACACACCTTTTCAACCTCCAAAGATTAATAATTTCTTAATGAACCATAAATACAAACCAAAATACCTCCATTATTTTATCTAAAAATAGATTAATATCCCAAAGTAGTCGGGATACACCTTGGTAAACCATCATTCATTTGAGTATTCTACCTTGAAAAAAAAATTATTTCCAAAAAACATCATGCTTTCCCATATGCATTAAAAAATGATTGTAGATACCAATCTGACAAAAGAAAAAATTATGTTGAAATAAATTGTGGTAAAAACATATTCTAGGGATTTGAATCAATTATAGAAACCAAAAATTGAGAAAAAAGTATCCTAAGGAACAAATGTGGCCTAATCATGTATCCAAATAGCATGTTCTATCCATATAATATAGATCAACAACATAGTAGAAAATTTATAAAGAATAATGAGTTAAGGGGATAGAATTATACCTAAACAAATCATGATGAAATATTCTATATAATAAATATGAGATAGATATATAATAAATAGATATGAAATTGATTTCCATTATGAGGATAGAGTTGCTCTCCTAAAAAATATGCATTTAATATCATCCAAATACTGGTGAAAAGTGAAAATTAAGAGAATAATATTATTCCATAGCTCAATATGAATATATATTTTAGTATCCATCCATGTGCCAAAATCCATAAGATAATAAAATGAGAGGGGATGAATAATCCTATATTCATTTTAATAAGCCACTGCAAATCTGAAATCGAACCTACAAGTGGTGTCTATAAAATCATTGATGTTAGAATAAAACATATCTATATTTCCAAATATGTTAAATCACCCATGGTGGAGAATTGGTATCATCTAATAATGTCTATAATATTAATAGGTAGAATATTGAAATTTATCTATTACTCTGATATTCAATCAAAAAAATCCTGATCCATGCCGTCATTTAAAAGTGAAACCACCATAGGGGAAGCAGTCCAATTAGAATTCTGAAAAACATGGGGTGAGACCCTAGAGACCAAACACTTATAATGGAAATCAAAATCTATGTATATGGTCATGAAGGAATTGGAGGATGAGAATTTCATATGTATAAGATTCCCATTTTTTATTTTGATCATAATTCTTGAATGAATAATATCACAAGCCTATAACATACTATTCACGAGTATCCACGAAAAATTTTCTTATAATTAATGGGTGAAAAAATAAAAATTATTAATTAAAATACCCCTCGAGTAAAATGGAATCAACAATATTCCAAGAAAAAATGGATAAAATTATTTCAATAATAGTACCTCTCCAAATATCATATTTAATAAAGATGAAAAAATAGTTAATAAGTGAAGTATGCAATTGGTAATCCATGAATGAATAGAAAAACCTATAAATAATGGTCGATTTCACCAAAAAGCCATCCATTCATGCAATGATATTTACCTTTCATGGTAGCAAGCTAATTTATGATGTGACTGATTAGACATTAAATGTAAGAGGTATTTGGAATACCCTAGAAAATAGAGACACCAAGATAAATATAAGGAATCACCCTCTCCCTGATTATAAACACCCCAAAATTTACAATCTTCATAGAAAAAGAAAAACCCCTTCAAAATAAAATTAAATATTTATTCAATATTGTAAAAAAGTTACCATAATGTTTACCCATCATGGACTGACATTGGGGAAAGAGATAGGATGATCCTTGAGTCCCAACTCCAGTAGTCCATGGGTCGGAAACTAACACCAAGGGTGCATGAAACACATAGTAGGGAGGCATTACCCACTAAAAGAACATATGAAGAAGAGATAGATCAGAACGACATTGACTATCATCTTCTTAAAATACAATACTAAATAAATCAAAATTTCATGCATGTAATGCCACGCAGTAACTACAACAACTTAAAAAGAAAACTACAAGTAGAAAGCGAAATAAAAATGGAACTGACCACCGATCTAGAATATCTCTTGAAAAACCCTATGATAATAGTAATAAGCCTAATATCCAACCTGATACATGTGACCTGAAAAATATTTTATATAACATCAGTTATGTATAATAGTATATTGAGTAGGATCCTCCTTAGAGACTCTCATTCAAAAGTAATGAAATCACGCTAATGCATTGTGAACAAAGGTGAAACTGACTTGTCACATGTATAATATATTACGTTCCTCACCATGGATACTATCACTATGTATCGCATGAAATAGTATATAATATTAAAACAAAAATCAATGGTACCCCACTACAATTGCCCCATTAGTTTGGAAATTTTCACCAATGTCACACATCCTGAGCATCTCCCTCCAAGTAGGTTATCCTAAAGACATCTGAGCGATGCACCAGAACAAGAAACTTGTTAAACACACCACTAAATCAACATAAAAAAAGTAACTAGGTACTAATCAAGACCCACCACACCCTAGATAACGTGTATCAAACGTTGGGTAATATACTACAATCCATTACAACCCATGCACAATGTAAGGATCCTTAAGTAATAAAATAGTATACAAATCTTACATATAATAGTCAGTAAGAAACTATATACCAAATAACTGTGTGTGAAACAACTACAATCCATTAAATACATTTACCCACATATATAGGGGAAAATATCTTTTGTGCATACTAACACATTTAACTACCAAGATAAGAGAGAAGGGACAAAGGGGGAGTTCAACCATCCATCCTCCCTGTTGAATGTTGGGGAAAATACACAGAGGTCTCTAAATAATTTGGTTGTTAGTTTTCAAAATTAATATGGTGGAGTGGTGTTCATAATTTCAAAAATTACAAGATATAATATTTATCACAATCACACCATGAGAATAAACTAGTCTTAGAATTTCATGTAGTTAATGTCTCACACTCCATGATTCCACTAATAATAATAGATATCCAATAACAACAGAATAATTTCATGATCTACATTAAATTATTTTTTTCTATTTTATCAGTTCCACTTTATGTTAATTATTTTTTTAACCATCATCTAATTCAGCATTTTATTTAATTACCATTCCAACCATGATATGTGCCCTCTAGGAATAACCAAAAAAAGTATAGGTATTCGTATAATGTACTACCTTAGTAATGCATCCTATAAATATCCAACCCCATGTGTTAATCATTATTTTTTCATTTATATAACAACATTACCAATTTCCATACTACTAGGTATCCTTGGAAAAATTCTATGATATCAAACTCTAGGGTATCAACATGTGGAGTTGGTGAACTACCCATAAAGTTGTTTCCACCTATATATGGTGTATAGAACCATCCATAATTGATTGGATAAACTTTTAAATCATGTCGAATAACTTGATCATCTTCACCACCATTGGAAGGAGGTTAAACAAGAACATCTCCCTCATGTTGTAGGGAATGGAAAGAAGAGAAAATACAAAAAAATTTATAATCATACAATTTTATATAAATGTTTAATCCTAGGTACAACACATATCATCATTTATAGTGTCTTCCACGACACCAATATGTATAAATCGATCCATCATCCCAATCTATGTGTCAACTATTTCAACAAAAACTAGGACTTTTCTACCACACATACCACAACAGCCTCTAGGTCCATCCATCCTAGGATCACTACACATAAATTCCTCCTTTTCCCCACAACCAGAAGTCTCATATCTATAGAAAATCCCAAAGAAATGAAATAGAAATAGTTGTGGGTGTGTATTCCCAAATCAAGGAATATAACATTTACACATAATGAGCTCTCACGACCCCAATTGACAAGGAACTTGGAAATTAAAAGAAAGTGGGATTATTGAGCCTTATAATTTCATTATACTTATCAGACAATATGTTCTTATTGAATATTTAATTAACAGATTCATTATTCATAATTTCCAACTATGGAAAAACTATGAAACAGGTTATTGTAAGCTATCATAAATTAATTAAACAATAAATTTTACATTCTTTTAATCAATTACTATATATAATAAACATTCATCTTGTTCATTAAGAAATATATTTAAAAATTCATATCTATAACAATTTTAGTATCATCAAATTACAATAACAACAACAAGTTTTACTAAACATGCCTCTTTATCATATATAAAATTAATTAAACGTTTAATCACAACATTATGTTACTTAACAATTTCCATCATGGAAATTGTGATTAGAAAAGAAAATAATTTATATAATACTATCTTGAGAATTATATGGCATACTGTTATCATAGTACAAACCAACAACTTCCCTAGGCGATTGATACAAATTCTTTAATCATGCTCATATATTTAATTAGAACAATTTCATTGTCATCAAAGGGTATAAATCATGATAAATATACAATTTCGCGTAAATAAATATAGAGTAATTTAATCCAATACCTCAAAAGTAATTCCACATTTTTTCATGAGAATGAATCAATGAAATTGATCTTTACCACCTTTCACACTAAAATTGCATCCACCCGAGGATGCCTCGACACCCGTGCACCAACAGAAACTGAGAGAAACTCCATTAGAACCATGTAGATCTTGTTCAATAACATGGAAAAGAGAAATGAGAATAAAATAATTTTAAAAACCTCATTAATAAAGGTAGATCATAACGTATATCGATGACAGATCTATGATTAAATCATCAAACTGATCCTTTTAAGGGATCTCTGAAATTCCATGAAGTGGTCGGCTGGGTCACCTAGGAATAGAGGGAGGGGAGCATCAACCATAGTGTTTGAAAAAAAGAGCTACAAAAATGTTTTAAATACATATATAGGTGTATAATTACATAATGTATAATGACATTTCACGGTGTGTAATTCTTTGGGGTCAGGTTCCACTGAAATCATCATCCCCTAAACATTTTATTTATGTTTAGAACCCCTAAATACTACACATTCTAAAACCCTAATTCATGTCTTGTATTGTCCTTCCATGAAATTAATTCTCATTTCATCTGGATTCTAGTATCCATGTCCTTCTAGACTTCTTTTGAACCTCCTATGAGTACTTCGGTCATTGGAATCATGAAAACGATCGATCAAAATAGATATAGACCCTTAAATCGGGCACCTATTAATAAATTTTCATCCTGTTAAATCCAAAACCATACCTTAGAGTAAACAGAGGGGGGCCTCTGAAGAACCACCATGTGAGATACCTATCAATTCTTTTACCACCACAAGAGCCCAACTGCATCATCGAATGAATAATGTGAAACCACATGACAACCAAAACCAACTCCCATACAATCTCTTAGGAGACATACATCTCAATAGAGATCAAGAAAAAATAAAAACAATGGATATCAATATCATAATAAGAAAATTTCTACAACCATCAAATGGACAACATTATAAGGGAAGAGATCAACATCAAACATATTAGGTTATTGAGCATGAATCTGAGACCCGATTTCCCTAGTTTTATCCTCCCCACCATAGTGCTACCAAATTTCCCAAACTAAAGGTATATAATTCACATGGAACACCTTATACTTGTGTTCCTAGATCATTATAGACCACCCATTAAAGGTTTCATTATCAAATACATCATTATCACCCAAATATATGGAAGGACTATCTCCATGATGGTTACAATTGAATTGTGACAGATAAAAATTCATTTGTATATGGATCATCTATAGGGGATGTTCTATCTACTAGGCATGGATCCAACATTATCCAACACCTATGAAGGCCCAACACACTGGAGGGAAATATTACTCCTATAATCAAACCATCGCAACATATGAAACATAGCCACATTCAGAAACAAATGATCCCAAAGAAAAGACTCTAGGTGACACCCCCTATGATCAACATAGGATTTATGACAACCCTAAAGTACATTCATCCTCTCACAGATCACCTAAACCATCTACGTCATTTTTTTCACAACATTCGGCCAAATAACTTCTGACTCTCCAACCCCAATACACCCTAATTTAGAAAAGAATGATTTCCATACAATGATTCAAATGGTTCCATACTGATGATGGAGTGAAAACTATTGTTGTAAGTGAACTATACAAATTGTAAGATCCTCATCAAAGACCCTCCAAAATCCATGAAATAAGAGAACATCGTGTACTTTAAAGCCTATATGGTCCACCCTGATTGGTTGTCTATCTATAGATGAAATTTAGTGCAATGCATTATATGATAACCAAATTAATGTTGAAGAGATCATCACACCATCTAGTTAAAATATAGAAATAAAATAGAAATGATCATCCTCATAACACTATGTAGCCTCACCACCTCCTCCAAATATTTCCTTGAAATTCCCTCCACATAGATCGAATAATTGATCTCTATAAAGTGGGATGGGTTTGTAAAACACTACACTACCACACATATAGTGTCATTACCAACATGATATTGAGGTAAAATATATAGAATGACCACCAAGATGTCATCCAACATCCTCTGTAGAACATCTAATAGCTAGAGAAATCTTCTTGTAACACGGTGGTTGATCTTCACCATCTGGGAGACCAAACCTCAAGAGAAAAACATGGAAACATCATGGTTCATCCCAGGCCACCAAAAATAACATACCAATGCTCCTTTCATCTTTTTCACACCTGTATATTCCCCCAAGGGATAATAATGCAACTCTCTGAGAACCATGTCACATGAAACCAAATTAATGAAAATTATTCCCTTAGACAACACCTTTTATTGATCATCCTCAGACCAACCATTAGGGTCCTCTCTATAAACAACATGTTCTCCCAGATCTCCTCCATAGGATCACCCAACATGGGTTACTCCACCTAATTTACTATAGATTACTGCACAATCATCTGAAAAATACAACATCATCTCCTAACTTCTCCCATATCTCGATCTAAGGCTTAATTTTCTTTCATTGCTCTCTATGAATCACCTGATTCATCCATGAATTCACTTTATTACGTCATGCTCAGCACATCGGCTGTGACATTTTCCGTTCAAGTTCTATATGAAATTTTTGTGTTATAATCTTGTAAGAAATCTATCCACATACTATGTATCAAGATCAAGTCACACTGGGATTGAAAATATATTAGCCTATTATGGTCAATGAATACCACCAGACACGTAATGATGAATTAATTTGTCTACAAAATTTGGGAAAACACCACCACAACTAACTAATGATCGTGGGTTGTAGACATATGTTCATGGGGACACAACTATGAAGAATATTGAGAAATGAAAGATCTCTACTTCATTAGATCATAGCACTACACCCTATATTATGCAACATATAAAACCTTAAGATGAAAAACATCTATATAATACAATGAATATGATAACTAAACCACATTTCACTATGATATTAAAAATAATTTTGAAACATATCAATTCACAACAATTCCTAATCATTTCTGGTCAACACAATCAGAGGAGTCACAACCTAATTGAAATCGGAAAGAAACCTCCAATGATATCCGGCATGACTGAGGAAACTGCACAACAATTCTAATTTCAATAAGGAATAAAAAAACACAACTAATTATATCATTGACAGATCCCCAGATACTTCCTACATTGATAAAAAATTCCCTATGAAATAGTTTTCTCATGTCCAAAAATCACACATCAACAACATCCAAAAAAGATTTGATTGAAGAACTCTTAATATAGCATGTAGATACTCTGAATGCTCCCATAGGATCTATAGTACACAGGTATGTTGTAGATTCAAACTGCAAAAAAATTTTCCCATAACTCATGGTACACATCATTCATCAACCCCTTGAACACAGCTGGATCATTCGGTATACCAAAAAACATCAGAAAAACTCTTAATATCCATAAAGACATAAGAAATAAGTCTTCAAAATGACATCAATATTTACACGCACGTGGTGATATCAAGACCATAAATCAATATTCAAGAACCAAATTGAAAACTATTATTGATCAGATAAATAATAAATCACAACAATAAGATAGATTTTCTTCACTATATGTTTTTTTAAGCAATAAAAATAGATACACAATAAAAAATTTCCATCTTCCTTCATCACGAACAAAACGGATGCACCCCATACTGATACACATGGCCAAACAACATCGCACTGCAATACACCATGAAGATGTATACCCTACTCCAAAATATCATAAGGATACATCCTACATTGAGACATCATGGTAGAATACACAACAAGATATTGCTCAATCCTGAACTCGATCTCCCATTTAGGGGGTAACATTAAAACCTCTTTTGGAAAGACATTATGGTACTATTGTTTCACACTTTTAAATACCAACCGTTGATCCTCTGATGATTTCAACATCAGTTCATCCATCGAGTAGGACAAGGATGAGACATGCATATGACCCATCCTAGGGTCTCTCTTGCAAAAATACATTGCTGGATATCTATCAGCATCGAAGAAAAAATCATTCATACTGTTGAAATCCATGATATCCAACACCTTATAAATCCAATCCATTATAATATGACATCATATAGTTTTTCCATATAAATAGGATATATCACCATGGCTAGTGCTTCTTCAATAGAAACTCAAAGTTACTACATACTTCAAACATGTTATCTTGACCACGAACTACGGTAGTAAATTTCTAGGGAACATAAATACTCTATACCTTATGTCCCAATGCATGGGAAATAGCATGTCATATGAAGTATTAAGTATCTCTATAATAAAAAATGTCATGCACCAATGTAGAAAATATGAAAAGTGTATATCAATTGACGTCTAGCTCGCCTAGAACGGGAAACACTAAAGAATGAAGCTGACTCCTCCATGGTATCTCTGGATCTGATGGAGACCACCACCACATCCATTATCTTTACTTTAAGGATAAGGAACATCTTGTAATTTTCATATTATTTCACCATAAACTCTCTGTAGATTCATAACCTCTGCAAACTACTATTTCTAGATTGGTTGTAACTCCATCAATGGAAGAAACAGATTGAAACACATAACACAAACTCTTTCACAAAAAGGTTTGTTGCTCTTGCTATTGATGACCTCGACCTCCACATGAAAAAAAGTGCATGATCCCTTAAAATAGTTTTAAGAGCATCCACCCCTGATGAGATGAGATACATAGTGTTGTTACCTCCCCCCAAAAGATCATAAACTCTATTGCCTAGAAATCATGGAATCCTAGACCATAGCTCTACATCAATTTTATTATTGAAGACACGCCAAATGTGAGAAAATGGTTTTGGATAACATCCTCTCAAAGACCTTCTACCATTATAGCTCATAAATATATGTATTCTTAATAAATGGGTTGACCTACAACTAGATCTTTGGATGAAAATACTCAATAAAATGACTCACCCTTGTATCCTCATATGAAAATAGGTATAAAGCATATCAATGGTGGTTCCTGAAATGGATCTCAAACTACCACACAATGGAGATCCGTTATTAAAGGGTAAAAAGCTCCTGGACACTGACCACCTTCAATATTAAAGAATAAAACATGGCTCTAAACTGCTCTATGAGATTCTATAAAGTGGATACCATATCATTGCACTCCCTAATGAATAAGAACTACCACTTCCTCATTTCCCCACACAACATCATTATAACCATCAATACCTAGTTCTCTTTCCTAGCATGAATCGAACTAAACAATACCTCATCCTCCTTCGACTAGTATTCTGTAACTTCATCTAAAATATATCGCTTGTACTTCCTTAGAATTTGTTTCTGAAACTCTTAGTGTTCAAATCTCCATGTGGTGTTATCCTCAACCTCAACACTACAACGATGTGCTAGCAGAACATACTAAAAATAATTTCTGAAAACCTGATGAGGATGTTGACAAGGATCCATACCTGGAAATTTATAAATATTTAGTGATCATAACATTGAAATAATTAATTCTTTGCCATAAATTAATTTTTTTCATTTATTTATTTTAGGTTAACGTATCCCATGGGCTACCCATTCAAACATAAGATAAAATAAGAATGATCCATGACCCATTATTACATCTCCACCCTTCCACAAATATCACCCCATTTAGTGGACACTGTAAACATTCTGGTCAATTCATCAGATCATCGGGGGCCCTAATTACATGGTTCTAAGATGGTCACTAGTGTTCACAATGCATACTAATCTTGAGTGACACTATTTCCCTAAAAACACATGAAACCTAATCAGTGCCTGACACCAAATTCAATCTAATCCCTCGACTAGGCATCTCATAAAAATATATCACTACACCATCACATAAATATATAACATTCCAAGTCAGGTAATGGTAGAAGATAGATAATGACCCATGAGAACATCCTCCAATAGAACCTGAGATGCAGACTACCACCGATGGTACAAAAACAAACAAATGGGTGGAATTACACTTTAATAAAAACATGTTGATGATGGAGATAAGAAATAAACTAACCAAATCCTTTTTGTATTACCATATAAAAGTTATGAGAAATACACATATGTAATGTAGTGCATGTACTAAAACAACTGAAAGAGAGGACTACATTTACCAAATGAATCTGAAAATACATTGACCAAGAATTCAAACAAATCCATTAAAATTCTAAGCTAGAAGTTAAGAGGATGATCTTGAACCAAATCAAATCGAACTAAAAACAGTTTATATAAAATTTGATGACTATAACAGTATACACAGTAGGATCCTCCATGGAGACTCTCATAAAAATTTAAAGAAATAATGCTAAAGAAAAATAAACAAAAGGTGAACCTAACTCATCACCTAAACAGACATTCATTGTTCTCGGCCACAACATGGATAATATCACCATGTATCTTATATAGGATTATATAATATATAATTGAATATCAAGTGTGTAATGACCCCCTCCCACCAAAGATGCCCCTCCTGAGCTGGCAATGGTGAAAGGGAGAAAATGACCCCCGAGTCAAGCCTCCATTAGGCCCCGGGTTGGCGACTAGCACCAAGGGTATGAGTTTCCACAAATATGGGAGGCATTACCCTTTTTATTATTTTGGATCGGGAAATAGGACAAGTCAACCACCAAAAAGGGAAATGAACAAGTTTATATAAATAAACCCAAACCAAGCCCACATGCATGTTTAAACAATTTTTATAACAAGGTACAAGTACAAGGAAGCTCAAAAGTACAAGTGAGTACAGTACCAAAAGAAAAACAAGAAAACAGCAACTGCACAGCTCCCACTGCCTGACTAGTAGGGTCCCACACGGCCCTGGTAGTCCTCCTGAAAAACTGAAACAACGTAGGGTGAGCATACAAGTATACTCCGTAGAGAACCTAAAGCTCTCGTGCACAAGTGGGGAGACACCCTAATGTCCCGTGAGAAAACAGAAGAACCAGAAACTAACAAGGAAAAACTATCCACCCAGCCTCACTGGTCACACTCACAATGTAACACAAACAAGATTAGTATGTATATAGAACAAAAGTAATGGGTACCCCGCACCATTTCCCACTTAATTAACTGCTGCTCTTCCTAATGGAAAACGTCCTGACGCTACCACACTCTTCCCTCCCGCACACACCTGGGCCAAACCACGTATCCCGCCCGCACACACTTGGGCCTCACAACCATGCATCTCGCCCGCACACACCTGGTCCACAACCACTAACCCGCCCACAGACACCTGGGCCTCATCCCGAAGGTTCTTGGGAATGGTAAGCCTACCCGAAGAGTCTTGGGCTAATGGTCGCCTCAAGCCATCACAGCCTCCGAGACCTACCCGAAGAGTCTTGGGTGTAAGGTCACCTCAAGCCATCATAGCCTATAGAATAAGGAGCAGGAAGGAGCTAGTAACTAAGGGGGAACACCCTCTCCCATAAAATGGGAGTGTTCGGCACTAGGTTCTTGACATGGGTGTGGTGCGACAAAACACAAAGATACAATTATATATATACATATACCAAACACACATCCCAACCTATGGCTTCTTAAAAAGAGAAAATGAGCATGTGCCTCGACACTGCTACCACGAAGCATGCATCAACAACCAAACAATCATCCCCCAACCCCATTTAGGTTTTCATGTTTCATGCAATGGTTTAACAAATTATTACTACTGGGCAACTATCATCCATACAAAACCTTTCACAAACATATCACTGCCATCCAAAACCAAGGTTAGGTAAAACGCAAGCAACCACATGCCATTTCATTTACAAAAGATTATCACAACCATACAACATTCCATCATTCATTTATTTCAAAGTTCCACACATAAAACCCTTTCCACACACAAAACATTTCCTCATTTGAAACACCTTTTACTTCCAAAACACTTTTCATAATCAAAAAAATTTTCATAAATAAAGGCATTTTCCACAACCAACCACTTCCCATTTCAACCCCATCGTTTACAAAATCATTTCCCACAAAACAACCAAACCACCAACATGTTCATTATTCCAATTTTGTTCAACCGGGGTGATCACACAAGGTTTTCATTCTAATTTAATCAGCCAATCTTTACGTGCTTATCCATTTTCCATGTTTTAACAAAACCAACAACAAATAATTCAGATATCAATTGCGCATGCAAAGGCCACCAACGGCCTTGATTTTCAGTAGGCAAAGGCCTTTCAATCCAAAATCACAATCAGAAGATAAAGAAACTGGAAGGCAATAGAAACAGCACAAAACCCCAAACCCTTCTTTATCCGGTTATTATCTTTATTTAAAGTTCAACTGCATCCCATGGAACAAAAGAAAAATATTCCACCCTGCATGTTGCACCAAATAGAGAGATGAAGGTAAACCCCTACCTCAAAAGGTCCTGATCACGTCGCTTCCGACGACGTCCTTCGGTGTCCTCCGCCTTCGCCAAACCCGACAAACGCCTCTTAGGATGGAAGCTGGAGAAGGATGGCCGGAAGGAAAGGTGACAAGTCCGGGCTTAGAAGCTTCATTTCGTCGCTACGATCATGTGGCCGCTGACGGATCGTAATTCGGAGCTTGGACAAAGAAGTTAGAGGAGGAAGACTTCTTGATCATCCAAGAGTGTCGTCGTGCAAAGAAGAAGCGATTGGTCTGGAAATAATCCGCGACCCTTTCTTATATAGCCAACGAATAGGTAAAACAGTATGCAACATGTATTGATGAATACACGGTGTGACTGTACACCTGTTACATGTTTTGACTGGTCAACACACGACACGTCACGCGGTTTCCACGCGTTTTAATAATAATGATAATTCTATTAATATGTGGTGTTTCGTTGACCCGAGGCATGAGTCATAGAAGTAGCTCATTAATGGTCTTAAAATGACCGTCATAATTTCAGGGTTACGCTGTCGCTGACGGATCGTTAATCCGATACCGTATGAGGGAGATATGTTGGATACAAGATCCCGTAATAATAACAATATTATTTTTATTGGGTGTCTCGTGGACCCAAGACACGAACCATAATTTAATATTAAACATTAGACTGAATTGACCGTATTTATTATTGGATCACATCACCACTGATGAGAAGCCAATCGGACGTCGCACATGGAAGTTATGACGAGCCAAAGATTTAATATTAATATTAAATCTATTATTTACCAACCGCTTCGGGTACCCAATACAAAACCCCAAAAAAGTCCTCCAATATGGGACTCATAATTTCATTCGTGATGTCAGGGTCACACTACCGCAGACGGTTCGTGAAACCGAGGTCACACGAATAAGTTAAGGTCGGAAAAGTGTTTTACCTACAAAAACATTAACATGATTATTATATTATTATTTTTAATTGTTTTATATCAAATACCTAAATCCACCCAACCCTCTCTCTCCAATTTGGTGCGCCTTTCTCCTTTTCTCCTTAACTGATTTCTTTTTCTTTTCTTTTATTACTTCTCTTTTAATTCTCACACTCTCTCTCCAATTTATTTCAAATCTTTAACTCACTCCACAAGTGGCGCCTCCCACTTTCTTTTCTCAATGTTCAACACGTCCCATGATTGACTCCTCTTTAAATTATTTATTTTATTGGTTTAAATATCAAATCTTTATTTCATTAAAACCTTTTCTATCTCCAATCTAATTCTCTCTCTAATATTTATTATATTGGTGCGCCTCTCCTTTTATTTCATATCATTATTAATATATTGTTAATATTCTCTCTCTAATCTCATTCCTACCAAAATATTCATCACGCCCACAAAAAAATGGATCCTCCTCATTCTCCATGTGGCACGCCCAAAATTCATTTTAAACATTTATTATTTTTACACAATTATCATAACATCTCTCATTTATTCTCATATCTCATTGAATTTAATTCATAATTTAAATTTATTAACGGATCATTCAAAAAAATTAAGCCAACATTATTATTATTATTATTTAGTATAACACTTATAACAAAACCCCAATTAAAATTTATTAAATCGTCACCAATTATTAAAAACAATATCATTATAACGTGCGTTGTGTTGACCGGATCGATTTCAACAAAGGAATGGACCGGAGGGGTCCGGTCCATTACATCAGATACCTCTTAAAACATTCTCATCCTCGAGAATTAAAAACCAACCAAGAAAAAGAATGGATCAAAACAACCACTCCGTAAGATACCTCTTAGGGCTCTTGTCATAACAAGAAACAAACCAACAATTCTATGAGTTAGGAATTCCCTCTCCTATGTCAAGATACTATCCTCTTTAGGCGGCACTGACTCGCCTGCACGGGTTTAATCGCATCCTCATTAATGCGTCTTGATTAAGGATCATGTTTTACCCAAATCAAGTAAAACACAATCATGATGATTCATGTACCTTCCCTAGGGTCTCTACCCTGCAATCAATATTGTCTCACTTGGTCGTTCGATAGGCTCAGAGTCCTTGCATCGGATCACGGGGGGCCCTAAAATCCCGTGTCCTAGCCGGTCTTTGCTGGCCTATGTCACGCACCAAGATTAACGAACATTGTTTCCCTACCATCCCATGCAATCCTCATTGTTCCTAACTCCAGACTCCATCCTATCTCTCAACCATCAGCACTGATACCATTCTGTCACGACCCCTCCCACCAAAGATGCCCCTCCTGAGCTGGCAATGGTGAAAGGGAGATAATGACCCCCGAGTCCCGCCTCCAGTAGGCCCCGGGTTGGCGACTAGCACCAAGGGTATGAGTTTCCACAAATATGGGAGGCATTACCCTTTTTATTATTTTGGATCGGGAAATAGGACAAGTCAACCACCAAAGAGGGAAAAGAACAAGTGTATATAAATAAACCCAAACCAAGCCCACATGCATGTTTAAACAATTTTTACAACAAGGTACAAGTACAAGGAAGCTCAAAAGTACAAGTGAGTACAGTACCAAAAGAAAAACAAGAAAACAGCAACTGCACAGCTCCCACTGCCTGACTAGTAGGGTCCCACACGGCCCTGGTAGTCCTCCTGAAAACATGAAACAACGTAGGGTGAGCATACGAGTATACTCAGTAGAGAACCTAAAGCTCTCGTGCACAAGTGGGGAGACACCCTAATGTCCCGTGAGAAAACAGAAGAACCAGAAACTAACAAGGAAAAACTATCCACCCAGCCTCACTGGTCACACTCACCAAGTAACACAAAGAAGTTTAATATGTATATAAAACAAAAGTATTGGGTACCCCGCACCATTTCCCACTTAATTAACTGCTGCTCTTCCTAACGGAAAACGTCCTGACGCTACCACACTCTTCCCTCCCGCACACACCTGGCCCAAACCACGCATCCCGCCCGCACACACCTGGGCCTCACAACGACGCATCTCGCCCGCACACACCTGGGCCACAACCACTAACCCGCCCGCAAACACCTGGGCCTCATCCCGAAGGTTCTTGGGAACGGTAAGCCTGCCCGAAGAGTCTTGGGCTAAAGGTCGCCTCAAGCCATCATAGCCTCCGAGACCTACCCGAAGAGTCTTGGGTGTAAGTTCACCTCAAGCCATCATAGCCTATGGAGGAAGGAGCAGGAAGGAGCTAGTAACTAAGGGGGAACACCCTCTCCCATAAAATGGGAGTGTTCGCCACTAGGTGCTTGACATGGGTGTGGTGCGACAAAACACATAGATACAATTATATATATACATATACCAAACACACAGCCCAACCTATGGCTTCTTAAAAAGAGATACTGAGCATGTTCCTCGGCACTGCTACAACGAAGCATGCATCAACAACCAAACAATCATCCCCCAACCCCATTTCGGTTTTCATGTTTCATGCAATGGTTTAAAAAATTATTACTACTAGGCAACTATCATCCAGGAAAAACCTTTCACAAACATATCCCTGCCATCCACAACCAAGGTTAGGTAAAACACAAGCAACCACATGCCATTTCATTTACAAAATATTATCACAACCATACAACATTCCATCATTCATTTATTTCAAAGTTCCACACATAAAACCCTTTCCACACACAAAATATTTCCGCATTTGAAACACCTTTTACTTCCAAAACACTTTTCATAATCAAAACACTTTTCATAAATGAAGGCATTTTCCACAACCAACCACTTCCCATTTCAACCCCATCGTTTACAAAAACATTTCCCACAAAACAACCAAACCACCAACATGTTCATTATTCCAATTTTGTTCAACCGGGGTGATCACACAAGGTTTTCATTCTCATTTAATCAGCTAGTCTTTACGTGCTTATCCATTTTCCATGTTTTAACAAAACCAACCACAAACAATTCAGATATCAATTGCACACGCAATGGCCACCAACAACCTTGATTTTCAGTAGGCAAAGGCCTTTCAATCCAAAATCACAATCAGAAGATAAAGAAACTGGAAGGAAATAGAAACAGCACAAAACCCCAAACCCTTCTTTATCCCGTTATTATCTATATTTAAAGTTCAACTGCATCCCATGGAAAAAAAGAAAAATATCCCACCCCGCATGTTGCATCAAATAGAGAGACGAAGGTAAACCCCTACCTCAAAAGGTCCCGATCACGTCGCTTCCGACAACGTCCTTCGGTGTCCTCCGCCTTCACCAAACCCGACAAACACCTCCTAGGATGGAAGCTATAGAAGGAAGGCTGGAAGGAAAGGTGACAAGTCCGAGCTTAGAAGCTTCGTCTCGTCGCTACGATCTTTTGGCCGCTGACGGATCGTAATTCAGAGCTCGGACAAAGAAGTTAGAGGAGGAAGACTTCTTGATCATCCAAGAGTGTCGTCGTGCGAAGAAGAAGCGATTGGTCTGGAAATAATCTGCGACCCTTTCTTATATAGCCAACGAATAGGTAAAACAGTATGCAGCGTGTATTAATGAATACATGGTGTGACTGTACACCCGTTACGTGTTTTGACTGGTCAACACACGACACGGCACACGGTTTCCACGCATTTTAATAATAATTATAATTCTATTAATATGTGGTGTTTCGTTGACCCGAGGCATGAGTCATAAAAGTAGCTCATTAATGGTCTTAAAATGACCGTCATAATTTCAGGGTTACGCAGTCGCTGACGGATCATCAATCCGATACCATATGCGGGAGATACGTTGGATACAAGATCCCGTAATAATAACAATATTATTTTTATTGGGTGTCTCCTGGACCCGAGACATGAACCATAATATAATATTAAACATTAGACTGAATTGACCGTATTTATTATTGGATCACATCGCCACTGATGAGAAGCCAATCAGACGTCGCACATAGAAGTTATGACGAGCCAATGATTTAATATTAATATTAAATCTATTATTTACCAACTGCTTCGGGTACCCAATCCAAAACCCTGAAAAAGTCCTCCAATATGGGACTCATAATTTCTATCTTGATGTCAGGGTCACACTACCGCAGACGGTTCGTGAAACCGAGGTCACACGAATAAGTTATGGTCAGAAAAGTGTTTTACCTACAAAAAACATTAACATGATTATTATATTATTATTTTTAATTGTTTTATTTCAAATACCTAAATCCACCCATCCCTCTCTCTCCAATTTGGTGCGCCTTTCTCTTTTTCTCCTTAATTGATTTCTTTTTCTTTTCTTTTATTACTTCTCTTTTAATTCTCACACTCTCTCTCCAATTTATTTCAAATCTTTAACTCACTCCACAAGTGGCGCCTCCCACATTCTTTTCTCCATGTTCAACACGTCCCATGATTGACTCCTCTTTAAATTATTTATTTTATTGGTTTAAATATTAAATCTTTATTTCATTTAAACCTTTTCTCTCTCCAATCTAATTCTCTCTCCAATCTTTATTTTATTGGTGCGCCTCTCCTTTTATTTCATATCATTATTAATATATTGTTAATATTCTCTCTCCAATCTCATTCCTACCAAAATATTCATCACGCCCACAACAAAATGGCTCCTCCTCATTCTCCAAGTGGAACGCCCAAAATTCATTTTAAACATTTTTTATTTTTACACAATTATCATAACATCTCTCATTTATTCTCATATCTCATTGAATTTAATTCAAAATTTAAATTTATTAACGGATCATTCAAAAAAATTAAGCCAACATTATTATTGTTATTATTTAGTATAACACTTATAAGAAAACCCCAATTAAAATCTATTAAATCGTCACCAATTATTAACAACAATATCATTATAACGTGCGTTGTGTTGACCAGATCGATTTCAACAAAGGAATGGACCAGAGGGGTCCGGTCCATTACATCAGATACCTCATAAAACATTCTCGTCCTCGAGAATTAAAAACCAACCATGAAAAAGAATGGATCCAAACAACCACTCCGTAAGATACCTCTTAGGGCCCTTGTCATAACAAGAAACAAACCAACAATTCTATGAGTTAGGAATTCCCTCTCCTATGTCAAGATACTATCCGCTTTAGGCGGCACTGACTCGCCTGCACGGGTTTAATCGCATCCTCATTAATGTGTCTTGATTAAGGATCAGGTTTTACCCAAATCAAGTAAAACACAAACATGATGATGCATGTACCTTCCCTAGGGTCTCTACCCTGCAATCAATATAGTCTCACTTGGTCGTTCGGTAGGCTCAGAGTCCTTGCATCGGATCACGGGGGGCCCTAAAATCCCGTGTCCTAGCCGGTCTTCCCTGGCCTATGTCACGCACCAAGATTAACGAACATTGTTTCCCTACCATCCCATGCAATCCTCATTGTGCCTAACTCCAGACTCCATCCTATCTCTCAACCATCAGCTCTGATACCATTCTGTCACGACCCCCTCCCACCAAGGATGCCCCTCCTGAGCTGGAAATGGTGAATGGGAGATAATGACCCCCGAGTCCCGCCTCCAGTAGGTCCCGGGTTGGCGACTAGCACCAAGGGTATGAGTTTCCACAAATATGGGAGGCATTACCCTTTTTATTATTTTGGATCGGGAAATAGGACAAGTCATCCACCAAAGAGGGAAAAGAACAAGTGTATATAAATAAACCCAAACCAAGCCCACATGCATGTTTAAACAATTTTTATAACAAGGTACAAGTACAAGGAAGCTCAAAAGTACAAGTGAGTACAGTACCAAAAGAAAAACAAGAAAACAGCAACTGCACAACTCCCACTGCCTGACTAGTAGGGTCCCGCACGGCCCTGGTAGTCCTCTTGAAAACCTGAAACAACGTAGGGTGAGCATACGAGTATACTCAGTAGAGAACCTAAAGCTCTCGTGCACAAGTGGGGAGACACTCTAAGGTCCCGTGAGAAAACAGAAGAACCAGAAACTAACAAGGAAAAACTATCCACCCAGCCTCACTGGTCACACTCACCAAGTAACACAAAGAAGTTTAGTATGTATATAGAACAAAAGTATTGGGTACCCCGCACCATTTCCCACTTAATTAAATGCTGAACTTCCTAACAGAAAATGTCATGATGCTATCAAACTCTTCCCGCCCACACACACCTGGGCCAAACCACGCATCCCATCCGCACACACCTGGGCCTCACAACCACGCATCTCGCCCGCACAAACTTGGGCCACAACCACTAACCTGCCCACAGACACCTGGGCCTCATCCCGAAGGTTCTTGGGAACGGTAAGCCTTCCCGAAGAGTCTTGGGCTAAAGGTCGCCTCAAGCCATCATAGCCTCCGAGACCTACCCGAAGAGTCTTGGGTGTAAGGTCACCTCAAGCCATCATAGCCTATGGAAGAAGGAGCAGGAAGGAGCTAGTAACTAAGGGGGAACACCCTCTCCCATAAAATGGGAGTGTTCGACACTAGGTGCTTGACATGGGTGGGGTGCGACAAAACAGAAAGATACAATTATATATATACATATACCAAACACACAGCCCAACCTATGGCTTCTTAAAAAGAGAAACTGAGCATGTGCCTTGGCACTGCTACCACGAAGCATGCATCAACAACCAAACAATCATCCCCCAACCCCATTTAGGTTTTCATGTTTCATGCAATGGTTTAACAAATTATTACTATTGGGCAACTATCATCCAGACAAAACCTTTCACAAACATATCCCTGCCATCCACAACCAAGGTTAGTTAAAACGCAAGCAACCACATGCCATTTCATTTACAAAAGATTATCACAACCATACAACATTCCATCATTCATTTATTTCAAAGTTCCACACATAAAACCCTTTCCACACACAAAACATTTCCGTATTTGAAACACCTTTTACTTCCAAAACACTTTTCATAATCAAAACACTTTTCATAAATGAAGTCATTTTCCACAACCAACCACTTCCCATTTCAACCCCATCATTTACAAAAACATTTCCCACAAAACAACCAAACCACCAACATGTTCATTATTCCAATTTTGTTCAACCGGGGTGATCACACAAGGTTTTCATTCTCATTTAATCAGCCAGTATTTACGTGCTTATCCATTTTCCATGTTTTAACAAAACCAACAACAAAAAATTCAGATATTAATTGCACACGCAAAGGCCACCAACGGCCTTGATTTTTAGTAGGCAAAGGCCTTTCAATCCAAAATCACAATCAGAAGATAACGAAACTGGAAGGCAATAGAAATAGCACAAAAACCCAAACCCTTCTTTATCCAGTTATTATATTTATTTAAAGTTCAACTGCATCCCATGGAACAAAAGAAAAATATCCCACCCCGCATGTTGCACCAAATAGAGAGACGAAGGTAAACACCTACCTCAAAAGGTCCTGATCACGTCCCTTCCAACAACGTCCTTCGGTGTCCTCCGCCTTCGCCAATCCTGACAAACGCCTCCTAGGATGGAATATGGAGAAGGAAGGCCGGAAGGAAAGGTGACAAGTCCAGGCTTAGAAGCTTCGTCTCGTCGCTACGATCCTGTGGCCGCTGACGGATCGTAATTCGGTGCTCGGACAAAGAAGTTAGAGGTGGAAGACTTATTGATCATCCAAGAGTGTCGTCGTGCGAAGAAGAAGTGATTGGTCTGGAAATAATCCGCGACCCTTTCTTATATAGCCAACGAATAGGTAAAACAGTATGCAGCGTGTATTGGTGAATACAAGGTGTGACTGTACACCCGTTACGTGTTTTGACTGGTCAACACACGACACGTCACACGGTTTCCACGCGTTTTAATAATAATGATAATTCTATTAATATGTGGTGTTTCGTTGACCCGATGCATGAGTCATAAAAGTAGCTCATTAATGGTCTTAAAATGACCGTCATAATTTCAGGGTTACGCTGTCGCTGACGGATCGTCAATCCGATACCGTATGATGGAGATACGTTGGATAAAAGATCCCTTAATAATAACAATATTATTTTTATTGGGTGTCTCGTGGACCCAAGACACAAACCATAATTTAATATTAAACATTAGACTGAATTGACCGTATTTATTATTGGATCACATCGCCACTGATGAGAAGCAAATCGGACGTCGCACATGGAAGTTATGACGAGCCAAAGATTTAATATTAATATTAAATCTATTATTTACCAACCGCTTCGGGTACCCAATCCGAAACCCCGAAAAAGTCCTCCAATATGGGACTCATAATTTCTGTCTTGATGTCAGGGTGACACTACCGCAGACGGTTCGTGAAACCGAGGTCACACGAATATGTTATGGTCGGAAAAGTGTTTTACCTACAAAAACATTAACATGATTATTATATTATTATTTTTAATTGTTTTATTTCAAATACCTAAATCCACCCAACCCTCTCTCTCCAATTTATTGTGCCTTTCTCCTTTTCTCCTTAATTGATTTCTTTTTCTTTTCTTTTATTACTCCTCTTTAAATTATTTATTTTATTGGTTTTAATATTAAATCTTTATTTCATTTAAACCTTTTCTCTCTCCAATCTAATTCTCTCTCCAATCTTTATTTTATTTGTGCGCCTCTCCTTTTATTTCATATCATTATTAACATATTGTTAATATTCTCTCTCCAATATCATTCCTACAAAAATATTCATCACGCCCACAACAAAATGGCTCCTCCTCATTCTCCATGTGGCACGCCCAAAATTCATTTTAAACATTTATTATTTTTACACAATTATCATAACATCTCTCATTTATTCTCATATCTCATTGAATTTAATTCAAAATTTAAATTTATTAACGGATCATTCAAAAAAATTAAGCCAACATTATTATTATTATTTAGTATAACACTTATAACAAAACCCCAATTAAAATTTATTATATCGTCACCAATTATTAAAAAAATATCATTATAACGTGCGTTGTGTTGACTAAATCGATTTCAACAAAGGAATGGACCGGAGGGGTCCGGTCCATTACAAGTGTACCCCTCTACCACATCCCTATTGGTTTTCCATTTTCCCCCTCATCGAATGTCCTTAAAATAAATCTCATAAAAGGCAATCCCGAAGACACCTAGACGAATCCCCATAACATGCAACTTGTGCAACACACCACCACATTCACATAACCAAAAGTAACCGGGTACTTTTTGAGAGCCACCATAGCTTGAAAAATCTGTATCAAACATATAGTATTATACCATACACCGAGTAAGGACTCTCAATCCATCATAGCTTATACACATCATACATATATTAGTGAATGGGAAAATATATCCAGAATATATATGTGCGAAATAACAGTTATCCATTATATACCTCTACACTTATATAGAGAGAACCAACCCTCATGCAAACCAACATAAGTAATTATAAAGAGATGAAAACAGAAAAAAAAAATAGATTAGTAAACCGTTCATCCTCCTAATTAAATGTTGGGGTAACCACCCCCTATGGGCTCAAAATCCACAGGGTGTCAATTTTCATAACTGACTCAGTGGAATATTGTATGGAAACAGAACATGTACAAGATATAATATTTATCACAACAACAACATGGGAATAAAATACTCCTAGACTCGATTATAACTATTCACTTTCAGAATCTTGGCTACCACTACTAAGACTAGATGTCATATAAAAAACCATTTAATGAGATAAATTAAATTACATTATCCTTTTTTATCAATTTCACATTCCAATAATTAATTATTTAACAATTAATTAACAATAATATAATTCCTCATTTCATTTTATTACCATTCAAACCAAGCTCTATTCCCTATAGGAAAAACATAACGGAGTTTATGACTTATCAAAAACGAAAACCCTGGCATAGTATCCCCACATGATCTAGCCCCATGTGTTAAACATCATTTATTCATTTATTTTACAACATTAAAACTATACACACCTCCAGGTATTCTGGGGAAACTTTATAATCTACCAAACAAATGTAGATCAACAAGTTCAGTATGTGAACTACCCATTACGTATTTTCTAGTTATAACAATATCATATACACATCCATCCTCGAGATTCATACACATTGAATGAACATAGATTACACTTGTAATGTGCAGGATCCGGGTGCCACACAATGGGTTCCCCAAACCCGGTTCGCCACATGATGTCAAACGCATTTCCCCAAATGCCAGAGGCTGCCGACTAGCAGCGAGGGCCCAGGTCTGATAGTGGGGAAACTATGCCCTCATTTGTCAATGTGCAGTGCATCAGAATATAATATAAACAATCAACGAAAGTGGAAGCAGAAACAATATATATATCTAAAATGGATAACTGATAACAAAGAGGGTAACCAGCAGTCATATATATATGAAAATCCAGCATGTCACAGTTCTATAAAACAGCAAGAACATGTTACACTGCATACAATACATTACAACTGAAGTGAATGTACAAAACAGAAAAACAGAATAACCAGTGGCATCGTGAGCCAACACCCGGTCCCATGCTATCCTACACCCCAACAATAATCAAGTACTTGTATATGGACTCTTGCCCTTATCCACACCTGCAGAAACGTAATCTGTTTGGGCCATAAAGCATGAACCAAACAGGGTGTGAGAAATAAATTCCCAGTAGGCACCCGACAAAGGAACGTTCCCAACTATGTGAAAGCCTGAAACAACAGTGTGTAGTAATAAGATGCAATAAACTAAGAAGTACTCAAAAGTAACTAACATACCAGTTATATTTCCATTTTAATATCTAATTAATCATTTAATTTAAAATATCACCATAGTGAATATTCTAAGTAAACAAACAATTTCCTCATACACATACAACACATACCCTTGGGTAATGAGAATCCAACACAAGAATCCACCCACAGGCATACAGGTATTTCCCACAGGGGTAATAAGTGTCTCCCACAGGTACAGAATCAACTACCCACAGGCATGGATGAAGTTTCCCATAGGCTAATAGTATATTTTCCACAGGATAATCACAACACTGCCCTCAGGCTAAACAGGTAATTGTGCCATGGAAAACATGTAACCAAATAGTAGACAAGAAATTCCTCTCATGGAAATTCTATAATCATTACATTAATGGCATAATATAAACAAGTCATATCCTTGGGTATCTTGGCCAAACGACTCAACAGAGGAACGGACCCCCGGGGTGGTCCTGGATCCACGCAGCGATCCCAAACAACATTTTAAAATCACATTTAATTACCTATACAATTCTAGGTATTTAAAATAGCCACGGCCTTAGCCACACGACACCCCAAATATGGGTTCTTAGCTCAAAAACATAATAAAACGCATGAGATTTGGAAAATAAACACCAAGACACTTACCTTAAACACCGAAGAATGGTATACCCGAATGATGCCTTCTAAAACTTCCAAGAACGACGTTGAGGTGACATAGAAGAAAACTCATTCTTACTAAAATAACTTCCCTAAGAGGAAGAATTTCTAAGAACTACTCCATGAGAAGGGAGAGCATACACGTTCGGTTCTAGGGAGATCGTCCGATGCCGAAACGAATTCTTGAAGTGTGATTGGTGGATCTCCAAAGCTTCGGCATTCCTCTCACGATCCGTCTACCCGTTCTAAGACTTCCCTGTGAACAGGGGAGGATAATGACCATTTTAAGAGAAAAAACAAACTACACGGTATGTAATTCCATGTACATGACATGTACTTCCAATTTTTTAACTGTTCCTCTGGTGGTTTCCCGCCATTGTGGAACTGTTCACCTCCCGACAAGTCTACACGGCATGTATCTTTGAGTACACAGTGTGTTCTGTCACACAGCTGGACACCGCCTTACTATTTGCCTACCGACTAACTACACAGCATGTAAGGGACCACTACACAGCATGTATTTGGTTCCTACACCCTTCATTGCTGACATGGCCACATGCCCTGTGCACTCATCCCACACGAACAGAAGCACACGATTTGTGGAAAAGTACACGATGTGTACTTTCCAAAATTTTGTATTTTTCATCATTTTTCATATTTCTCAAAAATACATAAGGAAAAGAGAAAAGAAGAAACCTATACCTCAAAAATAAGAACAGGGTTCTTACAAACATCCCCCCTTAATGAAATTCTTCCCCTAATTGCCCTTCCAAAGGAGGCTATGATAAAGCTGAGAATAACTTTGGCCACTGAGCACGTACGTCGGTCTCCCGCTCCTGGGTTTTACCCTACACTCAGCCATGCTGCCATAACACCTGTATGAGAGGAACTGACCAGCCTCGGAGGACCTTCGTCCATATATCATCGATACAATTCAGATGCTCTTCAAAGGACACATCAAACTGATGCATAACCTCATATGGCTGAAAGACGTGAGACGTGTCTGAATGATAGTGGCACAACTGAGATATATGGAAGACATCATTCATGGATCGGTACCTCTGTGGTAACTACAACTGATAGGCAATCAGCTTGACTCCCTCCAGAATATCAAATATCCCCACATACCTCGGTGAAATTTTACCATGTCTCCTGATCCGTCTATGTCCCAACCTCGGAAAACATGTAAGAAAACCCGATCCCTTACCACGATAACCAAAGGCCGTCTGCATCGATCAGCATAAGACTTCTGATGAGACTACATGGTAGCCATCCGCTTTTGAATCAACATGACCTCCTCAGAATTCTCCTGCACGAGACGTGGTCCCAGTAAAGCTGCCTTAGCTGCATCTAATGTAAAGACCCAAAATTTTTCATTGGAAAATTCCCTTCTTATATCTATGTCATAACAACACAAGATAATGAACTACTAAGTGATATGTGACCTTTAAACATAAATTTTTCACCCCTATGTTTGGAATTTTAAAAAATCCAACATTCACGATTGTGTTCAAGATAGTTTTTGGAGTCCAATGAAACAAAAAAAATTGGTGAATAGTAACCTACCCTTATGAATAGTAGCCTACCATTATGAATAGTAATATGAACCTTATGAATAGTAAATAAGAGTAACATTACCTATGAATAATAAAATAATATTTAGACATCTTATAAAGTGACAATTTGACCTTAGTAAACATTTTTGGTATTTTATAAGTCATAAATAATTAATTTTAGTGAATTAATTTAAAAGAATATTTATTTTACTGAAATATAATCATAAACTATTTAATCAATGTCTAATAGTTTTTAGATAATTTTATAAGACCCTAAGTAATTTTTGAAAGAACTGCAAAATCAGTTTTAATTTTAAAAACTGTTTTTTAAGTAATTTATGATTTTAATTAAATTAATAATATTTATAAAATTATTTTTTAAAAATGGACTTCATTTTTGGATTCTACACGTCAAAAAATGGTTGGGGTAAAATTTTGGGATTTTTCTGAGATACATGAATTTTTGATGAATAGTAGAATACATTAATTTATCATATAAATACATTTTAATTATAAACCACTATTCCTGACATCACAAGTGATGTAAGCACCCAAATCCCGAATTCACAAGTCTTATTTACTATTCTTAGTCATCCAAGACTTGCTATTACTTGTCTTAGGTGAAAATATTAATCTAATCAATTTTATATTAAGGAAACTCCTCTCCCCTCCACTATAAAAGCCACCCTTCACTCCCTCTTCTCCTCACACCTCTCAAGCTCCAAGCCTTCTCTAAACTCTGCCAAAACACCTTCCCTATCCCCTCCCTCTCGTCCAAGAGCTTCTGGTATCATCAAAAGACCAAGATTAGGCTTTTAAGGATATTCTTAAGAGGATGATTCTAAAGGTAATTTCTCTCCCTCTTCTCCATTAATTTCCTTTCAAGTTCAAGTTCCTTTATTGATCTCTCCCTACCTATCTTCATCCAAATTGTTTTGTAACTCCATTATTATACATATAATGTAATCTTATGATTCTAATGGTAGATTATATCACCCCACACCCATTCCCTCTTCCTTTTTTTTATTAAGGAGAACGCTGTTCATGTGGTGATAATTTATCACCTTCAAAAACAACATGCTCTCTTCTTCCATTTATACCTTTAATCTGGTCATGAAACCATTTTTATGGTTGAACCAGAATGTTTTATATGTATTATGTTCTATTTTATGTTCTGGAAATAACCTATGGCCATACTACTAAGTGAAAAGTTAAAATGAGTTGGTTGTGATCCAAAACCGCTCAAATTAGCCCAAATAATCTTCATTTAATTCTTATCTAATGATTCGGCCACATGGATATAATATAACTCATTATAAAATCATTCAAGCTTATGTAATTTCATTAATTACATTTATTATTAGTTCTTTATTTTTACCCATGATCTACCCAAACATCAAATTAAGAATACAAGTGGACTGCTCAAGAAAACCATGAAAAAGAACATCCCCGATCAATGTTTTTAAACTCTATAAGTCATCCAATGGAACATAATATGAAATAATGAAAACATAATGAACCCTATTAAAGTATAAAAGGATATGGAATTTCTAATTAATTAATATAATGTCATTATACAGGACATTAAAGAGAAGGAGGCATTCGAGTACAAGGTAAGGGGAAATCTCGAACCTAATTTTCTTCCTTCGGGTTCTCCCTCTTTCACTCTATTTTTGATATGGCTACTCCTCAAAGGTCTTTTGATAATTATTTCCGTTACATTTCTGGGATATACATGTTTGTCACTGGTTTTTATGTCCATCAAATTTTTTTCCAAAAGAACTCTTCTTTCAAGATCTCACATTTTACCTCTCATTCAAGGTTGATGGTTCTTATATCAAGTATGTTGTTCCCTCGTTCTTTTGGGAACCCAAAGCATATGAATGCGTTATTATGAGATGAAACCCATTCATTTACATGGGTTATTTATGTACATGTTTGATATGTGTTCTATGTGGCAAGCATGATAATGATAATGTGATGATGTGACGGGTGCGCCCAGAATTATGTAGTGCAATATGAATGATTAAATGTGACGGGTGCGCCCAGAATTATATAGCGCTCAAATTCATTGGTTAAAGTGATGAATCTAATGAGTAAATTTGAAATGATGTGTGATCATGATGCTAGATTTGTTCACAAGTATGTGTGGAAGTTAACCACTAAGACATGATGTTTCATTTTTATGCTTTGCCACATTTGAAGTTTATTGTTTATGCTCCTCTCATGTTCAAGATCTTCATCATGATTATGCTCACCCCATGATATATTGTTCTTATATATCCTTTTACTGGGATTTTATCTCACCCCTTTTGATGTATATCCTCAGGTGGCTACATGTACTAAGGAGAGGACAAGTGATACTAAGAATCTATAGAAGAAGATATTAAATGAATTTTTATGCTTG
Source organism: Viscum album (assembly GCA_963277665.1). Classification (NCBI taxonomy): domain Eukaryota; kingdom Viridiplantae; phylum Streptophyta; class Magnoliopsida; order Santalales; family Viscaceae; genus Viscum; species Viscum album. Next base: position 1,796,138,588 of record OY728156.1, on the reverse strand, counting down.
ATGTTGTACTTGTTATGTGTAGTCCTAGTTTTCCCTAGACACTAAACCTCTGGACCCTCCATGTGTAACACTATTATGGTTTTTATCTTTGAAATGATGTAATATTAATGTAAGAAAAGGTCGGGTCACTATAGTTGGTATCAGAGGAAAGGTTTTGTTAATTTGGGAATTAGGATTAGTGAACCCTAAAGAAAACCTCTAGCATGAGACTAAGTACAAATATGCACACAAGGATATTTACCTAGGGATCCCATATGTTATTTTTTTGGTATGATTGTTTAAATGAATAAGTTATTCATGACTTGTTTACTTATCTGTTCTTCTAACCTATTCTATTTTAGAAAATGGTGGGAACCAGGAGGAATCAGGCCAACAACTCTTGCGAAGGCCAATGTAGCGATTTCCTGAACGACATCCCCAATGATTTTGGAGGTGGAGTTCAAAACATCATGGCGATGCTTACCCAATTATATCGGGTTATGAATAATAACCATAATAATGGGGAACGTCCTTCTTCACCAAAGAGGGAGAAGCTAGCTATCGAATTTTTTATGTGGCAAAGACCACCGACATTTTGTGGATCTTCTAATCCACTAGATGCGGAATAGTGGGTCAACTCCATGGAGAAGATCTTTTCTGTTCTTCACTGTTCCGAGACAGAGAAGGTGACTCTAGCCATTTATCGTCTAGATGGAGATGCTTATCAATGGTGGGCTTTGATTAAGAACACCAAGCCAAGGGAGTAAATTGAAGAGATGTAATGGGAAGACATTAAGATAATGTTTCTTAATATGTACTTCCCAAGAACTCTTCGCATGAAGATGGAGAGAGAATTCATAGAGCTCAATCAAAAAGAAGGAGAATATGTCACAACCTATGAAGGAAATTTCACAATGCTTGAAAGGTATGCTTTAGGTTTTGTTATCAGCAATGATAGCAAAATTGATAGATTCTTTAGTGGATTAAAACCACATCTTCGAAAAGATCATGCAATTTGAGACATTGGGAGTTCTGAATAAGTTGTTCGGTGTGCTCTCAAAGTGGAGATGGAGTTTGGAGAATGGTCCCATGGCTATGGTGATAAGAAATGAAAAATGGAGTTTCAAACTGGTGGATCTAGTGATAAAGATGGGAAGAAAACACAATGACCCACTTTTCTAAAATGTGGGAAGTTGCACAATGGGAACTGCCTCAAAGGGACGGGGAAATTCTTCAAGAGTGGGAAAGAAGGACACCTAGATCACGAGTGTCGAAGAGACATGAAAAGGAAGGATAATGTAGCCGATGAAAGGAGAGAACCACTTGTGGTTCAATGACACAACTGTATGGAGCTATGGGACTATTCAAACCAGTGCACTAAACCTCGAGATTTCAAAGGTAATCAGTGCCAACAACCACCAAATCCAAAATAACAAGGGAAGGCTTATGCCATCACTACGGCAGAGGTGGAACATGATAATGAAGTCGTACAAGGAACACTTCCTATTCACTCATGAATGGAAAAAGTCTTATTTGATACTGGTTCAACACATTCCTTTATATCTTGCATGTTTGCTAGAACTTATAGAATCAAAGCCCAAAAACCTTGATGTAGTGATATTCGTAAAAACACCAAGTGGTGAAATCATTGCAACCCAAGTGTTTGATTCTTCTCCTGTTGACGTATGTGGGAATATTCTTCCAGAAAATCTCGTAATACTTCCCTTGGTGGAATTCAACGCTATAATGGGAATGGATTGTCTCTCGTTACATAGAGAACATATCAACTGTCGGGAAAAGGAAATATATTTTCATATTCCGAACCATCCCATGCTCCTCTAAAAATGCAATGAATATCATGAATATCCTTTGGAAAATCCTTCAATGGTGTGGGTTATGATTGCCTATGAAGAAGCATACCTCGCCCAAATTTATGAGTCAATGGAAAGTTCCAACCTTGAGGAAATGCCCATCGTAAGGGAATACGACGATGTATTTCCAGAAGATTTTCCCGGAATTCCCCGGGATCGTAAGGTAGAGTTCTCAATTGAACTCATACCCAGAGCTACTCCTATTTAGAAGTGCCCCTATAGGATGGCTCCTATAAAACTGGAGGAGTTAAAAAAGCAGATGCAAGAGCATCTGGACAAAGGGTTCATACGCCCTAGTGCATCACCTTGGGGTGCGCCCGTGGTCTTTCTGAAGAATAAGGATTGTACCATGCGTCTGTGTATTGATTATCGGGAACTCAACAAGATCACCATAAAGAACAAGTATACTCTCCCAAGGATTGATGACTTGTTCGACCAGTTAAGAGGAGCTCAATACTTCTCAATGGTGGATCTTTGTTCTGGATATCATCAAGTAAAGGTGAAGAAGGAAGATATTCAGAAGATTGCCTTCCGTAAAAGGTATGGGCAATATGAGTTTTTGTTGATGCCCTTCGGTCTTACTAATTCCCCTGCAATCTTCATGGATTTGATGAATATAGTCTTTAGACATTACCTCGACAAATTTTTGGTAGTGTTTATCGATGATATTATCATCTACTCCAAGAGAAAGGAGGAACATGACGAACATCTAAGACTTGTGTTGGCGAAATTGAGAAAGGAGAAGTTGTACGCCAAGTTCATCAAGTGTGACTTTTGGATGAATAAAGTCGTGTTCTTGGGACATGTGATCACAAGCGAGGGAATTTGTGTGGACCCTTCAAAGACAAAGGCGATTGAAGAATGGCCCAGGCCCTCTAGTGTCACAAAAATTTGTAGTTTTCTTGGATTAGCTGGGTACTACCGACGTTTTGTGAGAAACTTCTCATGATTGTCAATCCCACTAACTATGTTAAAAATGAAAGGGGTAAAGTATGTATGGACAGAAGAATGTGAGGAAAGCTTCATGGAGCTAAAGAGAAGGCTTATCACTACACCTGTACTCACACTACCGAAAAGTGGATAATGTTTTGTGATATACAGTGATGCTTCAATGAAAGGCTTGGGTTGTGTACTCATGAAAAATGATAATGTGATAGCCTACGCCTCACGACAGTTGATGATCTATGAGCAGAACTACCCGACGCATGATCTAGAGCTGGCAGCCATGATTTTTTCCTTTAAAATCTGGCAGCATTACCTTTATGGTGAGAACTGTGAAATATACACCGACCATAAGAGCCTAATGTATATAGTCACTAAAAAGGAGCTCAACATGTGTCAAAGGAGATGGTTAGAGCTAATCAAGGATTACGATTGCTCTATTCACTATCATCCTGGAATGGCGAACAAGGTAGCTGATGCTCTATGCAGGAAAGAACCTACTACTCTCTCCATGTTGAGGATTGAGAAAGACCCTACCTTCTTGGATATGAAAAAGGAAGGATTTGGGAATCGTAAGGGCATGGGATACATCCTACCTTGCCCAAATGATTGCACAACCATCCATCCAACAGAAGATTAAGGAAGCAAAAAGGGATGATGTTGAGATACAAAAGAGGGTAAATGTAGTAAAGGAAGGGAAGCTGCAAGAGTTCCATATCGACGATGATGGTGTGATTCGGTTTGGAACGCGACTTTGTGTGCCTTCATCACCTGGAATAAAGAAGGAGCTATTGGATAATGCACATAGCTCAACATTCTGTATTCATCCTGGAAGTACAAAGATGTATCGTGATCTCCGAGAACACTTCTGGTGGGATAACATGAAGAAGGTGATTGCGGAATATATACCAAGGTGCTTGGTATATCAGGAAGTTAAAGCTGAGCGGAAAAAATCCAAAGGTATGATGCAGCCATTGCCTATAACCATGTGGAAATGGGAAAATGTTTCTATGGACTTTGTCATGGGTCTCCCGAAAACATCAAGAGGAAATAATGGGAAATGGGTTGTGTTTGACCGACTCACCAAGAATGCCCATTTTATCGCTATTCGGGTAGACCTCTCACTTGAACAACTTGCAAAGACATATGTGATGGAAGTAGTGAGATTGAACGGCGTTCCACTCTTTATTGTCTCTGACAGTGATCCAATGTTCACTTCTAAATTCTGGAGGAGCCTTCAACATGATTTGAGTACTGAATTAAATTTCAGCACGACCTATCACCCCCAAACTGATGGCCAGTCAGAAAGGACTATTCAAACAATTGAATATATGCTAAGATCCTACTCTCTTGAATTCAAAGGTGTTTGGGATCAGCATCTCCCATTGTTTGAGTTATCATACAACAATAGCTTCCACTCGAGTATTCAGATGGCTATGTATGAAGATCTTTATGGAAAGCGATGTAGAACTCTAACCTGTTGGGATGAAGTTAGAGAATGAAAGCTACTTGGTCCCGATATTGTTCAAGAGATGACAGAGAAGGTTCAAGACATCCAGAAACATATCAAAGCTTCTCAAAGTTGGAAAAAGAGCTATGCTGACAATCTTCGAAGGGACTTGGAGTTCGACGTTGGAGATAAAGTCTTCCTTCGAATATCTCCATGGAAGAGAGTCATGCAATTCAGGAAGAATGGGAAGCTAAGCCCAAGGTACATTGGCCCCATTGAGATCCTTGATCGTATAGGAGTCGTGGCCTATCGGCTGGAACATCCATCGAATATGGATCAAGTTCATGATGTGTTTCACGTATCACTAATGAGGAAGTACATTTCAAACCCCTCACATGTACTAAACTCAAAGGTGGAACAACTGGAAGATTATCTCTCCTACGAAGAGCAGCCGGTAAAAATTCTGGACCGAAGTGATAAGGTTCTACACAACAAGACAACCCGCCTTGTTAAAGTGTTGTGGAGGAATCAAAAGTTTGAGGAAGCAACTTGGGAACCGGAAGAGGAAATGAAGGAGAAGTACCCTCACCTGTTTTTGTAAAGTGAAATTTTAGGGGCGAAATTTCTTAAGGGGGGAGAATGTAACAACCCAAAGTTTTTCAATGGAAAATTCCCATCTTATATCTATTTCATAAAAACACAAAATAATTAACTACTAAGTGATAAGTGACCTTTAAACATAATTTTGTCACCCCTATGTTTGGAATTTTAAAAAATCCAACATTCATGGTAGTGTTCAAGATAGTTTTTTGAGTCCAATGAAACAAAAATAATTTTTGCTGAATTGTAACCTACCCTTATGAATAGTAAATAAGAGTAACATTACCTATGAATAATAAAATAACATTTAGAAATCTTAGAAAGTGACAATTTGACTATAGTAAACATTTTTTGTATTTTAAAAGTCATAATTAATTAATTATAATTAATTAATTTAAAAGAATATTTATTTTCCAGAAATATATTCATAAAGAATTGAATCAATGTCTAAGAGTTTTTAGATAATTTTATAAGACCCTAAGTAATTTTTGAAAGAACTGCAAAATCAGTTTTAATTTTAAAAACTGTTTTTTATGTAAATTATGATTTTAATTAAATTAATAATATTTAGAAAATTATTTTTTAAAAATGGACTTCATTTTTGTATTCTACACGTCGAAAAATGGTTGGGGTAAAATTTTGGGATTTTTCTGAGATACTTGAATTTTGGATGAATAGTAGAATACATTAATTTATCATATAAATACATTTTAATAAAAACCCACTATTCCTAACATCACATGTGATGTAAGAACCCAAATACCAAATTCAAAAATCTTATTTACTATTATTATTCATCTGTGACTCACTATTCCTTGTCTTAGGTGAAATTAATAAACTAATCAATTTTATATTAAGGAAACCCCTCTCCCCTCCACTATCAAAGCCACCCTTCACTCCCTTTCTCCTCACACCTCTAAATCTACAATCCTTCTCTAAACTCTGCCCAAACACCTTTCCTAGCCCCTCCCCCACGTCCAAGAGCTTCTGGTCTCATCAAAAGACCAAGCATAGGCCTTTAAAGAGATTCTTAAGAGGAGGATTCTAAAGGTAATTTCTCTCCCTCTTCTCCTTTAATTTCCTTTCATGTTCAAGTTCCTTTCTTGATCTCTACCTACCTATCTTCATCCAAATTGTTTTGTAAATCCAGTATTATACATATAATGTAATCTTATGATTCTAATGGTATATTGTATCACCCTACAGCCTTTCCCTCTTCCTTTTATTTTATGAAATAGAATGTTGTTCATGTGGTGGTAATTTATCACCTTCAAAAACAACATGATCTCTTCTTCCATTTATACCTTCAATCTGGTCTGGAAACCATTTTAATGGTTGAACCAGAATTTTTTATATGTATTATGTTCTATTTTATGTTCTGAAAATAACCTATCTCCATACTACTAAGTGAAAAGTTAAAATGAGTTGGTTGTGATCCAAAAACCACTCAAATTAGCACAAATAATCTTCATTTAATTCTTATCTAATGATTCAGCCACATGGATCTAATATAACTCATTATAAAATCATTCAAGATTATTTAATATCATTAATTACATGTAATATCAGTTCTGTATGTTTACCCATGATCTACCCAAACATCAAATTAAGAATACAAGTGGACCGCTCATGAAAACCATGAAAATGATCATCCCCGATCAATGTTTTTAAACTCTATAAGTCATCCAAAGGAACATAATATGAAATAATGAAACCATAATTAACCCTATTAATGTATAAAAGGTTATGGAATTTCTATTTAATGAATATAATGTCATTAAACAAGACATTAAAGAGAAGGAGGCATTGAAGTACATGGTAAGGGGAAATCTCGAACCCAATTTTCTTCCTTTGGGTTCTCCATCTTTCACTCAATTTTTGATATGGTTACTCCTCAAAGGTCTTTTGTTCATCATTTACATTACTTTTCTGGGATATACATGTTTTTCACTGGTTTTTATGTCCATCAAAATGTTTTCAAAAAGAACTCTTCTTTCAAGATCTCACCATTTACATCTCATTCAAGGTTGATGGTTCTTATATCAAGTATGTTTTCCCTCTTTCTTCTTGGAACCCAAAGAATATGAATGTGTTATTATGAGATGAAACCCATTACTTTCCATGAGTTATTTATGTACATGTTTGATATGTGTTCTATGTGGCAAGCATGATAATGATAATGTGATGATGTGACCGGTGCACCCGGAATTATGTAGCACAATATGAATGTTTAAATGTGATGGGTGAGCCCGGAATTATATATTGCTCAAATGCATTGGGTAAAGAGATTAATCTCATGAGTAAATGTGAAATTATGCCTGAACATGATGCTAGATTTGTTCACAAGTATTTGTGGTAGTTAACCACTAAGACATGATGTTTCTTTTTTATGCTTTGCCACATTTCAATTTTATTGTTTATGCTCCTCTCATTTTCAAGATCTTCATCATGATTATGCTCACCCCATGATATATTGTTATTATCTATCCTCTTACTGGGCTTTTAGGTCACCCCTTTTTATGTATATCCTCAGGTGGCAACATGTACTAAGGAGAGGACAAGTGCTACTAAGAATCTATAGAAGAAGAGATTAAATGAATTTTTATGCATGATGTTGTACTTGTTATGTGTAGTCCTAGATTGCCCAAGACACTAAACCTATAGATCCTCCATGTGTAATAATATTATGTTTTTTATCTTTGAAATGATGTAACAGTAATGTAATAAAAGGTCGGGTCGTTATATCTAACTAGCACAAGGGCGATCGGAAGAGACAACCATATAAAGCCTCGTATGGCTCCATCTCAATAGTTTTTTGAAAACCATTGTTATAGGAAAACATGACTAGGGGTATATGATTCTCCCAATATCCCCCAATGTCTATAACACATGCACATAACATCTCCTCATGAACCTGTATCATATGCTCTGATTGACCATTTTTCTGAGGGTGGTACGCTATGCCCAGAAGCACCTGTGTACCCAGTTCCCGATAAAAACTCTGCCAGAAAAGATACATAAAGACAGTGTACCTATCTGAAACGATAGAATGAGGAACCCCATGAAGAAGGATGATCTCTCGGATATACAATTTCATGATCTTGTCAACTCTGAAGGTCTCCTTAATTGGTAAAAAGTGATCTACCTTTGTGAGCTTGTCCACAACAACCCACAAGGATTCATTTCCTCTAGATGACCTCAGCAACCCCATCACGAAATCCATTGCGACATCATCCCATTTCCACTTCGGGATGGGTAACTTCTGTAATAGTCCAGCTGGTCTTTGATGCTCTGCCTTCACCTGCTGACAAGTAGAACACCTCGTAACAAAACAAGACACATCTCTCTCCATACTCCACCACCAGTACTAATGTCTCAAGTCTTAGTACATCTTGTTAACCCTGGGATAAACTACCCAAGACGAAGCATGAAACTCGCATCAGCTCCTCGCGTGTATCCCCTGGAACCCATACACGTCCATGGAAACACAGTACATCATCATTTCCTATCGTCCAACCATGAGGAGGGACCTCACTTTCCACGGACTCTCGTAGAACTAGGCCTTATGGTTCATATAGCTATCTCATCCTCACTCTATCCAGGTTGGTAAGAGTCACATATAATGATGAATGATATTTCTGTCCCTGAATGTCGTGAAACACCAAATTCATCACCGAGAACAAATCCATAAGTTTCCATTCACCATTTTCCTCCCGCACTTCTTTTATCTGAGTCTTCCTTCTCAGTGCATTAGCTACAACATTACCTTTACCAGGTGTAAAGGAAAGATCAAAATCGAAGGACTGATGGTATCCAACCAACATTCACCGCCTCAAATTCAAGTCATGCTGAGTAAATATATACTTGAGACTGTTGTGGTTGGTGAAAACCACAAAATTCTTTCCCAATAGATAATGTCTTCAATAGCTCAATGCATGTACAACTACATCCAACTCGAGATCATGCATCAGGTAATTCCTCTCATGTGGCCTCAACTGCTGAGATCCATATGCAACAACTTGATCTCCCTGCATCCACACTACTCCCACTCCAATACTTGATGCATAAAAGTAAACTATATAGCTCATCCCCTACTCTGGGAGTATTAGTATCGATGTTGATGTCAACCTTCCCTTCAGGTCCTGAAAGGCTGTCTTGCAAGATTCCAACCAAACGAACATCACAACCTTCTTAGTCAGACCCTTCAACGGTGCTACTCAGTGGTAGAAGTCCTGTATGAAGCGTATGTAGTAACCATCTAGCCATAATAAACTCTGTATCTCAAACATGTTCTTTGGATGATCTTAGGAAACTACTGCTATCACCTTTTATGGGGCTTCTGAAACTCCTGCCTCCAAGATGATATTACGCAGGAAGTGAATCTAGTCAATCCAAAAGTGGAATTTTGAAAACATAGCATACAAATGATGCTCTATCAGTGTACTTAATATAATCTCAAGATGGGTGGCCTGGTCGTGTAGAGTGTGAGAGTACACCAAGATTTCGCCCCTGAATACTACCGCAATTGTATCCAGATAAGGATGGAACATGCGATTCATCAGAGCCATGAAAACTGCTAGCATGTTCGCGAGTCCGAAGGACATAACCAACAACTCATGCATACCATATCTACTATGAAATTATATAAGTGGTATATCAGATGGTCTCACGCATAGCTGATGATATCCAGACCTCAATTCAATCTTCTAGAACACTCGTACCCCCACAAAGTTGATCAAAAAGATCATCCATCCTCGGCAAGGGGTATCGGTTCTTAACCATCAACTGGTTCAGCTTCCGATAATCCACACAGAGTCTTAGGGTACCGTCCGACTTCATTGCAAAGAGGACCGGTGAACCCCAATGAGAAGTACTAGGATGGATAAAACCATTTTCTTGTTACTCCTCTAACTGCCTCTTGAGCTCCTACACCTCAGGTGTGGCCATCCTATAAGGAGGAATGGACACCGATCCTACTCCTGTCACAAATTCGATAGAGAAATCCACATCAAGCTCTGGAGGTAGACCCGAAAGGTCGTCTGGGAAGACATCCCTTAAACGATCATCCACTAGAGGGAAATCTGTCCGAATAGTTTCCTGATCATCCCTATATATGCTCACAATATGGGTTGTGACTCCACCTCGCCCACAATGCTCTAGTCCAGTTCAACTCGGCTGAACATCCCATTCTCCCTTGTATAGAAAATCACCGCCCTCTGGTGACCTAAAACTCACCATCAGACGATAACAATCTACAAAGGCTCTAAAGGGAGCCCACCAGTCCATCCTGAGAATGACATCATATGATGTCATCATTAAGACATAGAGGTCCAAAAGAAAGGGAAACCCACTAACCTCAAGGGGGAACTCCTTGAACTGATGCACACCAGTCGTTCTAGTCCCCAACGGAGTATCTAGAGTCATGATATCAGAGGAAGTAAAAACACGGAGCCCAAGGATCTCCAAAATGGGTACAGATATGAAATAATGTGTAGAACCCATATCGAAAAGTACTGAAGATAAGACAGAAGCTACTAGAATAGTACCGATGACAGTAGATTATCCGGGATCCTGCTCTTGCTGGGTCTGTTGCACTTTATTTGCCTACCCAGTGTCACGGCCTTGCGACACATCCTTGCTACCCTGAGCTGTCCCGCCCTGCTACCTCTGAGATTCTGGTGTCTGGCTATAATGGCCACGAACACCATCTCTAATTGCACGCCCTGATGTATTCTAGTTCCCTGACTGGTAAGAAGCTGTTTTTCCTTCTCCCGTACATGGATTCTACACAGAACCCCTCTCACTAGCCATCGGTGGAAACGCCCTACAAAAGCGTTGCAAATGACCCATCCTGCCGCAAGCTCGGCAATCCACTGCGTCTCGGAGACACTATGACCTCTTTTTTCCACTCTCTACCACACAAGTAGCACATGTCCTAGCCACCTGAAGCATTCTTCAAGATGGTACGGTCACCCTGAGACAAGTCCATCTGTCTCTTCCTTTTACTAGTAGAAATTGTACCAGAAACTGGTGTTGAACCGCCATGGCCCACACCACTAGCTTCCTGCAGGTTTCTCTCGGTAATCAGTGCCTGATTTATAATAGAATGTACTAAAGGAAACCAGAAAACATTCACCAGTGATCGGATTTCATACAGAAGGCCATCCTCGAAGTGCCTATCCCTCAACGTCTCATCACCCTCCAGAATTGATGCAAAACGCTGAATCTTAGTAATACGATCCAAATTATCCATCACCGACATAACGCCATGCTGCAGATTCATGAACTCTCGAGCTCGATCAGCCCTCACCATCTCCAGGAAGAAGAAGTCCTAGAAGGCTTCCAGAAAATCATCCCACGCCATGTCTCTTTGATGCTCTGATAGGGTGGTAACATCCCACCACCTCTTGGCGGAATCATGCAGCATATACGTCGCAAGCTTCACCCTCGGCCTTGGAGGCGTCTCATGGTGCTCCAAAATAGTTTCCAGTGACCCCAGCCAAGAACACGCAGCCTGTAGTCCTCCATCCCCTAAAAATGTAGGCAGATGCTACTGCTGAAATATACGAGTCTGATCAGCCATAGATGTGGTAGCTTGCTGTGCTCCTTGAAAGATCTGCATGAAGCGCATAAATCCTTCACGGAACTGCGCATCTGCGCCTGTGTCCGGTATAATAGCTGGCACTGCATCTGCCTCTACTAGGGGGCCTACTGGTAGCATATGGACCTCCATCTCTGGAGTATACTCGTCATCTCTCTCCTAGCGAACAACGCGTGGTCATCTCGACGGCATGACACTACAAGTTAAAAAACACACATTAGATTCAAGATTATCAAGATTGAAAATGAAGGAACCCCAAAGGAAAAGAGGAGGAAGAAGGCATTTCCAGATTAAAAAAAAGGACTAAATATTCTATATGCTGACTACACATCGTTTACATGACTTCTCTTCCCCTGACTGGGTCCTTCTACATGGCTATGCCACATGGATCCCATTCAACAAAAACTACACGGCATGTATAACATCTACATGGCGTGTATGGTGAAATTTTCAACTGCACGTGTTGTTTATGACAAGGATGATTACTGGGCTTGATACTACACGGCATGTGACACCTGTACACAACATGTACACCACCCCATTTTCCTAGCCACACGGCTATGTCCACACGGTCTATCCTCAGACAAGACTACACGACATGTCCTGCATGTACACGGCGTGTACTAGACGAGCTCTGCTGACCCGTGTTGTTAGTTACATGGCCGGACACACAGATCACCCTACACGCCGTTATCGATATACACACGGCGTGTAATAGAAGGGATTACACCAACCTGTGTTGTTAGTTACACGACTGAGTCCCTAGGTCAGACTACACGGCGTGTTCCATAATGGACACGGCATGTATTTCTTAAGGTTTCCTCCTCCCATGTTGTTAGTTACATGGAGGACATCGGGTCAAAACTACAAGACATGTACATAAGCTACACGGCATGTTCACCGAAAACTCTTCCATTCCCCGTTTCCCCGCCCAAACGGTTTGTGACACGGGAAGATACTACATGGCATGTACACTGGGTACACGACGTGTACTCAAAAAGTTTATTTTTCTTCCCGAACAGATTACCATACACGGTATTTCTAAAGTACAACATGGTGTGTATAATGGGTTTTCTAGACAGTATGCCTCAAAAACATCCCTGGATCCCAGAAAATACCGAAAACAACACCTAAGTACCAAATTCCAATCTGTGAGGGTCCATACTCCCCACAAATCAATGTTTGGCATCTTATTTATGTTTTAAAAAAAATAAACATGCAATGATCCACCAAATTCATGTCAATGGGGGCTCATACTCCCCAAAAACCAATGTTTGGCGTCTATTCTTTCAACACACTTATACAATAATACCCTATCACATATCATGTATGTATCAAGCAGCTATCACAAAAGCATGACTTTCTAGCACAACAACTATCACAACAACATGAAAATTATAATGCACCGACATGGGATGGAACTATTCCTGGCATGTGATCCCTATCATGTGCCTAAATGATGCATGAGACGGAAAACCCTCATATCATCGGTTTGCAACTAAATAGAACCCATAGAAAAAATCTAAGCAGCACAATCACAAGTGCATCACCCAACGGTGAAATGAAATCAACTATAGAGTTGCAAAATCAGTAAAATTACAATATGAGGTAAATTGGTTTTCCCCTATACACGGGTTAGTTATGCCCAGGCTCAGCATATTACCAACTACTGTTTCCTTCCTATCACTGACTAAGGCTCCAAATAGTATTTAAAAGTATAGAAAACCTCTACTTACACGTTGTAACGTCCCAGATCCGAGTGTCATGCAATGGGTGCCCTGAACCTGGTTCGCCACATGACCTCAAGAGCATTTCCCCAAACACCAGAGGTTGCCGACTAGCAGTGATGGCCTAGGTCTGATAGTGGGGAAACTATGCCCTCATTTTTCAATGTGTGGAGCAGTGGAATATAATATAAACATACAATGATTGGAGAAGCATCAATATTATATATATCTGAAATGGGTAACTGATAACAAAGAGGGTAACCAGCTGTCATATATATATATGAAGATGCAACATGTCACTATTCTATAAAACAGCCAGAACATGTTACACTGCATACAATACATTACAACTGAATTACTAGTACAAAAAACCAAACAGAATAGCCAGTGGCATCACGTTCCAATGATCTGTCCCATGCTCTCCTACACTCTAGCAGCAATCAAGTACCCTTATAGGGACTCTTGCCCATATCCACGCCTGCAGAAAAGTAATCTGTTTGGGCCGAAAATCTTGACCCAAACAGGGTGAGAGAAATAAATTCCCAGTAGGCACCCCCCAAAGGCTCATTCCCAACTATGTGAAAGAATGCAACAACTGTGTGTAGTAATAAAAGGAAATAAACTAAGCTGTACTCAAATGTAACTAACTTACCAGTTATATTTCTATTTTAATATCTAATTAATCATTTAATTTAAAATATCACCACAGTGAGTATTCTAAGTAAACAACCAATTTCCTCAAACACGTACAACTCCTACCCTCGGGTAATGAGAAACCAACACAAGAATCTGCCCAAAGGCATATGATTATTGCCCACGGGTGTAAGAAGTGACGCCCACTGACACAAAATCAACTGCCCACAGGCATAGAAGATGTTTCCCATAAGCTAATAGTATAGTTCCCATAGGCTAATCACAAGACTTCCCTCAGGCTAAACAGGTAACCGAGCCATTCCCAACATGTATCCAAACAATACACAAGCAATTCCTCTCAAGGAAATTCTACAAACATTAATTTAAAGCCATAATAAAAACAATGCATACCCTCTGGTATCCTGAAAAAATGGCTAAATGGAGGAACGCACCCCTAGGGCTGACATGAATCTAAGAAGCGATCCCAAACAAAATTTTAAAATCACATTTAATTACCTATACAATTCTAGGTATTTAAAATAGCCACAGCCTCACCCACACGACATCCCAAATATGGGTTCGTTGCTCAATAACACAGAAAAACGCATGACTGTGGGAAAATAAACACCAAGACACCTCCCTTAAACACCGAAGAACGGTATACCTGAACGATGCCTTCTAAAACATCCAAGAACAACGTAGAGTTGATGTAGAATAAAACCCATTCAAACTCATATATCTTTCCATAATGGAGGAATTGGTAAGAACTAATCCAGGAGAAGGGAGAGCATACCCATGCGGTTCCAGGGAGATCGTCCTGGGCGGAAACAGATTAATGATGTGTGCTCAGTGGATCTCCAATGATTTGTCCTTCCTCTACCGAGCCCTCTTACCGTTAAAAGTCTTCCCCTGTGAACATGGGAGTCTACTACACATTTTACGGAAAAGAAAAAAAGTACATGGCGTGTACGTCCAATTACACGACGTGTACTTCCCCCTTTTTAACTATTCCTCTAGAGGTTTCCCACCAGCGTGGAACTGTTCACCTGCAGACAGGACTACACAGCGTGTATCCATGAGTACACGGCGTGTTCTGTCGCATATCTAGCCACCACCTTACTATTTTCATGTCGAATGACTACACAGCGTGTAAAGGACCACTACACGGCGTGTATTTGGTTCTACACACTTCATCGCCGACATGGCCACACGCCCTGTGCACTCATCCCACACGGCCAAAAGTACACGACGTGTGGAAAAGTACATGGCATGTAATTTCCAAAATTTGGGATTTTTCCCCATTTTCCATATTTCTCAAAAACACAAAAGGAAAAGAGAAAAGATGTAACCTGTACCTCAAAAATAAGAACATGATTCTTACAACCCTACACATTTTCCATAATTTAGAAGTAGGGTAAGACATAATATCTATCTTATAATGTGGGGAATGTAAAGCAGATGAGCAAAAAATAGAATCATCAAGAATCTATTTTCAAATCAACGTGTAAGACCATCTTCAACCTATTCGATCGTCTATGATTTCCTTCCTGGCATGCATGTGCATAAACTAATGATTCTTACCACTATATGTGTGAATTGAATCAACAAAAAACGGAGACTCCCAACACCATGTACCACAACAACCCTCCACAATCAACCATCCCATGCCCACATCACATCTGGGCCTCCCTTACCCCACATCCACTATTGTCATATCAATATAACATCACATGTATCAGGAACAAACATATAAATTTTATATCGACCCCAATGAATGGCATAGAGCCATTATAGAAAATAAGATCTCACACCTCCAAAGCATAAGGAACTAAACCGTTATTAGATAAATGGGTACTCAAGCCCTATAAATGCTTTATATTTATCACACAACTAGTATTTATACAATATGGAATTATTCGATGAATTATTCAAAGTTAAAAATTCATGAAACCCAACCAACAAGCTTCCACAAGCTATAATAAATTAATTACAAAATTATGTTAACATGGCATTTACAATTTATCAACATGAATCCACATGATTCCAACTTAGTAAACAATTTACTTAAACATTCACATCTTCCAAAAAAAATTTGTCTTAAATTTACAACATAAAAATTTAGATTTATTAGAATGACTCCTTATATTTTATCAAAATAAATAATTATGTACTCTCAACTTTATCTTATTTACCAATTTTATGAAGAAAAACATGAAAACCAAGAAAAGAATAGATATCACACTATTTGGGAAATCAAGAGGCACATCGTTATCACAATATAAAGAAAACATCACTATGAAATCAATACCAACTCATTATTCAGGTACATATATTTAATTAGATATATTTCATTACGATGTAATGAGATAAATCATGAAAAATCTAAAATTTCACATAAATAAATATAGAATCATCAAATCCACTACCTAAAATGGTCTTCAAAATTGTTCTCTCAAGAAAAAATTATCATAATGGACATTGATCACATTTCGTGAATCAACTGCATCCACCTGAGGATGTCGTGCACCACCGAACCCACAACAACCGAGTGAAACACCATTGAAACCATGAAGATCATGTGAAATCACAAATAAAAGTGAAAATGTAGGATATTTGTTGTTTAAATCCTCATGAAAAGAGGTAGGTCATATCATATATTGATGAAAGTGTGATGGTGGAATCCCACAACCAATCCCCATTAAAGGTGTCACTAAAACACTAATGAGGGGTCTTATAGGTCACATGGGAAGAGAGGGTGGGATGATTCATTCATAGGTTTTCATGAAACTTGAGCTTCTGAAATGTTTTTAGAAAATAAAACTATGAGGAATTATGTGATGTGTAATGACCTTTCACGTCATGTAATTCCTCAGGGTTGGGATCCATCGAAAAAACCTTAGCCTTGACATTTTATTAATTTTTCTATCCTTTTCAAACTACTTGTCATTAAAAAATCATTCAATTCGAGTAGTATACTTCCATGATGTGACTGATCCCTATGCCAATATTTTAGTAGCCTAGTACCTTTAGACTTCCTCTGAGCTTCTATGAGAACATCTGTCTTTGAAAACATGAAAACCTCCAACCAAGGAAGATTCGTGCATACACAAAACTAACAAACTAACGAGACACAAATTCATAATGAATGTGTGATTTCTTGATATTTCATATATTTATCATATACCCTATCGTGAATCAGATAATTACATCTCCATAAAATGATATGAAACATCAAATAGTCCACTACCAACACTAATGGATATTAATTTCCCACTTAATAGAAATGATGTAAAATAAATAATAATATGATAACCCTTATAAATGGAAAAAGAAAAAGAAAATTGGGGATCACATTTCATAAATCATCGAGGGAATGATGAAACAACCTTCAGGGAATCCATTAAGAAGAACAAAGAAACAATCTGAACCAAAAAAAGATTTTATACCAATTAATGAAGGAACCATAAAAATCAAAACAAGAAATGAAACATAAAAATAATGGTTTAAACCATAGTATAAAATATATTTTAGATATCTTATTCAAAAAAACATTTCAAAATATATTTATAGTATTTATAATATTGAAGAACTCATTTTAAAAAATAAGACAATACAAAATGATCCAAAAATTATTGATCCCACATTGAATTGGGGAAACGATTTTATTTTAGTTAGATACCAACATATTATCAAGAATATTACAAAAAAATTTATATGTGGTATTATCCAATGAAACTGTCATAAAAAACCAGATCTCATTAGTATTATACACCTTAGAACTCAATGCATTATATTGAGCAATAATCCCACTAGGAATAGAACCACCCCTAAATAAATTAAGGACATTTATGAAAAAAATGTACATGTATGATCTCCCAATTGGATTCTGAAAAATGGTTTATAAGGTCACCTTGGTCAGGGGAACCCACTGAATTAAGACCAAATACATCCTCATTAATTTCAAAATTCAATGGAATAGTAGTGATCCAAATGTTATCTTCTTGATTGAAATTATTTTGAATGACACCATTAATAGGATCAAAAATTATAGAAGAGACATTAAATATATCCTTATATAACCAAACCACATGATTTGATAGATGAAACCTATTTTACATATTCATGTCAACAACTATGATATTGTCTTTGATTTCATCTTTATCATCAATAAAATAATTTTAATAAATTATGATATAATATCATCTGTTTTTACCACATAATGACTATAAGTATTTTTATTTCATAATAACTATCATTTTATTACACAGTTAACATGGAAACAAATATTTCATTCATTTATAAGGTAAACTGCCACCCTATGAACTGATGTAATATTTTTTCCATCAAAAAAACATATGACTAGTTAAATTATGGATTTATTGTGTGTATACATATAATATTATTGATAGGTTAAATATTTTTTTAATGATAATATTCTTTCTAATTACTTAATTTTTCATTAATTTGAATATGTAATTTTCATTAGTTTTTTATTTTTCACAACCACAAATACAAAGAGAATTGATTTTCTTCTCACCACTATATCACATGACAACTATATTTTTGTGTACTTCATAAAATATTTTTATATAAATGAGGTAATGATTATTATTAATAGATAAAATAATACTTATGTTCTTTCAATCTTCATATTATGATAACCCTTATAAATGGAAAAACAAATAGAAAATTGGGGATCATATTTCATAAATCATCTAGGAAATGATGAAACAACCTTCAGGGAATCCATTAACAAGAACAAAAAAACAATCTGAACCAAAAAAATGATTTTATAACAATTAATGAAGGAACCATAAAAATAAAAACAAGAAAAGAAACATAAAAATAATGGTTCAAACCATAGTATAAAATTTATTTTAGATATCTTATTCAATAAAACATTTCAAAATATAATTATAGAATTTATAATATTGAAGAGCTCATTTTAAAAAATAAGACAATACAAAATTATCCAAAAAAATTTGATCCCAAATTGAATTGGGGAAATGATTTTATTTTAGTTAGATACCAACATATTATCAAGAATATTACTAAAAAATTTATACGTGGTATTATCAAATGAAAATGTCCTAAAAAGATAGATCTCATTAGTATTATACACCTTAGAAATCAAAGCATTATATTGAGCATTAATCCCATTAGGAATAGAACCACCCCTGAATAAATCATGGTAATTTACGAAAAAATGTACATGTTTGATCTCCTAATTAGATTATGAAAAATGGTTTATAAGGTCACCTGGGTTAGGGGAACCCACTGAATTAAGACCAAATACATCCTCATTAATTTCAAAATTCAAGGGAATTGTAGTGATCCAAATGTTATCTTCTTGATTGAAATTATTTTGAATGACACCATTAATAGGATCAAAAATTATAGAAGAGACATTAAATATATCCTTATATAATGAAACCACATGATATGATAGATCCAACCTATTTTCCATAATCATGTTAACAACTATGATATTGTCTTTTATTTCATCTTTATCATCAATAAAATAATTTTAATAAATTATGATATAATATCATCTGTATTTACCACATAATGACTATTAGTATTTTTATTTCACAATAACTATCATTTTATTGCACAGTTAAAATGGAAACAAATATTTCTTTCATTTATTAGGTAGACTACCACCCTATGAACTGATGTAATATGTTTTCCATCAAAAAAACATATAACTAGTTAAATAATGGATTTTTTGTGTGTATACATATAATATTATTAACACGTTAATTATTTTTTAATGATAATATTCTTTCTAATTTCTTAATTTTTCATTAATTTGAATATGGAATTTTCAATAATTTTTTCTTTTTCACAACCACAAATACAAAGAGAAGTGATTTTCATCTGACCACCATATCACATGACAACTATATTTTTGTGTACTTCATAAAATGTTTTTATAAAAATGAGGTAATGTTTATTATTTATAGATAAAATAATACTTATGTTCTTTCAATCTTCATAATTGGAAAATGGGAAACAAATTTCTGGATACATATTTCTTACAATCTCCATGATAGTAAGAGAGTAAGATTTTAATTACCATATACATTTTATTTATAAAAATAATAATATATATAAATATAAATAATTATTACTTCAATATTATTATTCATCAAATAATGGAATGAATTCCTCTTTTACAATAAATTAACTACAAATGATATCATCATGAAATATGTTCTTTCATATGAAAATAAATTAAATATGTTTATTATTTAGGAACATAATGAAATTACAAGACAAGTCATACCTATGGTAGGGGTATTTGTCACAATTTTCCATCAAATTAAAATATATTATTGTTATATAACAAAATTAATCTATATGATTAATGTACATCCCTTTATTCAGGTTGTAAAACAAATCCTCTATGAATTATGGTATGTTTGGTTAAAATTCAAATTACTACATACTAAGGGGTTTTACTTTTTAGTAAAAAATCAATAGGTTTTTTAATAAATTTATTTCATTATAGAAAGTTATGTTACATCTCCTTTAAATTTTTATATTCAATGATGATATCAGAAATAAGTTTTATAAAATTATGTTTCATTGCCACATTTTTATTTTTATTTACATTTAATTCATGTAATATTTTTTTTATTTCCCTAATCAACGTATTTTTCATATTAAGATTTTTCTAGGAATTTTTTTTATTATTTTCAATATATGTTTTATTTAACACATATCATAATTTTTTATGTGTATATATTTTCCATTAAATATGCCATATCATTAATATATTTATATTAACAATATTCAATGATTAATCTTTATTTTATTTAAATAACTATGGTTATGATTCATAACTATCAATAGTGGTAATATTTTATTTGATGATATCATCATTAGTCAGTAAGGATAATATTTAAGTTTTTGCATATAGTATATTAATATATTTCTATATTAAACATATTTTTGTGCTTCTCATCTAGTTATTCAAGAATTATTAATGTAATGCTTCCATTTTTTACTCTTTATTAATACAAATTATTGATATTACATTTATATAAAATGATGGTCTTATTTGACACTTCGGTCGAAAACCCATTTTCCTCTATTCATATGAATTATAAAATAAATTCAAGAACATTTTTTATGTTATAATACACTTTTTTTCTTAATATTTTCTTACAATGGGGTTTTTACTATATTTATAAAAATTGATATTTTTTCACTTTCAAACTGATGGTATTTTTGTTCTTTTACAACATATTTTAACTGAAGATTTATAGTAACGCACAATAAATGAATAAAAATTCTATAAAATGACAAGGTATCAATGAAATAAATCAAAATATAAATTATTAAATGGTTATTTGGAAATAAAATATTTTTCAAATTATTATATATAATATTAGTTTTATTTGAGGTTTTCAAAGAGAAAATAATAATTTCATAAAATATTTTTTTATAAAATTTCGTATTATTTAAATTCATAAATTATAAAATACCTTAATTTTCTTATACTACACAAGTTATATGTTTTAATTTTAATATCATATTCATTTTATTGAGGATTTATGATCAATTTGACACTGGAAATATTGAAATTTAATTTTATATTTTTTTTTTATTTTTTTGTTGATTGTGTATTGAAATTTTATCATCATCATTCATATGATGAGTAAATTTTACATATAATATTATAGTTGGAACCTGATAAAGCCACATGTTGCATCATCTTTCCTAATGAGACGAACTAGTTTGACTATTTGGTTTATTCCATTGTCATTAATGTAAAATTTGTTGTCACAAGTCCTTTATTGTGTATTTATAACGTTTGATATAATGTATTACACCACTGTGAGATTATTTATTGATGTCCATGTGATTAATTGAATATATATGATAACCATGGGTACTTTTCATTATCATGTGATTTTCTATATGGAAATATTTCATCATTATTAATTAAATTGATATAATTCTTTATTCTATAGTAATAAATTAAATTAAAATATCTTTCAATTATTCAATGTTCCTTATTGGTTATAAATTATATATTTAATATATCCCCCAATTTACATTACACTAAATAATCAAGTAATTATACCATTATTTGTCCCCATGAAATGAACACGGAATAATTATATGGGTCCATGGATGTATAATATTTTATATTCGAGTGATTGTTCATTTAATGATTGTGAATATAATTTTATATGGAGTAATATATTTATGAAACGAAGAATACTAATCTATTTGAACCTTCTTATTGTATTCTCATATATAGTTCAAATTTAATATAGTGAACATCACACATAGACCATTATCTTGGGGTAATTTCAACTGATATCAAATGATGATTAGTTAAAACATAAGATAATAATTTATGATGAAATATAGATTGTAAAATAAACCTAAGAACAAATTTAAGGATAATTATATGTATAATATAAAAACATAAATTTTTTCTAGGGTATATATCATGTTGTTATCCATGTAATGCACCCCTTCCTGGATACTACATCTGAAAAAAATATATAGGATAATTTTGGGGAAATATCCTAAAAAATAGTCATTTGAGAGAATATAATCCACCATTATTGATCACAGTGACTTTAACCTTGATTTGCAACTAGTTTGAAACACCAATGTTATATTCACGAAATAACTAATTACTTCACTATTTGATGTTAGGATTAATGATGTAATTTAATATATGGAAACCAATGATATTCCATATTGATATGGGATAAACATAGTATTTATTTGAATGTTATATCTAATGGTATTCATATGATTAAAATAATAGCTACACATTTTTTTGGGTATTTTGTGATATGAGTTTGACATTATAGTGGATATTTTTGGAGAAATTTATGGTGAAACAACTGTTTCTTATAAAATGTATTTTAGGGAAAAAATTATTTTAAGAATAATGGTTTAATATATTATGGACATAATATTAATTACAATAATTAAATTTATAAATAATATGATCATTAAGTAAATGAAATAAGAGTCAATTAATATTATTTTACAATTTAAATTTTTATATAAATCAAAAAGGGTTAATGTTTTATTTTAGGAATAATTTGAATTTAATGATGTTTGAAATATTATTGAGGTTATGATTACAATAATATTATATTATTATTAGTGAAATTGGATTCTTATAATATCCATATAGGATGTTGGGCCTAAAATAAATTTGAATGGAATAAATGGTGAAACTGTAACACCCATAATTTTAAAAATATGAACATCATTTTGACTAACATGTATAAATAAACAACACCAAGCATATGAGGTAACAAAACATTCCTATACTATATGTTATATTATATCTTTTAATTTAACACAAAATATTATACAACATTCATTCCTTGCAAAACTGCGTATGCTTGCATTTCACTCTACAGTGATTTTCTTAAATGGCTCATGTTCATCCCAATATTGAGATATAGAAATTAATTTTAATATTATTATTTAAAATGAATCTCATATACATGATTTTATATCAAAATTCATGAATAGTTTATTCTAAAATATAAAAATATATTTTTTAATTTGATAGTTAAAAATTATTTAGAAATGAATATAAAAACATATTTAACATAATAGAATTGATTTAAAAAAAACATTTATTAGATTCCCCAAGGGGTTTAATCATATTAAATTATTTTTCATAATATTACTGTATGATTTTAATATATTATATATTCAATTAATTATTTTTAAATTCATATAATTGCATATTTTTTTAGAATATTTCTTTTGTTGAACAGTTATCCATACTGTATTTTAATTTAAAACTTACTTTTCATATAAATAAAATTAATGATAAAATAAATTTAAAATTATTTTAAAAATTTAAATTATATGAAATATTCATATAATAATCATATTTATGTAATTTGGATCAATAACATATTGAAATTATATATATATATAAACATAGTAAATTTTTTAAAATTATCACATCAAAAAACATCTTTATCATCCATTTTGGGATAATAATATTAAATTAATATTTAGAACATATGTTAAGTGATTTAGGAAAAATTGATTCAATATTTTGATTTTGAAAATTTTATAATTTATTTTATGGTACATTAATTTTTAAACATTTTTATTACAGAAAACATGTCATATTAAATATAACCATTAAGAGAAATATGATTTTTCTTTGTTGTAAAATATTTACTATAAGGCGTAATAATGGCTCAATAAATGTATAAAACCCATTTTTTGAACATATTTTGTCCCTTAATCATATATGATTTAATTTGGTGTATTTTATATGCTTTTTTTAGGAAAAAACGTGTGTACATCTAACATATTTACAAAAATACCATGTGTGTCCTCTCCCCCACATATAAAAAACCACACCTCCTCTCATTACATATATCAGACCACGTTGGGTGAGATAATACCTACATATATCACATAAAAAAATAAATACCCTAATGTGGTAATCCATATTATTGGTAAAAACAAAACCATTGATCTTTTCAAGAAAAACCTGTGGAGGATACCCATAGAAGAGGTAAATGTTTTCGAATAGCTTTTAAATTTTACTTACTTCTCAACCACCTTCAATTATTATTATCCCCTGACTATATAATGACATAAGTATCATACATATACAATATTTTTTGAATATTTTTAGTACTACATACCACTTCCTATACATCATTCAAATGAGTTAAAAAACTTAATTCATTTGTATTAAGGAATACCGCACTGTGAGTGTTGTTGTTAATTTTTCCATTACTAACAATCAAGGATGAGAATAATGATGAAAATATTATTTGTAAATTATATTTATGATATTTATGATTATTTTAAGGTTATCTAGTTATTATATAAAATATTTCTTCATTTACTATCACTAAAATTTATAGATTACACTAAATACATATATAATGATTTTATATTATATTTTAATAGTGTTTAAATTTTTGTAGTTATTCAGATAATGGTTGTTTTAAGAGGGAATGAATTCAAAACATACTCTAAAAAAAGTCTATTAACACAAGAAAAAATAAAAATAAAGATTTATTATTAACAAACTCTTATTAATAAGTAAAAATAGGATCATATATAACATTATAAATATTATTATTTTTATTTTATATGTTAATATATGTTTCAAAACAATTATTATTGATTATAATTCATGTAAGACAAAAAGGAAAGTAGTAGGTAAGGAATTTATTAAATATATCCTTTCATTTAGACATATTATGTTAATTTCCGATAATTTCTTTTTTATGGTTTATAGTTTAACCATTTGAAAATAAATAAATGAACAATTCATTATTCATATAATTATATGTTTAAATATTCATTATTTGTTTTATAGAGATTTTAATTAATAGTTACAAAGTGTTAAATAAGTTCTTCTTTCAATCTCTATTCATTTCGTTAAAGATCCACATCGTTGATTTTTATATTAAATGATTATGTGTATAATTAATATTGACTATATATTTCTGTATTTCCACTTTTTATTTTTATATTTCATAGATATATTTTATTCACTAATAAATTTTAACTTCATCTTCATGATCCATTTGATGTTTTATTTCAGAAAGTCATTGTAAACGTTATTTTTTCTCCGGAATTCCCCTAAAACGAAATTATATGATAATTGATTAATAAAACCTATAGTATTGATCAAAAAATATTCATTATCATTTTCAATTCATCAAACAACTTCACCAAATTTTGATAATTTTAATAACTAAGATAATTTTTTCAACATTATATGATGTCTTGTTCCTCTACGGTCCGAAATATGTTTTCTTTGAATAGAATTTGATTTTGAAACCATGTTTTCTAAACTTATGTTTAGAATTTTTTACCAATAAAAAAATATTTATTAAAAGAAATTTCTTCTCATTTTTCCGATCAAAAAAACTTTTTTTAAATGAATTATCGTGGAATAGTCTGATATTTTTTTATTAACTTTTTACCATACAAAAGAAGTGTTCTTTATGGCATGTATGAAATTTCACACATATATTAACATTATTATAATTTATCATCTTTTGAATGATTATTATTATAATATTAAAACAATAATTCTTTAAGAATTTATTTTTAAATAAACAGATTTTAAAATTATTTTGAAAATTGAAGAGGATATTTTCCGCAAGAATATTTTTAATTATATTTTCATGATATTATTTTCCTAAATGATGACAAACCTTTGTTCATTATATAATGGGAATATGTTTTATTGATAAAATCTATTACCTTTATAGGTATACTTTATGATTATTTTGAGTAATTAATATATTGACACTCGATTCCTTGATTGTTTTTTGTAGTCAATAACTTTCCTATGAAATGTTAATTTTCATGCGATAATTAGAAATTGAATTCCCTATAAATATCCAAATTTTATATCATTGATATGATTATTACCTAAACCATATACCATTATTACATTAAATAATATATTTTAATGTTATATTGTTTTATACAGAAGTTTTGATAAATATTTATCCTTTACATAATAATGATATTTGCTGATAAGATATATTATTATAAAATTAAATATAAAATTCAATAAATGAGGAATGGTTTTTACATTATATGAAGGAGGATGAATATCAAATATATCCCCTCAATTCATAGATAGGCCTGATGTGTCAAAAATTTTGACCATATTAAATTGTTTTCTATATGTAGTTATAAAAATTAAGGGTGATAGACCTTGACAGTTGAGGATTTCATGTTCATAAAAAAAGACATCTAATAATTAAAAAATTCCATCATTTCATTTAAATTAATTATCCATGATATTATCCAATGCCATAATATATGGATACATTGTAGTATAATATTCTCGAATTAAATGGAATTTGTGTCCAATTTTTAACATTTTCATATTAATTATTTGTTGTCTTATCATGATAGTCACATTATTTAAATGGTATATTTTTTAATTTATTACCATGAAATATTATTTAAACACTTCCTTCTTCATTTCATTATTACATGTAACATGTTTTTTATTTATTTTCCAAGAACGATTTATTATTCCTTATTGATTCATGATCAATTTTGTTGTGATTGTCCTTTAATGATAATTAGAGATCACCATTATTTTTATTCAATTCCCCATTATTCCATTTTTTTTACTATGATTGATATATGGAGATATTATAGATGGAGTAATTTTATTCTTGGAAAATAAAAATAAATAAAAATTTAATTGGAAATTCTAAATGTAATATAATACACACTTACATATCTAGTTTACCAGCACAATTATACCCTCAGTCCATCATGATGTGTTTCATCGTATTTTCTTCCATTGTAGTGGTATGAGCGACTGAATATGGACATAAGTTGTATCTTTTACTATTGTTTGTATCAATGGATTTTTATTAAAAATATTTGGTTACCAGATATAGGATATCTTGGATTAGATTACATAACCGTAATATATAATTTTTTTGGATAAGCGTAGAATAACATACATTTGTTTTTGTACAGTGTAGATTATGTGGTATTTATTTATAATACACTACTATTTGAATACATTATGATAATGTGGTTTTGGAAGATATGTGCCTAGTTATATGAACTACAATAAGGGCATGTTGATTTTGACACAAGAATAACACGACCACTGAAAATGAGTCTTACATCACACATATATTGTCACTCCATGGTGTTATTCTCAATATAAATCTGATTTTCATTATTAACCATTACAATGGATTTTGATAAATAATGGAAATTAATTTACTATTGTAAAATGGAGGTGTATTATATTGATAATAATTTTACATATTTATCCATCCCAAAAATAATTATATGGTTTTTCTACTTTGATAATTGATTATCAAATTATGATTTTTGGTTTTATTCAATTGATGGAACCCCATGAAATATATTTAAAATTTAACATGAAGGGAAATGAGGTAAAAATAAGACACTGAATAAGAAATTTATAAAATATAAATATATCATATTTATACATAATCAGTTTTCTCAAATATGATTTACAACATATACCATAACATTCTCCTTGAAACAAAAAAGTTGAAAAGGATAGACCTTTCTAAAAGATCGATTTATCATGTCTGTGGAGATAAGTAGGAAAAATTTATATCATATATGAAATATTTATGGAGAAACCTGAGAAATAATCTTAATTGAATGAGTTTGTATATTTCTTGATGGAATGAATCGAATAAAAAATAATAATTACGGAGGAAAAATAAAGAGTACGATGGAAGGAAATAAATCTATCCTAATTATCCAGTTATAATTTAATTCCATTATTTTTCGGAACCCACAAATTACCCAATACAATTATGTATATTAATGGGTAACTGTTAGACCATAGAAGGGAAAATATTGAAATAAATTGATGAAATAATTTTGTATTCTGATTCAGGAATGAAATTTTTTATGTGTTTTAGTAATAGTACATTATATACAAGAATCCTACAAAATCTATGAATTCATATAAATTTCACAAGTGATTTTTTATATAATAATATAAAAGTAATAGATACCACCATGGTTTAATGTGTTAATGGGTGATCATAAATATATATTCATTAACTACACTTTTTGGTTTAAATGTTATAGGATGTTTTGAATATTAGAGATTTTTTGGGATATATTTATTATAATATGATGTTTTAGTGAAATTGTTACTTGATTAATAATAAAATTAAACAATATAGAAATATTAATAAGGAATTGATAAAATTTTGTGTTAATGTTATTGAATCCTTTAATTTTTTTAGCGTAGAGTCCTGATATTGTGTTTTGTGGGTTCTTTTATTTTCAGGTTTTTATGTATTGGATCTTGTTTTGTGGAAAAATATAATTTTTTGTTTATTATTTTATTATCATGGTGTTTTGTATTACAATACGGTATTCTATAATATTATGGGATCATAAACATATAGATTACCATGTTTCTCTTATGAATCATTGACATATATCAATGTGGTATGATCACTTCCACTCTGTCTTCATAAACATATTTTCCATCAATTCTATAGCGTGGAAGTGTTTAATAAAATTATGTTCTTTTCTTTATATATAAGTTATAAAAAATAAATTCTCCACAAACCTCTATCATCCTCTTAAAATTATCCTTAGTTCATGGGTGACCCAAGTGAACCCGAAAGAGGTAATTTTACCCATTTTTTGTGTTTCTAAATATTTCATAGTAGATAATTATATATAGGTTATATGTAAATTTACTTATATTTTCCCACTATATATCACCATGATAATCATGGGAAGGGCCATATATTTACCAATATTAGTCTGGGTGATGTTTTTTGGAGAAGATATTATAGGGTATCCTGTTCGATGTGACAAAAATGTTTCCCTTCATCATGGATCTTTTTCATTATTTCCATATATTTCCATCCTTACAAAGTAGATTTGAATTAATAATTTGTGTTAAGGGTTTTCTACTTCTAAATAACTTAAATTTGTAAGGATTTAATGTAATTTCCATCTATTATTTTGATTTCAAGGTGAAGATTCATGAAGATAAATAAATTAAAAAACTATTATGATAAGTGTGGTAAGTAGTTTCATTATTTTATTAGTTTCATTATATTATGGTTGATATTTGTTTTCTTATTTAAAATAATTAAAAATATCATAGTCATTATCATTATTTGTGCTAATATAGATATTTATATGACACACTTGCTATATTTTTTGGTTTCATCACTCTAATTGAAAAGGCTAATTGATATATATATAAGGATACAATATTGGATTTAAACAGATATCTGGTTTTTGTGATAATATAAGTTAAAAAATAATAATTTGTTGTCATTTTTTATCCTTTAAACTAATTTTATGAAGATTATATTCTATTATATATGTTTTTGTGCTAGTTGTGTTTTGATGACTGGTATGAGATGTATTGAAGTGATGTTATTGACATTATATGTGGTGAAATGCGTTAGAGTGTTCTAAAATATTTTTATGGAATGTCTAATGCTATGATATTAGGTTTTTATGTGTGCGGGAATGTCCATTTGTTGTGACATGTGGTTGTTATTGAGAGAAGTCTTGGATGATGTGGTGTTGTGAGACTGATTATTTTCTGATTGGTGATATTTGTTTTCAATTGGGAAGAGTATGTTACTTAGTTATGGAAGATATAATTTATCTCAAAATTGAAATTTATGGAGATTTTAATGAATTCCAGATGGTGGATAAATATTTTTTGGCAAAGAAAATAAATTATAAAAATGTTAAATGAACGATTTTTGTGAATATGTAATGTAATAAATTATTAATTTAATATCATGGATTCTCATTAAATAATGAAGATGTGGTAATATATATTCGAATGTTCTCTTGTGTTTATTGTGTAGTGTTTGAGTAGAATATTCTAATTTTGGAGGTATTAGTTTATATATATTGCATGTTGGTACGTGTTTGTGATGTGCTTTTCCCTTTATTATTGGTCTGTAACCCCAAGGATGGCACACCAATGAAATTTATATATCATTTATTTATTTTGGTTCTATAAATTTTCATCCCACATTTGATAACCATATCAATTCCTAATTGTTTATGGATCAATGTGTTTTCCCAATATCAATGAGAGTGGGGACACTTATAGATAGTTTCTCCATCTTCCCTACTCTTCTATTAGAAGTGATGAGGAATTTTTCATTACAATATTAAAATTTAGATATGGTCCATAATAATTTAAGGATTACGTAATGTGAGTAAGTGGTTATGTTACATCATATATATTGGGGTCATGAAAGTTCAGGGGAGGGAATGAATTTGATTTCAATTTTTATTTATAATTTAATACGCTGGTTATATGGTGTGATATGATGTGATTATTCCTCATGATGTAATTTAATGATAAACCATTCCTGGTTTTTCTTAGTAGGGATGAATACCAAACCACATAAAAGATGTTCCATGTTCCTAAAGGTTAGTTTTTGTGTAATGTGTCATGTATATAAAAGACGAGGATACATTCCATTCAATGATGAGGTCTGAGATTAGTACATTAATTAGGGGTTTTAAGGGGATACTTTTTATATTTTTCATATTATATAACAATATTAGATACATTATATTATGTCTGATTCATGGTTATTCTGATATTGGTTAGTACACATGATTGTTTGTTCGTTCGTTCTACTATTTTTTCACTGGTGCCTTAGCGTGTTTTCTTTTTCAGAAGTGGACTGAATAAGATGGGTAAGATCCTACTGAGTTTTTAATCTAATGAAGTGTTTATTTAGATATTGGGATTCAAAACTGAGTTTTATAACTATTTTTTAGATATTGGATGTAGTTAGGAGTGATTAATTGTAGGGATTCAATGGGTTGGTAAGGAAATGATGGATGTTGAATTTTTTATATGAAA
Source organism: Viscum album (assembly GCA_963277665.1). NCBI lineage: Eukaryota > Viridiplantae > Streptophyta > Magnoliopsida > Santalales > Viscaceae > Viscum > Viscum album. The sequence continues at coordinate 1,796,107,396 of OY728156.1, read as the reverse complement.
TAGTTCTAGAAGATTGTATTGGACAAAATATTTTATGGTCTCCCATGAACTGATGTATGAATTATATGATATTATAATGGCCAAGAGCGGTGGATTTATTTGAATGGTAGGGACCTACGAGAGTTTCATGCATTATGCTTATTTATGTCTAAATTTGGTAATTTATTGATTTATTGTTAATAAATAAATAAATAAAATGAAACCATTGTGAAAATCCATGATATCATTCTTAGGATTATTTTTTCCATTTTGGGAATGTATCATGATTCTCATCCCTCATTGGGAGAGTTTGGGGATGTGTAAGGGGATGACATTGAATGTTGATATAATGAACATGTTAGTGGAGATTGAGATATCTTTTGGTATGATTCATGAGTAACCTATGTTGTTGCTACATTTGGTAGTTATTAATTAGAGGGAATCTATCCGTCGATGGTAAAAATTATATCATGGTGATCAGAGGGAGGATTATACGTTTTGTGTATTATTATATAAGTAGTTTTGTTGTGATTCCAATGATCGAGGAAAATTGTTGTTAATTATTCAGATTTTTCCTCTCTTGATCATGGGAGTGTCAGTGTCTGGGATCTTCGGATCTTGTTTAAGGTCCACAATCACTTTTCCCGAGACATCCTACCATTTGGAGTGTCAATGGTATACTGTTTTGGGGATGGTTTTCTAGTAGGGATATTGTATAAAGAAACCACATTTATGAATTCTATATATCAGGATGTGATGAATAAAAAAATGTTATCATGTGGATAATTTAAATGGTGGTTTAGTTTTCAATGTGCGGAAACTATTGAGATTTATGGGGAATATTTATATGGGGTTTATTGTTTCCATTTAGGACGTCCATGTTTTGAGAATTGTCAAAATGCATATGGGAGGTTCTTTACCATCCTTCATGGGTTGTTGGATTCCATGAATCAATATAGATAGTTTTTTTTCATGGAAATTTTTAGTGGACATGTTAAATTTTAGTAATAGTGTATGCTTGGTCATTGAGGATAGTTATGGATATCGTTCGAGGCCCCATTCGATAACAGTATCAGTTTCCTACAATGAAATTTTCATGAAAAGAGACTATTGATGCCTATTAAACAGTTGAGAGATGTATTTTTTTCTAGGATCTATATCATGATAGGCCCTACCATTGGAAAAAATGAATGAGTCCATACATGGAGGATGACATCATGTGTGGGAGGAGCTAGTTGTGTTCATACACACAAGTTATAGGTAGTGTTTCTCGGAGGACCACAATATATCAGTGGTACGATCAGTTTAACATCTACTTTATTTTGGAATATTTACATCAGGAGCCTAACACATTGTCTCAACCCCGACTTTTTTTATAAATTTTATGGGAATGGATTACGTATCACTTGATGTTATCTATAAATATTTTTTAATGATCTATAGTTCTATTAATGGAATTCAATAGTTTTATTTTTTGTTTTTTTATAGTTTATTATTTCACAAGGATAGCATAATTTTATAATGTGGAGCTCCATCAGTTCTAATCATGGGAAATTTGAGTTTATCAAATGTGTAACAGCCTTAAATTTCCAAATATGATCATAATATTAAATAGCATGTATGAAATATAACACCATGTGGAGGAAGGAATATAACATCTTTAGGCATTATTTTATATTTAATATTTTAAATAAACTCAATCTACTATATATATTGAATTGACGAAAATTCCTCAATAACATGTATCAAATTTCTAAATGAAATTCATCGATGTCTTGTGTTACGATCAGATATGAGATTTACTGAATATATTTAATATTACAATAAAAAATTAAAATATCATCCTCGAAATCAAAATAGTAGTTAAAAATAAAATTAAAAAATATTAAATATATAGATCAGTTCATTAGTGACCTAGTAATTAGAGGTGAATATAATATACAATTTAATATAAAGGAAATGTTTTTATATAGAACAATTTGAATGTGCCAAATGATTATTTTGATAACTAGTAATGATAGTTAATATTATTGGTTAATATTAAATTAATATTTTATGTTATATTTTCAATAAAATTTGTACATTCGTTAAATTTATTTAATAAGCATAACTTAAGGAAACAATCCAATTTTACACATAAAAATCCATAGATTGTTAAAGATAGTATTATTCCTTTTAATGGTGAGCCCATTTTAAAATAATATTTTGACAGTATTATAAATGATATTTCAAAACAATTTAGCTATTATTTTAATATTATATTATGGTGATTTTATTGTAATTTTATTTGATGATTCCTTTATTAGTGAATAATGAAAAATTATGAATTTTATGTAAACATTTGGGTTCATATAAATTATTTACAACAATAAAAGAATTTTATAAATTTTTATTGAAAATTATATCAACTAATACATATATTAATATAATACATTTCATTATAATTATTGTTAAATTAAAATTTCATGTAAAAATATTGTAAACATTAAAACGTTTTCACTTTAAAAATGAGCAATATCATCCCATCAGTGGGATTAAATTATAATTATTTTTTCTCAATACTATGAATTATATATGGAAAAAGGGATTAATTTATGGAAATGTAATAATTTATATTGAATAATAAGTTGAAATTATTTTCTGAAAATGGTAATTAATAAAAATTTATAAAATTAATACAAAAGATTAATGTAAAATAGAGTTTATATAGTTGTAAAATAGTGAATTTTAATGACCGAAATCTTTTCCAAATCCTTTTGTCTGGCCATATGACTACTGTATCACTTCATGGGTCAAATTTGGTGTATTATGAAAGACACTTATTATGTAAAAATACTATTACACTTATTTTTATTTAAAAAATTATATGCGTGTCCTATCCCCAAATATAAATTCCCCCCAATCCTCCAAAATTCAAACCTTCAGACCACATTGGTTAAGGAAATCTCATTCCAAATCCCATCAAAACGCACCATTCATAATACTAGAGGCATTATATTGGAAAAAAATCTAATAGAGGATGCTATTAGTGCAATCCAAACGATGATACCCTCAAAATAGGAGGTTAATTAGTGTCCAACAAAAGGATTGACTATGTTAAGGGAGTTCATAACTCAATTTCCACACATGAGTTTAAGAAACTATGTAATTCATTATTTCATGATAGGATTATGTGTGTTATGGAATTATATCTTATTATGTGCTATTTTAAAAAATTTGTATGTTCATTTACATTGGATTCAAATAAATGATTCATCTATTAATTCACACTTCAATGTTATAAACATTTTAATGTATTATTTCATAATATTATTAAAATATATATTGTTTATTCTGAAATATCAGTTATAGGAAACTACATGATATTTTAAAAAATAACCACATCCATTTTATTCTAATATGGCTATTTACAAACTCTTTAAACTAATTGTACCATTTTTTACTATTTAGTACATTAAATGTTTTAGAAATTGTTTTCATGAAAATTGGACTCCAATTATCTCTTTTCTAAGAAATTGGGTTTCTTCCAAATTCATGTTTTTTAAAAAAATAAAAAATTTCTTTAAGTTTTTATATTTATTTAATAATGTAATTTTCACCCATTTTTTATCATTACAGATTCATTTCAATGGAATCCTTATGCCATTTTCAAAATAACTATCATTTTTCTTTTACAAAAAATATGAATGGAATTATTATTTTAATGTGTATGACATGAAAAAAATTCCTTGGTAGTATAAAAAGTCAAATATTTTCAAGACACATCTATAATATTCAATGGAGGTTAACAATTAAAATCCATTTTAAATTTTTATTTCGGAAACTATAGTATTAATATTAATTTACAAAAAAAAAGTATTTTCAAAATTTGTTTCAATATGAGTGAATATTTGTCAATAAATTATATAAAATATATTTTATTGAATTTCAATTAGAATAAGGTTTTTTCTATAAAAGGACATTGGAATATTCTTGGATGTTATTCCAGAGTAGGACCTTCAGGCGACGTGCAATTCCAAGCCATGGTGTGGCCAAAATTAAATTAATAGTGTGTTCACACTGGGCACGCCAAATAAAAGAGATAAATCATAAATGGTAATTCGTATCCTAATTCCGAGTGTACGGATGGGTCCGAAATGGGGTGTTTACCCCAGGAAAGACATAGAACATGTCGGCGTGGGACTTTGGGACCCCTCTCCTATTAACAGAACATTAAAGAGATAAATAAAATAATTAAATTATTCGATTAATGTTTAAAAACATTTTACTCTTAAACGATTGCTCAGATAAGATAACGGAGGGCATCGTTGAGTCCGGAGCATGTTGTTTAGCCTAGGACGGGTGTAATTATCGCCGGCACGAGCCTTCTGTGAAAAATGTCCCTACGGGAATTTTTGTAATTTATGAGCCTCATACGAAAAGTTTTATAACATATGAACGAGGTGTCAGATTAAAATTTTGAGTCCAGAATTGTGCTTGAGAGGTGTTGTTTACCATAGGGGAGGCTTAAGCTCGACCCCATAGTGGTTTTAAGTGCAGGTTAATTTGGGGGTTTAAATTAATTTATAAATTTTTTTAGTTTTTTTATTTAAACATAAACCCACCACTCTATCCCCTTGGTTAATTTCTCTGGATGAGGAACTCCCAGGAAATCAAGGAATCCCTCCCTCCCTCAAGATCCTCCCCCATCCTCAGGAAGGCTATTGTAAATCTAGCTGATCTTCAGTGAAGTGTCGGGCAACACCCATCGAGGTAGCAATTCTTATAGTTTTTGCACCCTTGTCTTCAATTGATAATTTATTTGAACCTCCGTCATCTAATCCTTGTTTGATTATCGACATTGATTGCGGAATGAATAAAACCACCAAAACATGCATATAATCACACTTATTCACATGTTTTTCGTGAATTTTCGGGGATTCGCTCGAGTTACAGCGATCTGCCGAAGGAACCTCCGGATCACCACGGACAGGAGCAGCCGACGGCTGCTTGCGGTGGCCTCTATGTGTCGTGCGGCGGAGAATCGTCGGAGGTGTGGCTGACAGAAGGTTGAGCGCACCCGGAGGATCCAAGTAGGTAGGGTGGTGCATTGACGGAGGAGTCGACTTCGGCCGATTCGGTGGTAGAGTGCGGCCGGGCGGAGACGGCTTCGACCGGTGCAGCAGGGACGAAGCCGGAGAGATAGTGTCGGTAGGTCCTGGTGGCTGCGGATGTAGCGTAGAAGGGGACCGTGGAGAGGGATGCGGCGTGGCCGAGCAAAGGAGGTAGTCCGTTGTGCGGCAGGGCTTCAGCAGAGCAGGAGGGCGACCGCGGCCTGTCGCGGCCGACAGGTGGAACCCGAGGCGGTCAGTGCCGCGGGCGTACAGAGGAGGCCAAGACCCACGCATCGCAGGTCCTACTGGTGTGACGTGTAGACCAGCTTTGTCCGGTCTGCTGGGAAGAAAACCGGACCCATGCCGGGTCCAGTTTTACTGGAGTGGGCCATGGCCAGCAGTCCGCGACGGTTTGGACCGGGGCCGGTCGGGGTGAACCGGACCAATTGTCCCCCTTATATTCGGGGAGCTATAATTTCCAAATGGCACATCTGTTTGGCGTGCCGTCTATGTACATGAGTTCGTATAGCCGGGACAGAAAGTTTGAAGTGGGTTCCAGGGTTTTTGGGATCCATTCCCGAAGGCGGGTTACCCGAAACGCGTTAATTTAAAAATAATAAATTATTATTAATGTTGTGACGAACGTGGCTCGCAAGCCCTATGTCTGTTTGATGCGCCGTCAAGGGCGCAGTGGACCTGGAATTGAGAAGGCCCTTCCAATGTTAGTTTTGAGCCTTTGCGGGTTGGTTTCATTGCTAGGTGGCACAAAACTCTAAATATGAATAATTCATTCATTCATTCATTCATTAATAGTTGCGTCAGACCTAACTCCTATATGGGATGTCCGATTGATGCGACGTCAATAATAGTGTGGCCCCAGTCCTCGTGTGGATTCTTTAAGATTCCCTTCGATGCATTCGGGTTAGAGACATGGTGTGGGCCCCATAGGTCCCAGTTCGCATGTTTTATAGTGAAACGCCATTTTTTCACCCGACAACCATTTAGGGTGTTCAGGTACTTGTTTCTGAGTGTTTTTTCAAGGGAATTGAAATGTTGGAATCCACCCACATAAATTCGGACCCGAGGTGTGGGCCCTACGAGGTCTCGTTTCCGTATAACGCAGGGAGTGCAACGTCTGCATCTGTAGTCTGTTTTAGGCGCCATCAGTTGCGTTGTGACCTTGGCATCGAGGTGAAATTGACCAGGGGTGGTTTCATGTGTTGAAACCAAAGTTGTGGGATGGGCCCCACAAGCAGTCTTTAGAGCTATGTGTAGCATACTATGACTTTTTCATGGGGCATCCATCTGGGGCGTATTAATAGTCGATTCAAAATATTTTTTCGAGAGCATCGCGATGGCGTAGTTCACCCGACCACTTTCGGGATCAAGGTGCGGGCCCCACGAGACGTCGTATGGGCATAAAGCGGTGTTGAATAACTTTTCCACCGGGAGCCTGTTTTCAGCGAGTAAGTAGTATATGTCATGTGCTTTTTCATGAGGATTGCAACGATGTTATCAGTTTGGGCATGTGGAGCCTCATTTGAGATCATATTAAACATGGAAATAGGAAATGGTGTTGGATGGAGGTCCCTATGATGCACTCAGAAACAATGCATGGTAGCGATGTTGGTAACTCCTAGTGATGTAATTTGTAATGATGAGTTATAGGTCCAATTCAGGGTCTACTCTCTAGCAGGGCTGTGTACTCGGTCTCCCGATGACTTATTCCAGGTTTACCCTCCAACTGGGATGGGCAGTGGGTCGCATATCGACTTCATAGAGGTCTAACCTCCACAAAGATTGGGCAGTGGGTCGCCTATTGACTTCATCCAAGTCTACCCTCCAGTAGAGACTAGGCAAAGGGTCTCCTGTCAAATTCATCCAGGTCTACCCTTTAGCAGAGACTAGGAAGTGGGTCGCATGTACAATTCTTCTAGTTCTACCCTCCAGCAGATACTGGTCATTGGGTCGCATGTCAAATTCATCCAGGTCTACCATCTAGGAGAGACTGCGCAGTGGGTCACCTATCGACTTCTTTGAGGGCTACCCTCCAGTAGAGACTATGCAGTGGGTCACCTGTCGACTTCTTCCAGGTATACCCTCTAGGAGAGACTGGGCATTGGGTCTCCTGTCAATTTTTCCAAGTCTACCCTCTAGTAGAGATTGGACAGTGGGTCGCCTGTCGACTTCTTCTAGGTCTACCCTTCAGCAAAGACTGGGAATTGGGTCACCTGTCGACGTATTCTAGGTCTACCATCCAGCAAGGATGGGCAGTGGGTCGCCTGTTTACCTCTTAAGGTCTACCACTGAGTAGAGACTGGGAAGTGGGTCACTTGACGACCTCTTTGGGTTTACCCTCTAGGGGGAGAGAAGTGGGTTACCCGACGACTTATTTCAGACTTAGTCATTTCTAATAGGCTAGTCTGTGGCTTTTCTCCATGTCTACTAAAGCAGAACCCTTGGTTGTACGGGTCACTGATGTGACATCTTTGACTATGAGTAGACCTCTTGACTTTGTGACTCTGACGAGGTATGGTTAGACTTTCCCCAGAACACTCAAGTACGAGGGGCACTTTCCCCACCATGACATGTCATTGAGACGCGTCCTAAAACTGTGCAGGCGAGATAGTGCCACCCACAGTGGATAATGTCAAGTTGCAATGATTTGAGCCCCTTAACATGTAGTTCGGGGCAGACTGGTAGATTGCTGGGCATAGATTGTGTATACTTCTAGGACTGTTGGCTACTCACATTCTTGGGCTGATATACGTGATAGATATCCTCTTACAATCTTGTTTGGGTTTCTTGTTTGAGCATATGGATATGTATATACCTTATTCCAGTACCCACTCCTTGTATTTGGTTACACTCCTTCTAGGAGAGGCGAAGATGCATGGGGTATGCCACATGATTTTTGTGTCTAGCTTTTCGTAGTTGGATGAGTCTACTATCCAACTATAGGTAGCAAAGACTCGACGAGATGTTTAATCTTCTCACCGCTTCTAGATCCCTGTGTTTGGACGAGTCTACTTTTTTTCTCTTATTGGTTTGATCTATTTCTCTACTATACTCCTTACTACACTCTCTCTGTTGTACTCCTTTAATATTCCATGTTCGATCTACTGCTCACTATTTGGTACCGCTTTTGATGCTCCCTTGATCCATCCGGGCATCATACTAAGTATTTTTATACTCACCCCTTCTTGGTCTTTTCCAGCAATTGGTGTTCCCTTGATATGACTAACAGGTTTTTCATGACTTAAGTGGAACATAGAAGTTTAGAAGCATAGACCACGTGTGGTGGTCGTAGTCAGGTTCCATGTGTGGGACTCTACTAGCTATTTACTTTTGTTCACCTGTTTCCAGGTTGTGACACTTTCCTTGTTGGGTGCATGTTTTTCCCTTTTCTTTCCAGTTTACCTTCAGCACTTGCTTTGTACTATTTAGAGGTCGGTGCCCATTTTTTGGTCGTTATAGCTGTTGGTACTTTACATTAATTTTATTTTCCTTTTTTACTCTACACATCTGCATTGAGTGGGTTGCGTGTGTGAGTGTACATGCACTCACGAAAAGGCTTCCCTGAGTTGTTTAGCCTTCGGTGTTTGTCGCCTGCCCCTGTCCTATGGAGGGGGGCCTGGGGTAGTTAAGGATCCAGCCCAGGTAGTGTTGGGTCGTGAAAAAGTAGTATCAAAGGTGGTTCATTCCTTGGGATGTTGTTCGGATGTCCCTAAAATGGAATTGGTTGGGATCTATGGCAAAAGTGCCAACGTGTCTTGAGATCGGCTCTCAGGATAGACAGTTCATTGATGGTGTGGCGACCGACGTAACCATTCATTAGGACCCTGATAAACCTCTTGTCGACTCTACATGCTGAGAAACCTATTGCTGGGGAGTTTTTTTGTGCATCACATAGGATTGAGTATTAGATTATCCTTCTTGTTTTAGCTCTCCATTTTTGTTACGGTTGTATACATATATGCTCATCTGATGGTGGAAATCCTTAATAACATTCAGGATGTCTCCACGAAGATAGCCATCTAGGATACCAGCTTTCGTTCATGTTGAAAACCGTTTGTGCAACAAGCCCTCAATCCAGAACCCATCAGGTGAGCCCCTTTCTTTGGGAGGGAAGGTAGTAGCACCCCCACCTGGTGAGCTGTAGACATCTCTTGCAGAGATGACGGAGCGTGAGCATTGCTTGAGCGTGCACCGTGATTTCCAGTGATAGAGACCACTGAGGTTCAGTGATGATTGAGACCCTCGGGCAGTAGAGCTTTCACTCGATATAGTAGTTTTCATCTTCAAGAATGTGCAGACACCAGCAGATTAGAGGTTGGATTTGGCAGCCAACCTTTTCAATGAAGTAGCTGGGTGTTGGTGAAGTCTGGTGAGTCAGTTACTTGATGAGTCATCTCTTTCCTACGACAACTTTCAGATGATGTTTCATGAAGAGTTTTACCAATCCTTCTTATGATCCATTCAGATCTAGGATCTCCTGTAATTTTAGCCTGGAGGGAAGACGGTGACTGAGTATGTGACTAGTTTCATAGACTGTGCACGTTTGTACCCGGACATGGTCCACAACGGCAACTTCAGAGCGCAGATGTTTGAACAGGGTCTCCGCTGAGAGATTTGTCCCATTATCATACCCTTGGGAATCCCCGATTATACCTAGGTGCACAATGAGGCACTGGGGACAAAGATATTCTTGTCACACTTCATAGTTTGAGGTGGTAGTAGGGACGATAGAGCTGAGACGTCAGCCGCAACTAGAAAGCGTCGACTGACAGAGCCTCAACACATGTGTATTTTCTATAACCGGACTCAAGGGAATGGTCAAACACCGCAGTGGTGCCAGTGGGCACCGGTGTTGCCTGGAGAGAGTTTGTGTTATGCTTGTGATGAGTGAGTTCACTTGGCACAAGACTACCTGACCAGCCACGCTGAGAATATCAGGCAGGCAGCAGGTGAACCATCGTGGTATAGGCAGCGCCATGATCTGTGTAGCGCCCAAATAGGTGGTGGTTCCAGAGGAGCGGGAGGAGCTGGAAGTGGGAGACGACCTTACGAGGACTTCCCATCACCTCCAGATGGTCCACATCAGGCTCTAAGAGTTGACAGTTGGGACCACACACAGCGAAGAGGTTTGAATGTCTACAATTCTGCAGAGCATGAGGTGACAAGAGGTATGATCTACAGATCTTCTACATTTTTCAAGTAGAATTGTAGGACTCTGTGTGTGAAATGATTTTCTCCATGAAAATTGCTTGATGTTTTTCCAGGGTGATGTGGTGCATAGGTGTAACCCTGTGTTAGTAGAGTAGAAGACGTGCAACCTTTTCTTTAGTCGATGGTGTCGACTCCTTCGCTCTTCGAGCATGTTATAGATTCTTGTTCGTGTGACATCGACTATTAAATCTTGTTTAACCAGATATTCTTGGGTGTTTCACCATATGGATATTCTGAAGGAGGGAATTATTGGTCTTTGTCCAAGGTCCAAATGGTGTTTCCAGTCGCAGCGTGCGCCTTAGGTGTTCTATCGGGGAGGTCAGCTATCCTCGATAGCCTTCAGGCCGTTTAAGACCATGCAAAGGGATGTAGAGGTTCCCTTCCGCCTTTCCATAACCCCAAGGTCAAGAGTGACTGGATGAAGTCTCCCACATGACTCACCTGAGAATAAGTGTGTGTGCTTCTATGCACATCATCAGCATGGGAAGACCTCGCGTGAATAGATCACATCCTTTGGTCTCTGTGCGGTGACACGGGACTGTGCAAGAATTTTTCTAGGTACGGGAGAGCCATGTGTGGGCTTAGTACCCTGAGTTATTCCCTATTTGTGCTTTTTCGAGGATGAAAATATTGAATTGGTGAATGATTTTAGAACCCGGTTTTTGTTATAAATGGACTTTGGAATATTCATGATGTTATTTCAGAGCAGCGCCTTCAGACGGCGTGCGATTCCGAGCCCTGGTGTGGCCGAAATTAAATTTTCATTACCTTCACAATGGGCACGCCAAATAAAGAGATAACTTCTAAACGGTATTTCAGATCCAAAATATGCGAGTATGGATGGGTCCGAAATTGGTTGTTTACACCTGGAACGACATAGAACATGTCAGCGCGGGATGTTGGGACCCCTCGCTCGTAAACATAACATTAAACAGATAAATAAAATAATTAATTTATACATTTAATGTTTAAACTCAAGTAACTCTTAAATAGTTTCTCGGATGAGAAATCTTAGGGCACCATTGAGTTCGGAGCATTCTTCTTACCCTAGGAGGGGTATAATTTTCGCGGGCATGGGCCTTTTGTAAAAAATGTCACCCGGGGCATTTTCGTAATTAGTGACCTCAGAAGTTAAGTTTTATAACATTTGAACGGGTCCTCAGATTAAAATTTTGACACCACAGTTGTGCTTGGGAGGTGGTATTTACCTTAGGGGATGCTTAATATAAACCCCATCAAGATTTCATATGCGGGTTAATTAGGGTGTTTAAAATAATTAATATTTTAATCTGTTTTTTTATTTTATCCTAAACCCACCCCTCTCTCCCGTTGGTTCATTTATCTAATGGAGGATCCCCCATGAAATCAAGGAAGCCATCCCATCCCTCATGATCCCCTGTCCTCCGCAAGAAGGTTGTTTCAAATCCGGTAGATCATCGGTGAAGCGTCGGGAAAAGCCCATTGAGGTAGGAATTCTTATGTTTTCACACCCTTGTCTTCAATTCTTAATTTATTTGAACTGAGGTCGTTTGATCCTTGTTTGATTATTGTCGTTGATCTCTGCATGAATAAAAACATCAAAGCATGGATATAATCACCCTTGTTCGCGTGATTTTTGTCAATTTTTGTGCATCTTCTAGAGTTATAGTGATTTGGCTAAGGAACCACCTAATCACCAACAGGAGGATCGGCCAGTGGCTGCGCGCGGTGGCTGCGGTGTGTTACGCGGCGGACCATTGTCATAGGTACAGTCGGCCGAAGGTGGAGTGCAGCCGGAGGAGCCATGTAGGAAGGGAAATGCACTGACCAAGGAGTCGGCTTTGGCCGGTTCGGTGGTGGAGTGTGTCCGAGCGGAGACAGCTTCAACCAGTGCATTAGGGAAGATACCCGGGAGGCGATACCAGCAAGTCCAGGTGGCTGCGGCTGCGTCGTAGTAGTGGACTGAGGAGAAAGAGGCGGTGTCGCTGAGTGAAGGGGGAAGTCCGACGTGTGACAGGGCTTCAGTGGAGTAGGCGGGAAACCGTAGCCTATCACGGTCAACGGGCAGAACCCCAGGCTATCAACGCCTCAGGCGTGCTGGGGAGGCCAGGACCCGCGCTTCGCAGGTCCTGCTGGCGCGACATGGAGACTGGCTTCCAGCAGTCTCCTGGGAAGAAAACAGGACCCGATGCGGGTTCGGTTCAGCTGGATTGGGCTGTGGAAAGTAGGTCGCGGCAGTTCAGACCGGGCCGGCCGGGGTAAACCTGCCTGGTTGGCCTCCTTATATTCAAGGGGCTGTAATTTCAAACAGTGCGTTCGTTCAACGTGCCTTCTATGGCCGTGAGTTTTTATCGGCGGGGTAGACTGTTTGAATTGGGTTCTGGGGTTTTTGGGTTCTATTCCTGAAGGCGGGTGACCCAAAACACATTAATTTAATAATAATACATTATTATTTCAGCTACGACGGACATGGATCAAAAGATGGACATCTGTTTGACGTGCCATCATAGGTGTTGTGGCCCTGGAGTTGAGGTGGTCCTTCCAAGTCCGGTATGGAGACTTTGCAAGTTGGTTTCAATGCTCAGTGGCATGAACCGTTAAATATGAATTATTAATTTATTAATTTATTAATTTATTGTTACGTCTGACCTAACTCTTTCTTGGGATGTTGGATTGATGCGTCGTTAGTAACAGTGTGACCCCGGCCCTTATGGAGACTTTTTGAGATACTCTCTAAAGTGTTTGGGTTGGAGACACGGTGTCAGCCCCACAGGGACCAGTTCGCACGTTTTATGGTGAAAAAACACTTTTTCACCTGGAATTCATATAGTGTGTTCAAGCACTCATTTATGAGTGTATTTCTAATGGGATTTCAATGTTGCAATATCCTGCTTAAAATCGAGCCCGAGGTGTGGTCCCCACAGGGTCCTATTTGTTTATAATGTGGGGAGTTGCAGCTTCTACATCCGGAGTCTGTTTTAGGCATGTAAATGGCATTGTGACCCTCACATAGAAGAGAAATTGATGGGGGTGGATTCTGGAGTTGAAACTAGAGTTGAGATTTGGGTCCCACGAGCCATCTTCAGAGCTATGTGTAATGTACTGCGAATGTTTCAGTAGGTGTCCATTTGTGGTGTATGAATAGTCGATTCAACGTGTTTTTTCCAAGAGCATCACGATGGAACAGTTAACTCGACCACTTTCAGGACCAAGGTTCGGTCCCCATGAGACGTCGTATGGGCATAATGTGGTGTTGCTTAACTTTTCCACCGGGAGCCCGTTTCTATCATGTAAGTAGTCTATCTCGCATGTTTTTCTGAGAGGACTGAAATAGTGTTATCACTTTGGGAATGTGTAGCCTATTTTGAGATCTTTTTAAATGTGGAAACATGAAAGGGTTTTGGATGGAGGTCCTTCTAATGCACTCTGAACCAACACATAGTAGAGATGATGGTAGCACCCTGTGATGTCAGTTGCAGTGCTGAGTTATCAGACCAATTCCAGGTCTACCCTCCAGCAGGGCTGGGTAGTGGGTCGCCTGAAGACATATTCCAAGTCTACCCTCCAGCAAGGTTGGGTAGTGGGTCTCCTATCGACTTCTTCCCGGTATACTCTCCAACAGAGACTGTGTAGTGGGTCACCTATCGACTTCTTCCAAGTCTACACTCATGAAGAGACTGGGCAGTGGGTCTCCCCTCCAACAAATATTGGGCAGTGGGTCGCCTTTCGACTTCCTCCAGGTCTACCCTCTAGCAGAGACTAGGCAGTGGGTCACATGTTGACTTCTTGCAGGTCTAGCCTCCACCAAAGCCAAGGTAGTGGATCGCCTGTTGACTTCTTCCAGGTCTACCCTCCACCAGAGTCTTGGCAGTGGGTCTCCTGTCAACTTCATTTAGGTCAACCATCCAATAGAGACTGGGAAGTGGGTCGACTGTCGACTTCTTCCAGGTCTACCCTCCAGCAGAGACTGGGTAATGGGTCGCTTGACGACGTCTTCTAGGTCTACCTTCCAGTAGAGACTGGTAAGTTGGTTGCATGTCGAAAAATTCAAGATCTACTCTATATCAGGGCTGGGTAGTAGGTCTTCTTTCGACCTCTTAGGGTCAAACCTCTAGTAGAGACTGTGTAGTGGGTCTCCCGACGACCACTTAGGGTTTAACTTCCAGCAGGGCTGGGCAATGGGTTACATTATGACTTCTTTCTGACTGGGTCCTTACTACTAGTCTAGTCTGTGGATTTTCTCCATGACTACAGGACAGGGACCCTTGGTTGTACGGGTCACTTATGTGACAACATTGACATTGATCAGACCTCTTGAAAGTGTGACAGTGACGAGGTGTGGTTTGATTTTTCCCAGAACTCTGAAGTACGAGGGGTTCATTCCCCACCAAGACGTGACCTTGAGACATGACCTAAAACCATGCGGGCGAGTCAGTGCCGCCCCAAGGGTATAATTTCAAGGTGAGATGATTTGAGCCCCTTGAATTGCAGTTCGGGGCAGACATGTAGGATGTTGGGCATCGATGGTGTATACTTTTGAAATTGTTGGCTACTCAATTTCTTAGGCTGAGCTAAGGGATGGAGATCCCCTTACGATCTTGTTTGGGATTCTTGTTTGAGCATATCGATATCTATATACCTTGTTACAGTACCCACTCCATGGATTTGGTTACTCTCCTTCCAGCAGAGGTGAGACGCATAGGTTATGCCATGTGATTTCCGTGTCAAGCTTCTTGTAGTTGGATTAGTCTACTCTGCTACTATTGGTAGAAATGGCTCGACAAGAAGATTCATCATCTCACCACTTCTAACTCCTGCTATTTGGAGGAGTCTACTTCCTTTCTCTTATTGGGTTGAGCTGTTACATTACTGTACTAATTACTGCACTCTCTCGATTTTACTCTTTTACAATTCCCCGTTCTATCTACTACACACTCTCCGGTACCTCCTTTATTACTCCCACAATCTTTTGGGGCATCCAACTGAGAATTTTGATACTCACCCATTAATGGGCTTTTCCCAAACTTGGTCTTACCTTGAAGAAGATAGATAGGTTGGTCTTGAATTTAGTGGAGCATAGGAGTACGGGAGCTTAGACCACGTGTGGTGGTCGTAGTCAGGTTCCAGGTGTGGGACTCTTCCTACTATTTTCTTTTGTTCACCTATTGCCGGGTTGTGGCACTTTTCTGGTTGAGCGCGTATTTTTCCTTTTTCATTCCAGTTTACCTTCAGCACTTGATTTGTACTGTTTAGAGGTCAATGAACTTTTAGAGGTTGTTATTGTAGTTGGTACATTACAATACATTTTTTTGTTTTTTACTCTGCATTTCTACATTAAGGGGGCTGCGTGTGTGTGTATAGGTACACAAGCAAAGGAATCCCCGAGTTTTTTAGCCTTCGGGTCTTGTCTCCAACTCCTGGACTATAGAAGAGAGCATGGGGTAGTTGCGGCTCGAGCCCGAGTAGGTTCGGTTCATGACATTGTTTACTTATTAATTAAAAAATTATTAAAATAATTATATATATTTAATTTATAATATCATTAAATATCTATTTGGTGGTGTATGATAACATTCACCAATCAATATATTGATGTTTACTTCTTTGATTCATATTTCTCATTAATATCCCCTTGATTTATTCAAAATATTATAGAAATTAATTATCCCCTAAATGAAATTATTAATTACCATGGATACATTTATTTCTGGAACATTATACCATATTACGTAATCTATTTACATTAATAGTTATTTATTAACATGGAAACATTGTTAAATTTGTATCCATTACACAATATAAATAATTGATAATACACGTTTTAAGAGTTAAATAAATAATTTGATATAAAAATAATGTTTTTGATAGGGATTATGTACGTTCAAGACTATTTAATTTTATAAAATCAATTCATCCGTAGTTTGAAGGGTCAAAATAAGTTGGACAAACCCAAGGCATTTTTAATAAATACTTTTAAAACTATCCAATGAAATTTCTTGAATATTGTGAAACAATTGGATAAATAAAATTAGTTTGTACCTAGTATGCTCTAAAACATGTAATAAAAGTTCATAATTTTGAAGTTATAATGTACATAAAAAATAAAATCTATTGAAAATATTTAACATAATCATTTAGATTCAGTGAAAATAATCTATGATATTTTCATAATGAATTAATACTTGGAATAATATCAATCTTAATTATCAATCAAATAACTTTGTTTTTCTGTAATATACCCCTCCATAATTATAACTCCATATATAGATTATTAATTATACTTTGTTTAATAATTTACCATTATATATTAATTATTAAATAAATATTCATGGAAACTTTGGATATCATTAAACTATACTTATCAATTGATCAAACCATTTTATTTGTTCCTTTCTATAGGATTCCATAATTATTACTATGACTGATATGTACTGATACTCTAGATGGAATTATTATATTATTGAAAAAAATAAGTTTTTATTTATATTTTCTAAATATAATGTAAGGCTCATGTTTGTATATAATCTACCAATACAACTAAGATGATCGGTCCTTCTAGATTTTTTTCATTATATCATATGCCAATGTAATTGTAGCATGAACTGACTCTGGGAATCTTGGGTCATGGTCTGTACAGTTTGTATTAGAGGATGGATAGTATAAAAATTTGGATCTAGGTGTAGGAAAATATAAATTAGGGAACATAAACCTATGATATACTATGAGGATATGTGAAATAGAACATCTGAGAGACAATATGTTTTTTATTGTTGGATTAGTTATGGATATATTCTTAAATTTATGATAAATGTATTAATAGATTTTGGTTTAAACATAATGTTACAATAATATTATGATAACTGATCATTTTTTCAGTTGATTAAAAATTTAAATTGGATGGATGAAGGGTTTTAATACTCATAGAAAATATAGAAATTCCTATAATTATTAAGAAAATACAACATCTATTAGGAACATAACTATTATGGATATATCTGGGAATGTTAACCACATTATTACAAATAACAATTTTTATATGGATAAACCTATACAAAAGTGATATTATCTTATGATGGATTTCATTATGTGATAGTGGGAAACATAATATATTGTTTCAACTAATATGATTATAACCATGCAATTGATTATGTATCAGGATATGATATTTATGGATTTAGGATGCAGTGAAATGAAAAGGATACATTGGGGGTATATTTCCAAAAATGTTATTCTTATCAATGTTGGTCGTTGATCCATAGTACTAAGGAGGAATACAAAATATAACTTGTGTAATGGAAATGTTTGAAGGAAACATTATTCAACAATAATTTTTCTTGTTAGAAACAAAAGAAAATTAAGAGGATGTTCCTTAGAATAAATAAAAAGGAATAAGATTATCTCCAAGTATAAGATAAATCCTTTTTGAGGATTTTCGGTATTCTATAGATTACATAAACATAAAATATTGATAGATTGAACATTTCTCTAAAATGAATAATCAAATTATTCAAAGAGATTAGTTATGCAATCAATTTTTTCATACGATGAAATCGTTTAATATGATATATAAAATGATTAGGAAATGATTATATCATATATATTTTTAGGGTAATAAATAGATTATGAGAGCATTTGAACCACAAAAAATAGGATCTTTTTATTGAATTAAAATACAACATAACAATTTCTATTTTGTGAAAACTATTTTAAGAATTACCTTCAGTAATGAAGAAATTATTTAGATTTTGATACGTGTTTGAATAAAATGTTCATCATGTTAAATAATGTAAGGGGTAGAAGGACAAAATATTATTCATTTCATAATCTATAAGTATACTGGGCGCAATTTTGCTAATTTATCAAGAAGCAAGGGAATACAACTCAAAATAGGAAAATTGATCAAGGTCAAGTTTGTGCTATTGTCACAATCAAAGTGGAATGACTAGTTTTCAAATCATCCTAGATCCAAAAAAAAGTATTTAAATAAATTATATTGATTAAAATAATAACAGAAGAATTATGAATTATATATGTAATGTACTTAAATACATTATTTATTGTGTTTTTTAGAGCTTATGATAAATGATATGGATGAATATGAAATTTAATTCAGTGTATTGTTGAACATCTTAGAGAACACATGATTGATGCCCCTTAATATGTTGTTGATCTTGTGACATTTATGGATGGATAAATAGATCAATATTATAGATAACGTACATTGGATTATACTATTTACCATATAATTGATTAGTGATTAGTTAATTTCCAAAATTCTATGACATTATAAAGTATTGGATCCTAATATTATGGAATGTTTTTAAGGTTAACCATTAAAGAAATATTTTCAATTTTTACTTTGGATATGTTTTTAGATATTATTGTATTATGTCACTATATGATGCAAAATTTTCTATAAGATAACAAGGAAATCGTTAAATGAACTACTAATGGATGGGAATATGATTGTAAAATACAAACCTATTAAGTAAATCTATTTTTGTATATACATATAGAGTGAAAAAATTAATCAACACTAGAAATTTTTTATTAAAAATAAAAATGTGTCATATTATCAACAAGTTTTATTATATCAATGGCCTATTTTACACCAACATTGTTTATGATTTTATGTTATTTAACCTTCTATATATGACCCACATTATTATGATAAATGTTCTCTATCACTATAAATCAATATTAGTTTGTTAGTTTTCTATTACATGTCCGTTATTTCATTTCTCACCTCTGTTCTCTGTATGAAAAATTACGTATGTGATTATTCCAGATGTCTTATGTACTTCCATTATTTCTTATTAAGTGGATATTTTATTACATATTCTATGATATGGGTTTGTAAAATAAAAAATTTCCAAAAAACAATAACATGATTACCAAGATAATGATGAATTCATGAGGAGATGTTATATTTAAGCAATAGAGATTGTAACATACTAAAATTTAAAAATATGAACAATATATTCAATATTGTGTATGAAATGTAAGTAAAAGTGTGGGAAGGAATATAATATCGAAATACGTACTGATATATTTATTATTTTAAATAAATTTAATATATTATATAGTTTTCAATTCATGAAGTAATAAGTTAGATTGCATCACATGAAATAATGGATTCTTCTGTTGCCTTTCATTACACGCAAGAGAGAGTTTTATTAAATGTGATTAATATTATTATTTAAAATTGAAATTCATGTATATCCATTAAATTGGATTTCAAAAGAAGGATAAAACAACTTATGAAATATATGGTTGAATTAATGGTTAAAAGTTAATTATAAATGATTATAAATTCAAATTTAACATAATGGAAAAGAGTATTGAAAATAAAATTTTTATTCTCCAATTGATTTTTATGTTAATAAATAATATTAGTTTCTATTAATTGTTGACAGTAATGAAATTTATATTTTATATATTAGATAAAATTATTTTTCATTCATCTAATATATATTTTTATGAAAAATTTATGAATAAATCTTATTTTACATAGAAAATCCCCCTACAAAAAATTGGTCTTGTACCAATATATTTTTAGCATTCGATAAAATATATTTTGTTAGAAAATAGCAATTCTAGAATATATTAAATATTATTTGTATTATTAGGCGATAATAACAATTATTTTTTACCAATAGATATATCCCTTGGATTTAATTGATCAATAAAAACACATATTTTATTATCAATTATATCTATTTATTTATTATACAAATACTAACACATTTTTACCGATAAATTGTTCTTTTTTTAACAATTATTATAACAAAAAAAATTTACATTATTAATATATTTCATAATAGAATATAAAATAATAATAAAAATTATCAATGAATATATATATATATATATATATTTAATATTTAGTTTAAAATATTAATTTTTAATAAGAATATATGTTTGTACATATAAATAAAATATTGATAATTCAATTGATTAACAATATGTTGGGACATGTATATAACGTAAAAATTATTACAGAAAAATAAATTAAAAAACAATGATCCCCAATCATGACCCGCCTTCTCAGCCATCATTTTCCCGAAGACCATATTCACCTTCACCTACACCTCTTCTTCTTCTATCCTCTTAAATCATCCTCATCCACTCTGGCGTTCCAATATTACAAAAAATATTATTTCTCTGTCTCGTACCTCTTTGATGTGGTTCTAGACCTACCCTCAATTTCTAATATTTTTTCTCTATTTTAAACGTCTTCATATGGTTATACCTTTACTGTTAGAAGTGTCATGTCTACATTATTCTTGCTTCTTCCAAATTTCAGGATCTTTTCATTTAGGATAACAATTATTAAAGGTAACAATCATGATTCTAAAAAATTGAATTTCATTTCAGGAATTAGTTTTTTGAATGTAATTAGTGTATAATCTTCATTTTATTTATTATACGTTATTGGTTTTTAATTATTTAATTTCCATTTATAATTTTAAAATACCCATTACATCTGTCATAACCTCTTCTACTTCCTTATAATACCTTCCAATAGTGATTTATTATTTTAATATATTCAACTATTCCATGTTTTTCTGGATTTAGATAGTTATTTTGGTTTCTCCATTCTATTACGAAGATGGATTACTGGGGTTATACATAAATGATTTTTCATAAATGTAGTTTTATTTATATTCAGTGAGTACCCATGAAATTTGAACTAGATTTAATGATTTTTTCTGTGATTATTTCTTATTTGGATTTTTCATTATCATAATTTATACCCTATACATATTTTCATAATTTAATTTGTCTAGGAATTCATCTGCTCACACTTATTTAAAAAATCTCACAACACATTACATTAGAAATGATTGTACCATATTTAAAATTAATTTAGAAATATATTTCATAAGAAAAGCCAATATATATTAGTTAGAAAAATATATTTTCAATAATAAATTTAGAATAATTTATACAAAGGGTTTTATCATAAGAGATAAGGACTATACGATGTTTGTTATAAGTGTTTTCCAATCAACCCTTATTTCTATATTATATTTTTATAGAACCTTTTTCATACAACATGATTTTTTTGAGGGAATAATGAATATTGATTCCTTGATATCACATCATGTCATGAATGAATATGTTGAAAATGAAATTACTGTCAATATTGTTATTTTCTAGAGACATTATTGCATGTATCACTGCCTAAAATAAAACAAATCACTCTTAATTATCCAATTTAGTTTTATACACTAACCTTATTGAATCATCAGGTCATATTTGAATAAAGAAGTCTCAATCAATGAACTCAACAACATTTATTGGATTTGGGTGGCTCCAATTGTGGTTCACATAGCAGTGATGGGGTATACAATTTTCACAAGTGGGAACATCAGAAGAATGAATACATTCATACTATTCAATTTAAATACCTTATTCATCGTCAATTAATAATTAATGTTTTATATGTAAAAGCATCGTGAATTATATCATAAAAAATTCCTTTTACCTAATTCTCCATGGATTTTATATTTCAACAATGACATTGATTCAGAAAAGTCATCAAGGCTTATATAAATCATATTATGGGTATTTATTAGATGATTAACATGTTAAATGATTAATATATTCATCTCTGGAATGATATACCATTTCAAATTCTTTGATAATAAACCATGTATTATAGGTTTTTTACGTTTTGATATTTTTTCAATCTACTGCTAATTGATTGATTTTTTGAACATTGGGTTCCTATGATTTTATCTCAAGAATAATAATTTCCTATATAGTGGGGAAAAGATTTACCATTATAATGGTATCTGATTTTCCATATTAGATTATTATGTACTCTATTAAGATCTAATAACCCTCTTTACTAATTTTCATGTTTTTTTTCATAACAATCTCTTATTCTTTGTTCTATTGGTGGGAGTGTATGTGAGTAGTGGGTAGAATATTTTATTAACAACATTCACTTATAGATTTTATTAGATGGAGGGAAGGGGAATGTTAGGATTTTTTTTATGAAATGATAAATATAAAATTAGTTCAAAAATTTATTAGAAGATGAAATAGAAAAAATCGAAACCAACTGATACGAAAAATAGGGTATAATAATTAATATAATCTATAAAAATGAATCAATATACCTTCCATACCCCTTAAAACCTAATAGGGAACTGATATTTTATCTTTTCTCCCCATATCATCTAACCAATGTATATGATTTTCTTTTTAATACCCACCCATGAATCCCAAATGAGGAGATATTATTTTATGTTACCTCCAATCGAATATATTGAATTAATACTCTTCCCTCCCCTTCCTCTTATGAATTAAACACTTTTAATGAAAATATTTTTTTCCCATGTACCATTGTTGTGATTTTTTCTAAAGTAACTTGTTAATGAAGAATGATATTTTACCTCTATTATACTTTAATAGTGTCAAGACTTGATGGTTTTCTAATTTGGTTCTCCTATTTGAAAACTCAAAATACAAGTGGTATTTTAATTACTGGATGAAGCCATCTAATACTAAATGGAATATAATTTATAATAAGAAACATAAGAAGGTGATAAATTACATTTAAATCTATGATATCTATTTTAATGTCCATTTTCATTTTACTAAATAATGGGTTCATTTGTATTGTAAAAATATTTCCCATTTTTTGTTTTCTAGAAATGAATTATATTTTGTAAAATAAGTTCTATTTTTTCAATTGAAATTTTTAGGATATTTCTATTGAATCTTTTATGTGGTATCATGCTTCCAGGAATCTATTTTCATAGGTCTATTTTTTGAACTATATAGGAGGTTATGTATATGAACCGAGGTGAATACTAGAAATCTGCAATTTTATTAGCAAATCATATCATTGGTTTGATTTTAATTACCTCATTCGTTTTTAGGTCCTTCAGTGGCCATGCATCCATATTTTTTATGATTTTTTTTTAAAAAATGTAACACCCCAAGCATTCATGGTACACTTCTCTTTCTATAATGCAATAGTTTGCATTGTACAGAAGTTCGAGATTCTGACACACCGCGACCAATCAAAGTAGCATTTATGAATATTAATACCCACTTTTTTAAAATATATAAATTTTATATTTCAAAATGGACCTCATTTTAGGATTTGTAATATCGAAATTAGCCTATAATGAATTTTTGGTATTTTTCTAAGAACATCCTATTTTTGATGAATAGTGAAAAATAATTAAAAACAACTTTTTTAATCAAAATAAATTATAGTGATAAATTATACTATTGAGTTGTTATAAAATATAATTCGAATATAATTTTACCATTTTATCTAATTATGGTCATTATAATTAATTTCACTTTGAAATTGGACATAAACTATTGTCAATCTTTTGATATATATTGTTTCTTAAGAACACACTATTTGTTGTGACAGTAAGAATTAATTATTAAATTAATTAATTCAAATATACATGTTTTGAATTTTTCAATATACACACCATTTTTTAATTCAGAATATCAAATATACCTTAGGGTGAATTTTTGGTAATTTTCTGAAAAACATCAATTTTTGATGAATAGTGAAACCACTAAGTGGTAGTTAAAAACTGATTTTTTGTTTAAATGAATCTTTACCACTTCTATGATTTGATTTTAAAAAATATGAAATACATGGTTTTCATTAGGAAGTAAAATTATGTTCAATGGAATTAAAATAATTTTTTGTTAAATAGTAACTTTTATGTTTTATTAATCACGATTAAAGGTAATTAGTGTAATTTAAGGTAAAAATAATGTTATAATAATATGACATTACCATGAAACGTGTTCTACCCTTACGGGATGAGTCATTTTCGACCAAGAAAATCCATTGGTCAACTTGGGGACCCCATGGAGCCACTTGGGTAAGAAAATGACATTAATAACTTTTTATTTAAAGTTAAAATAAAAATGTCACAAACATGTATTGTAATACTAAATAAAATTTTAAATGGGGTTATACAAGTCATATTTTTTACTATAAATACTAATTTGAAAGCAAAAAAGTTTTACTATATCATAGTAGTTTTTTTATTATTTTTAGACATTAAATGAATTTAATTTTTTATGACACCATGATGATGCAGCGATTACCTCATTAATTAACGATTTAAATAAAATGAAAATAACATATAAACTATAAGACATACACTTTTCAAAAACTGATTGGATGAGTATATTTAGAACCCTTATCACCTTATCCATGAAATATAAAATTGTGGGACCTTTGAAATCTGAAAATCACTTCATAATAATGTAACACTACATGAACTTCCAAGAGTGCCCCTCCTCTACTCTTATAAAAGGCTCCCACCTCTACCACCTTATTCACACCATAAAATCCATTTGGCTTGTCCAACCTTTTCCCAAATACTCTCTCAACATCCCTCCCTCACTCCTAGAACCCTCACATTGGGCATAAGTCTTCCCAAAGAATCCTTTGTCTCAAAACAAAAAGAGTTACCTGATATTAAGGTAATGTATTCTTTTATGTTCTTCTGTATTATATTGCTTTTCCAACACCTTAAACTATTTTTATTACATTAATTTGTTACAAAACCAGTATATTCAATATACTAGGATGTTTTTACGATATGAATTTGATTTACACTTACACACACCTTCGTCGAATGGTTAAAGAACATACTATTTCTGTGGGTGGCGAATTACTACCTCACGAAACGAGGATTGTTCAATATTATTTTAACACCTCTCATAGTGTCCATTATGATGACACTATAATATATATATGATATATATATTATGTTTATGTTTTCTTTATGCTTCTGTATTTTTCATTTATATAATACCTCTATGATTTCCATTATGGGTAAACGCGATAATTTCATTTTACGAAGTGCAGACTACCTCCCCCTCAAAGTGATTTGAATCGTTAATGCCATATATGGGATGTATAAAGGATGGAGTAATGATATTATATATGATATTATACTGGAATTATAATATACCTTTATATTATTATGATTTCATTCCATTAAATATGAAATAGAAATTAAAGTAGCGTTCATGCGTACGTATGGCTCACCGTCTCCATTAAAGGTGCATTTAATTTATTACCTCTAAATGTTATGTAATATTATAAATGAAGGTATATACTGGATATATATGATATATATGATATCTACATAATTAATATAATTCAGGAGATAATGGATATTCTACCACATAAACAACTTGTTATTATAAGATGTTTATTGTTGACTCAAGTACAAAAGATGGACAAAACAACCGTTATTAACTTAAATGACTACATAATTTTAATAACATGGTAATAAGTTATATAAAAGGAATAGTGAAATTTAAAATGGTTCTTAAGAAAGTAGAAATTAACACTAGTTTATTATTCAGGAGGTTTAATAACGATCGAGTCATGTCGGACATGAGGTAAGGGACTTCGTCTCAATCTCCTTTCATTGAGACATATTTTATTTTATACACAACTTTCTTTTATACGGTGTATAAAAACCTTTTAATTTTATGTCTATTAAAAATGAATTTTTTTTATATGAATTCTTTTAATAAATGACAAAAGTGAATTTTTTTTGTCATACTTATGCAGTGACAATGACTTCTCCACCGCTGTGACCATTATTTGAGTTTCGGACTCTTATACAATCGATAACTTTTTTTAAATAAAAAATAAATACCATGTTTTACTCTTATTTTATTTTTGTATTGAAAATGGTTATGATAAGGTTAATATTATATAAATGTGTTGTATTGAAATGTAGAAATTTATTGTTTCTTTTATGCATGTTTTATGTGATAATATTTTGTTATGGTTTATTATATATTTAATCCTTTTCATATAAGGAATTTATTGGACTTAATAAGTGACGGGTGGAGACCGCTATAGCTCTTCGATCCATCTATAGGTCTCATGAGACAAACTAGTGTCTTTTCATAAGGCCTTGACAAAATATTATTCGTAGTCTTGGCACGAGGCCTTGACTACGTGGTTATGATAGTCTGGCATTATGCATTCCATCATTATGAATGTGTTTATTGATATTCTATGTGATTTTTTGAATAGTAGAATATCAATGTGAATAAGTAAATTGCATTATTTCATTTTATTTTTTCCATATTATGCTGAAGTTATAGTTTAAAAATCTTTTGTTTTAGTTATACATTTCCTTAAATGATTATGTTTATTTATGAATGTTTATGCTGTATTGTTATCCTTAATGAGCATCTGAGCTCACCCCTTTCTATGTTTCATTTTCCCAGGATGTGAAGAAATATTTTATGACTGACTTACCGGGATAGTCTTAAGGGGATAAGAGTATGGACTATTGAGACAATATTATTGTGATTTTTCACATTATTATGTAATTTAAAATTTATGAATGTATCTAGTGTTTCCAAGGATTCTAAACTAATTGGTCTTTTGAGACTTGATCGTTTGTGATCATGCCAATGTTACATAATAATGCAACGACTCTAGATAACTGGGTTCGGGGAGTTACAATGGGTATTAGAGGTAGTTTATTACTAACCATGGAAGCTTGATTTAGATAAAGTCTGATCAGAGCACATAGCCCTAAGATAGACTTTGAGGATTAATATAGAATAACATCCTATAATTTTTGTATTATCGAGATTTTGT
Organism: Viscum album; assembly: GCA_963277665.1. Classification (NCBI taxonomy): domain Eukaryota; kingdom Viridiplantae; phylum Streptophyta; class Magnoliopsida; order Santalales; family Viscaceae; genus Viscum; species Viscum album. Next base: position 1,796,080,477 of record OY728156.1, on the reverse strand, counting down.
GTGTTTTCTGAGAAATAAATCCTTGTCTGGATACGAGCAGGTAGAAGCGGATCTGGCACAGATGTACCTAGGGGTAAAACATGAAAACACCACTTTGATCTAGACTCTAATCGGAACTGGTGCATGACAACGGGTCTCACTTCACTTTTGGTTATGACACACCCAGGGGGATATGCTTAGGATAATTCACGATTTCTTTAAAAACCATTATGAAGGGTTTATGAGTATATATTTCCTAAAAGAAAAATTTTATTCTTATGATTATGGATTATATCCATAAATAGTTCAATTTATGATAATTGTTTTACTAGTATGGAATTATGTATTTCGATTCACAAACTATTCTAGTTTATGACATTGTTTAGAAATGGCACCTAGTGGAAGGAATGGAAACTGTATCAATGCAAACAATCCATGTAGGGATTTCCGTCCTATTAAATATAATTATAGTGGAGATGGTTATACAACTGGTGCTGATCTGCTAATCATCATACTGGGAAAACTCACTCAGGTTATGAATAATAACCTTACCCGTATGGAGAACCCTGATCCGCAGTGTGGAGGATCAATGTTAGATCACTACATGAGTCAGAAAAAACCAACATTTAATGGGAGTTCAAATCCATTAGTAGCTAAGCAATGGATAAGTTCCCTAGAGAAAATATTTCATGGATTGGGGAGTAGTGAAAGGGGAAAGGTTATCATGAAAGTTTACCGCCTCACTGGAGATGATGATCAATGGTGGTCATTGATCCAAAATACAATGGAAGACTAAGAAGTATCAAGTATGTAATGGAGGGAGTTCAAAGATATTTTCATAGAAAAATACTTTCCTTGTGACCATCGAGCATATATGGAAAGGAAATTTCCGAGTCTAATACAAAAGGAGGATGAGAATGTTACAATGTATGAGGCTAACTTTACAAGGATAGCCAGACATATAATAGATTATATACGTATCCCAAGAAGTAAGATTGATCTTTTCTATTATGGGTTAAAACCATTTCTCCGTCGAGCTTTTGTATCACAATCTTTGTCAATGTATGAAGATATAGTCTCGTGTTCTATCAAGACAGAAAAGGAATTCTCTAAATCTTATGATAATAAAGTAAAGTAAGAGAAGAAAAGAACGGTGGAACAAGAGTCAGATAAAGGGAAAAGGGGAAAGGATGATTTTCCATTATGCGATAATTATGGGAAGAATCACCCCAGTACATGCCTAAAAATAATGGGAGTTTGTTACAAATGTGGAGAAAAAGGTCACCAGGATCGTGATTGCAAAGGAAATAATTGGCATGTCAATGTTGAATGCTACAATTGTAGAGAAATGGGTCATTATACAAATGAATTCCCTAAGAGCCAAGGAAACATATGTCAGAAAAGTCCAAGGGAGCAAGGACAAGATTATTCTGTTACTACAAATTATGTTGAATAATTATTGTATTTGTGTTTTTGGACTGAAGAACTATAATATGGTTATAAGAATAATGTGATATGTATAAGTATTGTACTACAATACTTGTTATTTTCATTATGGTTTTAATATGATGAAGTTAATCATATTTTTATTATGTGACAATAAGAGAAACTTTACTCTGTTTGGGGAATCTGATGTTACAATTGATTATGGAATTTATAGGCGTTTTAGATAATGTCTGGATAGAGGTATTTTGGATAACTATAAAGGTTGGAATGGATTAAGTTGAACTTTGGATAGTATTGTTTAAAGTTAAAACATTTCTGAAGATTGTTCTTGGAATATTATAATACTATAGATTTAGGAAAAGGACAACCTGCGGGTCGGGGGATAACCCATCACTTCGGACAAAGCTGCAGGAATCAAACCCCCAACCATAGTGTGACATGCCATTATTACCTACCACTAGCCTACAAGAAGTCCCTGGTTGTTACAAAATATTTTTCCTAATCTAAATGGTATTTGTTAATATTTGGAACCTTATACAATTATGATAAATAGAATTTTTTTGTGTTCTATTACCTTTTGGTGTGAAATAGGGGTCTGTGGTAAAAATTTATTAATGAATGAATGTATACATGACAAGTAAGTATATTTCCTTACATTTTTGGAAAATCTCCTAAATAAATTCCTCATCTTTATGAAAGGTAACATAAAAAAAATGTTGTCGGTTAACTTTTCCAATTAGTGAATCAATGGCCGTTTAACCAATCACAAGATTGTGATTTTCCTGTAGTTAACTATCTCCTAATCCTGTTTTCTACAACTCTCCATCAGACATTGATGGTTTTTTTCTCCTCCATATCCATTTTTTCATAGAATCCTAGTATTGGCTATCTCGAGTGACCTTTGTACTTCTCTTTCTTTCTTTTAAAGTTATATTCATATTAACCCTATTTCTGATGTGGGTTTTCCACGAAGGTATTTTTTATTTTCAACCTGTTATTTTCAAAAAACATTTTCAAATTATGAGTACGCAATTTATTGAAGGAAGGGAGAATGTAACACCCCAATCTTCCACTATATGCATCTTTGTCGATAATTAAATAGCTTTCATTGTACGTAAGTTCAAGATTCTAACACACCACAACCAATCAAAGTAGCCGTTATGAATAGTAATACCAACTTTTTGAAATTATATAAATTTTATATTTCAAAATGGGATTCATTTTTAGATTTGGAATATCGAAATCAACTTATGTTGAATTTTTGGTATTTTTATGAGAACATCCAATTTTCGATGAATAGTGACAAATACTTAAAAACAAATTTTCTAATAAAAAAAATTATAGAGATAAATTATAATATTGAGTGGTTTTAAAGTATAATTAGAATATAATTTTAACATTTTATCCAATGGTGGTCATCATAATTAATTTCACTTTGAAATTTGACATAAACAATTGTCAATCTATTGATATATATTGTTTCTTAAAAACATGCTATTTGGTGTGACATCAAGAATTAATTATCAAATTAATTAATTAAACTTATATCTTTCTAATTTTGTAAAATAGACATCATTTTTCAATTCAGAATATCAAATATATCTTAGGTTTAATTTTTGGTATTTTTCTGAAAAATATAAATTTTTGATGAATAGTGAAACCACTAAGTGGTAGTTAAAAAACTGATTTTTTGTTTAAATGAAACATTACCACATCTATGATTTGATTTTAAATAATCTTACATACATGGTTTTCATTAGGAAGTAATATGTGGTTCAATGGGATTAATGTTTTTTGGTGAATAGTAACTTTTAAGTTTTATTAATCTCGATTAATGGTAATTTGTGTAATTTAAGGTATAAATAATGTTATAATAATATAAAATTACCTTCAAACATTTCATGCCATTATTTGATGATTCATGGCTGACCAATACAATCCATTGGTCATCTTGGGGACCCCATGGAGCCACTTGGGTAAGAAAATGACATTAATATCGTTTTATTTAAAGTTAAAATAAAAATGTCTCAAACAACTATTGTTTTCTGAAAAAATTTTTACATGGAGTCATACAAGACATATTTTTTACTATAAATTTTCATTGGAAAGCTAAAAATATTTAATACATCATTGTATTTTTTTTTATAATTTTTAGACATTATATAAATTAAATTTTGTATGACACCATGATGTTGCAGCGATTACGTCAGTAATTCACGATTCAAATAAAATGAAAAGATAATGTAAAATATAAGACTTAAACTTGTCAATAACCTATTATATGAGTATATTTCAAACCATTATCACCTTTTCCTCTAAATATATAATTTTGGGACCTTTTATATACGAAAAACACTTCATAATAATGTAACATTTCATGACATTACAAGAGTGCCCCTCCTCTCCTCTTATAAAAGGCGCCCACCTCTACCACATTATTCACACCATCAAAGCCATATGGCTCAGACAAAATCTACCCAAATACTCTCTCAACTTCCTCCTCTTACTCCTAGATGCCTCAACTTGGGCATAAGTCTTCCCAAGGAATCATTCAGATCAAAACAAAAAGAGTTACCCGATTTTAAGGTTATTCTCTTATGTTATTTTTTATTATCTTGCTTATCCAAACCCTTAAACTCTTTTTATTAAATTATTTTGTAACAAAAACATTATCTAGAATATACTAGGATGTTCTTATGAGAAGGATTTGATTTACACTTACACACACCTTCGTCGAATGGTTAAAGAACGTACTATTTCTGTGGGTGGTGAATTACTGCCTCACGAAACGAAGATTGTTCAATCTTCTTTTAACCCCTCTCCTGGTGGCCATTATAATGAAAGTTTTTCTATATATGATATATATATATTGTTTATGTTTTCTTTAGGCTTCTATATTTTTCATTTATGGCATACCTTTATGATTTCTGTTATGGGTAAATGTGATAATTTCATTTTACAAAGTGCGGACTACCGCCCCCTCAAAGTTATTTGAATCATTAATGCCATATTTGGGGCGTATAAATGATTGAGTAAATGATATTATATATGATATTTTACTGGAATTATAATATAACTTTATATCATTATGATTTCATTCCATTAAATACAAAATAGAAATGAAAGTAGCGTTCATGCGTACGTATGACTTACCATCTCCATAAACGGTGTATTTCATTTCTTACCTCTAAATGTTTTGTAATATTATAAATGAATGTATATTTCATTTATTACCTCTAAATGTTATGTAATATTATATATATTCTGCCACATAAAAAACTTGTAATTATAAGAAGTTTGTTGTTGACTCAAGTACCAAAGATCAACAAAACGATCGTTATTAACTTAAATGACTACATAATATAATAACATGGTAATAAGTGATATAAAAAGAATAATGAACATGAACAAGGTCATTAATAAAGTAGATATTAACTCTAGTTTAGTATTCAGGAAGTTAAAGAACGATCGATTCAAGTCAGACACGAGGTAAGGGACTTCGTCTCAATTTCTTTTCATTGAGGCCTAATTTATTTTATACACAACTTTGTTGTATATGGTGTATAAACCCCTTTGAAATTTACATCTATTAAAAAGGGATATTTTTTATACGAATCATTTTACTAAACTACAAAAGAGAATGCTTTCTTTCTGTACGTATGTGGCGACAATGACTTCTCCGCCGCCGTGACCATTATTTGAGTTTCGGCCTCCTCTACAAGCCATAACTTTTTTTAAATGAAAAATAAATACCATTTTTTACTATTATTTTATTTTGGTGTTGAAAATGGTTTTGATATTTTTTTATTATATCAATGTTTTATATTGATATCTTGTGATTGAAATGTGGAAATGTTATGTTTCCTTTATGAATGTTTTATGTGATACGATTTTGGTATGATTTATGATATGTTTAAACCTTTTCATATAAGGAATGCATTGGAATTAATAAGTGAAGGGTGGATCCCGCTATAGCTACTCGATGCATCGGTAGGTCTCACGAAACAAACTAGTGTCTTGGCACAAGGCCTTGAAAAAATCTTATTTGTATTCTTGGCATGAGGCCTTGGCTACGTGGTTAAGATAGTCTAGAATTATGCATTCTATCATTATGGAAGTTGTTATTGATATTGCATGTGATTATTCTACTAGTAGAATACTTATGTGAATAATTAAATGGAATTATTTCATTTTATTTTTTTCATACTATGTAGAAGTTGAAGTTTAAAAGGATTTTGTTTTAGTTATACATTGACTTAAATGTTTATGTTTATTTATGAATGTTTCCATTGTATTGTTATCCTTACTGAGCATCTGAGCTCACCCCTTTCTATGTTTTATTTTCTGAGGATGTGAAGAAATATTTTATGAATGACCTACATGGATAGTCTGAAGGGGATAGGTGTGTGGAAAATGGAGACAATATTATTGTGATATTTCATATTATAATGTAATGTAACATTTATGAATGTATATAGTGATTCCAAGGATGCTAAACTAATTGGTCATTCGAGAATTAATCTTTTATAATCATTCCAATGTTACATAATAATGCACCAACTCTGGGTAACTGGGGTAGGGGCATTACAAAAAAATCTTATTTAAATCTACTTTTGTCACATTAGTTTTACATGCTTCTATGGAAGGTACCTTTCTATGATAGGTTGAATAAATGGAAACACATTTTGATATCTGGAATTTAGTTTCAATCAAAATCACCACCATTGTTATATTCATTCTGATATTTTTAACTCAATTCAAAAATAATATTTATGGAAGGGTATACATTCCGATGCGAAATTTAAACCATTTTGAAGCAGTAATACTGAAAATATCATCATTTGTTAATAATTTTTTTTAAATTTAACATTTGACTATATATCATTAATATAGATTGCATGATCCATGCTTTTAAAATTATAGATTTTGAATTCATTGATGACATGATAATTTTTAGGAAATTTTATTAATTTTAAATTAAATTTTTAAATCAAATTTGAGAATTGGATTTAAAATTCATGAAAATTACACTATCAATTATTGGGTGTTTTGTGTAATTATTTTCACTGATTATTAGATAGATTTTGGTCATTTATTGGCATAATCAGATTTGTGGATGTTGAAGGGTCTAAGATGATTAGATCTATTATAATTTTCTGGATCCTTGAATATGTATTTGAAGATAACTCAATGATGGCCATCCCTTCTTTCATCAATTGAGATATTATTAAGGATATTCAATACATTCCCATTATTATTTTTAGTTTTACTACCTCTCTAATTCTTATTTTTTGAGTTTAATAAGTTATCAAATCACTAGTTTTGTTTACCATTGTAAATGTTTACATCAGTTCATTTTGGAGGTCACTTTTTATGGAGCAATTATATAAATGATTTGTCACTATTGTTCCCTACTTACAAATTTCCACTGGAGGTGGACTATATTCATGGATTTTACCTTCACAGATGCAGGATGGAGGGATGGAACTGTTTGGACTAAGTGTTGTGAGATGTGGATTTTAATGTGTGAGCCATTCCTCCTGTTTGTTCTGTTTATGAGAAAAAAATATTTAGTGGATTTTGAATGTGTATTGGATTTTTTGTGACCATGGTTTCATTAATTGAATGAAATGATGTAATGGAATAATATTATTTGTTTTATTTTGGTTGGTGTTTTTTCGGATTCCATGTATATACTCATATCTTTGACATGGTATTATAAAGCATAATTTTTTCATTATTATATAATAATTACAATCACTATATTATATATAATTTTTTTAATAAATATAATATATTGATTCCATTAGATATGATAATGATATCAAAAAAATTATTATTTAGAAACTAATTCATAAATTTTTATCAATTGTTTATATTTCTATTGCAAACAAGAAAATCTGTTTTTAAATATATTACTAAACATTTTAACCAATATATATATATATATATATATATATATATATTATATTTTGGTATTATTATAATAGAAATAAAAAAAAATTATTTGTCGCAATAACACTTTGTTAAATAATTTTTAACAATAATTTAGTGATAGGGATGTATATGTTGATAAAATGTTTTACCTATTGAATATGTACATTTACCATCATTTATAACCCTATAAGACAAAGTTAAATATATTTTAGTGTTTATATTATTTTAAAGGTATATACCTCATGTAATTAACCAGACCTATATAGATTGTTATTTTTTAAAAGTACACTATATGCGTTGTTCTGGGAGGTTTCGATGACTAATTTCGATATTTTTCCTAACAAAAACAAGTTTTTTGTTGGTGAGTTGTTTTGTACTGTTGGTGTCGATGAGTTAAATTTGCACTATCTATGTCAAAAATACATTTTTGCACAATCAGTGTCGGTGAGTCCTTTTTGTACAGTCTTTTCGGTGAATCATTTTTGTACTTTCAGTGTCACTGAGTCATTTATGTTCTGTCGGTGTTAGTGAGTTGTTTTGTACTATCGGTGTCAGCAATTCATTTTGTAATATTGATGTAGATGGGTCATTGTTGTACTATCGGGGTCAGCCTCAGTGTCGACATTTTCATTTGTGTTGGTGTCTATGTCGACTATGTTTTTAGCATCACATTAAGTGTCGAAATTAGCATCAGCTTTAGTGTTAGTGTCAGCATTGGCATCAGCTTCCATTTCAGCTTCAGTGGCAGCATCAACGTCAACATCAGCATTGGAGTCATCATATGCATCAGTTTTCATGTTGGATTCATTTTCAATATTGACATTGGTGTCGGCATAAAAATCAATGCCAGCATCGACATCAACATCAGTATCAACAAAGGCGTTAACAACAATATCAGCGTCAGGGTCGTCATTGATCTCAGAGTCATCATCGACGCCAGTGTCATCATCAAAGTCAGTTTCGGTAAAGGTGTTTGTGTCAACATTGGTGTCAGCATTGATGTTATCATCTATAACATCATCGACTTCATCCTTTTCATCAGTGTCGGCATCAGCATCAATGATGGAGTTGGCATCAGATTTAATGTTAGTATTAGCATTAGTATTATTACAATTTATCTCTGGTTATTTCATGTTTCTCCCCTATTATGTGTTTTTAGTTATTTAATGATAAACTACAAAAAGTTTCCTTTTTAAATCACATTCCTCTCTCTGTAGAGAATAATTAAATTCTCAATATCTTCAATGTCCTGCAAAAATTATAGCCTCTTATCCACGTAGTCAAACCACGATCTGATATTCATGAATTTTGAAAACATCCCACATTCTATTAGGATCATAATATTTCTTAATCCAATATATCATATTTCCTAAGACTCTTTCATTTTCTCTTGGTTCACATAGGGTCGCACTTCCTCAAAGAGTAGAGAACCTGTGTTGTAGAGTCGTCCATGTTCAGTTTTTTTGACCCCCCCCTACTGCTCAAGAGACCCCTTGTTCTTGGGGAAGGAGTAAATTTGATTTTATAATCCTCAATGTAGGGATTTCCATTCGTATCTCTTTAATTCTATATCATGTGGGGTGGGTGTAGTAATGCTTCTTGGTAGGTAATAGCTAAAATAATTCTTAAAAAGGGTAATTGATGTTTGGGGGATATGATGAGAAAACGATAACAAGACCTGTTATGATAACAATAAGGGAATTTATGTTTGGTAAATGTTGAGTTATTTTTTATTTTATTTTCCTCATTTTCTTATTATAAATGGATTTGTGTCTAAGGAATTAAGAAAATCATGTCCATTAGTGGCCTTTTAATTCTCATTGGGTATGTTCTTGTTTTTTCTATTGATACTCTGTGAATAATCAAAAATATAAATCCATTTAATCATGTAAACTTGTTTAAAAAAATTGATCCCCGAGGATCGAACCAACTATTTGACCACCCCTATTATTTGATGTGTAACTAACGAACCACGATTTCTAAATCTGAATATTCATGGCTTAATTGTATGGATATTTTCTATGTTTGGTTGGGTTATTTAAATTGTGAGGGTTCTGTGAAGTAGTCATGGTATCCATGTTATGGGTATGTTGTTGTATAGAGGGAATAAAATTGTGTTTGGGGTATTGGTTATTATTGTAGTGGGGCTACTGTTTCATGGTGTTTTGTAGTGAGGATTGTGTATGGGGTGGTACAGGTGTTGTGATAGAATCATATCTTGGTAGATTGATTGATTTTGGAATGGATGAATTTTTAGGAAGTCGTACTTCTGTTGTTTTTGTTGTGGTCCTCAAAGAATGTAGTGCAGTGGTACTGTAATGGGGTAATATGTCGTTGGTGTAGTGGGACTTCAACATGACCTTCTTATTATGATTATAATGGATGCAGATAATAGTTGCATGGGTAGTGCTGGAATTAATTAAATTTAATTCCTAGATAAATAATGACAAGTGGTTGATTAAAAAATGGATTGGGTTTGTGCTTTGGTTGTTGTTGTTGGGTGGTTTTCCATATAGGGGTTGTAGCAAAGGTTGTTCTGTGTTGGATGGTTGTTTGTTTTAAAACCATAGGATTGGATGAGTTCTTGGATAACTATATATATAAATTATAGTTCACTTTAATTTTTAGTACACACCCAACCCATGTTGATCACTAGATTTCGAACACCCCCATTTCATGGTGGAGGGTGTCTATCCCAACATCATGGTGGGAGGATGGATGTTAGGTTCTGAATTTCTTATAGAACCTCCTTCTGGGTTCTAAGCACATGACATTATACTGGAAGGTTATATTGTCTTGAGGATTAATATATCCCAAGATCCTTCGGGCATGATGTGTTGTGGATGTAGGCCCAGGTGTCTATAGGACATGTTTGTTTCCCATGTGACTTAATGATGTGACCTAAGTGTTTTTAGGTGAGCTGGGTGTTTTATGTGATTGAGGTGTCTGTTGGAATTTTATGTGTAGTTTGTATCCTAGGAGTGTGAGGGATGTTTTCACAATGGGACTACATTTGGTGAGGGGAGGTAGTATCCAGACATTTTCAATATGGAATGTGTAGTTAATCAGTGGGAAAAGTGGTGCAGGATACCAAAATCATCAATTTCCTTATATGATAGCCTTACATGACTTGCATTATATGGTATGTTTTCTTAGAGAGATTGGACTGATTTTCCTTTTTTTCCTTAGTATGTGTGGATGATTCCTATTGGTTTCTCATGTGAATTCGTCTGCTTCTCAGATATGTGCATGAGTTACATTGGATTCCCTACTCATTATACGTGTAGGCTCCCCATGCATTATAAAATTGTTTAAAAATTTCTAGGAGGACATTGATTTTTGGGTTGTACATTACTTGCTCTGGCATCAGGATATATGTTTTGCTTCTACATAGTCTCTTTATTTTGGTACATTCATTTTTTACTTTGGTTGTAATTTTATTCACATTTTACATTTAAATCATTCATGGGTTGTATTTTGATTTCCGTTAGATAAATGTTTGGTGTTGGATAGGATTTTACCACACTATTTCCCAATGCTATTTTCATTGAAAAGGGCAATGCCTTCAATTTTTTGTCATATTCTATACCCTAGATGCTAGTCACCACTCCATGGCCTATTGAAGGTGGGACTCTGGGGTCATTATCTTTCCTTTATCAAGAATATGTAAGAGTGTCACTCTTTTCTATCCCTTCCCTTATCATGAAGAAGTTAGTTTATGACAGAATGGTATCATAGGTTATGGTTGGCATATAGGATTTAGTTTGGAGTTAGGAATAGTGAGGATTGCATGGGATGGATTGGAATAAATGCATGTAATCATGGTGAATGAAATAGGCTAGTGAATACGAGATATGACATGATATTTTAGGTCCCACAGTGATCCGATTAAAGGAATCTAGGCCTACTGAATGACCATGTGAGGCTATGCTAATTGTAAGGTAGAGACCCTAGTAAATGTACATGCATCATAATAAAGTATTTCATGCTCTCCTTAGGGTGATTTTCTAAATTAATATAAATAATGAGTTAAAATAAATATGTAAAAAAATTCATACTACCTAGGCTTAGGAGTTTCTGGTGACCTTTTCAGCTACAACACCAAGAAGGATCCCACATGTAGTATGACAAGATATGGCCCTGCAGGTTTACCTTGTAGATCAATAAAGGGTTTATTGAGAAGGGGAAGATGGATTCTTGCAGAAGACACTTCGTTCTTTCCAACAGTTGACACTGGGGTAGTACGACGATAGTGTTTCAGACGTGGATATGGAAGGATGGATCAAGGAGCATGTTACTACCTCTACCTTGATCTAGTATCTGAGAGAATACTTGGGACTTCTAGAGGCGATCTATATGCAAAGAGTTTGGCATCAATGGTTGATTATTTACCTCATAGAGAGTAAAAAGATTGATGTTTCATAGTCTGACATTGAAAAAGTGTTTCTGGGTGAGTTTCCCTCCTACATGATGACGGCTGAGAAGAGAAAATAGCTTCACTCTCTAATGTATGGTTTAGTATGTCAAACAGGTAACAAGGAAACACGTTCAGGGATCTCCTTTGTTTTTCTTCATACCACATTTTGAATGAGAAGTCTTGAGTGAGACACTAGGAGGAGGCCCTTTGACCTTATCTTAAGTATATTGTTACCCCCTTCACATTGCAGACATTCATAAAGGTTTAGATTATGGATGATATAGTGTAAATGATGCACCCATGTGGAGGTGTACTGTGAGAGGGGAACTAGAATAGTTCATTAAAGGGGAAGGCAATGATCAGCAAGTCCCTGATGTCCGGGCCTTCTTGGTTTCCTCTAGTGGGGAAGTAGGCCTCAGTTGTTCATGTTTCGTTCTCATAGATCTCACCCTTTTCCCATGGGACAAAGACCAGGGTTATTTTTATATAGAGGGAGTGGATATTTCAAGAGCTAGTATATAGTTCGATCTCAGTACAATGGTGGTGGGAAGGTTTAGCACCGACATCAGTAATAGTTACCAACCATAAATTTTTAGTAGTAAGAACATAGTGCTCTGGTTCTACAGAGGGAATATTTTAATAGTGGAGTTTGACCTCAAGGTTCTCACCATCAACCCTTACATGAACATGTTTATGGAGGTGGATTACAATAGAGAGGCAGGAGTGCTGGGTGTGGGCATTTTCACGCCACCAAGGATGAAGTTCCAGTGGGTGTGGAGGATGATCGATATATGATTTGACTATTTAGAACATTTTCTTGTGAATTGTTTTTTCGAGTGAATTAAAATCATTCATTACACCTAATATTTCCCATTCTATGTGACTAGATATAGATATAATTTATGTTCTCTAATGTTGAGAACTCTAGTTTCATGTAAAGCGAGTTTGTTTGATGTTTTCGGGGGTGTATACTAATATTGGGGCTGCATCAGTCGAGTGGGGATCTTCTTATAATACTAATGCATCCATGTGATGTCATCCTAGTAATTGACTAATGGTTTTCTATTCATAATGTTATCTAATGATTTCATAGAATAGTTGTCTTTTCAGATAAAGATTTCCATAATGTAGCTTTCGTTGGTGTGTGGATCTATCGGGTGGGTAGCTAGCTTATAAAACATATACCCTCATTAATGGAGGACATGTTAGTGAAATAATCTGATATAGATTTTGTATAGGTTCTTGGGATTTTTCAAGAGCTCAGGGATTTCTTCCAAGAGGACGTTGTGGCTCTACCCCCTGACATTACTTAAAGTTCCAAATAGACTTGGAACCCATTGCCAATCCTATTTCAATTTCTACCAATTCTAGGGTTCCGTATGAGATAAAGGAGTTTTGGATTTATATCAATGATCAAATTAGGATGGGATTCACCAGGTCCAGTGTCTTTTCATGTGGTGCCTCAGTCTTGCTTTAAATGGGGGAAGATGATGGTCAGAGGTTGTTCATTGGCTACTAGAGACTGAATCAGGTAACAGTCATGAAATGCAACCAACATTTGAGGATAGCCTATTTTTCGACCAATTGAGTGGAGCATGTTAGTTCTCAAAGGTCGATATGTGGTTTTTCTATCACTTGTTTAGGGTGAAGTAGGCTTACTTAACATAGACTGATATCAAGTAAATGTATGGGGAATTCAAGTTCGTGGTCATGATGTAGGCTATCATGAAAACACCCACAAAGTTCATGGGACTAATGTAATCTATATTCTTTGGAGTTCCAGAACTCGTTCATCATTGCGTTCATTGAAAAAATTTGGATCTACTTAAGGTCAGAGGAGTATCACGCTGATTATTTAAGGATTTTCTTAGAGGTCCGCTGACACCACCGTCTCTGTGGGATGTATCCAAAGTTGTTGTTTTAGATGTGATAGGTCAAATTCATTAGACATTTTTATTATCCGATGGGGATATATATGGACCCATAAAAGGTAAGACCGGTTATTTCTTAGGATGCATACCGGAATGTGGTAGAGGTGTGTAGCTTCTTGGGTCTGGTAGGCAATTACTATAGGATTGTATATGACTTCTCACGAGATGAAACACCATTGATATACTTTACCAAGAAATACTATGCCTTAGTGTTGAGCGAGCAATGTAAGGAAGCTTTTATTTTTATGATGGGGAGGTTGGTCAGTGCTCTAGAGCACAGGTTATCAGAGGAAGCAGTGGTGTTTGTGGTGTATTTGGATTCCTCCATCTTAGGATTGCGGTGCGTGCTGATGAAGCAGCAAGGAATTATATCCTATGGGTCTAGGTAGTCACATCCCCATGAATGTAACTATTCCACCATTGTTCTAGATCATGTATTGGTCATGTTTATTCTGATGTTTTGGTGGAATTATAACATCAGGGAGTATGTTGTGGTCTTCGCAGATCATAAGAGATTGGGGTATATATATTCACAGCGGGACATGATGATATAGAGAAGAAGGAGGATAGAGTTTTTCCAACATTATGATATCGATTTCTCCTATTGTTAATGTAAGGGAAATGTTAAGGACAATTCCTTGAGTATGAAGTCAAAGAGGGAAGTGTTTTGAGAGTACAAAGATGCTTGGAAGTTGATGGAAGAGTTGGTTTTCATGTACCTTGATATTTTGGTGGATAGTGGATGATGGTATATATTTCAGATGATAGTACAATATTCCATGATGTGGCAGGTGGATGAGTCTCAGTGGAGAGACATTGGGATATATGTGATGCATGATCTCATTGACCAAGGTGATTCTTCAGAGGGATGGTTAGAGAATTCCTAGAATCTAATTCTTTTTAGGTGGATGATTTTTTTTTCAAAGACGATGCACGAGGGAGTTCTCCATAAGTTCTATTTCACACATTGGATTAGTACATACATGATTTTTCAAGATGTATCTAGGCTAGAGGGAATAGTTTTTATATCCTAGAGTGAAGAGGACAGTAGTGAATTTTTTGGAAAGGTTTGTAGTGTGTTAGTAGGTGACAGATAAGCATCGTGTTTCCAGCAGCCTGATGCAGCCGTTAGATGTCCCCTTGTGGAATTGAGAGAGCATTTCCATGGAGTTTTACATATGGATACAAAAGGATTAGGGAGGATAAGAGGATATCTAGGTGTAACGCCCCGACCCCAGTTACCCAGAGTCGGTGAATTATTACATAACATTGGCATGATCACAAGAAAGATCAAATCTCGAAAGACCGATTGGTTTAGTAGCCTTGGAAACACTAGATATATTCATAAGTTTTACATTACATCATAAAATGAAAAACTACTACAACAACATAATGTTTCCACAGTCCACACTATAATCCCCTCATAATATCCCTGCAGGTCATTCATAACTTACATCTTCACATCCTGGGAAAAATAAAACATAGAAAAGGGGTGAGCTCAAATGCCCAGTAAGGATAACAATATATCAGAAACTTTCATAAATAAGAATAATCATTTAAGGCAATTTATAACTAAAACAAAAGCATTTTAAACTTGAAAATTTAACATAGTATGGCATAAATAAAATGAAATAATGCCATTTACTTATTCACATGGTTATTCTACGAATCGAATAATCACATGCAAAATCAATAACCACATTCATAATGATGGAATGCATAATGCCAGACTATCACAACCACATAGCCAAGGCCTCGTGCCAAGACTACAAATAAGATTTTTTCAAGGCCTTCTGCCAAGACACTAGTTTGTCTCATGAGACATACCGATGCATCGAGGAGCTATAGCGGGCTCCACCCGTCACATATTAAGTCCAATGCATTCCCATATGAAAAGGTTTAAACATAACATAAACATTCGTATTAAAACTAGCATACGAAATGACAATAATTTCACCATAAACTATGAATGGTATAAAAATAGCACATCCACAGTCAAACATATCACAAAACCTTCAATACAATATAGATGTTTTGTATCATAATAAATCAACTTCAAATAAGCGTAAAATCTGTCAAAGGATGTTGACATAGATGAAATCAAAACACTTTTTAGAGAAATATCTCTTTCTATTTTTGAAATCATTTAAGACCCATATAAAATAAAACATTTTCTTGAAAATATTATTATAAGCTTGTAAGGGAAGCTTTGACGATTTTATAACGGCGGAAAATAACCGCACCCGCCGTATAAGTTAAAAAAAACAATCTTATCTTAATTCTGTCGAAAAGGTTAAAAAGCACCTTGTTTGGAAAATGACGGAAAGATTCCCTTATAAACCTCTTATAAAAAGTCAAACAAGGGTTTAAATCCCATATTCTTTTAAATATTAAAAAATTTTTGAAATAAATTTTGAAGAAACATGGACGTGGATGATAACGAGGTCCCAGTAGATAATTATATATAAACAACCTCGGATAATGAAGAGATTGCGAAATAAACCCTTACCTTGTACTTTTCCTTGGTTGGGGTAGGTTAACCTCCTGTATAATGGTGAAATTATTTTGATTAAATTATAAAATAATCATATACATTAATATGATATCATATATGATCTTTTAATATTGATTTGATAATAATATCTTAGTATTATCGTTGTTTCGGGTGTTAAATTACTTGTTTTCTTATATATGTTTTGTTACGTAAGACATGTTTGTAAAGGATAGGTTATATATTATTCATATCCAGAATGATATCAAGTCCTTAAACATCATTTTTTAAATCATCAAATGATAATTATACTTGAATGGATACGATGGAGAATGAATCTCATCGCGTTCGTGGAGACGGTAGTCCGTACGTACGCACGAGCGACGATATCATTATTTTGATATTAAAATAATATATCAATGGTTGTTAGATCATATATACAGAATCATTATCATGTTTTATTTATTATTTACATGATTTACATATCATTATTATACCCATCCAAATAATAATATATTGAATAACAATTACACCACGACGTGGAGACGGTAAGCCGTACGTACGCACGTATGGTGACATGTTATTCAAAGGGTGGATAGAATACTTAATATGGTTGTAACATATTTATAATAACATCACAGTATATATATTATACTGAAGTTATTATTTTAGAATGGTAACAACAAAGGAAGAAGAAGTGGAAGAAGAAATGAACTTGGAAAAGGGTGGTGAAATCATTACCTCTTCTTCGGGTTATTCCTTTTGATTTGATCAAAAGGGATCCTTAGATTGGCTTTCTGATCAAACTAAGGCCTCTAGTTTGTATTGAGGGATGTTGGGAGAGTATTTGGTCAGAGTTTGGCCGAACCAAAAGGCTTTGAAGGTGTGAATAAATGAGAAGGATGAGTTCCCTTTTATAAGAGGGGTGAGGGGCACCTTTGGAAAAGCTAGAAATATTAATTTATAATAAATTCATATTCGGTTTCTAATGGATCCAAAGTTGATTATTTAAATATTAAGGTGGGGATAGGTCGAAAACAACTCAACCAATAGAATTTAGACAGGTTTGGGTACTTATATTAACCCAATCTTTAAGTATTAACTCTAAGTTAATTAGTTTCATTTTTACAATGTCTCTTTGTATTTTTATATAATATGGTAAATAAACTTACTATATACATCCAAGCGACCCCCATGTAGTCCATTAATGATGAACCTATCATGATATAAGTCTCTTGGCCGAACATTAGATTTTTAGGAATTTAATATCAATTAATAATATAATATTTGTTTTAAGAACTCTTTTATGTCAATTTTGACACTATTCAACAGTTGATTTTTTTGAAACTCATAAAAGATTGATTACTTCGAAAAAGGTCAATTAAATCAATCCTAATATATCATATTATCCTAGAAAATTAGTTTAATTCATTAAAAGTTTCATATTATGTTTATTTGGGTGTTTATAATATCAACTATTTTAATTTTTCACTATTATAGTAATTACTACATCATCATTGGGTCATAAATAAATTAAATTATTCAATGTATAAAAATTATAAATAAAATATAATTATGTAGGAAATATTTTTATCTTTCTAATGAATATTTATAATCTAAAGACCAACATGTATAACTTTATGTAAAAATTGTTTTGCTAAAAGATATATGCTTGTTGTCATTTTTGTATTCATTTTAACTTAATTAAAATAAAGTGTCATTATCACTTACATGTGGATCCAGGGGGTCCCAAAATCGACCCAAATATGCCCATGGTCGACTATGTATCAACCAATAGGGTTAAGACACGTTTTAGGGTAATTTAGTATTATTATAATATTATTATTTTAACCCCTATTTACCGGATTTACCCTTAACCATGGTAAATAAAATATTTACCGCAGTAATTATTCAAAATGTCTAAAAATAAAAGTTATCTATTTACAAAATTTGAACATCCTGATTCCAAATATGGAATCCTATTTCCTAAATTCAAAACACATAAGTGGCAGAAATTAATTTAAAATTAATTCCCGCTGTCAAAACAAAAAGCGTGTTTTAAAGAGATAATAACTATCAAAAGATTGACGCTTGTTTATGTTCGGTTTAATTGTAAAATTATGTCCAATGACCAACATTATATTAAATGGTAAAAATATATTCTAAATATACTTTAAAACTACTAAAATTCATAATTTATCACTATTAATTATTTTGATTAAAAAGATTGTTTTTAATTAAAATTTAGTAATTTTCACTATTCATCAAAATATGAAAGTTATCCGAAAAGTACCAAAATTTCACCTTAGGCTAAATTAGATATTACGAATCCAAAAATGAAGTCAATTTTGAAATATAATATATATATGATTTCAAAAAGTAGGTATTACTATTCACAACGGCTAGTTTAATTAGTTGTGGGGTGTGTTAGAACTCGAGGTTTCGTACAACACACGCTACTGTATTATTCAAAGAAAGCGTACCGTGGAAGCTTGGGATGTTTCATTTTAAATTTTTGATGTCCCCATTTAGTCAAAAAGTTTAAAATATTGTATTTAAAAAGGGTTCAGTATTAAAATTTGATAAAAGTGCAATACTGAAAATGAATTTATTCTTGCATTATATCTAAGAAACTCATAATATGGATTCTAAAATTATAAGGTTCATATAAAGTTTAAAATTTAGATAATACTATTCATAACCTCTTTTGAATGGATTTTTTTTGTATGTCATGGTGTGATTGAACTCGGTGTTGCGTGTAGTGAAAGTTATTGAATTATTTTGAAGAAATAACACACTATGAAATCTTGGGGTGTTACATTCTCCCCTCCTTCAATAAATTGCGTCCTCGCAATTTGAAATTTTTCTTCGAAAATAAAAGGTTGAAAATAGAAAATATATTTATGGGAAAACCCACATCAGAAATTGGGTTACTAAAATTTAGTCTTAATATGAGGAAAAGAGAAATGAAAGGGTCACCACCAAATTATGATCTCGATTAGGAGAACATTGGTGGAAATTAGAGACATATAATTGGAGGAAAAACGTAAATATTTATAGGTAGTGATTGAGATCATCAATCACAAACAAGTGTATAATTGAGGTCCTTAAATTCATCAATCTTTGATGATTTGAAATACCATCGGTTCAACAAAACATAGGGTATTAGCATAACACATTTTTGACGTTTCAAAATATCTTAGTTGAAATCCCACATCGAAAAATGAATTAACGAGGCCTCTATTTAAAATAAAGAGTGGAAAGTATGAAGATTACCGAAAATAACACATACAAGGGTTCCATGTAGTAAAATATAGATATAGAAGAAAAATCTAACCATCAATTATCTGATGGAGAGTGGTAGAGAACATGGCTATGAAAAGGCTAACAATCCCAAAGCCATAAATTAATGATGATTTAAGGTACCATCTAGGAAAACATTTTTGTTCTAATTTGCTTTTCTTAATATTGAGGAATTTTTTATGAGATTAGCTAAGATCATATGGAGATATACTTACTTTATAATTACAGTTTTATCCATTAATAAATTTCTACCACAAACTCATCTTTCACTCTAAAAGATAATAGAATGTAAAAGAATTATATTTACACTATTCGTATAGGGTTCCACAATAAACGAATTTATAATTCATCTATAAGATCTTTTAATAAAAACTACATTATTTAATCCAGGACATCTCGTGGGCTAGTGGTAGGTGATACACCCTTGTCGCGCTTCGGTTGCGGGTTCAAGTCTCACAGCCTTGCCGGACGCAACGGGTTGCCGCCCGACCTCCGGGTTGTCCTTTTATGGCAATCCAAAATAATCCAAACTAGAACTATCCAAAATACTTCTGTCCAAACTCATAGTCCAACATTTATAAGGAAGGTAAACATAATATAGATCCTTTTTACCCAGTAATAGCATATGAATACCATCATCATGTATTACCATATTCCTTATTGATTATATTCATGATCCCTTATTCCATATAGAATGTTGGATATACTTCATTAATCCAAAAATGTTTTAAACCCCAAAAATGATGGAATATACAAATCATTAATCAGTTCCAAGGTAGTCAAGAATATCCAATATAATTTATCCAAAACAATCACATATTATTCCAAAATCACTACCTCAGTATCAGAACTATATCATGATTTATCATTCTCTCAACCATATATTTTCCAAAAATTTATCCTGCTATTGAGTCACTTTTCTTTGTTCCACACAATCTCAAGTCCTTAATGAAATAGTACTGCAGTACAATCCTTATATACTCCATAATTATTATAACAAGTACATTGTTGATACAACACTCAATTGACATAATCAACATAAGAACTCTAATCATTCCTCTTCATCTGTGGTAGTATCATAACTTGATTATTATCCAATAACATCATTTGCGGCATAGTCTGATGACTGGGACATAGGTTCGCGTAGTGTCCAAACTCCTTGCAAATGAAGCATTGAACATTTAAAACCGTTTTCTTACCCTTGCAGTCACGTACTTTGTGCCCTTTTCCTCCACACTTATAACAAACTCCCATTCCATTCAGGCAAGTTCCAGGGTGTTTCTTTGCACAGTTACCACATATGGGAAAATTATTCTTTTCCCTCTTCCCTTTATCCATCTTTCTCTCTTACATCCTTTTCTTCTCTTGCTTCCCTTCAAAGCCACAGGACTCAGTAAACTCTTTACTTATCTTATCAACACATGATATTATTTATTCATATGATGATAATACATGGGAGAATATTTCTCTTATAAATTCTAGCTTAAGACCATGAAAGATATGATCCTTCCTTCTCTTTGGATCATGTGCATTTCTGGAGTTCTCATTCCTTCTACTGGGAGCCATTTCTAAACAATGGCATACACTAGATCAGTTTATGAATCAAAATACATAATCCCATACTTATAAAACACTTAACATAAATTGAACTATTTATGGATATAATCTATAATCATAAGAATGTTTTCTTTGAGGAAGTATATACTCATAATCCCTTCAAAATTATTTGTAAAGAAAAATGAGATTTATCCAAAGTATATCCCCTGGGAGTGTGGTAACCAAGAGTGCAGCACGCCCGTTGTCGTGCACCAGTTCCCATTCGAGTCTAGCTCAAAGCGGTGTTTTCGGGTTTTACCCCTAGGTACATCTGTGCCAGAGCCGCCTCTACCTGCTCGTATCCAGACAGGGATGTATTATTCGGAAAACTCACAAAATCTCTACAATACCAAAATTCTAGGAAGTTCTTCTATACTAATCCTCAAAGTTCATCTTAGGTCTACGTGCTCTAATCAGAGTTTATCTAAATCTAGTTTCCAAGGTTTGTACTAAACTTCCTCTGATACCAACTGTAACGCCCCGACCCCAGTTACCCAGAGTCGGTGCATTATTACATAACATTGGCATGATCACAAGAAAGATCAAATCTCGAAAGACCGATTGGTTTAGTAGCCATGGAAACACTAGATATATTCATAAGTTTTACATTACATCATAAAATGAAAAACTACTACAACAACATAATGTTTCCACAGTCTACACTATAATCCCATCATAATATCCCTGTAGGTCATTCATAACTTACATCTTCACATCCTGGGAAAAATAAAACATAGAAAAGGGGTGAGCTCAAATGCCCAGTAAGGATAACAATATATCGGAAACTTTCATAAATAAGAATAAACATTTAAGGAAATGTATAACTAAAACAAAAGCCTTTTAAACTTGAACATTTAACATAGTATGGAATAAATAAAATGAAATAATTCCATTTACATATTCACATGGTTATTCTACTAATCGAATAATCACAAGCAAAATCAATAACCACTTTCATAATGATGGAATGCATAATGCCAGACTATCATAACCACATAGCCAAGGCCTCGTACCAAGACTACAAATAAGATTTTGTCAAGGCCTTGTGCCAAGAGACTAGTTTGTCTCATGAGACCTACCGATGCATCGAGGAGCTATAGCGGGCTCCACCCGTCACATATTAAGTCTAATTCATTCCCATATGAAAAGGTTTAAACATAACATAAACATTCGTATTAAAACTAGCATACAAAATGACAATAATTTCACCATAAACTATGAATGGTATAAAAATAGCACATCCACAGTCAAACATATCACAAAACCTTCAATACAATATAGAAGTTTTGTATCATAATAAATCAACTTCAAATAAGCGTAAAATCCGTCAAAGGATGTTGACATAGATGAAATCAAAACACTTTTTAGAGAAATATCTCTTTCTATTTTTGAAATAATTTAAGACCCATATAAAATAAAACATTTTCATGAAAATATTCTTATAATATTGTAAGGGAAGCTATGACGATTTTATAACGGCGAAAAATAACCGAACCCGCCGTATAAGTTAAAGAAAACATTCTTATCTTAATTCTGTCGAAAAGGTTAAAATGCACCTTGTTTGGAAAACGACGGAAAGATTCCCTTATAAACCTCTTATAAAAAGTCAAAAAAGGGTTTAAATCCCATATTCTTTTAAATATTAATTTTTTTTTAAAATACATTTTCAAGAAACATGGACGTGGATGATAACGAGGTCCCAGTAGATAATTATGTATAAACAACCTCGGATAATGAAGAGATTGCGAAATAAACCCTTACCTTGTACTTTTCCTTGGTTGGGGTAGGTTAACCTCCTGTATAATGGTGAAATAATTGTTATTAAATTATAAAATAATCATATACATTAATATGATATTGTATATGATCTTTTAATATTGATTTGATAATAATATCTTAGTATTATCGTTGTTTCGGGTGTTAACTTACTTGTTTTCTTTTATATGTTTTGTTACGTAAGACATGTTTGTAAAGGATAGGTTTTATATTATTCATATCCAGAATGATATAAATTCCTTAAACATCATTTTTTAAATCATCAACTGATAATTATACTTGAATGGATACGATGGAGAATGAATCTCATCGCGTTCGTGGAGACGGTAGTCCGTACGTACGCACGCGCGACAATATCATTATTTTGATATTAGAATAATATATAAATGGTTGTTATATCATTTATACAGAATCATTATCATTTTTTATTTATTATTTACCTGAGTTACATAACATTATTATACCCATCCAAATAATAATATATTGAATAACAATTACACCACGACGTGGAGACGGGAAGCCGTACGTACGGACGTATGGTGACATGTTATTCAAAGAGTATATAGAATACTTAATATGGTTGTACCATATTTATAATAACATCACAGTATATATATGATACTGAATTTATTATTTTAGAATGGTAACAACAAAGGAAGAAGAAGTGGAAGAAGAAATGAACTTGGAAAAGGGTGGTGAAATCATTTCCTCTTCTTCGGGTTCTTCCTTTTGATTTGATCAAAAGGGCTCCTTAGGTTGGATTTTATGATCAAACTAAGGTCTCTAGGTTTTAGTGAGGTATGTTGGGAGAGTATTTGGTCCGAGTTTGGCCGAACCAAAAGGCTTTGAAGGTGTGAAGAAATGAGAAGGAGGAGTTCCCTTTTATAAGAGGGGTGAGGGGCACCTTTGGAAAAGCTAGAAATATTAATTTATAGTAAATTCATATTCGATTTCTAATGGCTCCAAAGTTGATTATTTAAATATTAAGGTGGGGATAGGTCGAAAAAAACTTAACCAATATAATTTAGACAGGTTTGGGTACTTATATTAACATTATCATTAAGTATTAACTCTAAGTTAATTAGTTTCATTTTTACAACGTCTCTTTGTATTTTTATATAATATGGTTAATAAACTTACTATATACATACAAGAGACCCCCATGTAGTCCATTAATGATGAACCTATCATGATATAAGTCTCTTGGCCGAACATTAGATTTTTAGGAATTTAATATCAATTAATAATATAATATTTGTTTTAAGAACTCTTTTATGTCAATTTTGACACTATTCAATAGTTGATTTTTTTGAAACTCATAAAAGATTGATTACTTCGAAAAAAGTCAATTAAATCAATCCTAATATATCATATTATCTTAGAAAATTAGTTTAATTCATTAAAAGTTTCATATTATATTTATTTGGGTATTTATAATGTCAACTATTTTAATTTTTCACTATTATAGTAATTACTACATCATCATTGGGTCATAAATAAATTAAATTATTCAATGTATAAAAATTATAAATAAAATATCACTATGTAGGAAATATGTTTATCTTTCTAATGAATATTTATAATCTAACGGCCAACATGGACAACCCTATGTAAAAATTGGTTTGCTAAAAGATATATGCTTGTTGTCATTTTTGTATTCATTTTAACTTAATTAAAATAAAGTGTCATTATCACTTACAAGTGGATCCATGGGGTCCCAAAATCGACCCAAAGATGGCCATGGTCGACTATGTATCACCCAATATGGTTAAGACACGTTTTAGGGTAATTTAGTATTATTATAATATTATTTTTTAACCCTTATTTACCGGATTTACCCTTAACCATGGTAAATAAAATATTTACCGCAGTAATTATTGAAAATGTCTAAATATAAAAGTTATCTATTTACACAATTTGAACATCCTGATTCCAAATAGGGAATCCATTTTCCTAAATTCGAATCACAGAAGTGGCAGAAATTAATTTAAAATTAATTCCCGCTGTCAAAACAAAAAGCGTGTTTTAAAGAGATAATAACTATCAAAAGATTGACACTTGTTTATGTTCGGTTTAATTGTAAAATTATGTCCAATGACCAACATTATATTAAATGGTAAAAATATATTCTAAATATACTTTAAAACTACTAAAATTCATAATTTGTCACTATTAAATATTTTGATTAAAAAAGTTGTTTTTAATTAAAATTTAGTAATTTTCACTATTCATCAAAATATGAAAGTTATCCGAAAAGTACCAAAATTTCACCTTAGGCTAAATTAGATATTACGAATCCAAAAATGAAGTCCATTTTGAAATATAAAATATATATGATTTCAAAAAGTAGGTATTACTATTCACAGCAGCTAGTTTAATTAGTTGTGGTGTGTGTTAGAACTCGAGGTTGCGTACAACACACGCTACTGTATTATTCAAAGAAAGCGTACCGTGGAAGCTTGGGATGTTTCATTTTAAATTTTTGATGTCCTCATTTAGTCAAAAAGTTTAAAATATGGTATTTAAAAAGGGTTCACTATTAAAAGTTGATAAAAGTGCAATACTGAAAATGAATTTGTTCTTGCATTATATCTAAGAAACTCATAATATGGATTCTAAAATTATAAGGATCATATAAAGTTTAAAATTTAGATAATACTATTCATAACCTCTTTTGAATGGCTTTTTTTTGTAAGTCATGGTGTGATTGAACTCGGTGTTGCGTGTAGTGCAAGTTATTTAATTATTTTGAAGAAATAACACACAATGAAATCTTGGGGTGTTACACTAGGTATTGGTGGACCAGTTGAAAAAAATCAGCTCACATCTAGGAGATAAAGGATTTGACTATTGTTGATGCCATGGAAAGGATGTATGTGGAATATGTAATGTAGCTACATTGTGTTTTGAGATCCAGTGCATCAGATTTTGAACCATGGTTTACCTCAATAGACTGGAGGAGAATACATCATTCTTTTGGAAGCCATCTATTCCTTATCACTTATATCCTACCATATAAAGTTAGGAAGATTGTGAGAACTTTCTAGAAGTTAGTGGATATGATTCTTGTGTGTGTTCTAGAAAACCGTGATCTTAGGTGTGAAACCTTCCTCTAAATGAGTTTGTCAATAATAATACATATCACTCTTCCATTGGCATGGCACTGTTTGAGTCATTGTACAAAGGGTACTGTTGTTCACCCATGTGTTTGACATAGTTCGGGGATGCAACCTTTCATTGACCATAGGTAGTGCATAGGATGATAGCAAAGGTGCAGCCTGTGCATTAGATCATGATGGTGGATAAGTACTAGTAGAATTTATATTCCAGTCAAAATATGAGGCCCTTGGAGTTAGAGGTTGTGTACAATTCATTATTGATGGTCCCCCTCAAAAAATTGGTCTGTGAACGTTCGATAAAGGATAATGATTTCTACTTGATCATCGGGACATCCGAAGTATTGGGACGAGTTGATGAGGTGGCCTATTATCTGTTGTTGCCACCAAAATTGGAGAGGGTCGATAATGTCTTTCATGTATCTATACTTCGATAGTATCTATAGGATTACTTCCATGTCATTGATTTGGGAGAGTTGGATATCATGGACAATGCGACATTCATGGAGCAGACGATGGAGATCTAGTACCATTGTGATAAGGTGAATCGTGGATGGAACATTATGTTTGTTCATGTTTTTTGGATGCATGATTTCTTCAAGGAGAGTGATTAGGAGTGGATGACACATATGCATTTCTATTAACCATAGTTTTTTTGAGTGTCTTCGTTGCTTATGTTGTAAAGTATGATCTTATTGCTATGAAATGAGTTGATTAATATTATCTAATTTTTGAGAAGTCTTGAAATACATGGAGGGGAGTTCATAACTCTTAATCATGATTCATTAATTCATATGTGATTAAACATCTCTGGGTGAGTCTGTATTGCGCAAAGCAGACAGTATCATGACATGGAAGAAAGAGCTCCCTTATCCATGTGTCGGGATAGTGTGATCTTTGAGGTATGTGTTGTGGTTTGGGGATGTATTTGTTTTTGAGGTGTTCGTGTATTTCATGGTTTTGGAACAAAAATGGGTGTTTTTTTATTGAGAGATAACATGCAGGGTGGTTTTCAAAACCCTCTTTCCTCTAGTTTTGATTTGAACTCTCTTGGGAGAGAATAGATTGAGAGGTATCAGATGTAATGACAAAGATAGGTTTTGTTCATTCCTTTATAAAAATCTATTGTCTTGGGTGTTTTGGGAGGTATAAATGACTCATTTATATAATTTTTTTAAATACAACTTTTCGTTCAGTGACTCATATAGAACCATTGGTGTCGACGAGTAATTTTATGTATTGTCGTTTGCAAAAAGATATTTGTTTACTATCGGTGTCGATAAGACATTTTTTATTATTTATGTCGATGAGTCGGTTTTGTTCTATCGTAGATGGTGAGAAATTTATTACTCTCAGTGTCCATGTTTGATTTTGAATTTTCAATGTCGAAGAGTCATTTTTGTACTGTCAGTGTTGGTGAGTTATTTTTGTACTATCAGTGTCAGCGATTCAATTTTGTACTATCAGCATCGACATCAACATCAGTGTCGATATCGACATTGACATTAGCACCTTCATTGCTGTCATCATCACTGTCGTCATTAGCCTTGATGTCATTGTCACCATAAGCTTCAACATTAGTGTCGGCTTCAATGTCAACGTTGATGTCAACAACGGTGTCAACATCAGTTTCGGTGTGCACGTTTTCATCTGCTTCAGTGTTAGCATCATTGTTCCTATTGACATCAAGATCGTTGTCAGTTTCATCATCAACATCAGCACCAAAGTCATCCTCAGGGTTAGAATTAGTTATATTGTTGAAATTGGTGTTATCATTATCATTAATGTCATTTTCGGTGTTAGAGTGGACATCAGTGTTAGCTTCGGTGTCATTTCCAGATTTTTTATGTTTTTTATAGTTTGATCCCTCTTATTTATTTAATCATTAGATGTGAACAAATAAAATCATTTCCTTTTTAATTAACGTGCCATTTTCACTTTGTAGAATAAAATAATTTTCAATGTCTATAATGTCACGTAAACCTTGTAACTACCTTAATTCATGTTAAAAAAACGATCCAATTTTCATGCACATTAAAATCATCTCCCTAGTTATTAGGATCTCAGAATTTATTAAGTTGAGATCTCATATTTACAATAACTCTTTCAATCTATCTTGGCACACTTTGGGTCCCTCTAACTCAATGTTTAATGTTCCTATGTTTTAACACCCTCATAGTTCCATTTTTCTAGAGTCCCCTACTACTCAAGCGATCCCCATTTCATGGAAAAAGAATGATATATGATAGTATATTATTCCATGTAGGGATATTCCAAAATCTACAATTAATTTTGTACCAAGAGGGTGTGTGTATTAATTCTTCATCTGATAGAACTACTGAATTATTTATTTCACAAGATCATTAAATGAGGGGGTAGATGATGATAAAAAGGTAACCAGACCTGTTATGATAATGGGATGGGAACTGAAGATGGATGAATGTTGAGAATTATTTTAATTTGTTATATTTGTTTCCCTGTTATAAATTTTTAAGGATATATGGAATTATATAAAACATATTTCTTGGGGGCCTTTACTTGTGCACTGGTTTCCTTCATAATCTTACTATTGAGACTCTATGAATTATATCAAATATCAATCCATTTAATCTTGTAAACATGGTAAAATAAATGGATTACCCAGGATCAATACTATTCTGTGGTCAACCCATTTATTAAATGTTGTATTAAAGAACCCTAATTTTTAAATCTGAATATGTTTGGATTAATGGTGTGTCTGTGTGCTTTGTTTGGCCATGTTTTGTAAATCATATGGGTTTTTTTTTAATGTTTTGGTTTGTAGCCTTGTTATGGGTAAATTGGTGGATAGGGGGAATGATTTAAAATTTGTATTACGGCTTGTTTGGGACAATAGACTTCATTTTGGAGGTGTTTTACTATGGGGTTTTTGTATGCGGTGGTACATAATGTGTGATGGAATCACATGTCGAGAGAATGATTGATTTTGGGATGGATGAGCATGCAGGCAGTTGGTATTCCTTTGATTATGTGGTGGCCATGGAGTGACGTTGTGAAATGAGACAACAATGTGGTTATGCGATGTTTACGCATTGATCCTCCATATTGACATGCTTTTTGTGTCTGTACTTGCTTAAAGTGGTTTGCTAAATAGTACATAAATTAATTATAGTGACCCCGTAAATGAAGAATGACCAGTGATTAAAGGAAATTGGGTTTGGATTTTTTCATTGGTAGTGGATATTGTGTGGTTGTTCAAATAGGGATAGTAGATAAAGGGGTTCTGTATGGGCTAGTTGATTTTTTTAATCCCATAAGTTCGGTGGAGTGTTTCTCTTCCAATATTAATAAATTGTAGTTCCTTGTGATTTTCAATACTCACCTCATACATGTTGAGAACATCGTGTTGAACACCCCAGTTTCATGGGGTGTGGAGCATTTCCCGACATCCCAATTGGAGGATGGATGACTAGTTACTAACATCATTCCTCGTACTGCCATCTAGGTTCATACCACTCGAACATATCAGGGTATCCTTTTATGGCTTGAGGATTAATATATCCCAAGATCCTTCAAGTAGGTTGTGTTGTGGATGCAGGGCCCAGGTGTTTGTGGTTCATGTATGATTCCCAGGTGTGTGTGGGATGAGGCCCATGTGTCTTCAGTGGAGTGGTGTAGATGTTGTGAAACATGTGTTATTGGGTAGGATATGATTGGTTTGTAACCTTGGTGTGTGCGGGAAGTTATGGAGGTGGGAATGTATTTTATGAAGGGTGTTAGCATTAATACGTTATCCAATGTTGATGAGAAATTAACTGTTGGGAAATTTGGTGTGAGACACCCAATTCATCAATGTGCCTATATTGTTACCTTACATGACATTCGTTATTTGGTGATCATGACATGTTAATGTTAGGATTGTAATTACATTTCCTTGGTAGGTGTGTTTGGTTCCTATTTCAGTCATATGGGTATTAGTATACTTCTCGCACTTGTGAACGAGTGAATTTGGTCTTTCTACATAGTGTACTTGACTTCTTAGCATATGTTATATATCTTTTTTCATGTTTATAGGGGGGCATTGAGGGTCGTTCTAGACATTACTATCTTGGGAATTTGGATAGTTGATTTATTTCTACTTAGTCTCTTTCTTGGGGTACTTGATTTGTTTCTTTGGTTGTAAATTTTTTAAAAAATTCATTTAAATCATGCACGCATTGGATTTTTTTCCTTTATATAAATGTTTGGTGTTGTTTGACATTTTGAAAATCTTATCTCCCGATCATGTTTTCATTAAACTTTCTGATGCCTTCTATTTCTGTGAGATTCTATACCATTGGTGCTAGTCTCCAATTTAGGAACTAATGAAGGTGGGACTCATGGGTAATTATCACCCCTTCATCTTGAAGAAGGAATGAAATGGAACTTTGTTATCCCTTCCTTTATCTTGAAGAATGCAGGTCGTGACCTGTCACCTTATTGAGGAAAAATTATTTTTAAAACCAAATTTCGAAATATCGCTAACAATTAATTGAAAAAATTAACTTAATTTTGGATAGAATAATTAAAAAATTAGTTTTGTTTCAATTTTTAATTTTTTTATAACAACAAAAAAATTTTGAATAATGAAAAATAATGAATTTTAATTGAAACTGTTGTTTCATCTAAATAATATATAATAATAAATTATATTTTAATTTTTTTTTCAAATACAATTAAATGAACTAAAAATATATTAATATTATTTTGGTTATTTTAATAATTTTTAAATTATTTTTATATATATTATTATGGTATGCATTTTATAAATTTTTATTAAAACATTGATTTCATGTCCCGTATGCATGACTGATTTCTAATAAATAGATTCTACTTAAAGGATTTGAATTTGGAAAAATGGATATCATTTTATGTATAGGAAAACTTTATAAATATGTTCTACTTGATTTTATACCAATGTAATTAGTAAAGGATGTCAAAATAAATTACATTGATTAAGGTAAAAACTAGTTTACATAGAGGTTTAAATGAAAATATGAGATTTAAGAATTACCCAACACTTCTCCAAAGACAATGAGATTTCTGTATTTCAAACATTCCCCTATGTTTGTCAAATTTGGTGTAATTTTGATGCCTATTATTAAGTAAAAGAGAGGGTAAACATAATTTATTTTAAAAAATGTAAATTCTGTCATCTACCTCAAATATAAAAGGCCTCCCACATTGCATCACACTTAACACCAAAAATTACTTTTATTAAGATATACCTAGAAAAATAATGTCCCAAAATCCCTCCCATCATATTATAGTCTATTTGTTGGGATGAAATCAAACATAAGATGGAATTAGTGTAATCCTAATGAGGGTGCATCAATAATAGGTGGTTAAAGAGTGATCAACCAAATATAAATGTATGTAACTAGTTTTCATAAATCAACATCAACTATTTCGAATAATAATCTTCATATTTTATTATGTAATGATGATATTCGGTGTTCAACGTATTTCTAATATCATATGTTGTATTTCGCATGTTTATTTATATTTATATTATGTACACATAATCAATTTGTTTGTTAACTATCACATCAATGTTTTTATAATGTTAGGGATTTAATCCACAATCAATTTCTAATCAAGATTTTTTAATCATGAATATCAGTTTATGTCAATTACATGAATATATACTAATAAAAAATTCATTTTCCCCCTTTATTATTATTATATTTTAATTAAGATTACCCATTTCCACTATTTTGGATAATTTTCTTATAAAATTTCTACAAGAAAATCCAACACTAATACACTTTTCAATCAAAAATTTGTTTTCTTACAAATGATTTATTTATACAATGTTTTTAAAAAATGTTTTTAAAATATATAAATTGAGTTATTATTTTTTCATTCACTAATTCATACAATTTATAATATTTTATATAGTAATCATTCTGTCATTTTCAAAGAAATTCGCATTTGGATTTTACTGAAGGAAACCATGTTTTAGGATGTAAAATATAAATGTAATTTCAATCCATCATAACCACTAAAAAATGTCAAGATTAATTTATAATATTATAGGGACATTTTCAATGAAAATTATTCTCAAATTGTTAAATAATATTTTATATTTAGATGTTTTATTCAATGAAATGGATTCTCAAAATGTTTTTCAAAATTAATGGTTTTTTTGATCAACAATGCTTTAAATGATTTTTATGTTATTACTACTCATGAATAAAAATAAACATTTATTATTACCTGAATATTTATATATTTTTTTTTTTCATATTATCATTAATCCACATATGGATTGTTTATAATCAATTTGAAAAAATAAATTATTTAGATTCACATTGTTTACTCATTTTGGTGATCATTAACATTACCTTGAATTATTTACATTTATATGGTCATTAAATTTTCCCTAATTATATATATTACTTATCTGGCATATATGTATTTTTGAAATTATATTCCATTTTTACGTATGGAATTTTCATTGTCAGTTATTTATTAGCTAGGGGAATATTGATAAGGCATCATCTGTTACACAATATGAATATTTGGTGTGGTGAATTTTTAAAAAGTAAAATCAATAATTCTATATATGAGGAAATCATTGGATATGAATAAAAAAGGATTGGGAAATTTTAATTTAATCCCCATAATGAATAAGTAGTCTCATGAGAAGAAATATCTTGTAAACCCAATATGCATTTGTAGGTAGTATATATTTTCGTTGTCTTATGAAAGGTCTACATAGAATATATATGGTAGGATATACCAAATTGGTTACATCTAGTAAATTTTAAAATATCCTATTAATAATCTTGATGGTATTGCTACCATGAATCGATGAAACTTTATGGATTATAGATAAGAATTTATTTCAAAAAGATTCACTTATTATTGTCCATGATATTTTCATTCTGAAAAACAAATGGATGGCTTTAATTTTCAGTTTCATGATTAAATTGAATGTATTTTATGTTATTTACCTTTCCATATTCATCAATAAATGTCTATTTAATAAAATTCCATGATTTTCCATCAACAATCATTCCATGTTGAATTTTAATTATTGATTCATTATATCATATTATGTAAATAATTCATACTAAGCAGGTAAGATCACCCTTATTTTATTCCTTTTCCAAATATTAAATGATGTTTATTATAACTGATAT
Organism: Viscum album; assembly: GCA_963277665.1. NCBI lineage: Eukaryota > Viridiplantae > Streptophyta > Magnoliopsida > Santalales > Viscaceae > Viscum > Viscum album. The sequence goes on along the minus strand of OY728156.1, from coordinate 1,796,047,319 downwards.
GTGGGGAGATACTAGATGTAATAATGTTATTATATAAAAAATATTTTGTAATTTTTGTTATTATAAATTAAATTCAAGACTTAAGTATGTCTGTAGAAAACCATTACAACTAAACTGATCAATCAAATATTATGTGTTAACATGTATCATATTCAAATTTATTTTAAGAAGTATCCAGTTCTGGGCATCTGGGATTGAATTCTATATATAGTTGGTGGTAATGATTTGGATTTTTTTTTCAGACATAGGAAGAGTAGTAATATATGTAATATCATTTGAAGGATTTTCATTGGTCTATGGAGGAGTGGAATGATATATTCTAATATGAGGTTATTGGGATACTCCTAAACAATACGTTCAGTTAGGAATAGAGATTCCAATAGTCGCATCCCAATTTTTAATGGATATCCATAGGTATATTCCTACTGAGATACCCCAGTTGACATTGAAGGTGGATGATATAATTTTAGGGGTTTTATCTTGCATAGTGTGACTCCTTTTTGTGATAATGTGTTATTTTCTAGAAAATGAATGATGGTATGTGGTTGCACATAGAGTACCAGAGGATGACTCTTGTAACTGTAAAAAACTATTATCATTATCTACAAATCAATTTTTTGTATGACTATATGATGGGTGAAATTGGTGTTATATTTATATTTGGAATTGATATCTATATTTCAAAAAATGAGTTTAAAGGATATCGGTATCCTAAATAATTTTATTAGGTGAATTTATGTACATTTTGATTCTATGTTAATGATATTAGGTGTCCTAAAAACATAATCAATGTACATTTGGATCATTAACTCTATAGTCATTGTGTGAAGGGACCAATTCATCTTTTTGTTCATCAATGTTATCGTGTTCAAATCAAAATTAGAGAATGTGCATATTGTTCATCTTAGAGTCAACTAAAAATTCCATTGATAAACTATCCCAATAGAAATATTAAAAGTAAAATTTATAGATGTGATAGGATAATTTATATAAAAAATTTCCTTATAATTATTTCATGGCCATATACCCATGGATGATCGAGGAAGTTTTTTCTTTGGTGGAATCAAAGAACATGCAATGGGGTTATTTTTTTCCTATATGGACTAGTTATTATTTGATGTTTGTTCATGATTTATGTTGAGTCATAACAACATTGATTTATATTATTGTAAAGAATCAAAAATTTGTATCAACAAATTAGTGGTATGAATGATTTTGTTACAAGATAAGAAATGTTGGTTAGTGCTCCTGAGCCTCAGTCTCCAAATGATGGTGTGATATATGATTTTTTCAGTATATAAAACAATATTGTATTAGTTTTTGTCCTATTATATGAAAGGTAAGTTATCTATTATGGGTCTAGGACGTTTTTACATAATGATTTTAACTATAAGACCTATATTATGTATCTAGAGGTAACTTTTTTTTACAAAAATATTATGGATGAATTGATTGATTAATGAATTTTATGTGGCCATCAGAGAGAAGAAGTAAATTTGAAAAATCTTTCCAGTATCATTATAACATAGAAATGATGATTTACATTTATTCTCTTCTATATTAGGATTTTAAAATCGTTTAAAACATGGGGATTGTGAATTTGGTTGTTGATGTATTGAATCAAATGTCTCGTTGAGATCTATGTAGGGATTCTCTTGGATTATATAAAGGGATGGAATAGCTTTAGAGAATCCTTATTGGTGTGGGGGATTGTAACAGTTATTGGTTCCATCATGTGATTTTTGGGGTGTCATATTCAATCTATATGGTGGAGTGGTCTTATTTATGATACATGGAGTTAGAAGTTATGAGCCATTTTTTTATCCATAGAGGTGCTTAGGATTGATGGTTGGAGGATTTTTAGAATCATTAATTTTTCATAGGATGGTTTTTTATTGGAACTGTGTGATGGAGTTCTCCACTGGATTAATAACCCACAATTATTAATATATATATATATATATATTATGGATAATATTTTTATTAGTAATAATTAGTTTCCCTGAATCAAAAAGTCAATAGAAGAGTTTTTTGGAATGTTTATGTGTTTCATTCAAGAAAAGTAAGTTCACTTTGGTCCTAGATGATTATTAAAGTACTCAGTTTATAAAATCTTATTGTGGTAGAATGTTTAAATGGACATCATATATGTCTTACATTAGGAATATGATGTTTTTGATGAATTATTTGTGATGGTGGGATAATTCAATATATCATCACATTTTATGGTGATTAGTGATGTGAGTGTTTTGGATGTATTAGTAAGATAATATTTGTATTTTTTGGTTAGTAATCACATGGTTTTGATAAAAATATCCCTTATTGAGTTCCACATTTTACGTAGCATGTATGGATTGGATTGAACAATTTATTTGGCCCCCACATGCATGTTATCAGGAAACTCCATCCTCATATAGTTTGGTAGATGGTGTGGTAATTCCTTCCACTAGGGGATATGATGACATATTTCGTCCTATATTATAGCATCACACCTTTTAATTATGAAACTTTTCATTACATTTTACAAAGAGAGGATCTTTAATGTCAATATTCTTGGAAATGAGGATTAATAACACATGAAACCATAAAACACACTTTTAAATCCAATTGAAAAGCTTCATGGAAAGTCCATCCTATGTAAAATTATATAAACTCATTACTTGGAGGCATACATCAATGGTAGAGATTAACTAAAGGATGAGTAAAGCAAGTAAAATAATCAATTAACATGGGCTATCCATAAGAACGTGATGAAAAACATGAAGACACGAGGAATGGATGTAGTGGCATATCATAATGAAAATAAATTGAACTACCACATGAATATGTGGCTACCAATTTTTATTTATACATTCCTAAACATATCACTAAGGTTCATCCCCAAGGTTTCATACAAATTACCAAGGTTATTCCCCAAGGTATCATGAAACTTGTAATCTCTAGAGATTAAATTCCTTACCCAATTCATAGTAGAACTATCAAGGATCATCCATAATATGTATTTACTTTCATGTGATCCAAATATATCATAACCAAACATTTATTAAATAACCCATAGAGAATAAAAGAAATGGGTTTCATTTCAAAATTGTGACATTCTAAAAGTTGTTAAAAATAAGATCATTATGTCATTTATAACCAATGGAAAGGGAGTGAGGGTTATATGTATGTCAATTACAGAATAAAATATTTAAATTCGGTATATTTATAAACACCCATATAAACAATATAGGTCTCAGTATTCACATAAAAAAATTAAGATAATTTCTTGAGAGAAAGAGATAGAAATTTGGAGATGAAATTTCTCCAACATAAAAGCTACAAAACATCATTTTAGAATACATTAAAAAGAGATGGTACAAGGGTAACCCAATCATAAATAAATCATAATAAAGGTATAAGGAAAGAATAAAATGGAGATCAGTACATGGTATTGATATTTTAATGACATACCACATGAAAAGTAAACTTGAAAGAAAAAAGAAATCATGATTTCTTTTATGAAAATTCTGCAGCCAAACGACATCACTTTTGAATTCGGAAAACAAATTGATGATATCCAAAAGGGTCTCATGAAATTTGGAAATTAAAGGGACATAAATGATTATATATAATAACTTAATCTCACATAATATGATGTATATAAGAAATAAATAACATAAATAAAGTAATGACCAAAAGTGGTCGGTGAAAGGTTCACATACTTGAAGAGAAACATCAAATGATTGAAGTTAAGGCCCTTGGAAGGCTTGAGGAAACCATGGGGAACACCTTGGGAGGTAAAAATAATAGATATTAATCTATGAGGAACATGTAATTAAATTAATGAGGTAATGGCTTGGTATTTATAGGGAAACTGATGGAATATTTAACTAATTTCAAGGGACACCTCGTCAGTGGTATTTTCAAAACCATGAGATTTCCCATAGTATTTGCCCATGGTATTTTCCACTTGGTACACCTCATGAAATATAAAACTATTCATAGATCGTCCATATTTATTACATCATCAATGATGTCATTAAACGCCCGAAACTCAAAACACTATTTTTACTATTCACAAAAAATTCAAATGTTTCAGAAAAATACCAAAAATTCACTCTAAACTAATATTGATGCTATGAATTCAAAAATGAACTCCATTTTATCGAAATAATTTTCTAAATAATATTATTTTCGTTTATTAAGTAAAATGATTATTTATTCTAAAAAACAACTCTAAAAATATAACGTGTTTTCAAACACCTTGAAAATGTAATCATGGTCCAATAAATTTATCATATTACCATAAGAAAATAAAGTAACAATTTTTTATTACATTTTATGAAAATAAATTTCCATTTTAAATTATTAAACTAATTATAAAATTTTAAATAAAATATTTATGACATACAAAAATACCAAAACATTATCTGTGGTCATTTTTTCTACATTTATGATGTCTAAATTGTATTCATACTTTCATGGGTGAAGTTTCTATTTTTTCACAAATTTACTATTCATTACTATTCCTAAGGGAGTATTACTATTAATAATTTATTATTCACTAAAAATTTCCTTCAACATATTAGACTATAAATTTAATACTAGTCACAATTTAGAAGACCATTTTTTGAAAATAATTTTATATTAATAATTATTTAAAGTTTACAAAAATGATTTAAAATACCCTTTTTACAAAATTCATTAGTAATATGGAACTATAAATTCATCCTAAATTTAACCGAATATTTGGAATTTACCAACAATTCTATAATAGGAAAAAACAATTTTTTTTATAGAAAAGGTTTACACATGTAACTGAGGTCATGTTACATAGCCTCTTATGACACTTGCATATGACCTAAGTGTATTGTTTACTGTGGTTAAAGAATCTTGGGGCGGATCAGACATCATTTCGTAAGTGGTGATTCCTATCAGCAATGAACTTCTCCATTATGATATTCTATTCAAGATTTACAGGTTGATGTTCTCCTTTAGCTTGGTCCAGAGAAAAGCCCAATGATGCTACGTCCTTCCCAAGTGGTGAAAAATGGGCTTTACGTGTCCTGAGTATACTGGATGAGACAATTGACTCTTCTTTCATTATTAATTAACCAAGATCCAATGTATTTATAAATAATAGTCATAATGTTAAGAGCTTATATTCCAATGGTCATATTGACCAACAATCATGTAATGGTCGAAACCCAATAGTATCATTTTAATTATACTCACTTAATTAATTAAAGAATATAATCTTATTGAGTATAAAATAAAATAACACAAAAAATTTAGGAAACAAATATTATTCAAAATTTTAGTTCATTAAATTCTTCCCCCTTATAAAATTTTGTCCCCGAAATTTTTTTCTCGTACCCTTTGATGAGAAACGGCGTGGGTACTTCATTATCATAGACTTCTCTAGTTACCATGTGGCTTCTTCACATTTTTGGTTTCTCCAGAACACCTTAATAAGTTCAATAGTCTTCATGCATAGAACCTTGTATCTATGATCCAAGATCTGCACCGACATCTCCTCATAAGAGATTTCATGTTTCAATTATACCAACTCTGGATTTAGAACATGTGAAGTGTCAGGTATATACTTCCTCAATAGGGATACGTGGAAGACAACATGAACCTATGCTATATTTGGATGAAGTGAAAGTCGATAGGCCACTACTCCTACATGATCAAGGATTTCATAGGAGCCAATGTACCTTGGGCTCAGCTTCCCTTTCTTCAAAAATCTCAAGAATTTCATCCAAGGTGAAATCAAAAGAATGACTTTTCATCCAACATCAAACACAATGTCCCTTCAATGTTTTTCGGCATAGCTCTTTTGCTGACTCTGAGCAGCCTTAATGTGTTTCTGGTTGGCATGGAATTATTATGTCATCTATTTTACAAGATTAGTCCCAAGAAGCTTTCTCTCACCATCTTCATCCCAAAAAGTTAGAGTTCTACATCTCTTCCCATATACATAATCATAGGGTTCCATTTGATTGCTCTAGTGGAAGATGGTGTTGTAAAAGAACTCAAATAATGGGATATTTTGATCCCATACACCATTAACTTCCATTGAGGATGCTCTAAGTATGTACTCGAGTGTTTGAATATTCCTTTTAGATTGGCCTTCAGTTTGGGGGTGATTGTCCATACAAGAATTCAATTCAGTTCTCAAATCATGTTAAACACTTCAATAGAATTTTGATGTGAACCTTGGATCATGATCAGATACTATAGAATGTGTAATTCCATGTTGACTTACCACTACCTTCAGGTAAATCCGGGAATGTTGATCAAGAGATAAATCATTCCGAATGGAGATAAAATGGACAGTCTTGGTGAGACGGTCCATAATTACCTATATCTCATTATTTCCATTTGATGTTCTCGGGAGTCTAGTTATGAAATCCATAGTGAAATTGTCCCACAAACATGCTGGTATGGGTAGTTGTTGAAATACCCCATTAGGATGTTGTCTCTTTGCATTCACATGCTAACATACCAGGAACCTTAAAGTGTAGTCAGCAATCTCACTTTTCATATTATTCCACCAATAATGATCTTGAAGGTCCCTATACATTTTGTTCCCCCATGATGTATAGAAAAAGTAGAGAAATGAAAATCATCCATCATATCCTTCTTTATTTCTGGAATATAAGGAACACATAGTCGTGTATGAAATTTTAGTACAACTTCCTGACCAAAATTGAACTTAGGAAAATTTCCCTTCTTTATAGAATCAAACTTATTCTATATAAAAGGATCTTATTTCTGAGCATTCCTGCTCTTCTCTAGTAATGAAAATTGTGAAATAAATTGGGTTAGGTATTATGATGTCCCTTACCTTATACTTCCCATTTCTAGATTTACCAGGTCATTGATCAACAGATCTCTTTGTATCCTCATCATGGAAAGAACAACTGGGTCATTCCTACATAATGCATCAATGACATTATTTTCTCTTCTGGGTTGATAATGAATTGAACAATCATAGTCTTTATTAAGATCCAACCATCCTATCTTAATCATGTTCAATTCCTTTTGTGTGAAAATATAATTCTAACTTTTATGGTCTGTGTATATATAAAATTTCTCCCAATAAATATAGTGCATCTATATCTTTTGAAAAAAAAAGGTCGTAACCAATTTTATATCATGGGTAGGATAGTTCTGTTCATTAGTCTTCAACTACTAATATGCATAAGCAAAGACATAGTAATTTTTCATGAGGACTCACCCAAGCCCTTTTAGAGAACAATCACTAAAAATAATAAATCATTCTCCACTTGAGGGAAGAGTTAACACGGGTGAAGTATTGAATATCTTCTTCACTTCTTGGAAACATTTCTCACAGTCCTTTTTCTAGATGAAATTAACCCCATTTAGAGTTAACATGGTTAATGGATTAGAAATTTGTGAAATGTTTTTCACATTCCTCCTATAATATCCATCTAATCAAAGGATACTATGAATCTCAATTATTGTTGTAGGTTGATGCCACTCCTCTTTAACATTTGTCTTTGTAGGGTAAACTCTGATTCCTTAATTGGTAACAATATTCCCCAAGAAAGAAAATTGTTATAATATAAAATCACATTTTTTGAACTTTCCAAAAAAGTCTCTCCATTCGTAGAGTTTTCAAAATAAACCTGAGATGATCCTAAAGATCCTCGTGACTTTTGGAATATATCAGTATATCGTCAATAACAACTACCACAAAGTTATCAAGGTGGTATTTATAGACACTATTCATCAAATCCATAAAAAAAGAAGGTGCATTAGTCTGTCTGAAGGGAATAACAACAAACTCTTAATACCCATTTCTTGATTAGAAGGCAGTTTCTAAAATATCTTACTTATTCACCCTCAAATGTGGATAACCAGATCGAAGAGAAATATTAGAGAAGAATTGAGTCCCATGTAGTTGGTAAAAAATTATTCAATTCTTTGAATATGGTATTTGATCTTCACTATGATCCCATTCAGTTCTCTATAATCAATTCATAGCTGCATTGTTCCATCCTTCATCTTCACAAAGAGAAATGGTGCTCCCCGTGAAGACAAACATGGTCGGATAAACCCCATCTCCAGAAGATCATGGAGTTTTTTCCTTTATTCTTTTATCTCCACTTTTTCCATTGTTTAGGGGGTATTTGATATCAGATGAGATCCAAGTACGAGTACAATAGAGAACTCTAGCTCTCACATTGGGGGAGGTCTGGGTAACTCCTCAGGAAAGACATCAACATAATCATGGACGATGGGGTCATTTTCTACCCATAAACTCCCATCTCCTTCTTATTCTTCACTGATAAACTATTTAATGAAAGATATAGGAGGTTTTTCTAGAAAAATATCTGGATGAGACATCTCTCCTTGGATGATAACTGTAGGTTTTCCATTCAAGACAACAAATATTTCCTTAGTTCTACATTTGATCTTTGTATTATACATAGAGTGCAAATGAATCCCTAGTATAATGTCAAATTTCATTATGGGAATGACTACAAGATTTGAGATAATATTGTGCTCACCATTGTAAATACTGAAGTTTCTAACACTAAAGTTTCTTTGATAATCCTACCAAGCATCTTGACCGATAACTCTACTTTCAGAAAATCAGGGGTTGTTTCTATATTCATTGCAAACATAGAAGAAATAATGGAATGTGTAGTACAATAATAAAACAAAGATTATGATGGCATTGATAGAACAAAAAGAGTACATGCTACCACCTCATTCATATATTCAACTTCAGCTGTCATGATAGAAAAATGAAGTCCTTTCTCCCTTCGCCTTTATTGAGGCTAAGGGTGGTTCCCCTACACTGCCCTCCGATTTGGAATGTGATTGGCAAAGATCCCATGTAGTCCACACTTATAAAACTAGACATATGGTAGGGACTTCACAATCATCACCTTGTCATTAGTATTTGGAAGTTTCTTCCTCACCTCACTACGACAATTCCTCTTAATATGACTATCTTTTCCACACATATATCATTTCCCACTGCTGAGGATGAATTTCCCCAAATGCTTGTTCCCGAATTTATTATATGTGGGATGTTTCCCTTTCAGACCTCTTCTTTCCTAATCAACGGTCCTCCCTAAGCTGGGCTCCATCGATCTCTTCTTGTCTTAAGATTCATGAGACCGCTGCGTCTCACCGAACTACAGTTCGACTTTCATTGCGCTCCATATGATCTCTTCATAGTTTTCATAGTCTTAGTTGGCTATATTCATCTGTAGATGAGGTATTATTCTACTAAAGAATCTATCAACATTCCAACTTGGATCCAGGACAAAGCTAGAGGTGTAACATGAAATCCTTGCTAAGTTCATCTCATAGCTTCCCACATATTCATTCTCCATCTGCTTTATCTCAAGATAATCCTTCCCCATTCATGTTCTAAATGACTGAGGGATATAAATACTGAATAAGATCCCTCTGAACTCTTTCCACTCCAAATATTCAACCTCCACTTTTGACTTGGTGTTTTTAATCATCTCCCACCACTGATCATCTTCTCTCTCTAACCGACAGATAGGCAGGGTGACCTTCTCTTGCTCTGAATAGCATAGCCCAAAAAAGATCTTCACTATAGAGTTGATCCACTATTCGGAAGTCAATGGTTGAAACACCCCATGTTCCCACGGTACGATTCACTTCGAATAATACAGTAGCTTGTGTTGTACGCAACATCGAGATCTAACACACACCGCCACCAATCAAACTGGCCGTAATGAATAGTAATACACACTATTTGAAATTTTTAACATTTTATCATTCAAAATGGACTTCATTCATGGATTCAGAATATGTAATTTTTTTTCGGTTGAATTTTTTGTATTTTTCTGAAAACGTTTAATTTTTGATGAATAGTGAAAATCACTAAATTTTAATTAAAAACAATTTTTTTAATCGAAAAAATTAATATTGATAAATTATGAATTTCATTGATTTTAAAGTATAATTAGATTATATTTTTACCATTTAATACAATATAGGTCATTAGACATAATTTCAAAGTCAAACTGGACATAATATAGTGTCAATCTTTTGATAGTTATTATTTCTTAAAAACACTTTTTTGATTTGACAACAGAAATTTTTATTAATTTAATTTCTGCCTCTTCTGTCTTTTAAATTTAGAAAAATAGATTCCATATTTAGAATTAGGAGTTCCAAATTGTTCAAATAGGTAACTATTATTTTTATATATTTTGAATAATTACATCGGTAAATATATTATTTATTATGGTTAAAGGGTAAATCTGGTAAATAAGGGTAAAAAATAATATGATAATAATAATAAATTACTCTAAAAGGTGTCTTAACCCTATTGGTTGAAACATTTCTGACCATTGGCATCTTTGGGTCTATTTTGGGACCCCATGTATCCACTTGTATATGATAATGACACTTTATATTAATTATGTTAATGTAAATTCAAAAATGACTAAATCATATATATTTTAGAGAAAACAAATTTACGTAAATTAATATATGTTATATTTTAGACTATAAATATTCATTAAAAATATAAAAAGATTTCCTATATAATGGTATTTTATTTCTATTTTTTAGACAATGAATAAGTAAATTTATTTATGACACAATAATGATGAAGTATTTGACTTATTAATGAATGAATCAAATAATTAGTATTATAAATTTTAAAATAAATATAATTTTAATGTTTTTATGACATATAAAAATTTTATTGTTTAATATGACATTTTAGTATTGTTAAATAAATTTGTTTCTAATTAATATATTTTTTAAGTCTTTAAGAAAAAACAATTTTGAAATAGTGTCAAAATTGACATAAAAGAGGTTTTTAATAAAATATATTATTACTTGGTATTCTATTCCAAAAAATCTAAAGCTCGGCCAAAGGACATATATAATGAGAGGTGTATCATTAATGGACCACTTGGTTGTCTATTGGAATTATATAGTCTGTTTATTAACTATATTATATAAAAATATAATGAAACTTGGTAAATGTCAAAAAAATTAACTAAGAGTTAAATAAAAAAGATAAAGTTAATAAGTTGACCCAAACCTGTCTAAAACATATTGGTTGAGTTGTTTAAGACTCATTGCCACCGTATCCGTTAAATAATCTAGTTTGGATCCATTATAATTAAAATATGAATTTATTATAAAATAATACTTCTAGATTTTCCTAAGGTGCCCCTCACCCCTCTTATAAAAGGGCACTCACCCATCTCTCTAATTCACACATTCACAGCCTTTTGTCTTGGCCAAACCCTACCCAAATATTCTAAAAAATTCCTTAATTTTCAAACTAGAGGCCATAGTTTGAACATAAAGCCATCATAAGGATCTCCTTTGATCCAATCAAAATGAAGAACCCGAAGAAGTGGTAAATATCTCACCACCTCTTTCAAGTTCCATTTTGCTCCCACTTACTTTTTCATTATTGTTTCAATTATAAAATAATAACTCCAGTATCTTATATATAATGTAATTTTATTATCAATATGGTATAACCTAATTGATTATTATATCCATCCTTTGAATAACACATCACCATACGTGCATACATACGACTTACTGTATCCACGTCATGGTGTAATTTTTATTCAATACATTATTATATGGATGGGAATAATAATGTTGTGAAATTGATGTAAATAATAAATATAACATGATTATTATTCTTCATATATGATATACAATATAATTCCACACCTTTAATGAATTGATATTGTCACTCGTGCGTACGTACAGATTACCGTCTCCACAACGCGATGAGATTTATTTCTAAGTTCACATTCCTCGGCGATTATAAAAATATATATTACTAATAATTATGTAATATATGACATAATAATGCTAATAGTGATATATATATTTATATATATATATATATATAATTTTTTATTTATTTTCAAATATCTTATTCACTTACATCCATTCATCCCGATATGAAAATAAAAACAACGTTTATGCGTACTTACAGACTACCCTCTCCATAAACAGTGTTTTACATTTCATATATATGTATATTATACATATTTATATTCTGAATAAATATCATATATAAATCATGTTTTATATTCTGGAAGTTTTGAAATCATTATCTAATTGATAAAATCAAGATTAACAAGTTAAAACACGTACGATAAAGAAAGCGATTATTACCCAAAATGTTAATTTGACATGGAAATTATTATTAATGGGTAGTATAAAGCCATAAACGAATAATGTATGATAAAATAAATATTAATATGGTTCTGGTATAATTTAATAATATACTATGGCCTTCATACAGAAGGTTAAATGTACACTCGACTAAAAGAAAGTGCAATGTAAGGGGTTTTCATCTCACTCCTTATTCCCGTGAGATTCATGCCATATTGCCACTATTAACTTTTGTGTGGTGTATGTACTACCCATAATTGTATTCTTTAAGTAACATAGTTCAATTTATTTTTATTTACATATTTATTGTATGACACTTCTTTCATTGGGTGTATGATTAGTAATTTATGAAATTGGTAAGGGTTAATTTCACAATCTCATTATTATCCGAGATTGTTTTTAGTAAGTATCTACTGGGAAATATTTATTATCCATGTCCATGTTTCAGGAAAGAGTTTTAAATGTATTATTTTAAGGGGATTTTTTACTATAACATCATTTCAAATGTTTTAAATATTTATTCTTCTAAATCTTTCTCATTAATATACATGTCTTCAAAATAGGTTTTAAGGATTTATTTATATGGACTTGAATGTTTTTTTTAAATGTTAATTCATTTCAATAGATACAAAGTGGTATGGGACCCATTTATTCAAAAATGTCTTTAAATGTCTTCCTTTCTAAATTTTGTATCTTTTAAATGTTTTCATGAAAAAGGAATATTTCCCTCCAAGAGTTTTAGAAAACATTTTAATCTATTTTGACATCCAGTGATTGATTTTAAGCTTATTTAATGTTGATTTATTATGATTGAAAACATTCATATTTTATTAAAGGTTTTGTGATATGATTTATTGTGGATATGTTATTTTTACACCATTCATGGTTTATGGATAAAGTATCAACATTTCGTATGATAGTTTTAATACGAATGAATATGTTATGTTTAATCCTTTTCATATGTGGAATTCATTCGACTCAGTAAGTGATGGGTAGAGCCCGCTATAGCTCCTTGATGGATCGGTATGTCTCATGAGACAGACTAGTGTCTTGGAACAAGGCCTTGAAAAAAATCATATTTGTAATTTTGGAACATGGCCTTGACTATGTGGTTATAATAATCTGGCATTATGCATTCCATAATTATGAAAGTGGTTATTAATATTACATGTGATTATTCAACTAGTAGAGTATACATGTGAGTAAGTAAATGGAATTATTTAATTTTTTCCATATTATGATGTAGTTTATGTTAAAATTCTTTTTTGTAGTTTTATACATTACGTTAAATGTTTATGCTTATTTTTGAATGTTTCTGCTGTATTTCTTACCCGTACTGACGGTTTTAGCTCACCCCATTCAATGTGTTATTTTTCCTACGATTCCAAGAAGTGTATTGTGATTGATATTTAGGGTTATGCCAATGGATTAATGGCATTCTTAAAGAACTATTTGGTTTGTTTTGAATGTAAAAAATTGCAATGTAATGTTCATGTATGAAATCTATTTTCCAAAAGATCTAAACAAATCGGTCTTTCAGGACATGATTCCTTGTAATCATGCCAATGTATTAATATAATGCACCGACTCTAGGAATCTAGGGTCGGGGCCTTACAGTTGTTATCAGAGAAAGTTTAGAAATATCGTTGGAAGCTAGATTTTGGGAAACTCGGATTAGATCACACACAGCTAAGATTGACATTGAGGATTAGTATAGAAAAATTTCATATAATTTTGGCAATGAAGATATTTTTTGAGTTTTCCGAGCTATACATCCATGTCTGGATACGGGAAGGTAGAGGCAGCTTTGGAACATATATACCTAGGGGTAAAACCTGGAAATACCTCTTTGAGATAGAATAAAATGGGAACTGGTGTACGAATACCGGCCTCACTGCACTTTTGGTTATGACAATCTCAAAGGATATGCTTTGGATAATTGTATCATATTAACAAAAAATCATGAAATGTTTATGAGTATATACTTCCTAAAAGAAATTTTTTATGAATATAAATTATATCCATAAACTGTTCAATTTTCATTAGTTATTTTATAAGTTTTATTTTAAGTATTGAAATTCATAAACTAATCTAGTGTATTCAATTGTATAGAAATGGTGTCGAGTTGATGGAATGCGAACTCCGGGAATACGTATGATCCAAAGAGTAAGAAGGATCATATCTTCCACGGTATTAAGCTAACTATTATAAGGGAAATTATCTCCCATGTATTCTCAACATATGAAGAAATATCATCATGAGTTAATTAAATATGTAAAGAATTATCTGAGTCATATGGCTTTGAATTGAAGAAAGAGATGAAAAAGGTGGAAGAGAGAGTGATTGACAATGGGAAAAGGGAAAAGGAGAATTTTCTCATATGTGATAACTCTTGCAAGAAACACCCTGGAACTTGACTGAAGGGATTTGGAGTTTGTTATAAGTGTGGAGAAGAAGGACCCCATGTACGTGACTACAAGGGTAAGAAAAAGATTTCAAATGTAAAATGATTCATCAAAAATGAATTAGGACACTATGAAAACCAATTCCCAAATCATCATAGTATGCCCCAAATGATTCTATTGGGTAATAATCAAGTTGTGATACAACAACAGATGAGGAGGAATGATTATAGTTCTTATGTTATTATTAAATAATTATGTCATGTGAGTGTTGTATCAATGATGTACTCGTTATAATAATTATGAAGTATATAATGATTGTAATGCGTTACTATTTCATTAAGGATATAAGATTGTGTGGAACCATGAAAAGTGACTCAATAGTAGGTAGAATTTTTGGAAAATATATGGTTGACAAAAAGATAAACCATAATATAATTCTGTTAATAAGATATTGATTTAGGAATAAAACATGATTGATTAGGATAAATTATATTGGATATTCTTGACAACCTTGAAACTGATTAATGATTTATATATTCCATCATTGATGTAGTTTACAACATTTTTTTGGATAGATGGAATATATCTTGTATTCTGTAAGGAATAAGGGAGAATTAATGTAATCAATAAGGTTTTATGGTAATTCATGATGTTGTAGTGTTTTAAGAGAATATATGATGAAGGTGTTCACATATTATTACGTGGGAAAAATGATCTTCATTCTGTTTACCTACATTATTAATTTTTGACAGTGAGTTTGGACAAAAGCATTTTTGATAAGTCTAGTTTGAGATTATTTTTGGATTTCCGTAAAAAGGACAACTCGGAGGTTTGGTAGTAACCAGTCGTGACTGGAAAATTCGCAAGACTTGAACCCGCAACCGAAGGGAGTCAAGGGTGTATCACGTACCACTAACCCAAGTCATGTCCTAGATCGAAAAATTTATTTTTTTAAAAGGGCTGGTTGATGAATTATAAATACATTTTTTTGAACCCTATATGAATAGGATAAATAAAATATATTTTTTATATTCTATTATATTTTAGAGTAAAATATTAGTTTGTTGTAAAAAATAGATAAAGGATGGAACTCTACTTTCTAAGTATATATTTTTCTTATTCTCTTATTATATGAAGAAATAAATTCATAAAATTTAGTGTAGGGATATTAAAACCAAAAATGTGTTATCCTAATACCTAATGATTTTCTAAACAGATGGTATTTTAAATCACTATAGATTGATGAATTTAGGACCATCAATTTTACATTTGGTTGTGATTGATGACCTTAATCACTACCAAAAAATATTTACATTTTCTCTCTAATTCATTGTCTCTAATTTCCAAAAAAAATTCCAAATCTAGATCATAATTTGGTGGTGACCCATTCAGTCTCCTTTTCCACTTATTAAGACAAAATTTTATTAACCTGACTTGCAATGTGGGTTTTCCCAAAGGTATTTTCTATTTTTAACATTTTTTTTTCAAATTTTTTTTCCAAATTGCGACGATGACATTTATTGAAGGAAGCAAGAATGTAACAACCCTAGCTTCCATGGAATGCTTAGTAGCGTGTGTTGTACACAACATCGACTTCTAACACACACCACAACCAATCTAACAAGCCGTTATGAATAGTAATACACACTTTTTTGAAATTTCATACTTTTTATCATTCGAAATGGACTTCATTTTTGGATTTGAAATATCTTAATTAGTTTAGGGATCATTTTTGGGATTTTTTTAGAACAATCTATTTTTGATGAATAGTGAAAATCACTAAATTTTAAATAAAAACAACATATTTTAATCGAAATAATTAATAGTGATAAATTATGAATTTGAGTTATTTTAAATTATAATTAGATTATATTTTTACCATTTAATCCAATGTAGGTTATTGGACAGAATTTCAAAGATAAACTGGACTTTAGAAAGTGTCAATCCTTTGATAGTTATTATTTCTTAAAACACACTTTTTGTTTTGAAAACAGGAATTAATTTTATATTAACATCTGCCACATATGTGATTTGAAATTATAAAAATGGATTCCATAATTATAATCAAGAGGATCAAATTGTATAAATAGGAAACTTTTATTTTACTGCATTTTGAATAATTATGTTGGAAAATATTTTATTTACCACGGTTAAAGGGTAAATCTGGTAAATAAGGGTAAAAAATAATATTATAATAACAATAAATTACCCTAAAACGTGTCATGACCCTATTGGTTGATACTTTTCTGACCATGGCCATATTTTGGTCGATTTTTGGACCCCATGGATCCACTTGTAACTGTTAATGACACTTTATATTAATTAATTTAAAGTAAATACAAGAATTACATAGGCATATATCTTTTAGAAAAATGGTTTTTATATATGGTTATATATGATATATTTTCAACTATAAATATTCATTATAAATATAAAAATATTTCCTACAAAATGGTATTTTATTTATATTTTTTAGACATTGAATAATTATATTTATTTATGACACAATAATGATGATGTATTTTACTTATTAATGAAAGAATCAAATAATTAGTATTATAAATGTTAAAATAAATATAATTTGAAAGTTTTGAAGACATACAAAAAATTTAATGGTTAATATGACATGTTCGGATTTCTTAAATAAATTCTGTTTTAATTAATATAGTTGTGAAGACTTAAAAAAATCAATTATGAAATTGTGTCAAAATTTACATAAAGGAGTTTTTAAAAGAAATATTATATGATTAATTGATATTCTATTCCTAAAAATCTATGGTTCGCCCAAGGTACATATATAATGATATGTTTATCATTAATGGACCTCTTGGGGGTCTCTTGGAGGTATATAATTAGTATATTAACTTTATAATATAAAATTACAAAGAGACATGGTTAATGTCAAAATATTTAACTAAGAGTTAAATAAAAAAGTTAAAGTTAATAAAGTGACCCAAACCTGCATAAAACCTATTGTTTGAGTTTTTTTAGACTCATACCCACCTTAAACATAAAATAATTCACCATTAGCAATTAGAAATTAAGTATGAATTTATTATAAAATAATATTTCGAGCTTTCCTTAAGGTGCCCCCCTCTTATAAAAGGGCACTCCCACTTCTTTCTAATTCACACCATGAAAGCCATTTTGCTCAGCCAACCCCTAACCAAATATTCTCTCTAGTTCCCACACTTCAACCTAGTGGAATTATTTTGATTAGAAAGCCAACCTAATGATCCCTTTTGATCAAATCAAAATGTAAAACCCGAAGAAGAGGTAAATATCTCACCACCTCATTCAAGTTCCTTTCTACTTCCACATCCTTTTTCCTTGTTGTATCAATTCTAAATAAAATAACTCCAGTATCTTATATATACTATAATGTAATTATAAAAATGGAACAACCAAATTCATTATTCTAAACATATTTTGAATAACATGTCACCATACATGCGTACGTACGACCTACCATCTCCACGTCAGGGTGTAATTGTTATTAAATACATTATTATTTGGATGGGTATAATAATGATATGTAATTGATGTAAATAATAAATATAAAATTATAATTATTATGTATATATGATATACCATCCAATTCCACACCGTTAAAGAAATGGTATTTCCACTTGTGTGTACGTACAGATTATTGTCTCCACAAAGTGATGAGATTCATTTCCAAGTTCACCATTCATAGATGATTATAAAAATATATATTACTAATAATTATGTAATATATAAAAGAATAATTATACTGGTGATATATATATTTATATATATAATTAGTTAGTCTCAATCATATATCTTATTCACTTACTTCCATTCAACACGATATTAAAACGGAAACAACGTTTATGCTATGTACGGACTACCATATCCATAAACTGTGTTTCCCATTTCATATATATGTCTATTATACATATTTATATTGTAAATACATATTATATATAAGTCAACTTTTGTATTTTGGAAGCATTTAAATCGTTATATAAGTGATACAATCAAGAGTAACAAGTTAAAACATGCACGATAATGAAAGCGATTATTACCCTAAATGTTAATTTAACATGGAAATTGTAATTAATGGGTTGTATAAAGCCATAAATGAATAATGTATGATATCATAAATTTTAATATGGTAGTAATCACTTTATTATATTTCCATGATGATATTATGCATTAAATTATATATACATGGTTACAATATTTAAATCCAACTTATGTGGAGCCATTTTCTTATGTAACAATTGTCTATGTGATGTATTTTTCATTTTTATCTCACTAAATGAAAAGTGTAATGTATGTAGTTATGGATAATTTTTTTTAACCCCTGTATAAACATATTATGGGATAATAACCACATCAAATAATTATGTGATGTAACGTGATCCATTAAAATATTTTTCGTTCTCATTTAAAACATTTTATACCTTATGTGTTTGTTCTTATTGAGTTACCTTGATGGATGTGGGCAACTCTCAATTGATGAAGGTTACCAAATGGGTTGATTAAGGTGTGGGTCATTCTTTTATGGTTGGATAGCATGTGATGTGATTTTTGAAGATGTGTGATGTCTTTTTGATGCACAATGGTGATGTGTTGTGTTTGTGTTTGAAGTTATTGTAGTGAATGGATGTTCATAATGTGGTGTTGTGATAGTAATAGATGTGTTCTAGGAGAAATTATTTGTGTTGAGGTTGAGTTTGAAAGATATATATCCACAGAATTATATATTCATGAATTCAGATTTTATTGTATTGAAATGAAAATAATACGATGATAACTAATGTGTGGTAAATGACATAAATTAAAATAATTATAGTTGAATATTATCTACAAATATGGAATATAATGTATTGTAAACAACAGTTCATAGAAACTCCTAAACTCATGGACATTTTCATATTTTTATTTGAATGTGGGATTGTGTGGTGTTAGCATGTTGTGTTGTATTTATTGTTGGTCATGGTTGGGATGGATGATATGTTATGTCATGTTGGTGAGGTGTTGTGAGCACGTTAAGTGGATATGAACCCCATGGTTTGTTATTGTGTGATATAAGAATACCATTTATTTTTATATTGTTTCACTATGCAACCCAACTATGTTTGATATCATTACCAACAACAAAATTTATTTTGTTGAAGTTGTTTTCTCTAATATTAAGGACAATTGAGATACAAAAAAATGATACCATATCATTAAAATCTTCCTTCAACATTGATCATTCATTTTATTATTGAGAATTACCCATTAATGATGACATAGTTGTGTTTGGAATTTTATGTAATAAGGTAGTTATGTGAGGTGATATGTGGTCGGTGTCATTCATTGAAGGGAGAGCATGTCAGGTTGATTTCCATCACATTCATGATACCCTACTCATTAGGTTATGTGACAAGATAAAATTTGATTATGCTTAATTATAGATCATGATTTTAGAAAAAGTGTGGTTGGGGTATGTCGAAATGTATTTTGAATGGAACTAGATATGGCTATGGTTTCTCATAGAAATATATGTTGGGATGTAGAATTTATTAAAGGGAAGAAATCATAGGATGTGTGAAATCAATATGAAATAGTATCAAATTTGGGGGAAAGAAGTTGGGGTAACATATTTATAATCTTGAAAATAGATAAAAATAAGGGTTTTGGGTTTTGGTGATATATCCATGGTGTGGTTGGGATTTTTCAACTGGCATATTTGGGTACATTTTAGCTACGTAATTTTTTAACTGGAGCATAAGTATGATGATTTTCATAGTCACAATAAATTTTATGTTTGATCCTATAATGTATACTTGTATGATTAACCGATGTTTACAAACTATTATAAGTGTTTCAAGTATAAATTTTGGGGTTGGGATGGACATTACATGATGGGGTTTTAGAGATTCTATTAACTCTCATCAAAAGGGCTTGTATTTTGGTATTTTAATACTATTTTTTTAATATATTGATTTTATTCATAGATTGTGGGATGATTCATATATTTTCTATATAATACTATATAGATTTACTTTTGGTTGTTATCTTACATGTTGGTCTTATAATATTAGCGGGTAATGCATTTAATTTTTGATATTTTCATTCTTTAAATGCCTATATCTATACAAGGGCCCTCTAGAGGAAGGACTCGAGGGTCATGATATCTCCTCCTTCATTGTCATCCTAGGATTGATAGAATTAGAGGTATGGTGTCCATTAATATATCCAAAAAAATAATTGAATTTATCAAATTAATATAATAACGAATATTAAACAATAACTGTTGGTTTATTGATGGAATTAATAATTATAAATCAAAAATAAAAATATGATGATTATACAAAATAAAGAGTACACCCAACCATACATATTTTCTTTTGAAAAATAAAATTTATAGTTCAATAATGTACTATTATAAATTGTCCATAAAAACTGATATTAATGAACATAATAAGATGTACAAATTATCATTTTATGTAATCATACAATTTAATGAATCAATAAAAAAAGAATAAAATAAACATTACCCTATTAGTTCCGAGTGATGTATTATTCTAGGATGTTTCTGTATTTTTAATTATTGAATTAAATCCCTTGATATATCATGGAACATACCTTATCATAAATATATACCATGATATTTCCAAACATGTATTTACTCTATCATTATTTCATATTTCTAAAAGATTTACCAAGGCATAATTCATAAATAAAACTTTCCAAAACCTACATCAAAGATAAGTCTTCCTAAAAATAGCCATCCAATCAGACACCCAAAAGCCATCCACACATGGATGTGGAGAAACTAGTGGATTCTCAAAATTCCCATTACTCACTATTACTGTGAAATATCATCCCATAACATTTTGTTATTAATTCTCCATTTACCATTCAATTTACTCAAAAATCACATCAAAGGATATATACATGTACCACATTATATATAACATTTTAATCTCATAATGTTTACTCATAGAAAACAAATTTATTATCATAGAGAATTACATTAGGCTGTTAAGGTTGTGGACAATTAAAACTATACTAAATTACTAAATAACCTATCTGATTAATTTCACTAAGACCTGAAAAAATTCAATGAATATTTTTGAAACAAAACCAAATTGACTATATAAAAAATGATCTATAAAAATGATAACATATTATCTCAAAACCCCAATATAATTTTCATAAATTATATTCTAACATTCTTTTACTAAACTACCAACTAATACAACCACTAAAATTTTATATTAACTATCAAAGAAATAATTGTTTTGTTATAAATTATACAAATTATTTAATGATCGTAATTCCGGAAAAGGAAGGTATTTTATATTATTACATAATTTTACATCTTCATTGAATATACCCATAGCCTTTAGATTACCACTCATGTAACCTATAATAGACTCATACCCATCCACATGAAACATCATCTCCCAAAATTGGAAATATTCATGGATTAATATCATATACTCCATATACCTTAATCTCATAGTAACAAATCTATAAAAAAATTAATTTTTATGCTGAACTACTAATATATTATCTATGTACATGAAAACCTATATCAATCCACATGACTCAATTAATTAATTATTAAAACTTTTAATTAGTAATTAAATTTATTCTAATTTTTATTATGATACATTTCCCCATGATAACCTCACTAAACAAAATAAAAATTATAGTGGAACAACATTCTACGTGAATAAAAACATTGTCATGTTTCTATAAATCAAATATGAAAATTGATATTATTATAACGAAAATCCATTTTCAATATTAATTAAACATAATAATATTCAAAAAATTCAATACCTAGTAAAATTTTAAAATCAAATTAAAAATTGATGGTATTTAATTTATCATAAAGTGTATCTTAGAAATAAAACCCTAAAACATATTATTTATATATTTTAATATTTTTTATTGAAATAACACTTGAAAATCCAAAAGAAAATAACCATTAAAAAGAGTGAATCCATGAAGAAGGTGAGAAATATTTGAAGATTAAAAATTACATGTATCTACTATGATGAGAGGCCTATTGTTATATATAAATTTTAGGGGTTAAATAATGAATTATTTTATGTAAAACCAAGAAAAAAGTGTATTGTGATTGATATTTAGGTTTATGCCAATGGAATAATGGCTTTCTTAAAGAACTATTTTTTTTATTGAATCTAAAAAATTGTAATTTAATGTTCATGTATGATATCTATTTTCCAAAAGATCAAAATGAATCGGTCTTTCAGGACATGATTCCTCGTAATCACACCAATGTATTAAAATAATGCACCGACTCTGGGAATCTAGGGTTGGGGCCTTACAGTTGTTATCAGAGGAAGTTTAGATATATCGTTGGAAGCTAGATTTTGGGAAACTCGGATTAGAGCACACACACCTAAGATTGACATTGAGGATTAGTATAGAAAAATTTCATAGTATTTTGGCAATGAAGATATTTTTTGGGTTTTCTGAGCTATACATCCATGTCTGGATAAGGGAAGGTAGAGGCAGCTTTGGCACATATATACCTAGGGGAAAAACCTGTAAATACCTCTTTCAGATAGAATGGAATGGGAAATGGTGTACGAATACTGGCCTCTCTACACTTTTGGTTACGACAATCTCGAAGGATATTCTTTGGATAATTGTATCATATTTAAAAAAATCATGAAATTTTTATGAGTATATACTTCCTAAAAGAAATTTTTTTATGAATATGGATTATATCCATAAACTATTCAATTTTCATTAGTTATTTTACAAGTTTGAATTTAAGTATTGAAATTCATAAACTAATCTAGTGTATTAAATTGTATAGAAATGGTGTCGAGTTGATGGAATGTGAACACCGACAATACGTATGATCCAAAGAGTAAGAAGGATCATGTCTTCCACGGTATTAAGCCAAATTTTATAAGGGAAATTATCTCCCATGTATTCTCAACATATGAAGAAATATCATCATGAGTTAATTAAATAAGTAAAGAATTATCTGATTCATATGGCTTTGAATTGAAGAAAGAGATTAAAAAGATGGAAGAGATTGATTGACAATGGGAAGAGGGAAAACGATAATTTTCCCATATGTGAAAAATCTTGCAAGAAACACCCTGGAACTTGACTGAAGGGATTTGGAGTTTGTTATAAGTGTGGAGAAGAAAGACACCATGTACGTGACTATAAGGGTAAGAGAATAGTTTCAAATGTAAAATGCTTCATCAAAAAGGAGTTAGGACACTATGAAAACCAATTCCCAAATCATCAGAGTATGCCCCGAAAGATTCTATTGGATAATAATCAAGTTGTGATTCAACAACAGATGAGGCGGAATGATTATAGTTCTTATGTTATTATTAAAGAATTATGTCATTTGAGTGTTGTATCAACGATGTACTCGTTATAATAATTATGAAGTATATAAGGCTTTTACTACATTACTATTTCATTAAGGACATAAGATTGTGTAGAACCATGAAAAGTGACTCAATAGTAGGTAGAATTTATGGAAAATATATGGTTGGCAAAAAGATAAACCATAATATAATTCTGATAATAAGATAGTGATTTAGGAATAAAACATGTTTGATTAGGATAAATTATATTGCATATTCTTGACAACCTTGAAACTGATTAATGATTTATATATTCCATCATTTTTGTAGTTTACAACATTTTTTTGGATAGATGGAATATATCTTGTATTCTATAAGGAATAAGGGAGCATTAATGTAATCAATAAGGTTTTATGGTAATTCAGTATGTTGTAGTGTTTTAAAAGAATATATGATGAAGGTGTTCACATGTTATTACGTGGAAAAAATGATCTTCATTGTGTTCACCTACCTTATTAATTTTTGACAGTGAGTTTGGACAAAAGAATTTTGGATAAGTCTAGTTTGACATTATTTTTGGATTTCCATAAAAAGGACTACTCGGAGGTTGGGTAGTAACCAGTCGTGACCGGAAAAGTCGCTAGACTTGAACCCACAACCGAAGGTATTTAAGGGTGTATCACCTACCACTAACCCACGTCATGTCCTAGATCGAATAAATTATTTTTTTTAAAAGGGCTGGTAGATGAATTATAAATACATTTTTTTGAACCCTATATGAATAGGATAAATAAAATATATTTTTTATGTTCTATTATATTTTAGAGTAAAAGATTAGTTTGTTGTAGAAAATAGATAAAGGATGGAACTCTACTTGCTAAGTATATATTTTTCTTCTTCTCTTATTATATGAAGAAATTAATTCATAAAATATAGTGTAGGGATATTAAAACCAAAAATGTGTTATCCTAATACCTAATGTTTTTCTAAACAGATGGTATTTTAAATCACTATAGATTGATGAATTTAACACCATCAATTTTATATTTGGTTATGATTGATGACCTTAATCACTACCTATAAATATTTACATTGTCCCTCTAATTCAATGTTTCTAATTTCCAACAATTTTTTCCAAATCTAGATCATAATTTGGTGGTGACCCATTCAGTTTCCTTTTCCTCTTATTAAGACTAAATTTTATTAACCTGATTTGCAATGTGGGTTTCTCAAAGGTATTTTCTATTTTTAAATTTTTTTTTTGAATTTTTTTTCCAAATTACGATGATGCGATTTATTGAAGGAAGGAAGAATGTAACAACCCCAGCTTCCATGGTACGCTTAGCAGCGTGTGTTGTAGACAGCATCGACTTCTAACAGACACCATAACCAATCTAACTAGCCATTATGAATAGTAATACACACTTTTTTGAAATTTTATACTTTTTATCATTCAAAATGGACGTCATTTTGGGATTTGGAATATCGAAATTAGTTTAGGGATAATTTTTGGTATTTTTTTAGAACATTCTATTTTTGATGAATAGTTAAAATCACTAAATTTTAATTAAAAACAACATATTTTAATCGAAATAATTTATAGTGATAAATTATGAATTTGAGTTATTTTAAATTATAATTAGATTATATTTTTACCATTTAATCCAATGTTGGTTATTGGACAGAATGTCATAGATAAACTAGACTTTAGAAAGTGTTAATCCTTTGATAGTTATTATTTTTTAAAAACACACTTTTTGTTTTGAAAACAGGAATTAATTTTATATTAACATTTTCCACCTATGTGTTTTGAAATTATAAAAATGGATTCCATATTTATAATCAAAAAGAACAAATTGTGTAAATAGGAAATTTTTATTTTTATGCATTTTGAATAATTACGTTGGAAAATATTTTATAGACCATGGTTAAAGGGTAAATCTGGTAAATAAGGGTAAAAAATAATATTATAATAACAATAAATTACCCTAAAACGTGTCATAACCCTATTGGTTGATACTTGTATGACCATGGCCATATTTTGATCGATTTTTGGACCCCATGTATCCACTTGTAACTGTTAATGACACTTTATATTAATTAATTTAAAGTAAATACAAGAATTACAAAAGCATATATCTTTTAGAAAAATGATTTTTACATATGGTTATATATGATATATTTTCAACTATAAATATTCATTATAAATATAAAAATATTTCCTACAAAATGGTATTTTATTTATAATTTTTAGATATTGAATAATTATATTTATTTATGACACAATAATGATGATGTATTTTACTTATTAATGAAGGAATCAAATAATTAGTATTATAAATGTTAAAATAAAAATAATTTGAAAGTTTTGATGACATAAAAATTTTTTTTTGGTTAATATGACATGTTAGGATTTATTAAATAAATTTCGTTTGAATTAATATAGTTGTGAAGACTTAAAAAAATCAATTATGAAATAGTGTCAAAATTTACATAAAGGAGTTTTTAAAAGAAATATTATATTATTAATTGATATTCTATTCCTAAAAAATATATGGTTCGGCCAAGGTACTTATATAATGATATTTTTATCATTAATGGACATCTTGGTGGTCTCTTGGAGGTATAAAATTAGTATATTAACTTTATAATTTAAAATTACAAAGAGACATGGTTAATGTCAAAATATTTAACTAAGAGTTAAATCAGAATGTTAATGTTAATAAAGTGACCCAAACATGTCTAAAACCTATTGTTTGAGTTTTTTTAGACTCATACCCACCTTAAACATTAAATAATACACCATTAGCAATTAGAAATGAAGTATTAATTTATTATAATATAATATTTCGAGCTTTCCTTAAGGTGCCCCCCCCCCCCCCTTATAAAAGGGCACTCCCACTTCTTTCTAATTCACACCACGAAAGCCTTTTGGCTCAGCCAACCCCTAACCAAATATTCTCTCTAGTTCCCTCACTTCAACCTAGAGGAATTATTTTGATTATAAAGACAACCTAATGATCCCTTTTGATGAAATCAAAATGTAAAACCCGAAGAAAAGGTAAATATCTCACCACCTCATCCATGTTCCATTCTACTTCCACTTCCTTTTTCCTTGTTGTGTCAATTCTAAAAATAATAACTCCAGTACCTTCTATATACTGTAATTTTATTATAAAAATGGTACAACCGAATTCATTATTCTAAACATATTTTTAATAACATGTCACCATACGTTGGTACGTACGACCTACCATCTCCACGTCAGGGTGTAATTGTTATTAAATACATTATTATTTGGATGGGTATAATAATGATCTGTAATTGATGTAAATAATAAATATAAAATTATAATTATTATGTATATATGATATACCATCTAATTCCACACCGTTAAAGAAATGATATTTCCACTTGTGTGTACGTACAGATTACAGTCTCCACAAAGTGATGAGATTCATTTCCAAGTTCACCATTCATCGATGATTATAAAAATATATATTACTAATAATTATGTAATATATAAAAGAATAATTATACTGGTGATATATATATTTATATATATAATTACTTAGTTTCAATCATATATCTTTTTCACTTACTTCCATTCAACACGATATTAAAATGGAAACAACGTTTATGCGTACGTACAGACTACCATCTCCATAAACTGTGTTTCCCATTTCATATATATGTCTATTATACATATTTATATTGTAAATACATATTATATATATATCATGTTTTGTATTTTGGAAGCATTTAAATCATTATATAAGTGATACAATCAAGAGTAACAAGTTAAAACACATACAATAAAGAAATCGATTATTACCCGAAATGTTAATTTAACATGGAAATTGTAATTAATGGGTAGTATGAAGCCATAAATGAATATTGTATGATATCATAAATTTTAATATGGTAGTAATCATTTTATTATATTTCCATGATGATATTATGCATTAAATTATATATACATGGTTACAATATTTAAATCCATCTTATGTGGAGCCATTTTCTTATGTAACAATTGTCTATGTGATGTATTTTTCATTTTTATCTCACTGAATGAAAAGTGTAACGTATGTAGATATGGATAATTTTTGTTATCCCCTGTATAAATATATTATGGGATAATAACCACATCAAATAATTATGTGATGTAATGTGATCCCTTAAAATATTTTTTTTCTCATTTAAAACATTTTATACCTTATGTGTTTGTTCTTATTGAGTTACCTTGATGGATGTGGGCTACTCTCAAGTGATGAAGGTGACCAAATTGGTTGATAAAGTTGTGGGTCATTCTTTTATGGTTGGATAGCATGGGATGTGATTTTTGAAGGTGTGTGATGTGTTTTTGATGCACAATGGTGATGTGTTGTGTTTGTGTTTGAAGTTATTGTAGTGAATGGATGTTCATTATGTGGTGCTGTGATAGTAATAGATGTGTTCTAGGAGAAATTATTTGTGTTGAGGTTGAGTTTGAAAGATATATATCCACAAAATTATATATTCCTGAATTCAGATTTTATTTTATTGAAATGAAAATAATACGATGATAACCAATGTGTGGTAAATGACATAAATTAAAATAATTATAGTTGAATATGATCTAAAAATATGGAATATAAAGTATTGTAAACAACAGTTCATTGAAACTCCTAAACTCATGGACATTGTCATATTTTTATTTGAATGTGGGATTTTGTGGTGTTAGGATGTTGTGTTGTATTTATTGTTGGTCATGGTTGGGATGGATGATATGTCGTGTCATGTTGGTGAGGTGTTGGGAGCAAGTTAAGTGGATATGAAACCCATGGTTTTTTATTGTGTGATATAAGAATACAATTTATTTTTATATTGTTTCACTATGCAACCCAACTAAGTTTGATATTATTACCAACAACAAAATTTATTTTGTTGAAGTTGTTTTCTCTAATATTAAGGACAATTGAGATACAAAAAAATGATACCATATCATTAAAATCCTCCTTCAATATTGATAATTCATGTTATTGTTGAGAATTACCCATTAATGATGACATAGTTGTGTTTGGAATTTTATGTAATAAGGTAGTTATGTGAGGTGATATGTGGTCGGTGTCATTCATTGAAGGGAGAGCATGTCAGGTTGATTTACATCACATTCATGATACCCTACTCATTAGGTTATGTGACAATTTGAAATTTGATTATGCTTGATTATAGAGCATGATTTTAGAAAAAGTGTGGCTGGGGTATGTCGAAATGTATTTTGAATGGAACTAGAGATGGCTATGGTTTCTCATAGAAATATATGTTGGGATGTAGAATTTATTAAAGGGATGAAATCATTGGATGTGTGAAATAAATATGAAATTGAATAAAATTTGGGGGGAAGAAGTTGGGGTAACATTTTTATAATATTGAAAATAGATAAAAATAAGGGTTTTGGGTTTTGGTGATATATCCATGGTGTGGTTGGGATTTTTTGATTGGCATATTTGGGTACATTTTAGCTACGTAATTTTTCCACTGGAGCATATGTATGATGATTTTCATAGTCACAATAAATTTTATGTTTGATCCTATAAAGTATACTTGTATGATTACCCTATGTTTACAAACTATTATAAGTGTTTCAAGTAAAAATTTTGGGGTTGGGATGGACATTACATGATGGGGTTTTAGAGATTCTATTAACTCTCATCAAAAGGGCTTGTCTTATGGTATTTAATACTATTTTTTTAATATATTGATTTTATTCATAGATTGTGGGATGATTCATAAATTTTTTATATAATACTATAGAGATTTAATTTTGGTTGTTATATTACATGTTTGTCTTATAATATTAGAGGGTAATGCATTTAATTTTTGATATTTTCATTCTTTAAATGCCTATATCTATACAAGGGCCCTCTAGAGGAAGGACTCGAGGGTCATGATATCTCCTCCTTCATTGTCATCCTAGGATTGATAGAATTAGAGGTATGGTGTCCATTAATATATCCAAAAAAATAAATGAATTTATCAAATTAATATAATAACTAATATTAAACAATAACTATTGGTTTATTGATGGAATTAATAATTACACATCAAAAATAAAAATATGACGATTATAAAAAATAATGAGTACAACAAAACATATATATTTTCTTTTGAAAAATAAAATTTAGAGCTCAATAATGTACTATTATAAATTTTCCATAAAAACTGATATTAATGAACATAATAAGATGTACCAATTATAATTTTATGTAGTCATACAATTTAATGAATCAATAAAAAAAGAATAAAATAATCATTACCCTATTTGTTCCGAGTGATGTATTATTCTAGGATGTTTCTGTATTTTTAATTATTGAATGAAATCCCTGGATATATCATGGAACATACGTTATCAGAAATATATCCCTTGATATTTCCAAACATGTATTTACTCTATCATTATTTCATATGTCTAAAAGATTTACCAAGGCACAATTCATAAATAAAACTTTCCATAACCTACATCAATGATAAGTCTTCCTAAAAATAGCCATCCAGTCAGACACCCAAAAGCCTACCACACATGGAT
Organism: Viscum album; assembly: GCA_963277665.1. NCBI lineage: Eukaryota > Viridiplantae > Streptophyta > Magnoliopsida > Santalales > Viscaceae > Viscum > Viscum album. The sequence goes on along the minus strand of OY728156.1, from coordinate 1,796,016,849 downwards.
GTGGAGAAACTAGTGGATTCTCAAAATTCCCATTACTCACTATTATTGTGAAATATCATCACATAACATTCTGTTATTAATTCTCTATTTACCATTCAACTTACTCAAAAATCACATCAAAGGATATATACATGTACCGCATTATATATAACATTTTAATCTCATAATGTTTACTCATAGAAAACAAATGTATTATCATAGATAATTACATTAGGCTGTTAAGGTTGTAGACAATTAAAACTATACTAAACTACTAAATAACCTATCTGATTAATTTCACAAAGACCTGAAAACATTCGATGAATATTTTTGGAACAAAACCAAATTGACTATATAACAAATGATCTATAAAAATGATAACATATTATCTCAAAACCCCAATATAATTTTCATAGACTATATTCTAACATTCTTTTACTAAACTACCAACAAATACAACCACTAAAATTTTATATGAACTATCAAAGAAATAATTGTTTTGTTATAAATTATACAAATTATTTAATGATCGTAATGCCAGAAAAGGAAGTTATTTTATATTATTACTTAATTTTACATATTCATTGAATATACCAATAGCCTTTAGATTACCAATCATGTAACCTATAATAGACTCATACCCATCCACATGAAACATCATCTCCCAAAATAGAAAATATTCATGGATTAATATCATATACTCCATATACCTTAATCTCATAGTTACAAATCTATAAAAAAAATTATTCTTTATGCAGAACGACAGATATATTATCTATGTACATGAGAACCTATATCAATCCACATGACTCAATTAATTAATTATTAAATCTTTTAATTAGTAATTAAATTTATTCTAATTTTTATTATGATACATTTCCCAATTATAGCCTCACTAAAAAAATAAAAATTCTAGTGGAACAACATTCTACGTGAATAAAAAAATGTCATGTTTCTATAAATCAAATATGAAAATTTATATTATTATAACGAAAATCCATTGTCAATATTAATTAAACATAATAATATTCAAAAAATTAAATACCTAGTAAAATTTTAAAAATCAAATTAAAAATTAATGGTATTTAATTTATCATAAAGTGTATCTTAGAAATAAAACCCTAAAACATATTATTTATATATATTTATATTTTTTATTGAAATAACACATGAAAATCCAAAAGAAAATAACCATTAAAAAGAGGGAAACCAAGAAGAAGGTGAGAAATATTTGAAGATGAAAAATTACATGTATCTACTATGATGAGAGGAATGTTGTTATATATAAATTTGAGGGGTTGAATAATGAATTATTTTATGTAAAACCAATTGAGTGGGTGAAAAATAACCTCACCAATTTTATATTCTCTTTTGAAATAGAAGTAACCATGACACAAAATTATGAGTTTATGTCCACTTTAAAATGTATTACGATATATATAGGATATATGGATGACTTCCACTAACTGCATATTGGACCACCATATAAATGGTGGAGACCATGGAAACATGGTGGTAAAAATGTATTCTATTACTAATGTATTTTTAGAAAGTACCAAATGGTACTACAAGGTGTTCTTGACAACTACGACATGAACATTGTAAAAATCATAAAATATTGAAAAACTAAAAAAGGTAATTTTATTATCATCACTCGTGCATACCTCCAAACAACTATATTAAATATGATGAATTATCTACTGCTCAAATCAATCAATATGAAATATAATATTCTGAATTACCCGGATACTAAATCATTGAGAGTTTACTCTTCTCTCAAATACCCCAATAGTCATATGTTTTTTATATTGTAACGTAATATATAGAATAATGCATTTCCTTATGAATCACATGGTATATAAAACCATCATAGGATTAACATACAACATAACTGAACACATGTCTCGAATTTTTTCATCTCATTAATATAAAAACTCAGCGATCCATATAAATATATGAATAATTTGGAATTAATATGATAAAAGTGTAATTTCACCACATTTAAATTACAAGATTCATAAAAGTAAAATATATAAATATTCTCAAATTCGAATTTTTTTTCTTAAAACCCTAATAAAATATAATAATAAAATACACATTCTATGTATATTAATTTAAATTTAATAAAAGGTGATATTATGTGACTTCAAAATAAAAACTCATATTTATATATATCCCATGTTTTAAATAATAAAAAAATTTACATTAAATATCACCTTAATATTTATTCAATTAAAATATTCATCAGTTTAATATTATTATTAAACATAATGAATTTACTATAATATTAATATAAACCAAACATTAACTATAGTAACAGAAAAGAATGTTTTTAAATTTCAAATGGACCTATAATTTTAAATAGTAATTATACATTATTATATATAATAGTACAAAAATAATTTTTTTACAACCAAACATATTCAAAATAATTTACCAAAATGAAAATAATAATAATATGAAATTAAAAAAAATATAAAATGCAACATTAACATTAAACATAAAAGTACTTATATCCCATATTAAAAATGCTTTATTAAATAATTTAATTTTGATAACATTAAACACGAAATCATAACCACTATATAAAACCATTAGATGAACATTTCAATGAATATTGTTTAATTATTTCTATGACTCATAAGAAAAAATATGAATAAAACATAATTAATAATATAATATTATACTAATTTTTAAAAGAAATATTCTTATGCATTATTTTTAATATCATCATTAAATCACCAGGTATATTCAATAAATAATATTGAATTAAAATAATGGGTCGGGGGACATATTTATTTAGGGAAATAATATAAAAAAGATACTTTGATTCATTTTGTAACACATAAAAACCACAATGACATAATGTATATGGATGATGTAAAATAATAAGGTAAAAATACCCAAACCATGTAAAAAACTAATATAATTAAAGGTCATGTCATAATTATATATAATAAAATTAAAAAATATGGTTAGATTAAAATTATTTTCATAATAAATTAATGAATGAGAATTCCATTAATGAGATAGTTATAGTGTTTCGATGGATTGACATTAATAAAAATTCATTAATGAATGGAAAATTACATACAAATACATGAATAAAATGTTTTAAAAAAATTAAAAAAAAACATACCAAATGACCTAATTATGGTTATTTTCAAACTTATTTAAGCAGAGTGTCTACCTATTTTGTGGAATTAGACAGTATATCTACTTTACCTCTTATAATAATTTTTCACCTCATGATTACATCCATTCTGGTTGTCATTCCAACTATATTCTATAATTTCCTACATCCCTATTCCCATTGTTCTCACTAACATCTTTGAAAACACTAAAGAAAATCAAAATTTAATAAAAAATAAAAAAGATGAAAATGAAAATGTAAATTAAAGGATACGTGATATCCAATATATTTCATAATATTTCTAAATATATTTAGAATGTTGGTATAATTATCTAATTTTAAATGTTAATAATTATAAAAAAATATATTAAAAAATATCAAATATTTGAATTATAATGATATCGATTTATAGGGGTTAGTCATAACTAAATGATCAGTTATGAAGTCATAGGTCCTTTAAAAAAAGGAAAAATTAATTTTGGTCAATGAAATATTCACCATCAAAATTAAGAGATGATTCTGTTGATTATATATGGAAAAACGTTTTCTTTGTATTATATTTTAAATTTATTTCAGTGGGTTTAGTTTTCATGTAAAGTTACTATTTATGCAATAAATATTTATATATAATCATTTTGATAGAGTAGTTTTGTATCCAAAATAATGTTTTATTCATGGAATCAAAATCCATGTTGTGATTATAATAGGTTGGTTCCCCTAACAAAACTATAACATTTCTGTCTAATTTATGTTTCATAGATAGAAAACTTTTTGTTTATCATTATTTTAAATTGTTATTTCTCTATACTATTATATATTATTTCATATTTTTTAACAATAGTGTTAGCTATCATATTGGAATTATCCCTCGGTGGATAATGAACATTGTGTCCATTAAGGTGGAGGTCGAATCATTTGAAAAATAATATGGTGGTGACTAATTAACCACATGGATTCCAAAGATCACTAATGTGAATGATTTATTTCCATTTTCTTGGAAAATATCAATATTTTATTAAAAAAATATTCATGCATTCAATGTAATCAACTATAATAAATATTTATATGTTTTTCATGATGAATGAAATTCTAAACAGATTATCTAAAAATTAAAAACTATTTAATAATTATTTAACAATTTCTTAATAATAATAAGTTCATAAAGTTATTTGTTTAAATCATTATTATTTGATAATTAATTTGATTAATTTTTTTCTCAATTGTGAATGAATGATAATTTATTCAATTAATAAATAGACACATTTATTTTACAAATAATATTAGATTATATGTTTTAATCATTTTGATCAGAATGATATAAATATTGAAATTGTAATCATTATTAATTTTCTCTAATTCTTTCATTTCATTATGATATATAATGAATAGTAATAAATGTTGACTAACAACTGATTATAGGGAACATAAAATCTTTTATTTTTTAATGTTAATTTTTTAAGAATTCATTTTCCAAAATCTGGAGAGATATATGACAATAAAAAAAACGAAAACTGGGAATTGAATTTATATTTTCATATAAATATATGTGATAGTAAATTCATACATGCTCATTATGTTTGAATGTTTATGGGGGAAGTGGTAAATTTTGAGGATCACTGGAGGAGCTTTATTGAGGTAGTATGGTAAAAGAGAATTCAGTTGGCCAATATGTACTCTGAGATTCATTTTCATTAGAATATATTTTTTCTAGTAATGATTATTTGGGGTAAGAGCCGATTAATTTTTTATATAATTTTTTTAGTGACATCTCAGGTAAAATATGTTTTTATAGTGATTGAAAAATTGAAATTCTTTAATTTTGAAATTATATATATATTTTTATATTGTATATATTTTTTTAAGCACACATCATTTGGGTATCCAATAGTAGTTCTAGGTTATAGATTCTATATTAAAAATGACCAAGTATATCAACATGGGGAATATTCCTTGTAAATAAAACTAATTATTAAAGAAAATTTCAAAGGTAAATGTTATGATACACTACTATTCACATACAATATGTCGGATATGTCAAAATTTTAGACATATATGGTATATGAATCATGTAATTTTTACACACTTGTTAAAAAAATGGTGCAATAATATTGAATCTGATTTTTTTGAAATTGAAAATTAATATTAATTTGATATTTTTCAATCCCTCTACACGGGGAATATTGAGATCGAATATAAATGGATATGGTTAAATAAAATTTGATGATTATTTTAGGGCATGAAAAATGTTAAAAACATATAAATTGTTTTATATTACATTAATGAGTTTCGAACATTAACAACATATGGTAATTAATTGATTATGTATATCCTACGAAAAATGTATAGGGAGAAATGGTTGTTTGTTTATGGAAATGGATTCCTATAGTATGGTCTTGGTATGATTTTATCTATATAAGTATTACAAATGTGAATTATGAATACCAGGGAAGTAATTCATTTCTAGAAATTGAACGTTTATTGTAATGGTCAAAAAATGATCATTTTTTGTTTCATTTATGTGGTCAATGTAGGTTATGTGAGTATCAGTATATGCATAGATTATTTGTAATTTAGTGATTATCAATATTTTAATAGGACATCAACATTCAATATATAAATGTTCAATTTAATATGTGTTAAAGATATGATAAATATGACACAAATAATAATTGTAAAAATTAATATTTACTGAGGAACTCACAACATTGATTTTCTATCAATGGAAAGTGGTTTGAAAAGAATAATTCAAAAAAGATGTTTAAAAGATGATTTCAACGAAGATTCATGTGAATTGGAATTATCCTATTGAATTTCATAAATCTATTCCTATATGATTTAATAATATGTATCCTCATTAAGGGTAACTATCATGAAAATCAATGTGGGTAAGTATATTAAATAAAAAAAAATTAGAAACAATGATTACATGAATAGAATCTAACTACTAATACGGAGAACATTAAATATCACAAAGGTGCCCCATGGTATAATAAGAACTATTTTAATATTTATAATATATTGAAGAAATATCATTTATGATCTCTTACACCAAAAGATTCATTTTACTCAAATCCTGGGTTATAGGTTAGTGATTAATTATAATTGAATATTATTTATGTTAAAAAATGGTCCATGATGTTGATTCAAAAGATAAAATTATTTATTTAGTGACACTTAGAAACATAATTTAATGTATATCATCATTGTTAAATATTAAGTGGTAATATAAGAAAAACCATTCAATAATTTTAAAAATTATATTAAGGTGTTAGATATTATTCTTGATGTGAGTGATTTAAATTTAGTGATATTAAAATATTATCAAATCATAATATTGTACAATTTTTCAACAAAATCATTGTGGTTATATAATTAAAATGGGAACTACATGAATTCATAAATGGTAATGATATTTTAATCATGTTCTTTTATAGAGTTATACAACATTAAAATTTGAATTATTTTTTATCTATATGTTAAGAACATGGTATAGAATTCACAAGATGATCTTCATACCAGTATTATTCCATATGAAATTCATGTTTATCTTGAATGAATTACATTCCACTCAAACATTGTGGTTTATTTAAATTCTCTAGGGAATCATGGATTTACTAAAGTATATAATGATGATTTTTTTTTGAATAACATATTTTTATAGAATTTTTATAGAAAATTATAAAGATTACATGATATATTTGAAGGAAACCTTCTTTTAGATTTTTTTTGGTGAAGAAAATATGGACACACAATTGTGAGGAATTATTAAAAAGATTCTGATGATGAATGTTGATAATTATATTTTAAGATTACATGAAGGTGGATTACTTATAAAAGAGATGTAAAATTATGTTATTAAATGATAAAGTTGGTATAGTGGATAATCATGATGAGAATGGAATAAAATATCAATGAACATTATCAGTTAGAATATGAAACAAAATTCAAATTGAATACTTCTATTGCTTTGATGGGTATGTTGAAAAAGAATAATTTTAACGATAGTAAGTTAATCAAATGAATGATTCCGTTGTTCTCAAGTAAAAACATTAGGGGGTCTCTATAATAAATTCCTCAATAAAATAAAAAATGAATGATTTATTACTTATAAAAACGATGTTTATAATATTAGGGTGATATTTTATAACAGATTAGATTAATAGGAAATTAATTTATTGATTTTTTATAAACATATGTGTGTTTTAATGATATGAAAATAATAATGATGTGGATTGAAGAATAATACAGTGTGATTAATTACCTCATTTCTGATATAGGGAAATGAAAAATAGAATTAATGAACATGAAGAAGAATTGGTTATAATTAGATTTTGAATTGAATCTGAAGTAAAAAAATAATGATCCTTGAGAAAATATTCATTAATTAATGATGATATGTGATGGTTTTTTTCCTATGGATGAATGATTCTATGATGGCATCATAAAAAATTTGAATGAACAATAACCTAGATATATAAGAAAGAGTAGAATTAGTCAGAGCATCAAAAAAGGTTTTTGGAATAAGGACTACATGATCAATTTAATTTATGACATGAAGAAATAAGATTAGATGAGAATATAATACCTTTAAAAATTCCAACTAATTAATTGTTGGATAAATTCAATCACATTTATCGCTCCGAAATGCATGTAACATAAAGTTCATACAAAACACAATACTCTATTAAAACATTATTATTAAAATATTACATCTATAAATTATCCATGAAGAAAGAAGGCGTGAATAATAATAAAAAATTTATTAAAAATATATTTTTACATATTTATAAAATAAAATAAGATGGTAATAATTAATAAAAAAAATAATCACCATTTGAATGAGACTAAAAGGGTTTGTGAAAAACTCTGTTTTCTTCAATGATTTATTATTCATATACGATGAACATTAATTATACTTATCTTTTAAAACTAATTCAAATTTTATTTGAATAAATAATCATTTATTCTTAAATAAACATGACATACTTATATTTTTATGAATTTATTATAATTTTCATAAAATATAAAATTTTCCATGAATTGTGAAAAATATTAAATTTTAATTGGTAATCTCATATTTGTTTACATAAATTATAAATTTTAAATATTTTTAATATTTTTAATATAAAACTAGTTCTTTAGTATAAAAATAAATCCAATATATTTTATTAGAATCATTTACATATTGAATTTTCATATATACACATTATTTACTTGTGATCATTTTCTCTTTAAAAACATTTCTATACCGAAGAATATTATTTTCTCAAAACATTTTATCACTCTGTTTTTTCAATCTAATTATAAAATAAAATATGCAAATTATGTTTCTTGAATGTTGAAAAAACATTACATAATTTAAATTAGGAGGCAAAAAAATATTAAATAGGTAACTTTTTTCCATTATGAATAGTAACAGTAGTAATTTTGTTGTTGTCCTAGATGATAAAATGTGTAGTTATGGGTAAAAATAATTTGATATGAATATAAAATGACCCGAAAACCCTCCCAAATATTATTATATGGAAAATTATAGTCCATAAATATAACTTTTTTAAACCTATGTTATCCTGATGTTTATCTAGACTATAATAATAATTTTAATAGTTATATATTTATAAAAATATTTTTATTTTTTATTATTTATTATAGAAAATTAACCTCAAATTCTTACATGACGTTGATCCAGTAATATAGGCCATTTGTAGGCATTTTACACATGAAATGTTTTATTATATTTTAATATTTTGATATCATCTAAAAGTGCTTATCACACCAATTATAAAACTGATCCTCTATATTAACTTATTTACTCTAATATGCGATATCTGGATTTACCAAACCCTACCCATTTATCTTTTTAAATTAACTATCATATTTCTTTTGGTTATTCCCCCCCATAAAACAATCTCTAGATCAAATAAAATAAAATCTAAAGGATGTTCCTCGATGAAGTGGTAATCATCATTACTAACTCCTTCATGTTTTTTCTTCATCTACGCCAACTTCATGTCTTATTTCCAATAAAATATTATATATCAATTATAATATATATAATGTAATTTATTTATGAATAGTATACAACCGTATTTAATAATTATCAATTATATAAAAATTGACATCACTACAAGTGCATATATATGCCTTAAAATCTGTATACAGGAGGGAGAGTAACTTTCACATCAGTAATTCCCATGTTTGGTTATAATGATATAACTAATGTATCTAAAATGTAATAATGAAATTAATATAAATCAAAAAATTAATATTTCATCCACAAAATTAACCCATTTAACTGTTTAGAAATTATAACATCACTCATGAGTACGTACGACTTACCATCTCTCTAACACAATATGATTTATTTTCCTTGTAAAACATTAAATAATGATTAAAAAACCTAAAATAATGAATTTTTGTATTTATACACATTAAATTATTTTTGAGAAGAAATATATGAACCCTATTAATGACAACCATGACTATCAATATAAAACACATAGGAATAAAATAGGGTAATTAACATCCAAAATAGTTAAAATAATGAGATATTATTAATGAAAAAGTTTTAATATGATTTAAATGGATCATATAACATGTTAAGAATTTTAATTTCATTATTATATAAATTATCAACTTGGTTAAAAACATTAATCATGTGGATTTAACACATTTTATAGAATTTTATCCTATGGTAATGGACTTTGCCTAATTTTTATTTTGTTATGGCAGATATTGATGATATGTACCAATAATTTTTTTAGGTTTTATATATTTTTATATAATGATTTTTTTTCATGAATTTATTTATTACAAATATATTTATTGGTTTTTAATGTTATCCTTTCAGGTGGAATATGTTATAACTTATTACAATATGGTATGCATTTCTCCTCTTATTTTTAATTCTAGGATAAATATACCACATTATTCCATTATTTATTTTGTGTGGTATATGAAATAACCCTATGAAATATTATATATTATAAATTCGTTCATTTTTTATTTAAATTTTTAATATATGTTTTCGCATCCATCAAGATTATGATTTTAAAGTTACTATACTGAAAAGTGTTTATTTCACAATCTCATTATTATTCTGGATTTTATATTATAAGTATCAACTAAAGAATATTTAGCATAATTTTTTGAGTTTTTAGAAAAAGTCAAAAAAATATAATAATATAACAATTTTTTTTTTAAAACATATTTTAGGGTTTAAAAAACATTTTTAATGAATTCTCTAATCTTTTTCCAAACATGGTAATTTTTTTCAATGCTATGAATGGAATGATTAATAATAATTTATACAACATGAATATAATTTAATTGCAACCTGATTCCTAAATTATTTTAAAATATCATTTTCATTTTTAAAGGATTCTCATAAATGAATGTAATTCCATTATTATCTGATTATTTTTATTATTTAAAATTAATTTTCAATATTAAAATTGTGTCATCATGAATAATTATTAAATTAAACAATTTAATGTATTTTATTATATTTAATATCCATAATTGAATATTATATTATGCTGGTACCCTAATGATACAATTATATATATTTTTTGTAGGGTTTTTAATTAGATTGATTGAGGAATTTAGTGATATTCTGTACGAATAGTTCATCTAATAAATACATTTATTGATTCATAAGGCATATATGTTCAGTGGTATTATTAATAAAAATGTGTAATACACTACAATTATTAAGATGAGTATTATAGACGTAATCATGAATTATGCATTATTAATTATTTTCATGAATTTGAGTGTATTATGTATCATCACCTAGTCAATGATTTTAGTTTTCAGCACAAATTGGATGATTTTAGATGTCATAATGATGTCGACAATACTAGAATACTGCATTACATCAATGGTATTGCATGACATTATGAATTTGACTCTATTAGTTGTTTTCATTAATCCAAGTCATTATTAGATGTCAGCATAAAGGCTCAACAATATTTTAGTTTTGTCACAAATCCTTGGGGAATGAATCAGATGTGTGGAATTATGTATTCCATCACTATTTATTCACTTTTATATATACTATGTGATTATTTTATTACTTCTATTTTCCATAGTTATGATTGATTCTTGTGTAAAAATTTATTTGTAATTATTTTTCACAGGTTTAAATCCATATTAAAAAAATAATAATGATTAAATGAAATATAGTTCTGTAATTTACCCTTTCGTAATAATTATACCGAATTAATTCATTACTTCTTCTGTTTTAAGTATACAGTAACTGAGAATTAAGGAATACACTTTTCTTATGTTATTCTCTTATGAAATTCATGATGTGTGTTATGATTTTTATTAAATTATATGATGTACAATATAATGTTATTCTTGAAAATAAATATGTTATAATTTATGGTTTCATATAACCAGAGAAGGAAAGCCAGAGGCGAAGCTTCTGACGATTTATTAAAAAGAATGAAAAAGTACAATAGAGCGTAGAACAGTGTAAAACAAACAAAAATGCCCACAACCATCTCGAACAGGCCTAAAGATCATAGTAGGACATCTCATATACATAATCAGAGTCACCAATAGACTTCAATATGTGATTCCTTATATCTAGTGGAGATATATTAATATAAACCCTAACTCTGGGTAATTCGGGTTGAGATTTTTATATTCGATATCCGAGAATGTTTAGTATGATCCATAGGAACATGATTTAGGAAAATAATTCCTCAGATGTATAAGCCTATTATTAACATTTTAGACAACTAATAAAATAAGATAACATTATACAAATTTAGTAATTACCATATATATCCCAAGTTAAGCATTGTGACTCTTTGATTAATAATAAAATGTCATTAATTAGACATAATATAAATATATTTCATAATTATTTGATATAACACATATATTATAGTAGTTTGATGCTTATTCATGGAATTTTATGTTTTCTTTCAAAGGCCGGAACTTGAAGGAACTAGATTGAAATTTAATATGCTAAAAAATGTGATTATTAAGTAATTCACCAATTGTATTATGTATTTAATAATAATGAAACATCAATTAATTGTGTTTTATTTGTACAAATACATAATTTAATTATTAGTAGTGTTATAGAAACCATAATGCATTTGTGTGATTATATTTCATTATAATTTTATATTCATTAACACACTTTTGAGGATTCATGTTGTGGGTGTTAATTAAGATTATAGATACTTTGAGATACAATTTTTGAAATGAAACCTACTGGTATAGTATGCGTGAAATATTAATTTAAGGAAAAATTACTTTACATTTTGTGAAGATTGTTTTTACAGAAAGGAAAACCATTAGGATTTTTATGTTCATCGAATTGAAGGTAGTTATGGGTTTTTATGTTTATGGGAATCTAAAATGAATCATTTGAGATACAATTTGTGGTTAATAAATATATTTAATGTTGAATATATTATGGTCAGTTTTTAGGTTTTTTATCACATTTTGTAGAATTTTTTTTAATGAATTCATTTACAAAGAACTAAAAATAAGGAAACCTAAAACATTGGTTTGGTGATAACTTATCACATTCTCTATGTATATGAGGCCTTAACCCATCACTAATGGGTGACCGTAGTGATTCAATAACCTCAAGACTATATGATTCAATAATTAGATTGAAATTACTTGTCATTATTCAAAAAATATGAAAGATAAATTATAAGCTCAGTTATTGAACGTTTTTTATCATATAGGTAATAATTAGATGCAATATTGATTTAGTGTTATGTAATTTGTGTTATTTCAAAAGATTCTCAATATTTATGGAACACTATACGAATATGATAAAAAAAATATTATTGACTTTTGATTTAGAAATAATTTTTGAATATTACATTTCATGAATATATGATTTTTTTGTTGTTTTATTGTGATTTGGGTTTTTGTTAATATATAAAGTGTATATTAGGTATTAAATGATTAAATAATTCACATTTTTTACGATTAACATTAAATTCATCATGAATGAATTTGTGATCAAATTATACCAATTTTTAGGATTTCAATCATAGTTTGAAATAATTGTTAGGAATTTTAAGGATACATTTTTATTGAATGATTGGGGTATAATTTGGGATGATACTATTTAATTTGTTCAAGTTTAATTATTTTTACTCACATGATTTTTTATTCATATTTGAAAATATCTTATTATGTAATAAATATATTAGTTTTGGTAAATTTTTAAATATAGGAAGAGAATATTTTATTATTTTGCCTATTTCTTGAGCCATATAATTTAGTCTAATTTTTCAAAAATAAAATAGTTCAGGCTACTATATTAGTGAAAATGATGTTTTTTTGTAAATTGCTTAAAGTATTAAACATTACACATCATGTAAGTATATTTCCTTATGTTCTTACAATAGGGTGTAATGTAATTCATCAAATATATGATTAATATTGGAAATATCATCTAATTAATAATTTACCAATAATCAATGGACTTTTATCCAATAATTGATGTAAGACACTGTGATGGGTAAATTTCATATGACAATGTCATTTATCATTGTCTATTAATCAATATAAATTGTTTTTCCCTACCATATCAGTGTTTTCACTTCCCGTAAGTGTTCACCTATTGTATATCCCTTATTTTTAAATATGAATATACACGAATATTTAATTATGAAATGTTTTATTTTTAATATATATTTTTATCTTGATATTCTATAAAATAATGTAATGACTAATGGTAATATTTAAAATAATTAAATTTTATAAATATAATATTTAAAAAAATTATATAAAAAACATAAAAAATAATATAAGGATGTAAATTATAATTAATTGTTAAAAATTAAATCCAATTTTAATTTATTGTCTATTTATAAGCATTTGGATATAGAATAGTCTTAATATATTTTAATATTTTTTTAAATTCCCATTATTCCCCTCACCAGAATTGAAAATGGCCTTCCCATACAGAACTTCTTTACAAAATTTTGAGGTATATATATCCACAAAACCCATAACATTTATTTTATTAACATTCATATAAATCATATTGATGGCATTATTCTTCCATAAGTGGAAGTCTATGTCACATTCGAATAGATCTATTCAAAGTCCTCTAAAGAAGAGGTTATCATAATTACCAACTCTTTAAATATTATTTATTATTGTACTTCCACGTCCTGGGTTGTTTTCCAAGGTTAATTTAAAACAATAATATATTATATATAATATTATTTTATTATTAGTATGATACAACAATGTTCCACCTTCTATTCATCAAATAATAAATGAAATCATCACACATGAATAAGTATGACTTATTATCTCCATGTAGTGGTATAATTTACTTTTCAATCACCATTTTACATGGATGGTTCAAAATATGGAAATAATTAACATATATTATAATTATGAAATCATATTGATTATACAAAATTAACATAACATCAACTTATTTAACCAATCAATTATTTATAAATGATATCATCTCCCGTGTGTGTGTACGGATTTCCATCTACAGTAATGAATGTGATCTATTTTATATGAACAACATTAAATATTGATTTTAAACATTTATAATTTATAATTATTATATTTATAACAATAATATCATTATATGATTGATACATTTGTATACTCTTCAATTGAATTTTTATTTTCAAGACAAAAACATGCATAAGTAAACAAGTCAGTCATCATCCGAAATAGTAAAAATAATGAAACATTATTGATGAACGAGTGGTAATATTTTTGAAAATTATTACATAAGATTTAATAAATACGTATAGGGTTATTTAAAAATTTAAAACGTTTTTAAAACCATTATACATGAGGTATAAACACATTTGAAGGACGTGAATCCTTGTGTAAGTACTTTCATCTCAGTTTTATTTTGTGGAGTTATACATTTATTTCATGACCCATAATATATTAAAATATGAATATAATTTACCATAGATGTGATATATTAGGAAATTATTTATTCTAATTATTTTTAATGTTCTGATAAATTCTATTAAATAATTTGTAATAAGACTCAACAAATTACTAAGAGGTAATGTTTTCTCATCTCACTTTTACTTTTGTGGTACATATGCCATATTCAATAATTATATCTATTTTTGTTTGTATATATGCCTCCTATTATATATTATATTATGAATATCATTGTATTCATAGTATATAAATATTCATTTGAAGTTATATCATTCAAATGGATTACTGTATAAAAGATACTAAAGTGGAATGTGCTTATTTCACAATCTTGACATTATTCAGGTTTGTTTATTTTATATCCCAACTAATAAAAATTTTCTCTTATTTGACCATGAATTCATAAATATTTAATCATATATTAATATTATCAAATGAGTTTTTAAATTCACTTTTACTCATGTTTTATTTTATAAAATAGGATTTATATTGATTCTACTTATCATTTTCTAAATAACGACCATTTTTATAAAAGTATGAATGGAAAATTATATTAATATAGAAATAATGAATAGAATTTCCTAGAATCATGAGACCTCCTTGATTTGAATCATAATTTACATATACAAATGTTTATTTTCTAATAATATTATTTCTTTTTTACATGGATATTTTTTATATCTGTGAAATTATTATCCATGTGAAAATTCTATTTTTTATAATAAATATTACTACAATATCATAATTGATTTTTAATATATGTCCACATAGATTCCTTTAATATTTTTATGAAATTTTCTAATGATAAAATTTATTATATTTATATTGATGGTTTTTGATTAGTTTTACTAGTTAATAAATTTATATTCTGTTTGATTGGTTTTTCTAGAATATTTAGATATTGATTTTATTAGGTCATTTTGATTCAGTTGTATTATTTTTCTCATTGAGGTATGAACAAGACATATAAAGTCAATAGTATTATTGTTCAGCACATTGTAGATGATATTAGTTGTCAAAACTATGTCAAAATATTTAAATGTTAGCATGAATTAAATTTTATTAGATGTCGTTATGTAGTTTATGTAACTAGATATTGGAGAGATGTCGATATTATTAGATGTCAGCATTATATTTATGATATTATATGTCATCCCAATGTAAAATGTATTAGTTGTCATCATAATCCATCGATGGTATTATATATCATGATGTGGAATAAAAACTATTATATCTCTTGGAATAAATCCTTGATTGTATGTTACAATAGATCGACATTAAGAATTACATCACTATGAATTCTCTTAATGATATTATATGTGATTATTTTATATGGTAAAATATCTAGGGTTAGGTAGAATAATTTTGTGATTATAAATAAATAATTATTTTATCATAACTTTTCCCTAACATTTTTTTCTCATGTTATTGATTATGTTTCATGTGATTCTCATATATAACATTCCATATTAATTATTATTTAATTATTCAAAAAAGTATCCACTTTAAGCTTACCCTTACTAGTCAAGAGATCCCACCACTTTCTAGTTTTATTTTCCCCATGAATCCATGAAAAGTACTATGATTATTATGAATTGATGTGACAAAGGGAATAATTTTATTTTCCCAATACATTATGATGTAATTTATTTTTTGATATGTAATTTGAGAATAATGAATATATCTAGTTTAACAAATATAAATTCTATTTGGTCTTTTGGTATGAGATTCACTCTATCTAATACTAATGTAATAACATAACCACTGACATTGGTGAACCATACCTTGTTTTTTAACAAAATATATTTTATTTATATTAAATAATTACACCTCAATATTCATTATATATTATATACCTTTTATTAATTATATTCTAGAGGAGATATGATAATAGTATTCATGTGTATGGTGGTCTATTTCTACTAAAAAATATGCAATTAATTTTACAATAAATCATTACATCATTGCTAAAAAGGATAATGTTAATCAATATAAATGATATAAATGATAAAATAATGATATTAGTGACATATTTATAAATAAATAATGATATTATATATATTTTTAACTATTCACCATCATGAAGAGGATATCATCATTTTTTACATGTTGGATAACAACATTAAATAGAGATTTGAAACTATTTTCATCACCACAAAACAATGATGAAATAAATAAAGGTATATTTAAAGAAAGAATATGTTATTAATGATGTTATGATCATTCCTAATAGTTAAATTATTACGCAAATCCTCTTATTAATGATATTTGAAAAATCAAAACATAACTCATGTATAAATTTAACCTACCATCTATATGATCGAAACATTCTTCATTTGTTAAACCCTTCATTCCTATTAGGTCATAAATGTATAATTGATATAAAAATATGTTAACTATTTTATGATTTATATAATGGATGTTATATAACCATATAATATTCATAAGAACAAGAGAATTCATAAGAATGAACAAATTTGAAAAAAAGAAAACTAACACCTCAAATAATGAAAATAAAGTTATATTATTAATGAATGGTGATAAGATGTTATAAAATGAATCAATTTATATTAATAAATTTTAATATGATTCTAGAATTAGTTAAAAACCCATATTATAACACTATATAGTAGTTTAACACAAATTCATCCCATATAAAGTGTGTGATAATGGATATCATCATAATTTACAAGATATTTAGACATATTTGTTTTTATAAACAAATTCACCTTTTATAGTGTATATATTTTTTCATTAGTAAGATTGATAATGATTCATTGATTGTAATTGTTATTTTCTGTTTCAAATCAAATTATTTCATCCACGGGGATTTTACATGAAAATTACACACTTGTAAAAGTTGTTGTATAATCTCAATTTATTTTGTGATGGTCAACATTATTTAGAAACAATCACTTTTTGGTAATCAATTTTCATTGGAAGTTATTTTTTATTTAAATTTCCATATTCATGAAATATAGAAATGATTATATATTAAATCATATAATAAAATGACATATTTTATTTACTTTTTATGTGATTTGATTAACATGCAATGTATTTATGAATTTGTATGGATAACTCAATTCAAATATTTGATGATAAAGAACATTAATTAATAAATTTTATCAAATTTTTGAAAATGAGTAATTATTTGACCATATATATAACTATGGGTATCAATTATATATATCCCTATGATGCATCAATAAATCTTATACAAAAAATATGTATGAAAAACCGTTTAAATCAGTAAAAATTACTTTCCAACTATCATTAGAAAGGATTTGATGGTACATGAATCATGTTCTGGAGGCATGACACCCAATAATTAAACATTTTATCCATTTAGAACTCATATATTATTATTATCCATATTATTAAATATGGATTCATTTAGTCCTCATATTATTGAATAAATCGTGTGTTTTCTCTCCTAAATACCATGCCATATTAATTATTTTATCCACTCAGGATTGCTTCTTTTAATTCTAACCCTTATTGATAATTTAAGGTTCCCTTCATTTTATTTTGATCCCCTAGGATATTGTGATGAAATCATGAATTGCATTCATGGATGACAATTTTTTCCATTACTAGGCATTATATATTATATATAATAATAAAATGTATATCATATATGTCTCTATTTCTATAAAACATAAAATATATTGTCCCTAAAAAATTTGAACATTTGTATCAATGCCAATGCAATAAATCAGACACCTACTATAGCACAAATATTTTGAGTTAGTACAGTTTGTATTAGTGGATGATTTGTAGAAATATTGGGTACTAGATTTATTAAAACATTGATAAGGGAATATAATATTAATTTAATGGATGAAAAAATGTATAGGAGAAAATACTACATATTTTATTTAGAATATATAATTTATTTTCATGAAATAAATCAAAATCATGATATTACATGTTGATATGATTCCAGTACATAGGTACCTAGAGGTAATAACACCAAAAAGGATGCATTATGATTGACTTGATTATATCCTACTACATTAGAATAAAATTTATTGGTCACCTAGATTGACCCACCGATGGTATATTCTTAGGATAATTAACATTATAATTAAAAACCATTATGAAGGATTTTAATATAAATAAAATGCAAAATAATATATGATTATAAGAATGGATCATATTTCATAATTTAGAAATTTAACATGTATTGATAAAGGGGGAAAATACTAGTGGCCAATGTAGAGATAGCGTAGTTGAGGATGTCGACATAACTGGAATTGGAAATGAGAAACATATTTCTATATTAGTGGAGTATGGTCATGTTATTGAAAATAACCATTACTAGGACGATAAATCTAGCACAAAACAATATTAACTAATGTTGAATTTTATTAGGTGATAGAAGACCCAAAATATTTAAGAGGATACTAATAAAATGTAATCCAAATAATGGATTATGTGTTTGGAAAAGATATTTAGGGCCTTAAAATGTCGTGAAAAGGAAACAGATATAATTACAGTGTATTGTATAAATGGTGATGATGAATAATGGTGGTTGTGCATAAAAAATACTATGTACAAAGAGAAAATAGATCTCAGTGAATTACTAGTTTTTATTGAGACATTCATTGACAAATATTTTTCTCATGTGCAATAAATTTTGATGAAGTGAAAGTTCCTTAGCATAAATAATGAAACCATAGAAACTATTGCAGTGTATGAATATAATTAACATTGATATATTCGAGTTATATGGGTTATATACAAAATATGGATGGAAATATTGTCCCTTTGTATAAAGGGATTATTAAATGTTTCAAATGGGAGGTGGTATCAATATTTTTTTCATATTCTGAAACAGTTTTATGATATATCATGATATATAATGAATTATTTGGTCATACATATTTAAAGGGATGCAATGGAAGCACATGATGATAACGAAATAAATGAATAATATAAAAAAGGGAATGAATGGTTTTCCCACATGTGGTAATTGTGGATAGAATCAACCTGGTACTTTTTAGAATGAGATGTGATTATTGTTAATGTATAGAGATAATTGACACCATGATTATGATTTCTAGGGATTGAATGAAATTCACAATGTCCAATACATCCACAGTACGAGATGGGGCATTAGACATATTAATTTCACATTAATGATGTTAATATTCCTTAGAAGATGTTATGGGTTCAATGTCAGACTTATGATATTGATATAACCAAAGTTGAATGGTTAATTTGATTATGTTTTTGGATCTATGAATTCATTAATAGTGTTATTTTATTTATGAAATTATAATTATAATAATTTTGACATTAACACTAATTTTACTATGATATTATTTATTTATGGATTCGAAATCATGTGTTCAATGTTATTAAGAATAGAAATTTAGTTCCAAGTCAATTTTTTTGGTGAACACATGATAATGAGAAGATAAATATTAATATTTTTTATATGTTTATATCTTAACTAATATGATATGTTTATGGGATGGTATTAGTGACCATGATATTGGTTAGTGAATTGATGGTTTCTATTATAACTATTAGAGTTTAATATATTTTTTGATATATATAATATATTAGAAGACTAAATATTTTAATTTTGGTGGAATGTAAGGTTTCATTATGGTTTTAAGGTTATAATGGTCTTCATATATTTGGAAATTGATATTAATATCCACAGTATATATTTGAATAGAATATAATATTTATTTAGTGACCAATATTATAAATTTAGTCAGACAGATTTTGGATGATCCATAAAGTAAGAATCATGTTAATGGGATTTCATTAAACTCTGGGTGTTATTTGAAGACATTTTGATATTTTTTTGTAATAAAGTTTAAAATATCGTGATTTTATGTTTTAGATATTATGATCCCTTAAATTGTTAATTTTAGTGCTCCATATAAATTAAATCAAATTTTGGATATTCATTGCATGTAGTAATATTTTAAGTGGAAATTAAACAATTAATGACAAAATAATCATAATGTTCATTTGAAATATAAATATATCAAGTATGTATACTTCAATATATTCATTGAGAGTTAATTATTTCCTCATATTTAAAAAACGATCATGCACAGAAATGTTTTTTCTCTTAGCATCATTTGTATGATTTCAATGAAAATTTTACAAACACATAATAATGGAATGTTGTGCATTATGTTCCTCAAAAATAAGTTCATTAAAACTCTCCCTCATTATTTGGTTCATATATTTCACTTTTATGTCCATACTTTCACTTCACACCTATGTTCTACAACATACAAACATAATATGCATTTTTCTATATGAACTTTTGACATCCCATAATCTCTTACAATGTAGATTATTTGTTTACTATTTTTTCATTGGATTTAAGAAAATATATTCTAAAATTACAAACCCTTGATTAATGAAATAATGATTATAATTCAAATATGGAATATCAATGATTCTGATTTAATATTACACCTGAATATTATATATAGTTAAAATCATGTTTAATAATCATTATGACATGAACAACTATGAATAAAAGATAATATAACACCCCAATTCATTATGATATAGATATTTTTTAAATTCATCCCCTTTGATAACATTCAATTCATGAAACACGAGCTTAGAATAGAAACCAATTCTAGATAATAATGTTAATATATAAATATGACCGTTATAAACAATATGTTACGATGTGGCGTATGACTTATGATAAAAAATTATGAAATACTTTGTTTTACACATATACAATGTATATGATATTTTTATTTAATGATTATAAAAAATATTCATTTGAGAGAAAAATAAAGGTCATCAAAGAAATAGTATTTTCCTGGATGGAAGATTGGTCAATAATTTATCATATAGTTGAAAATAATTGTTTACCACATTTACAGAAATTATTTTAAATATTACACTTCATTTCGGAAATATAATTTTATAACATTTCAATGTTTTATTTCTAAAAATATTTCTAAGAAGTGTAATTTTTCCATGAGTAGTTGAAAATACATAATTTAAATTATAAAATTAATTTTCAATGAAATTATTTATAATGATATATTATATTATTAATATGTTATAAAATAGTATTGATTTAATTTTATTTAAAAAAACAAAATGTAGGTTATTTTAATTATTTTCATAATTTATTTTGATATTAAAACATTGTAATCAATTGAAAATTTTCCCATTGAAAACCTTTTTTCTATTCTTTTTTGTCGGATTAATTTTAAATCTAAATTTCCCACTTATGATAATGGAATTTTGAAAATGTATTCTAGATTTGGAATAGGAATAACTTATATTATCAATTATGGTCATCATTATTTTCTGAAAAAATAAATATTCAAATTTTTAGAAATTATTTAGCGTCATTTTGAAAAAATTAGATTTACCACGAATTAAAATAAAAAGGCAAGGTTTAATGGTAACTAATAACTTCTCTAAGTAATATTTAATGTCCTTATATATACTCTATAATGTATACATTAGAATATATCTACATGAACTACATTTATTATCTTTTCCATTAACACCTCTCATGGATGTATATGATGGTGGATATAAAGTATATATAATGTATCTATAACATAATTATAATTTATCAATAATTATATCATATATACATTTTTAAAATTAAAATCATTTAGATATATGATAATTTCTTCCATGTTGTGGTGGAATCCAGCCTCACGAAGCGATGCGATTCATTTTACATCAACTCTTGAAATAATATTTAATATATATTAATTTATTGAATATATGATGAAAATATGATATAATAATGATTTTTATGAAATATTTATCATTAAATAGGAATAATATATCACATTATTTCTTACCACATCTCTCGCATAAACATGATAACATTATACATGTTCATGTAGGCTACTTCGTTCATGTAACACAGTGAGTGCCTCTTTATCAACACACCATAGGGATGAGATATATTTTTATATTAAAATAAATTATTTTTAATAGATTATATTATAATAATTTTGGAAGGATAAAATATTTAGATCCTCCATCCATAATTATAATTGAATAATGATAATGTTACTAATTTGGACGTATGACCAACCATATCCATGCTCCTAACGTACACCATTTCCCAAAACTATATTTAATCATTACAGAGACAAGTATAATAGATTTATAAATATGATAATTATTAGTGTGTCATTATTTAGGATGTTCTGTATCTATATAATATGCATAATAATTGGACCATTCAGGAAAAAACTGAATGAGAAAACCAGGAAATTAAAATAGTAAATAGTGAATATAATGTAAAATTAATAATAAATGGGTGATAATATATTATAAAATAATGATATATGATATAAAACAAAAAATATTGTTATACTAAAATTAATTAAAAATATTAAAACATTATATGGGATTTAAAAATATATTTAACCAATATGAAGAGAGAGTTAATAGATATTGTATCAATTATTCTTCCATTGAGTATTACTTGTTTTTACACACCGATTCAAATTTATGAAATGTATATTATTACCCTTTGACATGTAATATCCTGAATTATTTATACAACATTGTATTTTTTGTTTCTAAATAAATTATATATTTCATGGAGATTATACTCTAATATTACTATATAGAAATGTTTTTTTATAATATAATCATTCATTGTGATCGTTATATTTCTCTAGAACATATCAATTTATAGTATTCATTTTTCATTGGAAATTAGCTTTATCTAAAATTATAATATTTTACCAGGATGGATGTGATTATTTCCTAATATTTATTCCATTTCTATATAAACTAATAACTTTTAATCTTATTTGATTGAATGGGGAAGTGTTGATAAATTTGTATCCTCTAATCATGATGAATAATTTTTCATAAGCATCATTGATTATGGAATTAATTTTATTATTGTATATATGATGAATTTTTAGTACATGAAAAAACATATTGGGACATGATTTAGATAGACTTCTGATTTATCAACATGTCTATTAAGACAAATTAGTTTTCCAAGATAGTTGAGTTATTACCCAACATTTTTAAAAAATTATGACTAACCAGATAAGTTTATTCATAATAGTTTTAAAAACATTCTTGAGTGTTATTTATAGCATTTAATCATGTTTCTTATAATTCGTTTCAAATAAATATGAATGCACTTTATTGAGAAATTAGTTATTCTTAAGATCCATGATATTATTATAGTTATAATATCTTTGGATGTAATTTATTATCCATCTATTTCCTAAATTTCATGTTTTCTCAGTTATCTAACTTTTTACATTGATTATGATTTTTAAACTAATAGTAGATCTAGTTGTTTCTCACATAAAGTAAGAATTTGATCTCAAACGTATTTTGATTATTTTCCACAAGTTCTAAATAATAATTCATGGAATGAGATAAAAAATTCATAGTGCATTCTATTTTTATTATTTCTGAATATTACATTATGTAAAATGTGTATCATGTATGTTTGTAGTAATCTAAGACCACCAAAAAATTATCCATTTAGTTTTTGAACCTTTTTATATATAACAATATAATATTTCAGGCATTGTATCTATGTTACTTGGTTTTTGTTCCTACAATTATGATATCATGACATTAAATGATTAAGCAATAGTGACAATGAATAATGAAAAGGAGGAGATTTAAAATTTCATGGTAAAAACAATGATACTTATTTTTTCAGAAAAGAAACATTTTATAAATGGAAATAAATGTTGGGGAACGAATTGAAAAACACTTATTATTAAAAAAATCTTCATGAAAGATAGAATGTTGATGGGGAATAAAAGATATATTATATTTACCTTTATTTAAAAAAAATTATGGGTTTTTTCTCCAAAATAGTCATTCAATTTAGAGGTGAGGAAGTATTCAAATATTGAAAAACATTGATGTTGGAAAATAATAATTGGACTATATTCATGATCATTACTTATATTTTATATATATTTATATATATACTATTTTTAAATTTTCAGTTCAATAGAAAATAAATCAATTGAAGGTATTGTTGATGCGATTTCAAAAACTATAGAGGTAGAATATTTTTGAATGAAAATAAACACATCAAAATTTTATAAATAAATTGAACGTATCATATTGATTAAAAAATGAGTGTAATTATAAAAAATTTACACATCTAAAATATGATGTGCCATGATATTTTCCAATTCAATCAGATGACTCATAAAAGGAGTACAAGAACATAAATAGTGAAATATGAGTTTAAATTACTCTAATAGATACAATGAAAAACAACAAATGGACAAATGAGAGTGGATGATAATGAGAAAATATTGTCAATAACTGACTACTAAAAAAATCTATGAACATCATGGAAATAAATGCTACTTCAAGCTTAACACATACTTACAATAACATTATGTATAAATTTAAAAAATTAGAATATGAAGATATAAATAACACAAATGTTCTCTAGGTGGATGGATTTAATCCACGACTCTTGAGGGTGACTCAACTCTATGGACATTGACATGAGATTATATTTAATAATATTGGGTCTGTAAATGAAGTTAAATTATAAAAAGAATAATTCAAAAGATGTAGGATTAATATTAGTATCTATTATGTTTATATAAATAAATATACATGTATCCATAAAACTAAATCAGAGAATTTATTTTGGAAGTAGTAGCATGGCCACATTAACTAACAGATAATTTAGAACTTTTTTGTGGTGATGTAGTCCCATATTCAAATATATGATACAAAAATTAAGTTTATTAAAAAAACTTATAATACTAATTGAAATTTACATCACTAAACACAAGAATATTTTATATATTTTCCTCACATAAATATTTCAACTAATAGAAAATTTCCCAATCCAAATAGAACATGGTTTTATTTTTTTGATAAGATTAAATATACGATTTTTTAAATTCTTATAAAAATAATCTCATAAATGGGGAAAACTAGAATTTTGTCCAATGATATCATATTTTATACTCATAATTATAATTTATGTAATGGAAACATAAAGAAACAATGATATACAATTCTCAATATGTTAAAAACTCCACAAATTTTATCTAGGTTTATATCATAATGAATATCGAAAGTAAAAATACAAATTAAACATCTTACCTAAATTGTTATCATCCATATTATAATCAACTTCTCTATGTAGGAATTGTGCTTAACAAAACATTATAGTCATCAAACTACTAGTGGGAGTCTTAGAGAACCGATGTGGTGTCTATATACTTAATTAGTACTAACAATAATATAAAAATATAGATTTTAAAACAATAATTAATATGTGACATTCCTTCCAAATAATATAGTGTATATACATAATTAATGAGGAATCAAAAAATGTTACTAGTCTTTCATAAATATGAGGACTTGGATTATCCACTATATTGATTACATACATATATTTGAAAATTATATCTCATGAAAAGAGTATCTATAACCAAATATATGTTATATGTCCTGAATGTCTCCCAGAACATAATGGGAAATCCATATTAAATATTATACTTAATTCAATTTTCAATATATAACTACAAAATGCGAGGACTAGATAGTTTCCCATGAGTCCTAGACACATGAAAAGGGTGTCAATATAACATAAATGGGATCTTATAATTAATTCTAAAATGAAATATTTAAATAAATTATATATTCATGTGGTAATATAAATAGATTCCATAAATTATAAATGAATAAACTAGATAACAAAAAAAATAAAGATACATAAGTAACAAACAATGAACCATATGTGAATTTTTGGTGTGCTAACAAATACTTAATGAAATTCCAACCTTAAATTATTCAACAATATTCTATATAAATCCTCATAAGTAGTTTTTCATCTCCTAAACCACAACATGAGATCTTTCTACCACTTAATTTTAGGGAAATTTATAGATTCAATTAGGTTCAATCAATGATACAACATTATAAAAAATGCATATTACAACAAATTAATGATTTTTTTTTTCATTTTATGGAAGAGTTATATTCTTCCCTTTATGTAAATCCCACTCCTAGCAATTAATACCTCCTACTCCCTTGTTGTGGTAAACAATTTTGGAATACTATGGAAAATATACCTATATTATATTCAAAGATATTCCACATTTGTGGATCATATAGTTATATATGGAATAAATTCTAACAAGGTATCAAGGTACCATATGAATTTCATGTTAAATGTTATAAATATTTTGATTATCCATTATTAATGAGTGATGTTGTACATCCCCCTATGATGATGACTAAGATGAATATTGAACCTGCCAACCTAAAAAGTAAAAATAAATTCCCAAATTTAAAAATAAATCAACATTGAAATACAAACATATTTTGGTACAATATATTAAATCCAATAAATATTATATTAAAGAAATATTTCAAATATAACAAATAAATGACAAGAAACAAAATAGATTAAAAATAAAACAAACCATACACTGGGATCAATAGCCATAGACACACACAATATCACCCTAAGATCATTAACAGAGAACATCTTGTTAAGTAGTTAATATTATATGAAAAAACAATCTTATAATATAATGTAACAACATCATATATTATCACATTTTATACTTAATGAAATTAAATCTTTTATACTTATGGTGATCCACATAATAACATCTTTAATTGAAACTTGATACTCTAACAAAATATTTATTTTTGATCATCAAATTTATCACATAGATATTATGTTTCATTGTATGAATAGAAATAAATAAAATTATAAGGTTTAAAATTTGTAAAAATATATCCAAAAAATATTTTTTTAGTTAAAAATATAATATGTATCATTTAAATATTAATATATT
The DNA here is from genome assembly GCA_963277665.1 of Viscum album. Lineage (NCBI taxonomy): Eukaryota > Viridiplantae > Streptophyta > Magnoliopsida > Santalales > Viscaceae > Viscum > Viscum album. The sequence goes on along the minus strand of OY728156.1, from coordinate 1,795,989,009 downwards.
TTTTATAAAACCTTTTTCTTTTCTAAAAGAAACATAGAGGTTCTTTGCACGGATAATATAATAATAATATTTATAAAATATAGAAAATGTATTACCACCATTTTATTGTATATAACCATTTCATTAATTTTTTTTGTATATAATGTATATGGGTGATGGTTGGGAGAGTATGTGAAACATTAAAGGAGTTTACAAGGCTAAATGGGAACCAAAAAATTGTCTAACATTTGTCTAATCCATGGAGAAATCATATAAGAAACTATTAAAATTGGTAGATATTAGGAAATAGATTTGGGATAGTGTTCTCATGGTTAGGGATAATGTGTGAGGGGCCCTTTTAAGGATCATTCTAGAAATTAGCTGATGCATAGTTTTCACATGGTTTGCCTAACCATACGTGGGGTAAAAGTGATATGCTAAAAAAATGGGACTCACACATTGTTGATTATAACTCCCCCTTGTTTTTTACTCTTCATCCCAAACATGGTATTATTATCCATTTAATGTTGTAGATCCTCTAACATGTGAATTGGAATCGATATGTAGCCTTCCATTGGCATTTAGAAGTTGATTCTTCATGGTTAGTGCATGATCATCACCATTTTTATCACATTTTATTCGATCTATATAGATATACATATCCTCTTCTATAGTTTTCATAGATATATTCTATTTAGGAGTATATATATATATATGACATTGGATGCCAATGATGATGATATTTAGTATGGATAATGATAGGTTAAGATATCTAAGGTAGTTTCTTGGAGAATTGCCCGATTTGTTTTTGAGTGTTATTCATTTGTTATATGTTTTAACCAAAATTCTAGAGGTAGGGAGCTTCACTCTAAACCCATATTTCAAGATTTTTTTATCTTATATTCAAATGACATAATTTTATGTTTTTTAAAATTGTTGTGAACATAACAGAATAGGTGTTATTTAGCATTGATTTATGGTTTTGATGGAATTGTGTACTTTTGGTGAATTATGGTGATTTTTTTTCTCCATGATTTTTAAAATTTTAATTTTTAAATATCATTTTGCGGGAAATATTGAAATTATTTTTTGGAAAATAACTTCCAAAAATAATATAATTTATTGATATGGATTTGTTGCAAAAGGGGTTCTAATAAAAGGGTGATTTTATTGAAAGAGTTTTGCCATGGTTATGGGATTACACAATGTCTGTGTGTTCATATTTAAATTATAAGGATTCGGTGAAATCTGACCTTGTCCTTGATAAAAAATTCTTACAAGAACATGGAATTTATTTACCTAGCGATGAATTTATAGATAGATGAGAAACTTCTCACAAGTATGGAACTTTCATGATAAAGAATGCATGGTTGATAGTGTGGATTTTAGTAATGGAATGGTTATTCCGAAGGGAAAATGAGTAATGGTCTAATGAAGTGTCTGGTTGATTTCATTGTAAAATTTTTTTGGTAGGAAAATTATTGATACAACATTTACTTATTTTTAATTGTGAACAATTTTAAACATTATTATTTTTTGATAAAAATTTTTTGTAATATTTTTAAATAAACTATTTTATAATGATGTGGATATCGCTTCTGCCCTAGTGGTGTGAGTAGGGAAGTCATTGGGAAAATTATACTGAGTTTTATTACTCACCCCTTCATTATAATTTTGGTGATTATACAGATTTCATCTACCGAAAAGTTGGATAAGGTAAAGGGTTTCACATATTTAGAAAAACTAAATGATTATTAGTCCTATTTTTGAGTTTCAATTATAGATTTTGTGGGGTAATGGAGACTTGTGGTTATCTTTGAGACTATTTATAGTGATATTCTACATTTTTAATTGGTTTTGTGTTTTCATCTTCTATTTTACACTGAATAGATTGATATAAGTGAATTAAGGAGTTGTATTCCTTATATCATGCAGCATATAATTTTTGGTTTGATAGGATGGTTGTTTTATTTAAAATAATAATAATATCATCCCCCAATTCCATTGAAGCCCTTAATCATTTATTTCTAGAATTTGGTGTATTTGGGATGTCTCTTAATACCATGAAATTATATTTTCTATTCTCAATAAAATGGGAAAAATTTGATTATTAAAAATTGTATCACCTTGTCTGGTCATTTTCTAACAAGGGGTCTTTTGTTTGTTGGTATTGGAATTGAATTCATTCTTATCAATTCCACCGTTATGATCTTCAAATGGAGTAGTATTATCAGGAATTGAAATGTATATACTAAAAAGACATTGATAACCTTTTCTATTTGTAACTTATTGTTACCAGGGAGTTGGGTATATAAGTGCTTTGGAGGTACTTAATGTAAATTGGAATATCATTTTCATTGGATTAGCCAATGATAGGTGATTGAAATTCATTAGAGGAATGACTTACCAGTAGGATATCATCATTAATTTTGGATAAATCATAGATGATGTAATGCATTCAGTTTATTTTTGAAAAATTTATTTATTTTTTCAAATGAATGATTTTAAAAATTCTATGGTTGGTATGCAGGGGAAATGGGTGGATTTTTGAAAGCAAGAATGGATATTTCAAAAACAATTGGTCATAGAAAAAGGATAATTTTGGATTTTATGGTTTTGATAGTTTATTGTATAGAATTTGAAATGATAAGACATCAATTACTAGAGAGTGAGACTAATTGAGTTATTGTAGGATTAGAAAATTGAACATGGTAGGAATAATAGAAACCAATTAGATGAAGCTGTGGAGAAAGTAGTTTCACCTAAACCAAATGTGAACCAACATATTCTTTAGTGTATCATACATGCAGTCCATGATGTGTGCACTAAAAACTGGTTGGATGATCCAAAACAAGAAAACAATTTATCTATACCAAAAATGGAATTCACCTATCATTCATGGTGATTTTGAACTAGAAAATGCAGAATTGTGGCTGAATATGATGAATCAAATCATTGAATTCATCATAACAATATAAGAGCTCAAGGTCAAGATAAATTCATATATTCTCGAATATCTTGAATTCTAGTGGTGGGAACTAGTGGTGCAGGCTATATAGGATCAAGGACAACGTTGCGAGGATTTAACAGATTTTTAATAAATAATTCAATCCTCACACATTTGGGATCCAGAAAATGATGGACATCATCGGAATGAAGTATATAAATATCTCTTTCATGGATTATGTGGTAAAATTCCGGAATTTAGCTTTACAAGAACTATAATTTGTTGCGAGTGTATCCATTATAGAACACATATTCGAATCTGGTATATGTTAAGAGATTCGATCGATTATTAGAGGGATCTATATCAGGGATTATACATCTGTGGTGTATAGAGAGATAATGGTTTAATGTGATATCACAAGAACTATGGGTGTAGGAAGTATGATTATACATATAGGGAATAGTGGTAACTATAGTTCTAGTATCAAGATCCACGTGGAAACCTATTTCCAAAGTGGGAGAAAAAACCGGAATCAGGTGGCTAGATCATTAAATCATCCTCTAAGACCAACCACGAAGGTGGTATGTTTCAAATCTAGATCCTATTACTACATGAATAGACATTGTAGATCACCAACATGATAAAGACATAATTTAATCAAGATGGGACATCATAATGGATCTTTTCAAAGTGCTCCAATATCAGGTGCTCGAGAAATAATATAGGTGTCATAGGAATCATATTTTTTGACTAGGTGATAGAAATAGACTCAATCTCATCATTAAATAAGACCGATTAAATGTAATTCTAGGAACACCATGACTCATTCGCAAGGAAAATCAACAGGGAAACAAAGAGCATACTATAGGGAAGAAGTAGTTGTATGCCTCTCATAACATGATTGTGGATGATCACGCTCGACTATGTATAGAGAGATATATGATTCTGATCAATTATCCCCTTATTCAAGTTCTTTTTGGTTCTCGTGAATGTAAATCCTTTATTTCATCTCATTCAATTGATTTCATAAGTTTAAATGTTGTGATGATTCCTTATATAGTAAAAAATCAATCTCATCTCAGTGATAGATAACTTGGAGCCATGTGTGTTAAGAATGTTCTATAACTATTTATGTAGTTGAGATGAAATGAGACTTTATAATATTTTATATGGTTATATTTTACACAATCTTACGTATGCATTGTTTGACAATAATTGACGATCAAATCAACTGTTATAGTAGAATGTTTAGTTCTCTGACTGATGATGGAATCAAGCATATCTTCAGGGGTAATGGGTTGTAAAGATCTGTGTAACAGGCTTGTTATTACTATATTTGGGAAAAAAGTATTACAACATTGTGGAATTGACTGTGGAATTGATATAATTGATCGAGGACATCGATTTTGTAGCAGTTGTGGATCAACTTTCAGATGTATTTCACATGAAAATATCAGGGTTTCCAATAATATGGTAAGTTGATATTTCCACTGATATCAACACAATGACCATTTCGATTTCCATTATGACTAATAGAATGGATATAATTGAGATAAAGGTATACAATGTGAAATTGGAAGATCATGAACGAAATGGTGTCACATTACCAGTCATGTCTTTGTATCAATCAATATTTTTTTCATGAGGAAATCATATGGAACACTCAGGGTGTGAGTGGATTATCATAAACTAAACCATTTTATGAAAAATAATTTATATAAACCAACATGAATTGATGATCTATTTGAAAAATTTAGTTGATATAAGTTGTTCTGTATAATTTTCATATGATCAATATATCACCAATTGTGTGTTCGGAAGGAAGGTATTCTAATGTCATCTTTTAGAATAAAGTATCGCAATTATGAATACATAGTCATGAATTTTGTCTTGTGAATGATGAATTATTCCTAATGGTGTTTATGAATGGGATATATATGTGATATATAGATTCATTCATTATGGTTTTTGTGGAAGGCATATTGGTGTATTCTATTACAAGGGATGAGCATGAAGAAAACATGGAAATAGTATTGCGAATCTCGAGAGATCACTAGTGGTATACCAAACTATAAATTTGTTATTTTTGGAATGAAGATGTATGATTTCATAGCCATGTAATTTTCGAAAAAGGTGATTTGGTTGATAATGATAGGATTTATGTTGTTATCTTTTTGAAACACCAAAATGTTGTCTTTGATATATGAAGCATTCAGGGTCTAGGTAGTTATTATTGATGTTTTCTTCATGTCTTCTCACGACTAGAATCACCTATGACAACTTTGATAATGAAGAACATTATATTTCAACAGGGTGATGAATTCAATAATTTATTGCAATAGATAAATTATGTCTTGCATCAGAAACTATCTTAATCATTTTAGAATCCGGATAGGGGTATGTGGTGTATTGTGATGCTTCATGATTTGGATTGGAATTTTTTCTATAGTAAGTAGAAAACATGGTTGTCTTATGGTTAAAGGAAGTATATATTATATGATATGAATTATCCAACACACAATTATGAGTTAGCTACTATTGTACATTCTATGAAGACATTGCATCACTATCTCTTTGATGAGAAATCTACTGTGTTCACATATCATCATATCTTGAGTCATATTTTATCATAATAGGATTTGAAAATGTTACAAATAAGATTGATGGATTATCTCTAAATTAACAACATTTACTTGATATATACACCATGAAAACGTGATTTTCTGTCTTGTTCATTATGTAAAAATTCATATGCTTAGATGGAAAAATAAGCATCACATGAATGGCAGTTGATGTCAGTATTAACTAACATGCATGAGGAGTTTGATGACCGAGATAATGTTTCAACTCGGTTTCTATGAATCCTATATTTTATTAATTATGGTAAAAGAGGATCAATCATCAAATGTATAATTCCTACTTATGAGTTCAAAAATCAATGGTACAGATACCATTGAGGGCTAGAAACTCAATGAGAGTTCGGTTTTCCGTATCAGATATTAGATATTTTTAACTATGTATTTTCAGGAAAAATATATCCATTCATACCACCATTTCATATGGTATGTACATCCAGGAATAAAATTAATGTATAAGGAGTTGAATAACCTATTTTAGTATTTTGGTAAGAAATTGAAGTATGATGACTATATTGCAAAGTTCATAACTTTTCATCATGTTATGGAAGGACATCAATGACCAGCGGGTGTGTTTCATTCATTACCTACACAAGTGTTTAAATGATAGTAGATAAACATTGATATTATTATTATCCACCCATTAATGGTTCAAAAACACAATTTCATATGCGTGATAGTGTATCAACTCACAATGACTTCACATTTCATCCATTTTCTTGGAACTCATATGGTAGATGATATTAACAAATATATATCCAAGATTTGGTAATGAAAAATGGTATACCGGTTTCAATAGTCTTAGATAGATATTTGAGGATGAAATCTTAATTCTAGAAATCCTTATGAAAAGCCATGGGGACCCAGTTTAATCTTAGTTTCACGTATCACCATTAGATGGATTTCCAATCTAAATGGATGATATACACATTAGAAGAAATGAAGTGAGCTTGCGTAATGTAATTTTTGTGGCTCATGGGAGGAGAATAACCCTTTAATGGAATTATTGTATAATGTAAATTGTCAAGCCTCGATTCAAATGGATTATTTTGAGAAATGTATGTCTGTCCATATCATTCTCCACTTTGTTGGGTGGAAAGAGCTAAACCTTCAATAACAGGGTCGAATCTTATACAAGAAATAAGTGAGATGAATTAGTTTATTAAAAATAGAATTTAGATAGCTCAGAGTAATCCAAAATCATATGTGGTTCATCACTGAATAAATTTTTCATTCACTATGAGTGACCATGTTCTTTTAATTATATCCCCAAAGCTAGGACATAATCATTTTGGGAAGCTAGGATAGTTATCTCCGTGATAAATAATACATTTTGAGACACTATAATGTGTTAGAAAGGTGGAATATTAGTTATAATTAATAACATGGATATGTTCTGTGAATAATGCTTTCAGTATATCATGGTTGAAAATCTATCAGCTTGATCTTGACCATGTGTTTAAACGGGATCACGTTAACCTAGAGATGAATGATTCATTATTACATATCATGTTTCAGATTATGGATAGGTAGGATAATTTCTAGCAAAGAAAATGTATTGGTATAGTACATGTTTTATGGAAATATGGTGTGACTCTAGAAGAGAATTCTGAATACTGGTATGAAATTAAAGAGTAATGGCCTGAACTCTTTTAGGGCATGGATGATTTCTATATTCTGAGGAAAAAATGGGAATAGAGGGGAAAAGGTTGTACACCCAGTTTCAAGTATGTTACCGTTTCATTATTTTTTTTGTATATAATGTATAATGGAAAAGGTTAGATGTGTCTGGGGAAATAAAAATGAGTTTTTAGGGACAATTAGAAAGCGCACATATTGCACATGGTTTGTCTAAACCATGCAAAAATCCTAGGAGAAACCACGTAATTTCGAAGATGTTGGATGTAGATTCAGCACAATGTGCAAAATGTTATGAATACCATGTGAGGGAGATATGTGTGGTTCTTAATAGAAAATATCTAATTCACTATTAGTAGACATTTTGACTAACCGTTCAAACTAACCATGCACTATGTCAATGTGAGGTCCTAAAAATGTAAATCATATACATTTTTACTCTAACTCCCTCAGTTTTCCCCTATGCTACCCTTACTATGGATTATTCTCCAAATATGTTTTAGAGAAACTATCCCATGAAAATTTTAATTGATTAATAGCCTTACTTTTGTATTTAGAAGCTGATTCATCACGACAAGTGATCATTCATCACCATTATTATCACGTTTTCATAGATCTAATTAGATATACATCTCCCCTCCTCTTAGATTCATAAATCGATGATTTTTAGGTGTTGATCTGTGATTTTGGATGCCCAATATAATGAAATATTGACTTGGACATGTTATAGGTATACATATGAGGTTGTTTGTAGATAAATCGACAGAATTTCTTAATTATTCTTCTTATATTTTTCTGTTCTCACCAAACCGATTGGGATAGGTGTCTTCTATATCAACTTCTCTTAGGATAATTGATTTCATAATTTTCAAATTGATTTAATATCATGAATTTTTATGAAATTTTTGTTAAAATAATTGAATAAATATTATTTAGTAGTGATTTACTGTTTTTATGGAGTTCTATAATTTTGGTGAGTTTTTGTTAAATGAGGATTAACTTTATGAATTTAACACGGTTATTTTAAAATATTATTTTCTTGTAAATAGTGATATTATTTTTTGAAAAATGGTTTTTAATAATTATGTTTTTTTATTAGAATGGATTGGTGGGGAAAAGTTTTTTGATAAAATTGTTTTTTAAATGGTTTTTCATGGTTTTTAGGAATACATGGTATACGTGATTATATTGCATTTATGAGGCTTGGATGAAACATAACCTTATGATCTGAAAAAAAATGTATAATATCACATGGAATTTAATTACCTTGGGATTACATGGTTGGTCGATGAGAAATAGCACATGATAATGGAACTTTCATAATGGGGCATGCATGGTTAGTAGTGTGGATTTGGGGAATGGATATGTTATGCCAAATAGATCATGAGATATAGGCTAAGTCTGTGTTTGGCTGATTTCATTGAAAAAGGATTTCTTCTTGAAAATTGTTGATATGACAATTATTTATTTTGAGTTGGGTACTCTTTTGATCTTTTTTAAAATTATTTATAATCTATATTGTATTTTTTCTAAATAAACTATTTTATATTGATGGGGATAACTCATAAACCCTAGTTGTGTGAGTAGGTATGCCAATGGGAAAAACCTTATATGTTTTAGAACAGACCCCTGCCTTGGCACCATGGTGTTTTTGTAGATTTCATCTACCATGATATGGGAAAAGGTAATGTATTCCAAATTTTTAGCATGACTTTGTGAATCTCAAGCTGGTTGTTGGGGTTGGACCATAGAGCTTGTGGATCATGGAGTCTTGTGGTTGTCTAAGAGTCTTGTTTAGTTATCGTCTACTATTTATATGATATTGGGTAGTCTCTCATCATTGTACAATGATTTGATTGATACAAGTTAAATATTGAGTTGTCTTCCTTATATCATAAATCATATAGTGTTTGATATGGTTTTCTAGTTATTTTAATTAAAAAAATGGTAAATCATTCCCCACATTAACTGAAACCCTTTATCATTTATTTAAAGCCTTTTTCATTGTGGTGATGTCAATTAAGGCAATGTAATGTTTCATTTTATTTTCAATCCAATAAAAATTTGCACGTCATTAAATAAAATTTATTTGATTAAATAAAAAACACTTTTAAACATATTAGTAAAAATTTTATTTCATTGAATTATTTAGAAAATTTCATAAAAGATTAATTTTTTAAGGAATGGTGAAAAATATGCAATTTTATTAAAAACAAATTTTCAAGAATTTTTTTTAAAATTCTTAATTTTATTTTAAATATTCTATAAAATAAAATTATATTGTTTAATTTAATTTTAATCTAATTTATGTCACTATAGTAAATATAATTTTCAATTTTGGTATAAATACATTTTAATATTTTGAAATTTTTTATTCAGAAAACCCTTTATTAAACATGTCTTCGGGTTTAATTATATATATATATTTTAGACATCATTGAATTTAACCTATAAAATATAATTAAAAATAGATTAATAAAAATTTATTTTGAATAGAAATTCAACATATCTATTTCATTATGAATATTAAAAAAAATAAAATTTAATTATCATGGTTATGGTAATGAAATCTCTATTGGAGAGTAAAACTAATAAGATATGTGAAAAAATTAACAAAACATGAATACAATTCCAATTAAGTTAACATATTTCATCCTTATACTATATAATATTTGAATATATGGTCATTTTTTTGCATTGGAAGGAATTTATAATTATTTATTTTTTGGGAAATTTCCATGTTATTTTATTGAAGGCCCCTTTCACTCGTTATAAATATTATCTCCCTCAACTACATAATTCACACCTCATAAGACATTTTTAGTGACTATAACATAGAAAAAACCATTATACCAACCTTGTACACATTATATATCATTTAGTTTCCTCACTAGACCTAACATAGGGTTATTAATAAGAGATCCATATGATTTTTTTCATAGTTAATGCTACCCCATAACTAAACTATTTTCATTTATTATTCAATCATACCCTTATATAACGATTTAAAAATTCCAATAAATTAAAAATATAATCTCTTAAATAACTATATTTTAGTATTTTTATTTAATAATATTTATTTACATCCAATTCCATTAAATGGTATATTGATCCATTGATATCACGTAGGATAGACTATTCAATCATGAACTAATGTATTCATTTACCATAAAAACAGTTATGTATTTTATATTATAATAAATTTTAAATATTTATATTTATATTTTTAATTTTTCATTCTTTTTAAATTATAATGTCACATCATTATTCATGCCTTCGAGTATATTGGAAAATAAAAAAGTTTAGTTATGTGTATGTGTAGACTTCCCCCTCCATTTATCGATGTAATGTGTATTTCATATTTTACATGGATAAAAATAAGGATATATATCATTGATATAAATTATATATAAAAAATTATCATGAAAATTTATTTCTAAATTAATATTTATTTTCAGTACGTATTGTGTGAAAAAATGAAAGATTTTTCATGATTATGTACAATCATTCCTCTACATGAACAGTTTAATCCATTTCTTATCTATAATATTCATATGTTACTAAACATACCTATATAATGAAAATATATAACATTTATATAATGTTTAAAATTATTTATATGAATTAACCGTGATAAATGTAAATTGATACAAATTACCGAATTGAAACATATATGAATAATTAATAAATTATCATAGGAAGTAGTGATTTAAACAAATAAATTTTAATAAATGGTTAATATGATAATATAATTAATTATTAATGGTTTCATATATATGATTATATTTATTTGGAATAATTATAAAAATCTATTTCATATTACACAGGAGGACAATAAACATATAAAAAATATTTATCAAGTGGTAGGGGTTTTTCATATCACATTAACATTCATTAGACATATTTTGTACTTAATGGTTATTACATTGTATAGTGTATATAATAAAATAGTCGGTTTTGTAATTATTTAGTATATTTATATTATTAGTATTTAATATTCCATATTTTTCAATTTTTATCATTGTTTTTGTGATTCTATAGTTACCAAAGCGATATGGGTTTGTCTACTAAAATGTACATCCATGACACACAGACCAGTAATTCATATAATTTCCATATATACAACCCATTTTGATATTTTTTATCATGAATCGAATTCAAATAATTATATTTAATGTTTAATTTTTTAAATTCATTCATGTGAATTAATATTTGAAACATTAAAATTTAATAAGGATTTATTTCATAGTCTAATCAATTTTTTAGATTACCTATATTTAAGTCTCCAGTGATGGTATTATTTTATATTTTTGCCTCAAAAAAATTATATATTATTATAGTATGGTAATTTATGATATATTTTCATGTAATATATATTTTTTCCTCTTTCTGGTAATTAAAATGATTGAGTATGATTTTTAATAAAAATATGACTATATTTCCCTCTTTGGGTGATAATCCTTTTTTATCCAATTTTTTTTTCATTAATTTTACTAAGAAATATTTTAATAAAATGAAAAATATATTATGTGTATTATAACACATATTTTACTTTTCAATTTTTTTGAAAAGAACCGTCATGGAATTATACAAAAAAATACTATTCCATTTTTTTAATGTGAAATGAATAATTATATTAAGGTTTATGACCTGAACAAAATTTCACAGTATCATGACTTCGAAATGTTATAAAAAATAAATTTTCAATTTGTAATGATTTTTTCAATGATTTTTTTTATAATTTTTTAAATAAATTATCATTGTGAAAATTTTTAATTTCTCAAAGTTTGATTTAAGGACAATTTTTTATATTTATATTTATCAATGACATCATCCTATTATTAAAAATGTTATAGCATAGATATATGTGTTAATAGGAAAACAATATCTATAACATTAATCAAATATTTGATTTAAAAAATAAAATTCTATTACGATTCACCATATTTTTTGGATAGTTTATCATTATGATTATTGAATGGGGTATGTATTAACAATTGTTATGTCATTTTTTCAATATAATTTTTTCTATTGATTTAGATTCAAACAGTATTTTGCAGTATGAAATTCCATAATTACGTGATAGGTGGATTATGGTATAGTTACTCACATGATTCATCAATTTGTTTAATGAGAAAAATAATTTGGCCAAAAAAAAATTGGTTTTATAAATAGTTTTAAACTATATTATGAAAGGTATTTACATGATGTTTTATATGTGTGACATTATACATTCCCTTACTATTAGATTAGTTAATGATGTCTATTTTATTATTATATTGGTTATAATATCCATGGATATGTTTCAAATGACTTTTATTTTATTCATGGCATTAATTTGTGATCAATAATTAAATCCATATTAGGTGTATTACATTTATTAAGTGGAATGTGTTTTTGAAATATACCATTTAATATTGAAGGTGGTAAATTATTCATGATATATTATAATATAATCATTCCCTTTCCAAGAATCTTAGTTCATGCCTTTATAATATTTTATTTTTCATAGGATACTAGGTTTCGTTTTGTTCACATGCAAGGATACACTAAGGGTATTAATGGAATTTTCCACCTAGATAAAATTTTAATTTATTTCAAAAAATGTTACATAAATTCCAAGTATGATTATAATATAAAAAGACAAATAAATTATTATTCCCATTGGGATACAATCACATAAATCTATGGTAAATGTAATAATGTTTACATCAGCTCCTGGTTACTGAAGATGAAGTTTTTATAGGTGTTATTTGACATTTTTTAGTAGAATCCTTAAAAACTCATGTTTTTAAAACATATATTTGAGAAAATGAATATATGAATGAATATGAGGATAATTCTATTTACATAAAAACATCATTTTGTTTTTCTAAAATGTAGATTATTTTGAATAAATACAAAAACATCACTTTTGGATATTACAACTAGTCATGGTTATAGAAAGTGTTCACAGGTGTAATAATTGTGAAGTTGTTGTTTTGGGACTGAATCAAGAATTATATTTCACTTGATAATTGACATTTAGGTAAAACTGTATTGACACTCCCATGGGATATCCCTTGGATCATTCACAATTTTTTTATGAATAATCATCATGGATTTCAATTGATGATGATTATGAAGGGAATAGGATAAGCCAATGTTTTCTTAGATTGAGAAGTAGGTTTTAATTGTTTTTTTTAATATCATATGTTTTCTGGAAAAATGTTTTTAATTTATTAAAATAATTAAGTTTCAATAATAATTATAAAACATTTAATGAAATGATTTTGCAGTACTCATATTTGAAAATTATTTTCACATTAGAAACTACAATGTATTATAAATGTTCTTGTATCTAGAATAAAAGAATATATTTTAAATTTATTTTAAAAATTATATTATTATTAGAATAATCATGAAACATATAATGATTTTACCTCCATGGTATTGAATTTATAATTTGAGTGAATGCATTTAATTGTACCTGGAAATGCGATTTAATGGAAAATTGATCTTATCTGAAGTGACAATATTGAGGGATGAGAAAACATAATATTCACTCAATATTGAGATAATAGTGATAAAAGTATAATTATGGAATTTTAATTTTGAACATGTTAATGGTTTGATATTTGATGTTTTATGGTGCATTTCTTAGAGATTATATCTTTTTATTATTTGTGGAATATATTAGACAACATGATATTTATATTATAGAGAATTTTTTTAATCCTGCATGTTTTCATTATGTTTTCAGGAGATCAAGGAAATAAAAAATTTGTAATGTGAAATTAAATTAACTTTATATTTTCATTGGAATATAATGTTGATTTACTAAACTTACATTATATTATTTGTACATAATAATCTGTTTGAAATATTTTTTACATGTATTAGCTTTAACTATTTATGAGTTGTTTCATGTTGAACATTGGATTTAATTGGATAACATTGGAATATAATTGGACTTATTAAGGATACAAAAAATATATTCTTATACATTTAAAGATCTTATAATTTATTACAAGTTAAATTTATTACGTTAGGCATAGAAAATTTATCTTGAATACTTATCAATTTGATAATATATTTGATTATTGCACAAAATTAAACAAAGGACTAAATAACACATATTAAGTAAATATATTTCTGTATGACTGTATCCTAAATAGAAATGAAATTACTTATCTATAAAAATAATTATATTAATATAGAAATGTTTTCCTACAACATTATTTTTTATTAAATTGATGGTCTTTTAAAAAATCAATTATTTCTAAATTTGTGGTCTCCAACTTTCATTTGACCATATTATCTGTCATTCAATATAGAACAATAGACTTTAACATTATATCCAAAATATATATTTTCCCTCCCGATCAGTTTTCTCCCCCATGGAAACATTTTAATGTGTTATTCATGACGAAATAAATATTGCACATCCCTTCTTTAAATAAACAATTTTATTAAATATTTCTTTCATGTTTGTTTCAAAAACATGTATATTCAAATTTCAAACCCTAAATTTTTGGTGTCATGATTTAATTGTTTTGGAAATTTTATTTTAGGGGGAATAATGGTACACTATTATATTTTAAAATAAGAGAATCATGTTAGGTAGCATATCTTATTGACATAAATTTTATTAGAATAGAATTAAACACCCCAAGATTTTTCTATATATTTAATTTTATATAAATTCAATCCCATCTACATCATAAAATTAATTCAATGTTGGGTTTAAATGAAGCACGATACTATATAAGAATATTATCATATAAACGTGACCATTATAAAAAAGTTATTAGATTTATAGGTATTAATATGAAAAACTAAATTATGAAATTTATATGGTTTACACTTATATAACATAATAATAATTATTATATATTAATTTGAAATAAATTAGAAACCATTTTTTAGTAATAATTTTTCTCTTTTGAAAATATTATGTTTCCTATTTTTTTATTTTGTATTTCACTACTAAAATTAATGTAAGCCAATTTTTTCCACTATTATTAAATTTTTTTGAAACATTTTGATTCATTTATTGAAATAGAAATGTAAGAATTATATTTGGGTGATTTTTTAGAATTTTGGGAAAAGATATATTTTTTGATGAAGAGTTAAGAATATTGATATTTTATTCATAACTTAATTTTATAATTTTTTCTGTAAAATGTTAGATAATAAATTTAGTATTTTAAATTTATAATTATTTTTATTATAATATATTTTAACTAGTGTAAGAAATTTTAATAAATTCAATATTTATTTCTAGTATAATTTATATGATATCTTCTGATGTATTTCTCTGGAAAAACCATTTTTTTATGTGTGTGGGTATAATTTATAATTTCATAATTAAACATCTCATTCTTCAACAGGAAAAAGGGATTCCATTTGTGAATCCAACATGATTTATATAATATAATATTTTCAACTCAATTTTTTATCAGATTGAAATGTAATTACATCGTAAATTATTTACAATGATGATATTTAAAATTGGACTGTTGTGTGGTTAAATTAAAAATATATGGCATATTATTATCTAATAAGACTTCAAATTCATATTAAATTGTCATATTGGAAGATAATAAAATCACCATTTCTAATATATGATAATTTCGAAGTTACTCTATTTTGGAATGACTATATAATTTTAGGTTCATTAGGGAAATTTCAATGAAATTTCAAAGATGGTACCCTTACCACACTTATTAAAGAGAACATAGTTACATAACAATTTAACATATCATAATAAATTTGGATTGATGAAACCCTACAAATATAAATTCACAGTATCCATATAAATGTAATATAGGTTTTAGTCATCACAATAGTCTAACCCTACAATCATTAAAAAGAGATCCAATTGAGGTTCTCATAAGAAAAGGTAATTCTTTTTACTATGATCATTATTTTTAACTTTTGTTATAACCCCAACAAATATGAATAAAAATTGAAATATAATAACACAGAATATTCCTTATAAATAGAGATTATTATGTTTGAAAGAAAATATTTATCCATATCATCATCCATCAAATGGGGAAGGATACCATCTAGAGTGTCTATAAATGACAATTTCCTCTGTAATTGATGTTATTAGTTTCCCATCACCACATTTCATGGATTGACATAATGATGGAATTGAAATATTTTGTGATATTTATAAAATTTATACACTTCTATATTAATAATATCAACATAAAATTCGTTTTCTACAATATTTTAGAGAATAATAACGCCACTCATGTGTTTGTGTGGGATACCACATCCATGAAATGATATGATATATTTTTTATTTTATTACATGGATGGTAATACTAATGTATTTGATTGATATAATTAAATTAAATTACATAATAATTATTCTATAATGGTTCATTAATTTTAACTTTTATTCTATCATTCTTCCCAGAATAAATGGAAACATGATTCATGCATATGTACAACCCACAATCTCCATGACAAATGTTACTTATTATATATATATATATATTTAATATATTACTATAAATCATTATAAAATGAATATTACTTATTTTAATTAAAGTTTATGACTATGTTTATTGTTTATCATTTGTTAATGGAAAAGTAAAAAAAAAATTAATCCAAACTTACATGGAAAATGTAGAAAATATGATATGACATATTGATTGAAACATTCCATATTTTGATAATCAGGTGATAAATTAATTACTAAAATTAATGTATGGTCAGATATATATAATTATTACACTGTAATATATTTATAATAATCCAATATTTTCTGTACACTAGGATTGGAAACATACAAAATATGTCAATTAATTGGTAAGGCTTTTGAATCTCACTTTTTCTTCCTTATGATGTATTCCATTATCACCACATATTCCAACTATTCACATAATGAAAATAATATGTATATGTTCAACAATATCATAAAAAATTAATGACATATAAACCATGTAATTAAATTTGTTTTTTAAGAAAAAATCATATGATAACCTATCATAATGCGATATGTTTCATAATCATTTGTTCAATTTATCATAGCATAACAGTTTAATAATTATTTTCATAAGAATTTCATCATTTTGAAACCTTGTATGATAAATAGGTTTTATAAATACCATTCCATCAAAATTGATATATCATTTATAGGAAAAATATAAATTGTATCCTTAGATCATATCCTCGGTAAGGCTCATGTAACATCAATGAATGTCATTTTATATCAAATTATTGTTAATGATAATTTAAAACCATTCATGGGTAAAATATTATTTCAACTCTGAACAACAATTTTTTGTGTAATATTTCCAAAAAATACAATGGAAAATAACCACAAAAATTTATAAAGGTATTTTCAATGAAAATTTTATTCAAGATTCCAGGAAATTCTATCCATGTCATAATTTTTAAAACTATGATACAATTCACATCATTGTTAAAATACATAAATTTATTTTTTATTAAAAATTAATGATGATTAAAGTAAAATTATTTATAAAAAATTAAAACATGTGTTAAAAAGACATTAATAATTAATTTTATTATAGTTAAAAATTATATGAAATAATTTTACTTCGAGTATATAGTGTGGAAAATGAAATTAAAAAATTTATCCTCATGAAATAACAAGAATATAAAAAATATTATTTTTTTCAAGAGATATTGATCAAAATATTTCATTATTAGATGAATAATAAAAATAAAGACAAATAAATGATGAGATTATAAAGTAATAATCTTATTTCTTTTGTAACATTGAATTATAATAAGAAATAATTAAATTAATGTAAAAAGGATATAATATAGTTGGAATAAATATACTATTAATATTATATGTCATAGTGGTTGTATACACACCTCATAAATGAAGATATGTTCATAATTTAACATATGATTCAGGGATGATAAATTGAAGAAAAAATGCATTAAGTCATTATTAATGATTGAACCATAAATACAATGGAATAAATATTATAAAATGGATAAATGTATCCCCAAGAGTTTTAGGATATTCATTATATAATATACTAAATTCATGTTTACATAAAAAATAAAAGAAAATAGTGGTGAATGTTTCTTGTGTTTCAATGAAAAATAAAATTTAGACCAAAATATATTGACCTTAGTCTTGACTTATATCATACACATAAAAACATCTCTTATTATATATATATATATATATATATATATTAAATCAATTAATCTTCCAAACATAAATATATATCAAACCATATTTGATTATTGTTTACCATTATTTACTCTATTATTAACAAATCCTTGTATAAGTCACATTTTGGGGAATATTTGACTTGTTTTTCATGAATCTTTCTATTTTATGTTATTCTTTATATTACATTCATTGTGGTCCCATTATAACTATTATTAATAAAATTTATATTTATTATATATATATATATCATATTTTATAAATTCTAGATATTTAAATTGAAATTTTCCATTTATGGAGATGTTAAGCCATATGTATGTATAAACAACGTATCAATTTTCATGACATATGAATGAAAATTAATATATATGATATATTAAAAATAAATAATCATTTTTATTTCATATACAATTAATATGTAGAAAAAATTACCCAAAATTACATTACATACAAAGCCTTTGTGAAATATTAGTCATGTCAAATCGTGAGGTTCCAGTCCACCCTACACACAAATGACGTTATCGTATCACAGAATGAAAATGGAAAAAAAATTATATCTGGTTTAAAAAATAAATAACTATAATAATATTAAAATTATCATGTAAATTCCTTTAATATATCCTTATTACCATACATGTAAAAAAAATTAAAATCACATCATTGTAGTTTGTGGGGAAATAGTTCCCCATATAGAGAAGTAGTGTTATTATTCTCCCCCAGGATGGGTGATAAGAATATATAAGTAGTGTTATAATTTTATGTGTAAAATAATATCATAATTATAATATATATACATCAAATCCATCATTATATCATTAATTTTGAGTTGGTGATGGAAAATTGAAAAACATCGGTTCGCGATGTGATAGTTTGTCGTATATATGATTGATAATTTTGAAATATATTAGATGGAAGATGATATCATAATATGTCCTTGAAATAACATGAAATAATATAATTATATTAATTATACATGAGAGGATTATATTATCATATAATAATATTAATTTTTGTAGTTTTAGGGAATTATAATATAAGAACAACCAATGAATTACATTTTATATATTAAGGGTAACATCCATAGGATTCCACAAATATCCTTCAATAGTTGAATATATGGAAAAAATAAGGCTTATATAATAAGAAGATAGATTTTTTAGGTGATATTATTAGGTAATTTCAAGAAAATTGTTTTATGTTTTTATTAATAGAGGGGATTTTGTTTCCATTTATAAGCGAGGTGAGTGGAACACATCTATTTTCTTAAAGGAAAACTGTATACACACGTTTTGTTAAATGAAAAGGGATTAAAAAAGGATTATTTTATATTTTTTTAATTATAGGTTATAAATATATTAATCCAATTGGTTTTGGAGGAGTTTTGGGTCATTGATAACCTTAATACTTTTTTCAAAACCCATATTAAATTTATTATTTTTTCTTAATTGTGATAAATAATTTATTGTCTTGTTTATATTATTTTTATGAAAAATTTTCGTTTACATTTTTACATAATGTAAATTAATCATTATTGACAAAATAATTCCTTTTTACAAATTGCTTTAACATTATTGTAAAAATTACATTGAAAAAAATCCCACAAATGCGATGTGAAAGAGTGGTTTCATTGATAAAATGTTAAAAAATTATAATGTTTTTATATGAAAATTCAAAAGTAAAATTAATTTAAATGAATTAAATATTAATCATAGACATATAATTTATATTTTTTTAAAAAAAACTTATTATATTATATATGATATTTTTTAAAATCATAATATTAAATGAAAATTCCTTATAAAAACATTTATTTTTCACTATTCATTGAAACATTTATCATTAATTAAAATTATAAAAAATTAACCCTGTGATAAATTTCGAAATAAAACATAATCAAAAAATTGAAATCTTCACATAATTATTTCTAGAAGTTTTATATTATTCATTTTTCAAAAGAAATATCAATGAAAATTGGCAAACTAGTTTTTATAATAATATAGTTTTTGAGAAAAAAATTAGATTTATTATTATATTATCTATAGAAAACACATAAAGTGATTTGTAAATTTTTTTGAGAGTATATTATATGTATTGATATAAAATAATTATAAACAATTTATTTATTTATTTTGTTGTGTTAAGACACATTTGTCAGTGTAAAAAAAGTTTTTTCCAAAAATGAAATCCATTTTTTATTATGAAATTTGATTTCAATTATAAATAACATTCTGCCATATCATTCATTATATATAAATTTTTAGACTATTTGACTTAATAATATTGATTATCTTTTTTTAACTCATATTTCAATGTATAAGTGATTACAATCATATTGAAAAATAATATTTTCATATTTTTTCAAATTTTGTTCAAACTGAATGTTTTTTGTAATGCATGATACACCTAGTGATGCCTGCGATGAAACAAAATTTTAGAGTTTCATGTGAAATGTGATAAAATACTTATTAAATACAATGGAAATTATTAAAGTATTATATTATTTTTAAAAATATATTTAACAAATTCTACTACTGTCACATTATACTAGTTATAAATAAATTATATCCTTGTAATTTGATTTTTTTTAAAAAAATTGGGTTAAACATTTGAAAATATTTTTTGTAAAAATAAACATTTTAAAAAAATATCATAAAAAATAATATTTGAAAAGTTTAATGGGATTTTCCATTGATATATCATTAATACAATCATGGTACTTATGTATAATGATATCAGTTTGAAGTGAAAACATGAACAAAGAAGTGAATACTACCACACAAATAATATTGGTGAGTAATAGAGAACATAATCAAGAGAAAATAAATGATACAAAATAAACAATCTAGATAGGCTTGAAAATGTTCATTAATATAATTATATATGATGGGAATAATGTAAAAAAAATAGTTTATTATCCTATTTTGAATGATGGGAAATTTTCATATGGAGATATAATTACCTTATTAAATTACATGACATAAGAAAATAACATTCTCTGGTTGTGCCTTGATCATTTTCTACTTAATCTATTAATACAATAGTTAAATGATTCATTTTTAATGAACTAATAAAGATTACAAAAATCATATATAATTGCTTCTATATCTTTTTATTATTAACTAAAAAATTTATAGAAAAAGATATGCACAAATTGATACCTATTAATATAATATAATAATCTCTAAAACATCGTAAAAAAATCAATATAAAAAATTCCATAAATGGTTAAACATATAACCATTCTAGAATTCGATAATTATATATAAATTCACCAAATTTTCCAAAATAAAAAAAAACATTGATCAAAAAATTATCATAATATATATATTATTTATCCCATAAAAATATGTTAATCCCTTAGTCATATATTTTCTTGATTCTGAGTAAGAGAAATAATTACCATAAAGATAAAATATTTAAACTTCCTCATTCAATGAATAAAACAATATATTATTGAATATATTCAATGAATTTTATATGGATATAAACTCTAATAATGAAAAAAGATATGATATTGTATTTAAATAATTATTCACTTCCAAAGTCATCAATACCATAAAATTTACATTATTCATATAAGTAATCTATTAGACCAAACATAACAACATTTGATAAAAATCATTAACACATTACTGGTTTTCTTACATTTATCAAAATATCAACTTGATATTAATTAAAATTTATGCTCATTCAAAACATTCAATATAACTTTTCAAATATATAACAAAAAAACATATGTAGAAATATTATTATAAATTTTACGATTCATTTAAAATATTTCTAGAATTCATATACATAAGTTATTTAATCGTCACACTACATTCTCAAAATATTTAATATGTATTACAATCACATCCCTTAACCCTTATTCATAAAATATGAAATATGAATAATGTCTTGAAAATTATCAACTGCAATTTTACCATGATTCTCAATTTTAATATAAAAAATACTATTAAAATAGAGAATACCATTAATATTTTACTTGTTTTATCTACATCATCAGATGTATAACCATTTCTCATAACACCTTTTTGATTTTCTTCATGATATTTACCCTTATGAATTCCTTAATCATAAATCTATTGCACTACATAGAATAAATATTCAGACATCAATGGTTTATCAAGGAGACAACTTATATGATTCATTATGTTAACTAAACCTCTCTTTTAAACATAATAATTAATTTCATTGTATCATTCCTTTCCATATTTTGAATAGAAAAAAAATTCACTCATAAAGCCAATTTGGTGCTTCACCCAACATTCATGAAAAATTAAATTGTATACATTTTCTCCTCAATGGTCACAGTCACCTGAACCCTCAATGAAATCTACCATTATCTTCATTGGTGAGTCCAATAGTGGGTTAAAGTTCATGTTATAAATCGCATTCCATTATAACTGATTACATAGAAAAACAATTGCATTCACTATAGTTATCATCCAATTTGTTTTCCCATTAATGCATTTTCTCTCACATTCAATGTTGATCAACTTCCATATCGTTCCTACAATTGGCATAAACCTAAAATAAAATTTTTTTAAGTAATAATTAAAATGGGGTGTTAGAATACCATTAAAAATCATTTCTATGATAAGAAAACGTGATTCATTCCTTTCAAAAATTAATACCTTAGGATTTATCATGGTCATTCATTGTCATTATAGAAAACCATTATGATGGATCATAAATTATACATGAATTTCCAAATCATTTCCTATAGGATGGTAAATCATGGTGTGTAGTAAGGCACATTATAATAAACCATGTAATGATCAATTCTATCTCAATGGTACCTTTTTTGGGCTGTCACACCTATGTACCTTTAGTCTAGATCTATAACCATCTATAGTTTTGGTATAGGGATGTAATTTCTATGAAACCACATGCTCAATCCATTAACAAAATTCTATTAATTTTCTTATACATTGACATATCCTTACACTTATGCTTATATACATTACTAGGAACATCCATAGAATTATCATAATGGATCTGACAAATGTTTTTTAACTCTGTTTCCTCTTGGTTAATTTTTCCAATATTATGATACCAGCAATAGAAACCTATGCTTTTCATATAATTATTTTATATATTTTAAGATGAATAAACATTTAATTTCACAAATACATGCCTAGGGATAATAATGGTATTGTTCTTTTGCAAGTAATGAAACAGAAAAAACTAGACTCTATGTACTATATATCATCTCACACTATGCTCTTTTTAACTATATCCATTTATAGTGATATCATACATAATAAATTACATTATAACATGGTTAAAAGAAACATATTAAATGGTTATATTGGATTCCCAACAGTGGTAAATTTTTTTGTTAAATATCCATAACATGTAGATAAGTGTATGAGAACGTGATAATGATATTTAAAAACTATAACATATATATAATTGATCATAATAATGGGATTTGAAATAAATATGTAAAGATTATAATACATTATTTAAAAGGGAATCAAGGACCAAGATCCAAAAGAGTGCAATATTTTATTAATATAATGATTCATGGAATACAAATTAGAATAAAACATAAATTCCACTGTTTTAAATTCTTTCTACTAAATTCATCATTGTGGAATGAATTTTCTCACCAACTATCAAAGCAGCCACGGATCACTCTCAAAACCACTATTTGTGAAAAATTCCTTTATTGAATCATCTTCTCTCCCCATTAAAATCGTGTATAGCTCATGATATATTTATTCACCAAAATAATTCAATTGAGATATATTTCAAACCTATCATATAATGAAAATCATATGTATATGTGCCAAAAGATCATAGAAAATCAAAATATCATAACCCATGATATGAAATTGGTTTCATAAACATTTCATCATTTCAAAACAAGCATAAAAGAGAATCATTTGAGATTAATATACCTATTTCATCATAGTATGTACCATGAAAATATATAGGATTCATAATCATTTTTGTATCATTCATATATTTTAAAAGAGAAACACTATGTTCAATAGTATACAAGATCAACCACATATATCCAAAATTAAGAATTAACTATTAATATCCACATTTTACCATTATAACTGTCATGACCCATCCCCCGGGGCCCGTATCATGACTACCCCATGCCCGCCTTCCATATTCCAGGTGCTGGTGACTAGCACCAAAGGCATAAATCCTGAATAAAAGGGAAGGCATTTCCTTTATGAAATGTAAACACACATAAATAGAGTACAAGCAGAATAAAACACTAAGTAATGCAGTATAACAAGTGTGCTAAAAGTATAATGGGGTTGGAAATACATGCCGAATAGAAAGGTACAACTACCACTGAATGAAAAGTACTACCGCTGAATGGTGAACTAGCTCCTTGATCACCCTCTGGGTTCCTACCTGAAGGGTAGGTACTGATTTCCTCCTCAGCACACCACGTCTAAAGGTCCTCTCCACTTGCCTTCACGCCGAGTTTCCACCTCCGGATACCGTCTAGTCCTCGTACACACTACCTCAGTCAGCGCTGTCTGTCGTCTGCATCCAACACAATGAGGTGCGGGCATAGCCCGTGCAGGGGTGAGTATAACGATACTATGTAGGGACCCGATACCCTCATGGTCTCACAAAATCCATGGAGGATAAACCACAAAGAAAATATCGACAGATAACATTTACTTTGGTATATGCCCATACATATACATACGTTATCAAGTAACCCATCTCAATCATGAGGATAACACAAATGTCATTGACAAATCTCAAACTAGGATTTTTATTCACGATGTTGAAACAACGACTGCTGGAGAAATTATCCACTATCGAGTACAGTGGGCCTGCTGCTACAACCAAAAGCTTCCCACTATCCTTGGAACGCTGAATTACTCCACTTGTCGAGTATTCTGGGCATGCTGCTACAACCAAGCGCTTCCCACCACGGGTCTGCCGCTACAACCAGGCGCACCCCCTCATAGCCTACAGAGGTACTCCTTCGGTTGAGTACCATGGGTCTTCCGCAAAAACCAATCTTTCCTCCATCGTGGGTCTACTGCTGCAACGAAGCGCCCCACACTGGGCCTTCTAAATCACTCTGAATCGATCGATCAGCTCTCGTAAACTCTCACCCATCTACTAGGACCCCATACTCCATATGCTCGTCTCAAGGAGGACCCACTCCACAAGCTACATGTCGATACTCCAAGTGTCATAAATTACCACGAAGAAGTTTCTCAATGATCTGTCATGACATAGGGATCTCAACGCAATAGACGCCATGTCAATCGGATGCCTGGTCTGTGAGTTATTAGCCTTTTTCTTCCGGGGTCCCGGATGGTTTCGTGTACGATCCAACCCGACTGTATCTCAATTGTACCCTGAACTCTCATGTGATATACTCAAAGGAACTGTTTCTCCATGAGATTACCAATGCCATCGACGGTTCATCAAACGGACGTCCGGTCTGAGAGTTATTGGCTTTTCCGTTCCAGGTCCCCTTTTGGTATTTAAGCTAAAACCAACCCGAACGTACTCCAAAAGCCTCCATACCTCATGTGTTGTATTCAAAAAAATCATCTAATCATGAGTAATCTAACATAGTTGACGGCATTTCAATCGGATGTCTGGTCCTTATGTTATAAGAATTTCCGTTCCGAGGGCCCGATTGGTTTTGTGTTCGAACCAACCCGGCCTTAACCAAACTTTACTGAAACCTTAAGTGTAATATACCGAAACGACCATCTTGATCCATGTAATTGTACACAACTAACAATGCATCAATCAGAGGACTTTAGCTCATGTTATGGGCGTTTAAACAAATCTGTTCCGAAATACGGGGGTCTGGGCCCGGTCCGACCCAGTCCAACCCACTCTAGGTCGGCCCGGCCGGCGGAGCCTGGCCTAGCTGGCATGGCCCGACCCATAGGGGTACAACCTCTCTAGCATGAGCTGCATTAATCCACACCCCCACAAATCTGGAACATCTTTTCCATTACAGTTCGCCCGCCGCCGCGGCTCAGCCCTGACGTTCTGATCCGTCGGCGCATAGTGACTGCCTTCCGCGGACCACCATACGTGCTCTAGTTGTCCGTATTGGCCATCGTCTGTGCCAGTGGCTCCCTTGGATCGTCTCTTCACTAATATGGATTCAAATCACCATTTCTTCCATGTTTCGTTGTCTCCCATCTATCGGCGCACAGACAAACAACCTACGGAGGGTCATCGGGCCATGTTTATTTGGCCCGCACCCTCCACGTTAGGCGTTATCAATTGGCCAAAGAAAAACATGGTTTTACATAGAATTAATAATATTTTTATTCAAAAGAAATTGAATAAATCCACCCTTCCTTGAATAAGATTCGTGGTAATCAAGCGTCGCGGAATACAGCATTGCGGGGAGATGACATCAACTTATTGATGTTAGGGGAAAAGGTCTGAGAATGGCGCGTCGTCGGCATTCCTCATGGGTGGATCATTCTCCTTTGGATTGGATGAAGATCTAAGGTGATGAAGAAGCTCCTCAGAAGTTCTTCTTTGGAAGGGAAAGTGTTCTTTCCTAGAGAGAAATACACCCTTCTCAACTTTTCCAGAGATCCCACAAAGTTCCTACAAAACAAGTCCCAAAACAAATATAACAGCTATGCTATTATTTTATTCACACACATAATTAAAAATTCAAACAACTCAATTAATTAATTGAAGAAGATTCACCCATTAATTTAAATGTGTTGTCACATATTAATGAGAGTGAGAGGGAGGTGAAGAGATCTCTCAATTATGGGGAGTGTCAGAGAATTTAATAAAGTAGAGTTAAATGTGGTTTCAAGGAAGTTTATGGGGAGATGAAATGTTGGGGTCGTGTGGTACCCACCTATCAAATATCTACACATGGGATGTTATGTGGTTGTAGGACCCACCAATAACTTCCCATGGGAGGAAATAATTTCCATAGATATATAAAATTATTGCAAACAATTTTATTTAACTTTTTAATTAAACCGCAATAATTAACGTTCAACCCGCATAAAACACAACTGCGGTAAAGGTACCCTTAAGAAAATACCATAGTTGAGAGTTAATTGGTGTCTTCAGATTTCAATTTCGAGCACCAGTTCAAATGATAAAAAAACATGCATGTATGTTTACTAAACGTGGCCAAACAAAACATCAGAAATTGATTCCGGGAACACTGGGCCTCAGAATCATGTGCCATCAGAAACCACAGACCCGTAAAATTCCAAATATTTAGAAAAAAAATCCTTCAGATTTAGGGGTCTTTACATTACTGCCACCTAAGAGCATTACATCCCCATAAATCTACAACACACACTAGGGATGATAAAGGGGTGAGAACAAATCTGATCCTCTAGCTCCAATGTGCTCCACTGGATGTTCCCATGATGCAAGTAAAAGCGCACCAGAGGAATTGACCATCCTCATAAGACACACTCATGTCGATCCTCAATCACTACTAGAACCTTAATGAATGTCTCCCTATCATTGATATCTAGATTTTTGTGGTCGATGTTGTGTAACGGGTTATGCACGTATCTTCTCAGCTGAGATACGTGGAAGACATCATGCACCCAAGGCAACTGAGGTGGATGGTCCATGCAGTAATCCACCTCGCCTAGTCTGCTGAAAACCTGGAAAAGTCTGATGAAACTCGGATATAACTTGTCAACCCGTCCAAATCTCCGTTGACCTCGTCGTGGAGAGACTCGTAGGAGGAGGTGATCACCATCCTCGACCTCTAGTGATCTTCATCTCCTATCAGCATAGGACTTATGACTGCTCTGTGCAGTCTTCATCTGCTCCTAGATGATTTGAACCTTCTTCATCTTATCCTGAACCATCTCTCATTCTACACGTGCTGACTCTATCACAATCCATAAAGGATACCTGAAATGCAGCCAGCTACTGTCTCGCCTCTCCTAACATTTGAATGTATGATATCTTACTGAGATCATCTTCTACAATATTCCCCTTCCATGGAGTATAAACTATCTTGAAGTCATTGTCCTGGAGGAATTAGAACCATCACCGCTTTCTCAGGTTCATGTCCTTCTGAGAAATGATACACATGGGACTATAGAGTTGGAGAATAGTAAACCATTCCCTCAATGAACAATGGGAGAGACTAGAAAATTGTAAGAACTCATATCCACCATACATCATCTATGTTCTACAGGAGCTTCTGTGATTTCTCCTCTGTCGAAAAGAGAAATCTGGATTCATCCCCTAGATGAACCACGTTCATTGCCTAATACAGTCAATCCTGACATCAACAGTACAATCAGTGTCATGAATGATGTTGTAAGGCCTCTACGCTACTACCAAGAGATAAGACCATTAATCTCACCTCCATGGGATGATTCACACTGCCGGAATTAGTGTGTGGTTATTTTGTCTCCTCCAGTAAAAAACTAGAAAGTGAGTGTCAAGTAAACAGTTTTAGCCGGAACCTCTCAGTATCAACCATATGAAAAGGGCAGGGATGTAAACATCACAATGATATGTGTCTTTTATTACTACAGCTTGAAGTAAGAAGACACAAAGAAAGCACAACAACATCAAAATAGAAACTAAAATCAACAAGAACAAAGGACTCCATGCTTGGTACTAGTCTCGCTCCAATCCACCTCCTTCTGGAGCTCCATAGTTGTATGCTTCCACAGATTGAAGCTGTGCTATCCCATATACACAAGTTCCCTACGGTCGAGGTGGACCTCCGGGTGGAGGTGGTGGACACACGTTGAAGTGCCGTACACCATGGGATGTATTTCCATCTCCTCTGCCTCGGTCTAGTAATTTCCTCTATTTCCTGTTGCTCATCTGATGGATAGGTCGGGCAATCTGGATCCAAGAGATCCTGCCTACCACATGCCTACCACATCATGCTCCTCGTATGGCTGGTTCTGTTTCATGTGCCTCACACAACCGAACCTGTATCCCGAAGTCGCCAACCTATTGGCCTAATTCACTTGGACATCTATGTCATCTGTCTACCGCTGGCTGCAGCAGACTCCGCTACAGTCAGAAAACCCTATGGCATGGGAAGTAGCTCTTGAGCATGATCAGAGTGTAGAGTCCCTAGTATAAAATCCACCTTGAAAAAACTCTCGATGTTTCCCCATGTGGAGGAAGTCTCGTCGAAAAACTGAAGCATCTGGGTACACAACCTCTCAGCTGCTCCCTGAAAGAGACTAATATCTAGATACACCATCAAGTCAATGGGTGTCCCAACTGTGTGCAATGCTCATGCTTCAAACTCCAACCAGTACCCAGCCGTCTGAAAATATGACTCGCCTCGACACCGCAGAGTCCTCTGCCGCTAGAACTCATGCAATGCGCACATGCGACATCCACTCTCGGCTGGTGTCTCAACTGGAAGAGGGACATGTACTGAGGCCTCCCTGCTCAGGGGATTACCATCACAATCCCCGCTAAGAACTCAAGTTCACTTACTGAGTGAAGACATCCTGAAAAAGAAATAGGTTTTCCACGATTAAAAGACTATACCTGTTGAGATGACCTGGTTTGATCTGACTTAACAGATACTTTTGAAAACACACACGCAATCAGTGTTATTGTGCAACAGAGTCGGAAATCGGGATTCAGGGTCCTGGTGTACGAATACGTCAGTCGCCCGCACCATCACTGGACTCTATAAACTAAAAACCACACTTAGTACCCATAACACTATTGCATCCGAGAAAGAAAATATCATAATCCTAAGTTCTGCGGTAGAACCAACCTCCTCTGATACCAATTTCTCACTACCCATCCCCCGTGGTCTGTATCGGGACTACCCCAAGCCTGCCTTCTATAGACCAGGGGCTTTCAACTATCACCAATGGTGTAAATCTTGATAAAAAGGGAAGAAATTTTCTTTTATGAAACATAAACACACATACAAAGAGTAAAAGTGGAAGAAAACAGTAAGTAAAGTAGTATAAAAAGTGTGCTAAAAGTATAAAGGGGCTATAAGTACAATCCCAATAGAGAATTACCACTAGAACTGAAAGAAATGTAAAACTAAAAAGACAATAGCTGAATGGTGAATTAGCTCCTTGGTCGTCCTCCAGGTTCCTACCTGAATGGTAGGATTAGATTTCATCCTCAGCACTCCAGATCTATCGGTCTGCTTTGGGTACTGTCACACCGATTTTCCATCTCTGGGTACAGTGCAGTCATCGTACACTCTACCTCGGTCAGCGCTGTCCATCGTCTGCATCCAACACAACGAGGTGAAGGCATAGCCCGTGTAGGGGTGAGTATAACGATACACAATAGGGACCCCGAGACCCTCAAGGTCTCACAAAATCCAATAATGATAAACCACAATGAATGATCCCAACAGATAACCTTTACGTAGGTTTATGACCATACATTTACCTAGGTTATCAAGTAACCCATCACAATCCTGAGGAATACACAATGTTTGTTCACTAAGCTTAAACTAGGATTTTTATTCACGATGTCGAAACAACGTCTACTAGAGAACAACTCCTATGTCGAGTACAGTGGGCCTGTAGCTATAACCAAGTGCTCCCCACTATCCTTGGACTGCTAAATTACTCCACCTGTCGAGTACTGTGGGCCTACTACTACAATCCAGCGCTTCCCACAATGGGTCTGCCCCTACAACCATGCACACCCCCTCATATGCTATAGAGGTACTCCTTCTGTTGAGTTCCATAGGTCTGCCACTACATCCATGTGATCCTTCATCATGGTTCTGCTGGTACAACCAAACACACCCCACAGGGCCATCCGAATCACTCTGAATTGATCGATCTGTAGTCGTCAAGTCTCATCCAACTACTAGGTCTTCATACTCCGTTTTTTCTTCTCCAGGAGGATCTACTCCACGAGCTACTAGTAAACACTCCATGTGTCACGAAGTCACAAAAAGATGTATCCCACAGATCTGCTATGACATAGGGATCTCTACGCAACAGACGACACATCAATCAGACGCCCGGTCTGTGAGTTATTACCTTTTTTTTCTAGGGACCCAGTTGGTTTCATGTATGAACCAACCTGACCGTATCTCAAATGTACCACAAACTCCGATGGGGTATACTCAAGGGAACCAGTTTTAAACAAGATTACCAATTCCACCGATGGTTCGTCAGATGGATGTCCGGTTGGATAGTTATTGGCATTTCTGTTCTAGGGGCGGGGATTGTTTTTAATCTAAAACAACCCGGCCGTACTCCAACTACATCCAAACCTGATGTGGAGTATTCCAAAAGAACAGTATCATCAAGAGTATTCAAACATAGTTGACGGAACTTCAATCAAACATCTGATCCTCATGTTATAAGCATTTCCGCTCCGAGGTCCCAGTTGGTTTTGGGATCGATCTAATCCTGCCATACCCAAACATCATCGAAACCTTGAGTGTAATATAACAAAAACCACCTTCCTGATCCAAGGAATTCTTCACCACTGACGGTGCATTGATCGGAGGTCTGTAGCTCATGTTATGGGTGTTTAAATGAATCTGGTCCGAAGAAGTGGGGGTCTAGGCCAGTTCGACCCGGCCCAACCCACTCTAGGAGGCCTGAATCGGGTCGACACGACCCGGGTTTGGGTCCGGCCCGGTCGACGCAGTCGGCCATTGCTTGGCCAGCCAATCCTAGCAGATCGCGTGACCTCCCCACCTTTGGCAGCATTAAGCCGTACCCCTAGAAATCAGGAACAACTTTTCCATTCCGGTTCACCCGCCGCCGCGGCTCAGCCACGATGGTCTGCTCCGGCGGAGAGCCACCGCCTCCTTCCGTAGACCACCGAACATGCTCCATTGGTCCGTTTTCCCACTGTTTACGCCAGTGTCTCTCTCAAGAACCTCTATTCACTACGAAGACTTCAAATTGACCTTACAACCCCATTTTTTCGCCGCCTGTAAATCCGTGCACAGATAGAAAACCTGCGTAGGGTCGTCGGGCAATGTTTATTTTTCACACACCCTCCGTGTTAGGAATTATAAACTAGCCAATGATAAACATGGTTTCACGTAGAACGAATTACAATTTTATTAAAATAAAATTTAAGCAATCCACACTACCTTTTAAAAGATCCGCGGTAGTCGAGCGTCGCAGAATATTGCATGGCGGGGAGATGACGTCAACTTATTGACATCGGGGAAAAAGGGACGCGTATGGCGCGTCGTAATCCTTCCTCACAGGTGGAACCTTCACTTTTGGATTGGACGAATATCGAAGTTGATGAAGAATCTCCTCAGTAGTTCTTCATTGGAATGGATGGTGTTCTTTCTTTTAGATAAAAACACCCTTCTCTACTTTTCCAGAGCTCCCCAAAGTTCCAACAAAATAAGTGCCAAAAGAAATATAATAGCTAAGCTATTATTTTATTCACATATGTAATTAAATATTCAAACACATCAATTAATTATTTGAAGAGGTTGAATCCATTAAATAAAATGTTTTGGCACATATTTAAGAGAGAGAGAGAGGGAGGTGAAGAGATCTCTTAATTAGGGGGGGGGGTGGTTAAAGAATTTAACAAAAGTGAGTAAAATGGGGGTTTAAGGAAGGTTATGGGAGATGAAAGGTTAGGGATCGTGTGGCCCCACCTCTCAAATATCCACACATAGAAGTTATGTGGGTGTGGGCCCCACCAATAAGTTCCCATGGGAGGAAATGACATCCATAGATATATAAAATTGTTCTAAATAATTTAATTTAAATTTTTAATTAAACCCCATTTTTTAAATTTCAACCCACATAAAACGCAGCTGCGGTAATGGTCCCCTTAAGCGAATAACGGCATTATGAGTTAATCAGTGTCTTCATATTTAAATTTCGAGCACCGGTTCAAAAGATAGAAAATCTCGCACGTACGTTTACTTAACATACCCGAACAAAACTTTTGAAATTTATTTCGGGCACACCGGGCCTTAGAATCATGTGCCGTCAAAAGACAAAGGCTTGTAAAATTTCAAATAATTATGAAAAAAAATTCCTTAAAATTTCATAGTCTTTACAATAACCAAATCATTAGAAATATGGGTATAAAATTGGTTTACTGAATTATGAAATCATATTTTACACATGTCTTTTATAAATAATTCATTGAACAATCTAATATTAACGAAAATAAAACCTATTTGATAATATATTCAAATGTATTAATAAAAAACTATTTATATGGGAAAAAGTTTGGTTTATACCAATATAATAATATATCATTATTCGTGGATTACAATATATATATATATATCTCTAATATTTAATATAATTTTCAAAAATCATCGCATTTAAATTTGTTACATGATATAAGAAAAATCAAATTTTACATATAATACAAGTATTAATAAAAAGGCAGTTTTACCTCCATTTGATGGTGAAAACAGTTTAAATGTACTTTAAGAAAATATTATAATATATTTGGGAATAACTATAATAATTATTTTAAATAGTAATTTCAAAATTCACATTGTTTTAATTCTTTGTATATGTATGATATGATTCATATTTTAAATAATAGTAAATAAGTACTACATTTTACTAGAACCATACTTTTCATAAACTTTATTTATAGTCACAAATTAAATATTATTAGGTTCATAAATTATAATTACATTTATTTTTTTTCATTTAAAATAACGTGTATTTTGAATTACATTCAAAATTAATTTGAATATAAAAAATTTCATTCTTTTATATATATTACTAATAGTAAACCATTTTCTCAATCATTTAACATGAATAAATTTAAATAAATTTTATCCAATTCAATTTTTTTTAATATTTTTAATTGGATTCCATGTTTTTAATGATAATGTATTAATTTAGTAAATATTTCCCTTTTATTTTTTAACAAAATAGATAATAACTTTAATGATTTTTTATTTCCATAGTTAATGGAGAACTAGTAAATTAAGGTTAAAAATAAAATTATAAATTTTATAAAATTAACTTAAAAATTTTACTAATTTTTTGGAGAAGTTTGTGTTGATAAAAATAATCATTTGGCCATAATTATAACCTTTGTAATCGACTTTTCTGATAGTTTTACATTTAGAATTTATAATCAAATAAAAGTAAATTTTTTAAAACTGTTAATTTTAACATGTGAAATACTCTTAATATGATGTTATACTAGAGATCTATTCAAATATATATATTATTTTTAATGTTTAAACATTTATAACTAATTTTATAAATAAAATTTAATATTTAGGGATGAAATTATTAATTTAATGGAAAGCACAAGGATGATTTCATAATTTTTTAAATAAAGTATATATCAAATAATTTATATTAAAAAATTGAAATTTAAGATTATTAATTTAATAAAAAAGTTTATTATATGACTTTGAAATTTTAGTGATGTTTTATATGTATTAATTTTTATATATCTTGTTTTTATGATTTTATATAAAAGTCATGATATGAATAGTGTCAAAACTGATATTATAGATATTTTAAAATATAATATAATTTTAATGATATAAAATTAATAAAAAAATAAAATTCAGACATATCAATAGAATAAGTATTAAATTATCATCAACACATCATTTATAGATCAATTGATGTATTTTTGTAAATTTATTAACCCTTAATTTGAAAATTACATAATATCATCGAATGATTTAAAAAAGATAAATATGGGTAAAAGAGAAGGATTAAAAATAAATACAATTACATATAATTTTATTAATTTATGTTTACAAATTATATTGAAAAATTATAGATAACTAATCATGGATACAATTAGATTAAATAATTAATTTATACAAATTTAATTTTTTGAAGAGTTTCAATAGTTCCCCTCCCATGTCTTATAAAAGAGAACTAGATATTTCATTTTCTTCAAAAATAAAAACTATTTAGATTTACCAATATATGTCTAAATTATTTCTTATAATACCTTCACACATTATAGATCACCTTTTTTTCGTTAGAACACCTCCCAAACTTCTTTTATGGTGTTATGAAAATCAAATCGTTCAAAGAACATGTATTGCTGAAATAATGTATTTCTAATTAATTTCTTCTTCATATTCCATAATATAATCATAAAAACTGATGAAATAATTTCTATATTATCCTAAATATATTTAAATTTCATTATGTTAACATCAACACCAAAAAACAATATCCAATTTCATCATATGAAAAAGGAATCATTCATTCAAGATTATATAGGACTACCGCCTCTAGAATCAACAAAATTAATTTTCTTCACCAAATATAAAGGCTTTTTATAGTAATTTAATTTATATTTATATATGATATTGATTAATAATTTATAATTATAATATTATATTATATCATTTATATAATTACCTTTCAAATCACTTAGAAATGATCACATTGTTCATGCATGCATGTGAACTATCACCTCAACAAAGAGGTCTGATTCTTTTTTTATAACCACATGACATGGTTTATATTAAAATTTGAATTTGTATTATTAATATTATAATTATGATATTTTTGTCATATTTTATATTTATAATTACATTTCTCTTTTTCCCATAATGATCATTGAAAAATTTAAATGTTGCTCATTTGTATGTATGGTTTACCATATAAATGATTATAATGTACTATATTTTTATATATAT
This sequence comes from Viscum album, assembly GCA_963277665.1. Taxonomy (NCBI): domain Eukaryota; kingdom Viridiplantae; phylum Streptophyta; class Magnoliopsida; order Santalales; family Viscaceae; genus Viscum; species Viscum album. Next base: position 1,795,953,070 of record OY728156.1, on the reverse strand, counting down.
ATGTAATGGAAGGATTTAAATGTATAATTGATGTTTGAATTTATTTATTTTTTCATTAATATCAATATATAGATTATATAATAATTAACACATAGATTATTGATAATATTTGAATTTCATTTTTCTACTTAAAAACGCAATATCATCAAAATGTACAACATGAACCTAAATAATTAAATAATTGTTTTAACGTGGTAAAAAGTGATATAAATAATATTTCACTTGAATAAATTTATAAAAAGGTAAATAATTATATTATTTTTATTATCAATGAAATTTATGATTTTACGTGATGATTCAAACATAATGTAACATACTATTTATCTAACAACCCTATTTTAAAATTTTAAATGATTTTTTCTCTAATTTTTTTTCATTCCATTTATTATTTTGAGAATAATTTTTATGAATTTATTAATATGAAAATGAATTTCTTGACGAAAAAATATTATTTAATTTCTCATAAAAATTTCAAAACTCAATCGTTTTATGTAATGGAAATAATATTATAAATCAGTATCAAATGGTCATTTTTCATATATTTTTATAGATGTAAAAGGGAATATTTTTTAAATTATATGGAATGAAATATTTTTTCAATAATAAATATGCATTGTGTTTTACTTTACCATTACAATTTTACACTTTTATTAAAAAGATATTTTTTCATTTGTGAGTGTACAAAATTGTAAAAAATAATATGGATTTAAAACTAGATATTCTATTTTTATTCTATGAATATTTTATGGGTTATACATTAGGTTGTTGTGTATTTTTAACTATATGGGTTATTTTGTGATAAACTATTGGTTGGTGATCCTGTTATATAACTCCATGGCAATGGATAACGATAGAGTGAAAATAGGTTGCGTTTTTTCATTGATATTAACGGAATATACCATGTTGGGTATTTCAAAATGTATCTATGATGGTTAATCCCTATGTATAATTGTTGGATATAGTTATATATATGTAATATTGGATTGATTACACAAGTTAACATTATTATTTATTTTTTTGATATAGTTATACATAAAGCATATGATTTAATTATTTAAGCTAAATAAAATCTAATTTTTAGGTGAAAATTATTACAACATGAAAATGTTTCCATTGGTTTGATTATTCATGGACTAATTATTTATTAACTTGATTTATGTCCCATAATGAGCCTTTTGTTCTCATACCATGTTACAAAATATTTTTCACTTTTTATAAATATGGGTAAGAGAATATAGGTTGTCATGTTGAATGTTAGGAAAATGATTAATGAAAATGAAGCCATGTTTTATTTTAAAGGAATTATATTTTTCAATAGTGGATACTGTATTAGTAGATTCCACATTTTATGACTTTGGGATTTAATTTATGGATGATGACCCAATTCTATAAAAATGGAAAACATAAATATCCTTAATTTGAAATAAAATAAATTACGGGCTGAAACAAGAAATTTTGTATTTTTTACGGCCTAACCTATATATTTGGTATCAATGGTTAGTTTAGATTACATTGGTGGTTATGATGTTCAATAATCCTATGTATCATGTCTAATATTACTATAAGTATTAAAATTTTATGAATAATCCTAGTTATTGTAGATAAAATATATGTGTTTTAGATAACATGAATAATTATATTTTAGTGGTTATAATACTCATATTTTTGTTTTTTATGATAATATTGATCACACTAATATTATTGTTTTTATTAATTGGATGGATCCAATAGGCATAGATTTATTAATGTCAGTGAAGGAAAATGTGGTGGTTCTTTGATTAAGTAACTGAATGAAATAGGATTTGCAATGAGAACACTATTGGTTATAATAAACCAACTATGAGGAGTAATGATTAACCAAATAATCCTTTGGGTGTTTTTTAATTCAACCTATATGGGAGTAATGAATCCATGTGGATGTTTCTGTAATAATGATCATAACAATAATTACATTCAGTTACATATGTGTCAAGGATGAGGAATGAAACAGCTAGGAAAATTCTATAAAGGTAAAAGAATATTTTTTAAGTATATTAAAGGAGCTCAATCTGTAATAAAATTCCAATAAAAAAGGAATTGTTCAGGTGACCCCATGTTATGGATACAAGTTATTCTAGAGTAAACAATGGAAATGTTTAAATGATTGAAGTATGGTCATTATGAAAATCAATGACTTAAGTAGACTGGTCATGAATAGGATTAGTAGGACTATACAAATACCTATTTCAGAATACCTAATACCATTATTATTATAGATGAAGACACATAAAATGATTTGTGGAAGGAATGGATTAAATTTTTCTTTATGATTCAATATTATAATTTTTTTTTCAATGATTCATATTTTTAGTAGTATAAAATATGTATTTCAGAATATGGTGTAAAATCATGGATAACATATTATGAAAAATCTGGAATGAAAAGATGTTTACATAAAATAAATTCAAAAGTTATGTTTGATATAAGGATTCTGAAATTATTAAAAGTATTATTACTCTTTTTATGATGAGAGTGAATGGGAATATATTTTTTTGATATTATTTTATTTAATCATTATGTTTTTTATGTGTATATTAACTTTAAGGTATAATTATCATTTATTATATGGAAATATTTATAATGGTATGTAAAGCCTTCAGGGTTTACATGATATTCAATTTTGATGTCATTTTAGGTTATTATATTTCTAATGAAAAGTGATAGGTATATGATAATCATTGTTGTAAAAACATGTTATTTTTATTTTTGATGATTTTATCAGATTTTTTGGAATATTATAAGAATTATATATTTTAATTAAATGATATCCCAAAAGATGGGTTATAAAATATCGTGTTTGGAAAGGCCATGACAATGAAACAGATAAATTATGGGCAACAAGGGTGCCTCACATACCACAAGCATACGTGAATTCCCTATTCTATTGACTTTTTGATTTTACTTATATAATTTTATTAATAACTAATAGGTTTATTTTGTATCATATATGTTATTGAATAGATAACAATGGTATTGGAAAATGATTTTGTGATTAAGTAACTAATGTTATTTCAAATGTGTTTACAATTTTGGGAATTCGTTTATCATTGAGTTATATAGTGTGCTATGGGATTTTTAATAATTTTAGGGTTGTAATTTATGTAATGATTGATGATTACCTTTCAGGGTTATGGGTTAAATTTTTCGATAAATAATGATTTTCATGAAATAAAGGAATATTAATTTGGGGAAATTTTTGTTATAATAACAATTTTTATTTTGGATATGTTTTCAAGATATAATAAATATGTAAATATTATTTTTTGGATCATGTGACTATCTCGTGGTTTATTATCGTCCTACAGGCATGAAAATTCCATATTAATTATTCATTATATGGAGAAAGGATGGGTTTGTGGAGGAAATTTATTTAATGAATGAGCACTGTATGTCAAGTAAGTGTATTTTATTACGTTCTTAGTCCACAGAGTAAAATAATTCTTAAAATCTATTAAAATAATTTTTTAGAAAATATTTCATAAATTTAATATTATTACTATGTAATCAATAGACTTTTACCCCATCACATATTTTTGGTTCTGGGAATGATAAAATTCTCTTTAAATTGTTCTCCATCACTCTCGATCAGAAAAAGATTGTTAGTTTTCTCATCATGTATATGTTTTACAGTATGTAAGGCATCGTATGTATTAACTTAGGTTACCTTTTTTACTTCCCTTTGATTCTTTTAAAATGTAATATTTATTGATTTTCGTTCAGATGTTGGATTCCAAAAAATGAATATTGAAAATTAGAACCCCTATTTATTGATATTGTGGTCAAATTTTGAGTGAAAATTATTTTAAAATTATGTATAATGATAAATTAAAATATATTTTATGAATGAAACACAATGTTAGATAATGTAAATGATATGACACATAGAGCATAAATGAAAATATTAATAATATTTTTTTAATTTTATTGTTATAACTGATCCATTAGAATAAAGGGTATAAATTATTAACTTAATTATGATATTATGGTTTACACATGGGTTTTTAATAAGTTATTTTACCAATTTACTACTAATAAATATAAAACAATTTTTCAAAAAAAAAGGAAATGTTTTTTTAGAAAAACAAGTTAAATGTGCACAAGTGTGTTTTAGGATAAAAAAAATAATCACCCTAGTTGGATTATATTATTGAAATATATTTATATTATATTATCAATATAATTTTTATAATTCTAATTATGTTATTTTATGGAATGATATGATAAAAAAATTTATTTTATGCATAAAAGAACTATTTTTCTAAAAAGTCAATTTTACCACCATTTTATGGAGAACAGGTATTAATTTTAATTTTGGTAACTGTTCTAATTATATTTGATAAAATAAACTAGTAATTTGATGTAATAAGAAAATTTACTTTGGTTTAATTTTTGGTACATTGTTTGATAAGTATCATCTTTTAATGAATAATGAAAAATTAATGCCTTTTAATTATAAACATTTTTTTCAAAACATTTACATATATTGATAAATTATAAATTTCGATGTATTTAAATTATAATTTGAACAATAATTTGCCATTTATTACTATTTATTTATTTATAAATGATTTGACATAGTTGTTGGATATAAAAATAAATCAAACATTCGAACTTATTGAATTTTAAATGATGTTATAAATATATATATCAATGATATTAATTTAAAATAAATTTAACCCAATTATTTGTTTTCAGGAATGAAAAATAGAATCAATATTTTTAATCAAAATTCAAATATTTATTAGATAGAACTATTTTAAAATTAAAATATGAATAATAACGTTAATAATTATTTGTATTACAAAAATTAATAGAAAAAACATGCAATTATGGGTAAAAATGATATTATAAATAATATATAATTACCCTAACACTTTTCATAATTTCATTGGATGGGTGTGTGTTAACCAAAATAGTTCATTATCTAAAATATTTATCATTGGAAGCCACATTGAAGAGAGTATGACATTTCTAATATTATATACAATGATATGAAACTTTTTCCACACTATTGTTTTTATCATGTGAAATCTTTTAAATATGAAGTTATTTGGGGAATTTATTTTACTATAAATAATATTTGAAAAGATTAAATATTTATATTTATCATGAATATTTATTTATAATTTTTTATGTAAAATATATTAAAATTAATAGCATGAACAATGATGAGTAGTAATTGATTAATCAAATAAAATATGAAAAAATGATATTAAAAATACTAAAATAAATATTTTTTGAGATGATCAAGGAAATCAATTATTTTTTAGAATAATTTTAAATATTATGGATTTTTTGGAAGTATATTCTCGATATTATATTATTTTTTTAATTTTTAACTCAATATAATGAATATTTTAAAATTTTATATTATTGAAATTTTAAAATAAATAATATTGATAATGATATAAAATTCATAAAAGTATAAAATTAGGATAAAAAATAGGATCACTATTAATAATGAATCATTGAATCATTTTTTTCATTTTTTAATATTTTTTGGTATGTATATTAACACTCAAAATGCTAATTACAAAATATTATGGTAGGAATTAAAAAAGCTCAAGTAATGGTTAAAGCCAAAGATATGTATTTAAAAATTGGATAAACATGTATAATTTTCATTAGATGAATGTATTTTGATCCATATAAATACTATAAGATACACAAATATTATTTGATTCAATTTAAAGAGAAATAATAATTTATATAAAACAAATATTTTGAAGAATTCTCTGAGTTCCCCTCACCTCTCCTATAAAAGGGAACTCAATATTCCTTTTTAGTCAAACCTATAATCCCATTTGGTTTTGATAATATCAAGATATGTTCATAAATTTAATCCCTCAAAAACTTATAAATATCATGGTTTAGGATGAACACCAACCTTATAAATCTTATGGTGTCATGAAAATATGATCTTCAGAAAAAGAGGTATGGTGTTAATCAGGTATTTCTATTTTATTTATTTATCCACATCCTTAAATTAATCATCCTTTCAACTAAAACATTGTTTTAAAATTTGTAAGGATTTATTTTCAAAATCATTATCATTCAAGTAAATGTTTTTAAAAATATTTTTATGAATATAATAATATGAAAATGAATTTTTATTTTCATTCTCTAAATTGTTCCTCAAAATAGAATATTTTCATTGTTTTCTGTAAAAGTAATTCTTTCAATAATTCACATTTAATGTTCCATTGTAAACCCTTTTTTGAATTGTCAATGTGATTTTTTTTAACACATATGAAATGAAACATTTTTCACATTCAAATGACATTAGTTTTTTTGTTTACCTTACATGTTGTAATTTTTTTTTTAAAAAAATATTCTGATTTTTCGTGTCAAACGTTGTAATCACAAAATTTGATTTCAAATGTTCAAATGTTATTTTTGTTTTATGCATAACTCAGGTGTTTTGGGTGGGGATAATAGTTATTTTTTATGAGTAAGGTTGGTTTCATGATTAACTGAGTGTGGGTGATCTTGTTATCGACATCCAAATGATTAGTTAAAGAGATAATGTGAATTAGTTTGGTTTCTACAAATATATTGAGATAATATACTATGATTAGTATTTTTAATGTAACTATAAACGATACACATTGTGTTTCCATGATTACTATAGTAAATTTAATACTGAAAAGGAAAGTATTCTTAAAGTGATGACTTTTCTTTGTGCTTAAAATGTGGTTTTACATGTATCTTATTTATTTCATGAAGTCATTTAAAGATCTTATGTTTTATGGGTGAAAATGATATTTTTTGGAAAATTATTTCACTGGTTTTTATGTATTCATGGAATAGTGGTTTCATTACTTTATTTATGTTATTAATTGATAATTTTTTATCATCCCATGTTTTATAATTTTTTTAATTTTAATATGGTTGGGTTTGTGAAATTAGGAAGTCAAGTTGAAAGATATCAGGATTTTTATGGAAAAATAAATCATTGTATATAATAAATGATTAATATTTTGTAAAAAGTGGATACTATTTTTGTTTTATCAAAATTTTATTATTGATGGCTGTTATTTATGAATAATGGACAAATTCAATAAAACAATAAACATTAAAATATATTCACACTGTTATAATGTAAATTTTTGATTAAATTATTTATGATTTAATGTTTATTCTCAGGTCCTTTTTATTTCCTCATATTCTAACTTTTGTTGGAGAAACACTTTTCAAAAATAACATGACATCATAAAAATATAGTGAATGGATAATAATTACACCCTCATATCATATCTCTATTATGTCTCTTGTAAGATCAATATACATCATCATAAAAGTAAAATGATGATGATTGATCATTTAAAACATTTCTTGACGAAAATAATACATAATCCATGAAAAATGAATTTTAAAAACTATAACCCTTCGAATGAAATTTTCTTTAAAAATGACCATTAAAAAATATATATTATGATTAATAAAATTATGTTCATGATCATAGAAAATTCTATTATTTTCTAAGAAGTAAAACATCATGATTACACTAAAATCATCAATGAAATCCAAATTGGATGTTTTTATAAAAAACAGATTCCTATGAAAAAATTAAATTTAAAAATTGGTAAAAATTTCATTAATAATTTTCAAAAAAAATTGAAAACAAATATATAACGCATTATATTGGATAAAAACTTGTTTTTGGACGAATATAATAAATAAAGATGATTTTTGTGATGATTTTTTTTAAATCAGGAGTATATAAAAAGTGTAAAATGAATAAGAAAACATGTATTCTCATGAAATAACAAAATCATAAGAAGAATAATTATTTTAATGATATATATGTCAAATTATATCATCAATGGATGATTAATCATTAATAATATCTTTAAATAATGAGATTGTTACATAAAAATCAACAAACGTAGGTAACACTGCATCATAATCCCCAATAAATAATAAAAATAAAATAATCATAAAATATTCTTGTAATAAATAAATTTATGATAATAAATTTTAAAGGGTGTGTATATACACATCATAAATAAATAAAAGTGAATAATTTATTGTTGCCTCATGGATGTAAAATTAAGACAATAATCCCTTCATTATTTGGCCACATTGGAAACATAAACCCCTAAAAGGGAGTCGAAAAATGTATATTTAGATAAAAAAACATGATTCATAATAATTAAAATATATTAATGGGTAGTTTATATATGAAATAAAGAAATTCTGAATATGAATTATTTTTCAATAAAAAATAAAAATAAAATTCAAATCCCTTACATTAAGTATTGAATTTCATCATACGAATTCAAATACGATGTATAATAAAAGAAAATTTATTTTTCATATATTAATGAATCATAATTATATAGAACTAGCCTTAATATATAAATAATCTTGAGTGATGTAAATAATTTTACACTGTTTCATTGTGATTATATTTTCATGTTAACATTTTTTTATAAATAGAACATAAATCAAACATAAAACACCATAATATATAATGTGGACACATCCAAATAGTATCCATTTTTTCTAAATATTAATCATTTAATATAGAACATGATTTATTATTTCTGAAAAATTCTCATAAAGATAATCATCACATCCACCATCATCATACTTATCATATTGACCTTTGAGATACATTTAAAAACAAGTTAGATGTACAAAAATCCCAGTAAGGGATATAAAAAAGGATATTGTTAGTAAAATATTAAACATCATGACCCATGACAACTTTTTCATGATGTAATACTTTTAACCATTAATAAGCATTAGATATTTTATTTTGAGAAAAAATAATTACATAACATTTTCATAATAACTAAAGTACAATATAAAACATATCAATAATATTAAATTAACAAATTTATCATTGGACTTATGTACAATAACCATGTGGTCGACATCCATACTTTAACTCTTACAAATGTAATCGTCATATGCTAGACTTCCATTAAAAATTATTTGGAGGTTATAATTTTACCACCCATCATTTGTTTATCACAGAACCATCCATCTGTGGTTTCTTATATAATCCCCCGTAAAATGTCAAAGTACCATTAAATATTAATAACAAACAAAATATTCCAATTAACATTAATTCACATATATAGTTTCATTTGTAATTATATGAAATCATGTCAAGTAATTGAATGAATAAATCCATGTTTAAAACCATTTCCAATAGCTAAATACCAATAAATGTTAATACATGGAGTATTTATCATTTAAAAACATGAAATAATGTATAGGAAGCCAATTATCAAGAAGTGGTCAGGGCAGTAGAGAAGTTGTTGTCATAGTTTATGTTAGAAAATAACTTGCATTTTGTCATTTATCAAAAATCTATGTGTAAAACATGTAGAAATATTACATTTGAATAAATATTGATTTAATTAAAAATATTTATTTTTTTAAAATAAATATTTCATATCCATATAATAAGTATATAAAATATTATGAAAATATTAACATTGAGAAAAATATTTTAAAATTAAATAATTAAATATTAGAAGCATCCTATAAAAGTTTAAACATTTATGTCATAATTCACAGAAATGAATAACATTTATATAAACATTATATAATATGAGAATAGTTAAAAATAATTATATAAAATTTCAATGTGTCTATATATTTCTTATAAAAAAATAATGGTGTATATCATTTAGAAATGCCAAACTGATAGGTTATTAAGACAAAATACAGTAAAAATAACATTTTTGTAATTAATAAAGTGATTATGTGTATTTTAAATAAAGCCACATAGAACAATTATATAGAGAAAATAACATATAAAAAAATAATTTCTTGAATAGTATTATCATGAAATAATGCTGAAGTATAATATTATCCTAAAGAATGAATATTTGGTTAAAAAATTCCCTTACCTTATGTATTGACACTATCCATAAAAGTAAAAAACTATTTTATAAATATTATAAGTTTATTATTAATATATCATAGAAAATTATTCGTATTTATAATACCATATATGATTTACTTAAAACCTTATATTACCTTTTTATTATAAATACCTTGTTTAAGATCGAATTCAGTAGATATTTTCTTTGTTAATCTAACATGTATTGAATTATTGTTATTAATTATCAAGACTGAATTATTTACATTATATTAAAAATGATATAAATATTATATATATTTAATATATAATTATTTATATCAATAATTATTTTTAAAAAAACATCATCCATGGATATGATAGGTTGTTCATATGCATGAATGCTATTTTCATTTTATTGTTGTATTGAAAGAAAAAAAATAAATAACATGTATGTAAATATGTGTGTGTGTGTGAAATATCATAACATTAGAGTTATATTTCATTAATATTTTATGATTCTACTAAATCAATCCTTAATAAATTCCATGTGATGTATGAACAAGTGAAATCATATTGGGTAGGCGGTAGTCCACTTGCCTACAATAAAACATATCATATATACTTAATATTGAAGTCATGAGTTTATTATTAATATAAAATTTCTAATAAATGAAATTGGTTATAACATATATATATATATATATTATAATTATATTTTCAATTAATAATTATTTTATAAATATCCAAGAAAGAGGCAATTAAAAAAATAACAAAAACATTATTCAAGGAGGAGATTAACTAACATATATGAACACTAATTTCATTAATTGAGTAAGATGAGACGTGAAATGAAACTTTTATGATATATTTCATTAGAAACATATAACTATATTATATAAAAGAATAATTTTTTTGATTAATTTTTTGATGATTTAGGTGAGTTGAAAAGTCAAATGAAAAATAAATTTTGAGAGGTACATTGAGAAAATAACTGGTATAATATCACCTCCAAGAGAGACCCTTGAGGACAAATGATTTGGTCTTCTGGGGAGTCAAGAAGAAAAATGAAGTTTTTAGAATGAGAAGGTGATGTTTGGGATGATATTGGTTGCTCAATAATCCTTTTTGGCAATAAATGGGATGTTGATCGTAGTATTTATGCGTGAGGACTTGTTGGTTTTAGTGGTTAAATTATAAATATTTCTATATTTAATGATATCCACATTGATGGGGAACTTATTTCCATGAATTATATTTTCAAATAATGTTTCTAGTCTTTTTAGGGTTGATTCACACCTATAAAATCCTCTAAATGTTTTATTTTTTAGTTATTTTTTTACCATTTTTAACATTTATAGTTTCATTTTTTTACCTTTACCAAGATAAATATTTTTTTAAAATTATATAATTTTAATAATTAAAAATAAAATTTAACAAATAAAATAATTAGGAACTTATTATTCCAAAAATATTATCCATTTTACCTAATTCGACTCACATAATTTGTAGAACAATATTTAAAATAAAATCCAGAAACAAAATAAAAATCCAATTTTTAAAAGTGAAACGTTCAAAAAACAGAAATATATTTATATCTAATTTCAATTGGAAATTGAATAGAATTACAAAAATATTATTTAATGATGTAAATTTAAAAAATTATACATTAAATACTATTTAAAATATAATGTACCTATATAATTTAATTATATGAATAATCAGTTTTCAATTAAAATGTTGTACTTTTCCCTATTCATAAAAATTGTATCTTTTCATAAAAATACAAAAAAATGACTAGATAAAATTGTGATAATCCATTTTAAAATAATGTGATTATTTTTTAAAATAGGGCAATTAAATACGTCAAAAACAATGTTTAAAATATGTTCTCTAATAAAAGGTGACAAAACACAGAATTTTTAGAAGACTTATTTTATGCTAAAAAATACAATTTATTGATATATTATTTCAAGAAAACACATAAGATGAATTTAAAATACTATATTTAATATATATATATATATATATTAAATTCATATAATCCAATTAGAGTGATTTTATCATTTATTAGTATAAAACACAATTGTGCATATTTAAATAGTCTCTTAGAAAAATGTTTAATATTATTTTAGAAAGGTTTTTAGTTATATTTATAAATAACAGGTCCTCAATGTATTAAATATAAATAATAAACATAATACATATTTTCTGATTCAATTAATATTTTTCATTCTATCCATTATAATAGATTAGTTATAATGGTAACATTTAAATAGTAATATTTATTTGTTTTTTTAGTTCGATGTGGGAAATCATGTGCGCTGTCAATCATAGTATTTCATTTTCAAAAACTATGGATGTTAAATTATCCGACCCCATGGATATTTCATCCATTCATTTTTTAATTTTGGATTAAAAATCTGGGTTTTAATTTTCATAATAACCATATCAAAATCTCACATGAGAACTTTGTTCAATAAGACAACCAATTTAAAAGAAATAAACGTAAATATGATGTCACCTGAAATACCACATACAAGGGTTACATTTCAGAATTCATCGACATAGATGATAAATCTAATTCTTTGTGTTTTCATCGATATGGATAGAAAACACGGTTAATAGATTGTCAAAAATCACAAAACCATACATAAATAAGAATAAACATTTAAGGAAATGTATAACTAAAACAAAAGCCTTTTAAACATGAACATCAACATAGTATGTAAAAAATAAAATTAAATAATTCCATTTACTTATTCACATTAATATTCTACTAATCGAATAATCACATGCAATATCAATAACCACTTTGATAATGATGGAATGCATAATTCCAGACTATCATAACCACATAGCCAAGGCCTCATGCCATGACTATAAATAAGATTTTTCCAAGGCCTTGTTCCAAGACACTAGTCTGTCTAATTAGATCTACTAATGCATCAAGGAGCAATAGCGGGCTCCACCCATCCCATATTAATTCCAATACATTCTCATATGAAAAGGTTTAAACATAACATAAAAATTCGTATTAAAACTAGCATACAAAATGTAAATACTTCATCCATAAACCATGAATGGTATAAAAATAATACATACATAGTTAAACATATCACAAAACCATCAATACAATATAAATTTTTTGTATCATAATAAATCAACTTCAAATAAGTGTAAAATCCATCAAAGGATGTTGACATAGATGATATAAAAACATTTTTTAGAGAAATATCTCATTCTATTTTGAAATCATTTAACAGTCATATAATTATAAAATAACACATTTTATTTGAAAATATTCTTATATTCTTGTAAGGGATTCTTCGATTATTTTATAATGGCAGAAAATAGCTTCACCAGCCGTATAAGTTAAAAAAACATTCTTGCATTAATTTTGTCAAAAAGGTTAAAAAGGACCTTGTTTGGAAAAAGATAGAAGGATTCCTTTATAAACCACTTATAAAAGTCAAAAAGGGTATAAATGACTTTATCCCATATTATATTAAATAGTAAAAATGTTTTTAAATACATATTTATGAAACATGGATGTGGATGATAAAGAGGTCCCAATAGATTATTACGTATAAACAACATCTGATAATGAAGAGATTGTGAAATAAACCCTTATATATTTGGTAACATACAAAACATAAAATCCATGAAAGAGGTATCATACAACGAATATGTAAATACACATAAATTAAAGTGTATTACACAAAGAATATATTTATGGGCAGTACATACACCACATAAAAGGTAATAGTGGCAATATGGCATGAATCTCACCGGAATAAAGAGTGACATGAAAAACCCTTACCGTGTAATTTTCCATGGTTAGGGTAGGTTAACCAAATTTATAATGGGGAAATAATTTCTATTAAATTATACATGAACCATATATATTAATATGATATCATATATGATCTTTTAACATTAGTTTGTTAATAATATTTTAGAATTATCATCGTTTCGGGTGTTAACTTACTCGTTTTCTTTTATATGTTTTGTTACATATGCCATGATTGTTATGGATAGATTGTATCATATTAATATTAAAAATTATATAATGTCATTAAACATTATTTTTAAATTATAAAAATATAATTATACTTGAATGGATACGATGGAGAATGAATCTCATCGCGTTCGTGGAGACGGTAGTCCGTTCGTACGCACGAGCGACAATATCATTCTTTTGATATAAAAATAATATTTAATTGGATGGTATATCATATATACAGAATAATTATCATGTTATACTTATTATCTACATGAATTACACATCATTATTATACCCATCCAAATAATAATGTTTTGAATAACAATTACACCACAATGTGGAGACGGTAAGCCGTACGTACGCACGTATGGTGACATGTCATTAAAAGGATGTATAGAGTACTGAAATATGGTTGTAACATGTCTATAATAACATCAATGTATATATAATATAATGGAGTTATTATTTTATAATGGTAATAGTAATGAAAAAATAATTGAAAGGAGAAAGGAACTTGAATAAGGGTGGTGAAATCATTACCTCTTCTTCGAGTTCTTCCTTTTGATTTGATCAAAAGGGATCTTAAGGATGGCTTTATGACTAAAATAAAGCTTCTATTATGAAGTGAGGGATGTTTAGAGAGTATTTGTGTAGGGTTTGGCCGAACCAAAAGGATTTATATGTGTGAATTAATGAGAAGGGGGAGTTCCCTTTTATAAGAGTGGTGAGGGTCACCTTTGGAAAAGCTAGAAATATTATTTTATAATAAATTGATATTCAGTTAACAAATAATCCAAAGTGGATTATTTAAAGGTTATGGTGGTTATGGGTCGAAAACCACTCATCCAATAAAATTTAGACAGTTTTGGGTCATTATATTAACTTTATCGTTTAGTTTTCACTCTTAGTTAATCAGTTTGACACTTACCCTGTAACTTTGTATTATAATAATATATAGTTAATAAACATACTATATACCTCCAAGCGACCCACAAGTGGTCCACTAATGATACACATATCATGATATGAGTCTCTTGGCTGATCCTTAGATTTTTAGGAATTGAATATCCATTAATAATATAATATTTGTTTTAAAAACTCTTTTATGTCCATTTTGACACTATTTCGAAAATTGATATTTTTGAAAATCATAACAGAATTATTACTTCAAAAAAAAGTTAATTAAATCAATTCTAACATGTCATATTATCCTATATAATTATTTTTTTATAAAAAGTCTCAAATTACATTTATTCGGGTAATTATAATATCAATTATTATAATTTTTATTAATTGGGTAATTACTACATCACCATTGTATCATAAATAATTTAATTTATATAATGTATAAGAATTATAAATAAAATACCATTAAGTAGGAAATATTTATAGGTTTCTAATGATTATTTATAGTCAAAAATTCAACATATATAACCCTATTTAAAAATTGTTTTTCTAAAAGATATATATTTCTGTCATTTTCGTATTTATTTTAACTTAATTAAAATTAAGTGTCCCTATCACCTACAAGTGGCTCCATGGGGTCCCAAAATCGACCTAAAGATGCACATGGTCGGACATATATCCACCAATAAGGTTAGGACACATTTTAGGGTAATTTTGTATTATTATAATATTTTTAAACCATTATTTACCAGATATACCCTTTAATAATGGTAAATAAAATATTAACCGATGTAATTATTCAAAATGACTAAAAATAAAAGTTACCTATTTACACAATTTGAATATCCTTATTCCAAATATGGAATCCATTTTTCCAAATTCAAAACATAGAAGTGGCATAAATTAATTTAAAATTTATTCCCGCTGTCAAAACAAAAAGCATGATTTTTATATATAATAACTATCAAAAGATTGATACTTGTTTATGTTTGGTTTAATTGTGAAATTATGTCCACTGAAAAAAATTGTATTAAATAGTAAAAATATATTCTAAATATAAATTAAATCACTGAAATTCATAATTTACCACTATTAATCATTTTGATTAATTAAATTTGTTTCTAATTATAAATTTTGTAATTTTCATTATTCATCAAAATATTAATGTTATCCGAAATGTACCAAAATTTCACCATAGGCTAAATTCAAATGTCAGAATCCAAAAATGATGTCCATTTTGATTGTTAATATTTCTAAAATTTTAAAAAATATGTATTAATATTCATAACGGCTAGATTGATTGGTTGTGGTGTGTGTTAGAACTATATGTTGCGTACAACACACACTATTGCATTATTCAAATAGATTCGTACAATAGATTCATGGGGTGTTACATTATCCCCTCCTTCAAATATTTTCGTCCTCGAAATTTCTATTATACTACCACATGAAAGGACTCGAGTGGTTCTTCATCATTAGTTCCTCGGGTTCCCACATTGCCTCTTCCATCTTAAGGTTTCTCTACAAGACTTTTACTAGAAAAATCGTCTATTTTCTCAGTACCTGTTCTCTTGTATCAAGAATCTTGACGGTCTCTTCACAATAAGACAAATGAGATTCCAGTTCTAATTTCTCATAGGTGAGTACATGCGCTGGGTCAGGCATGTATTTCCTCAATAGTGATACGTGGAACACATCATGAACTTTGGAGAGAATTGGCGGCATTGCCAATTAGCAAGTTACAGCCCCAATTCATTCTAGAATTTTGAAAGGTCCGATATACCTATGACTCAATTTACCTTTCTTACCGAAACGTATGGCTCCCTTCCATGGAGATACCTTCAGGAAAACATGTTCATTTACTTGAAATTCTAAATACTTCCTTCGATTATCGGCATAGCTCTTCTGCCTACTCTAAGCTGCTTTGATATGGTTTTGGATTACCTTCACCTTTTCCATCGTTTCCTGCACCAAATTTAGGCCTAAAAGTTTTCTTTCACCAGCGTCATCCCAACAGGTTGGTGTGCGACATCCCTTTCTATATAACGCTTCATATGGTGCCATATGAATACTCGAATCAAAGCTATTGTTATAGGAAAATTCTACCAAAGGTAAATATTGATCCCACCTACCCCGAAAGTCATGTGAGCAGGATCTCAACATGTCTTCTATGGTTTGAATAGTTCGTTCTGATTGTCCATCTGTTTGAGGGTGGTAGGTAGTTCTCAAATGAAGATCAGTATCCAAGATTTCTGAAGACATTTCCAGAATCATGAAGTAAAATGGGGATCACGATCAGAAACAATTGATAGGGGTACTCCATGAAGTATCACAACTTCATCAATATATAGTCTAGCTAGACGTTCTAGTGGTAGATCTTCTCTTATAGAAATAATATGTGCTGACATGGTAAGACGGTCAACAATATCCCATATTGAATCATTCCTTCTAGGAGTCTTTCGTAGTCACATGACAAAGTCCATCATAATATTGTCCCATTTCCACTCCGGTATGGGAAGAGGTTTCATGACTCCTCTAGGCTGTTTCCATCTAGCTTTCACTTGTTGACAAAACATACATCTTGACACAAAATAAGAAATCTCCCTCTTCATGTTGTACCACCAAAATTGTTCCTTCAAATATCTATACATTTTGGTTCTCCCAAACTGTATAGATAAATTGGAATGATGAGCATCATCCAGTAATTCCCTTTTTAGATCAGGTATATCGGGAACAAAAAGCCTCTTCCCGAATTTCAAAATTTTTTCTTCATACACAATGCCTCTCAATCTCCCATCATTCACAACATTAATCATCTTTTCAAATTCTTCCTTATCGGTCTGAGAACTCATAATCTTTTCTAGTAAAGATGGTTTGGAAAATATTTGAAAAATCATTGATGTTTCACCTTCCCTTGTTATTCCCATGTCCATCTTCACTAGATCCATGAAAATTAGATCCCTTTTAATTCCCATATTGTTCATAACTCCATTTGTATTTATTCTCAGTGCATCTGCAACCATGTTTGCTTTTCTTGGGTGGTAGTGTATCGTGAAATCATAATCCTTGAGTAATTCAAGCAATCTCATTTGCCTCATGTTGAGTTCTTTTTGTGAGAAAATATACTTTTAACTCTTGTGATCAGTTTAAATCTCATATTTTTCCCCATAGAGGTAGTGCCTCCATATCATCAAACCAAATATCACAACTGCTAACTCTAGATCATGAGTAGGATAGTTTTGTAATGAATTTTAATCTGTCATGATGCATATGCAATAACCCTATTATTCTTCATAATAACACAACCAAGTCCTTTCTTCGATGCATCACTATAAATAACGAACCCATCATTCCCCGATGGTAGAGTCAATATAGGAGCATTGACTAATCTTCTTTTCAGTTCTTTGAAACATTCTTCACACTCTTTATTCCAAATAAATTTAACCCCTTTACGTGTGAGATTTGTTAATGGGTTAGCCAACCGGGCAAAATTCTGGAGGAAATGTCGATAATAACCTGCTAAACCAATAAAACTGCGTACCTCAGTTATACTTGTAGGTGCTTGAAATTATTGGATTTCATTGGTCTTAGATGGATCAACATAGATTCCATCTTTAGAGACAATATGACCATGAAATGAAATCTCATGAATCCAGAATTCACACTTGCTAAACATCCCATGTAATTCATGTCTTCTCAGAGTCAACCGGATAATTTGCAAGTAATTTTCATGATCTTCGTAGATTTTGGATTATACCAAGATATCATCAATAAATACCACCAATAATTAATCAAGATATTTCTTGAATACTCTATTCATCAGATCCATGAATATAGAGGGTGAATTAGTCAATCCAAAAGGCATTAATGTAAACTCGTAATGCATGTACCTGGTTCGAAATGCTGTTTTTGGAATGTCTTCCTTCTTCACACACAACTGATGGTATCCAGATCGAAGTTCAATCTTTGAAATACATTGGGCTCCATGTAGTTGGTCAAATAAATCATCAATACGAAGTAGGGGATACCTGTTCTTTATTTTTATAGCATTGATCTCCCTGTAGTCGATACATATCCTCATAGATCCATATTTCTTTTTAACAAAAAGAACAAGGGCTCCCTATGGAGAAACACTATGGAGAATAAATCCCTTATTACTCAATTCCTCTTGTTGTTTCTTTATTTCAACTAATTATACAGTGGCCATTCTATAAGGGGGCTTCGATATAGGCCTTGATCCAGGAATTAAATCAATGGACAACTCAACTTCTCGTTCTAGAGGATGTCCAGGTAAATCTTCCGGAAGACCATCTACATATTCTTTCGCAACAGTTATATCCTCCATTTGAACATTCCTTTCCTCACCCACTGTAATTTCATTTACTTCCTCCACAATAATTTAATTTAGTTGAGCTACTGTGGGTGGATCTAGGTAATAATTAGGTGGATACGATTCTACTCAAAATATAAGGTGTTCTTTATCATCATCATCAAAAATAGTAACCTCCTTCCTCTTAAAATAAATCTTCGCATCATGGTCTGAAATCCAATCCATACCGAGGATTATATCAAACTGAATCATAGGTATGATGATGAGATCAGCGAATAAAGAACATTTATGTGCTCTAATGGTGACTGATTCACAAAACGTTGTTGCAATGATACTTCCCTTAGGAGTTTGAACAAATAACTCCCTTGTTAAATAAAATTAGAAATATCTAATTTTCGTAGTAATCTGGGAAGATATGAAACAATGCAATGATCCAGTATCAAATAATGCATTTTCTAAATAGGAGGAAACAATTAAATTACCTACCACCACGTCTTTCGCAACTTCTACTTCATCAGTAGTGATAGCATAAGCATGGCCTTGATCCCATGGCCTTTTCTGAGGTATGTTCCCCTGACGCTTAGGAAATTCATTTGAATAATGTCTCATCTCCATGCAGTTGTAGCACTGAACATCGGTAGCTTCCTTCTTCCCATTTCAATCATGTGCTTGGTGGCCTTTTGCACCACACTTGTAACACACTCTCGTTCCTTTTAAATAAGTATCGGGGTGTTTCTTCCCACATTTTCGGCAGGATTGATATTCAACTTTTCCCCTCTTTCCTTTATTTCCATTCCCAGATTGATCAGCAGATCTCTTCTTCTCTTGCTTTTCTTTAAATTCATAAGACTTTGAGAATTCATTCTCTCTCTTGATAGCACATGAGACAATTTCTTCATACGATGAGAAGGATTGTGAGACTAATTCTCGATGGAGAAGTGGATTTGACCCATCAAAGAAACGATCAATATTACTTCTTGGGTTACGTATATAATCTCCTGCATACCTTTCTAACCTTGTATAGTTAGCCTCATACTTTGCAACATTCTCATCCTCCTTTTGTCTCAGACTCAGAAATTGTCTTTCCATATCTGCTCAATGGTCACGAGAAAAGTATTTTTCTAAAAATAGATCTTTGAATTACCTCCATTCCATATTTGATACTTCATCATCTTCCTTTTTGTTTTGAATCAATGACAACCATTGATCAGCATCTCCAGTGAGGCGGTAAACTGCCATGGTTACTTTTTCCCTTTCACTAAACCCCAAAGACTGAAATATATTCTCTAGAGAATTTATCCATTGCTCAGCTACTATGTGATTTGTACTTCCATTGAATGTTGGTTGTTGTTTCTTCTTAGAGCGATCTAACATTGATCCACCACGCTGCAGATCAGGGTGCTTTATACGGGTAAGGTTATTATTCATAACATGAGTGAGTTGTCCCAGTATGGTGATCAGTTGATTGGCACTAGTTGCATCACCATCTCCACTATAATTATCTTGAGTAGGAGGGTAATCCCTACATGGAGTGCATGCATTGAAACAGTTTCCATTTCATCCACTAGGCGCCATTTCTAAAAAATGGAACAAACTAGACCAGTTTATGATTCAAAATACATAATTCCATACTTATAAAAGAATTAACATAAATTGAACTATTTATAGATATAATCCGTTATCCTAAGAAAAATTTTGTTGAGGATGTATATACTCATAAACCCTTCAAAGTGATTTGTAAAGAAAATGAGATTTATCCTAAGCATATCTTCCGAGAGTGTCATAACCAAGAGTGCAGCAAGGCCCGATGTCGTGCACCAGTTCCCATTCGAGTCTAGCTCAATGCTGTGTTTTTGGGTTTTACCCCTAGGAACATCTATGCCAGAGCCACCTCTAAAAGCTCGTATCCAGTCATGGATGTATTGTTCGGAAAACTCAAAAAATCTCTACAATACCAAAATTCTAGGAAGTTCTTCTATACTAATCCATCATAAATCTATGTGCTCTAATCAATGTTTATCTAAATATAGTTTCCAAGGATTGTACTAAACATTATATGATACCAATTGTAACGCCCAGACCCCAGTTACCCAGAGTCGGTGCATTATTACATAACATTGGCATGACCACAAGAAAGATAAAATCTTGAAAGACCGATTAGTTTAGTAGCCTTGGAAACAATAGATATTTTCATAACGTTTTACATTAAATCATAAAAATTAAAACTACAAAAACCTAGTCTCCATAGTCTGCACTTTTATCCCCTCATACTCCCTGCAGGTCATTCATAATTTATTTCTTCACATCCTGGGAAAAATAAAACATAGAAAAGGGGTGAGCTCAAATTCCCATTAAGGATAACAATATAGCAAAAACATTCATAAATAATAATAAACATTTAAGGAAATGTATAACTAAATCAAAAGACTTTTAAACATTACCTTCAACATAGTATGGAAAAAATAAAATGAAATAATTCCATTTAATTATTCACATGGATATTCTACTAATTGAATAATCACATGCAATATCAATAACCACTTTCATAATGATGGATTTCATAATGCCAGACTATCATAACCACATTGCCAAGGAATCGTTCCTAGACTACAAATAAGAATTTTCCAAGGCCTTGTGCCAAGACACAAGTTTGTCTCTTGAGACCTACCGATGCATCGAGGAGCTATAGCAGGCTCCACCCATCACATATTAAGTCCAATGCATTTCCATATGAAAATTTTTAAACATAACATAAACATTAGTATTAAAACTAGCATATGAAATGAAAATACTTCATCCATAAACCATGAATGGTACAAAAATAACACATCCACAGTAAAACATATCACAAAATCCTCAATACAATATAGATGTTTTGTATCATAATAAATCATCTTCAAATAAGCGTAAAATACATCAAAGGATGTTGACATAGATGAAATCAAAACTTTTTTTAGACAAATATCTCGTTCTATTTTGAAATCATTTAAGAGTAATATATTTATAAAAAAACATTTTCTTTGAAAATTTTCTTATAATCTTGTAAGGGAAGCTTTGACGATTTTATAACAGTAGAAAATTTCCGCTCCCTCCGTATATGTTAAAAACATTCTTACATTAATTATATCAAAATGATTAAAAAGAGCCTTGTTTGGAAAGAGACAGAAAGATTATTTTATAAACCACTTATAAATGTAAAAAAGGGTTTAAATGACTTTAAGACATATTATAGTAAATAGTAAAAATGTTTTGAAAATCATTTTTAAAAAACATGGATGTGGATGATAAAGAGGTCTAAGTAGATTATTATGTACAAACAACATCGGATAATGAAGAGATTGCGAAATAAACCCTTGCCAATTTGGTAACATACGAAACATACAATAAATTAATGAGGTATCATACAATGAATATGTAAATACACATAAATTAAAGCGTATTACACAAATAATATAATTATGGGCAGTACATACACCACACAAAAGGTAATAGTGGCATATGGAATGAATCTCACGGGAATAAGGAGTGAGATAAAAACCCCTTACCTTGTACTTTTCCTTGATTGGGGTAGGTTAACCTCATTAATAATTGTTAAATAATTGTTATTAAATTATAGAAGAATAATATATAATAATATTATATTATATATGATCTTTTAACATTACTTTGTTGATAATATTTTAGAATTATCGTCGTTTCAGTTGTTAACTTACTCGTTTTATTTTATATGGTTTGTTACATATGACGTATTTGTTATGGTTAGGATGTATCTTATTCATATAAAGAATTATATCAAGTCCTTAAAAATTATTTTTAAATCATCAAATGATAATTATACTTGAATGGATACGATGGAAAATGAATCTCATCGCGTTCGTGGAGACGGTAGTCTGTACGTTCGCACGAGTGACAATATCATTCTTTTGATATAAAAATAATATTTAATTGGATGGTATATCATATATAAAGATTCATTATAATGTTATATTTATTATCTACCTGAATTACACATCATTATTATACCCATCCAAATAATAATGTTTTGAATAACAATTACACCACAACATGGAGATGGTAAGCCGTATGTACGCACGTAGGGTGACATGTCATTCAATGGATTGATAAAATACTAGAATGTGGTTGTACCATGTTTATAATAACATAAATGTATGTATAATATACTGGAGTTATAATTTTATAATGGAAATAACAATGAAAGAAGAAGTGAAAGAAGAAAGGAACTTGAAATAGGGTGGTGAAATCATTACCTCTTCTTCGGGTTCTTCCTTTTGATTTGATCAAAAGGATTCCATAGTTTAGCTTTCTGAATAAAGGAAGACATATAGGATGAATTTAGGGATGTTTAGAGAGTATTTGGGTAGAGGTTGGACGAACCAAAATTCTTTTATGGTGTGAATTAATGAGAAGGGGGAGTGCCCTTTTATAAGAGGGGTGAGGGGAACCTTTGAAAAAACTAGAAATATTATATTATAATAAATTCATATTCAGTTTATAATGGCTCAAAACTAGATTATTTAAATTTTAATGTAGGGATGGGTCGAAAATCACTCAACCAATAGAATTTAGACAGGTTTGGGTCATTATATTAACCTTATCTTATAGTTTTAACTCATAGATAATTAGTTTGACACTTACCATGTCACATTGTATTTTAATAATAAATAGTTAATAAACATACTATATACCTATAATCAACCACCAAGTGGTCCATTAATGATGAAAATATTATGATTTAAGTCTCTTGTCCGAACTTTAGATTTTTAGTAATTGAATATCAATTAATAATATAATATTTGTTTTAAAAACTCTTTTATGTCAATTTTGACACTATTTGGAAAATTGATTTTTGTGAAAATCATACCAGAATGATTACTTCGAAAAAAGTTAATTAAATAAATCCTAACATGTCATATTATACTATAAAATTATTTTTATTTATAAAAAGTTTCAAATTACATTTATTTGGGTATTTATAATATCAATTACTCTAATTTTTATTAATTAGGTAATTACTGCATCACCATTGTGTCATAAATAAATTAAATTATATAATGACTAAAAATTATAAATAAAATACCATTATATAGGAAATCTTTTCAACTTTCTAATTTATAGTTATAGTCTAAAATACAACAAATATAACCCTATGTAAAAATTGGTTGTCTAAAATCTATATGCTTATGTCATTTTTGTATTTATTTTATCTTAATTAAAATAATGTGTCCCTATCACCTACAAGTGGATCCATGGGGTCCCAAAATCAACCCAAAGATGACCATGGTTGGAAATGTATCCACCAATATGTTTAGGACACGTTTTAGGGTAATTTAGTATTATTATAATATTATTTTTTAACCCTTATTTACCGGATATACCCTTTAACCATTGTAAAAATAATATTAACTGAAATAATTATTCCAAATGTCTATGAATAAATGTTATCTATTTAAACAATTTGGATATACTTATTCCAAATATGGAATCCATTTTTTCAAATTCAATACACATAAGTGGCAGAAATTAATTTAAAATTAATTCCCGCTGTCAAAACAAAAAGCGCGTTTTTAAGATATAATAACTATCAAAAGATTGATACATGTTTATCTCCGGTTTAATTGTGAAATTATGTCCAATGACCAACATTGTATTAAATGGTAAAAATATATTCTAAATATACATTAAAACCACTCAAATTCATAATTTATCACTATTAATTATTTTGACTAAAAAAGTTGTTTTTAATTAAAAATTATGAAATTTTCACTATTCATGAAAATATTAAAGTTATCCGAAAAGTACAAAAAAATCACCATAGGATAAATTCAATACTCCAAATCCAAAAATGAAGTCCTTTTTGAAAGATAAAATTTCTAGAATTTTAAAAAGTAGGTATTACTATTCATAACAGCTATTTTGATTGGTTGTGGTGTGTGTTAGAACTTTATTTGCATACAACACATGCTATTGCATTATTCAAAGAGAAGCGTACCGTAGAATTTTGGGTTGTTACATCAAATGTAAAAAATGTATCACATCACTATTGAATTCCAAAATCAGCACACCGTCACCACCAACAAACATGGAGAATGGGAGACTGAAGGAGGGAGATCAGAGGAGAGAGATGAAGAGTCCCTAGAAATTGATAATAGAGAAGTTATAGAAGATGGTGAGAATATTGTCACTAGGAGAGTTATATGCACATAGATAACCATGGGAGAGATGGATCAATAGGAAAACCTTTTTCATACATGGTGAAAGATCCATGGGAAGGTATGTAGAGTTATTTTTTGATGGAAGAATATGTAGTAATTTAGCGAGCAACGAGTTGGTGGAGAAGTTGGGAATCACAACTTTGAGGTATCTACATCCATATCATCTTAAATGGATTAAGTATTGTTAAGAGCATAATTATATCCAACATGTGACGATATTTTTATCTATTGTTAAATAAAAAGATAAGATATTGCGTGACTTTGTTCCAATGAAGGTGTTCCACATTTTATTGGGTTCATCATGGCAGTATGATCAATATGTTACTCATGATGGTTTCATGAACCTTTACTCTTTTTTACTATGAGGGGACCCTATAACCATCATCCAACTGACCCCAAAACAAATTCTCGAATATAACATTTTTAGAAAAAATAAATAACTAAGTGATGTGGAAAAAATAGAGAAAATGATAAATGAGAAAATGACGGAAAAATAAAAATTTATAGAGGAAAATAAATGGAGATAAATGAAAAATCAAGAAGAAAAAAGACATGAGATTAAGGAAAAGTGTGAAGTTGGAAAAAAATAGTGAGGGTATGTAATGTTTTATTTCATGTAAAACCCCTTTTGTAATTATGTACATGGAGTTGATGTTGAACACTAACAACTTACCATCTCCTTTGCCACATGCTTTTGAGTCTTTGTTGCATGAATTTTAATATGTGTTTCCTGAAGAGGTGACACATATTTTTCTTCCCATTATGGGTATTAATCATCAAATTAACCTCAGACCTAGAGTATCACTACTGAACCACCCTTCATATCGCACCAACCTAGAATAGATAAAATAAATTCAAAGACATGTTCAATGATGATGGATGTGGGATATTTCATATAGTGCCTCAGTTCTTGTACCATACCAGTGCTTTTAGTACCAAAGATGGATGGAAGATGGAGAATGTACAATTACTTTAAATCCATAAATAACATCACAGTCGAGAAATGTCATCCTATATCTAGGTCAGATGATATGTTAGATGAATTAAAGGGATTTAATATTTTCTTAAAAAATTACTTAATAAGTGGAAACCATCATATTAGGATGAAATAAAGAGATGAGATGATACTCAATTTAGGAAAAAAAAATTGATTTTATGAATGTTTACTCCTGCACTTTGGTCTCATCAAAGTACCTAGAAAATTTATGATGTTAATGAATCATTTTTTACCTGCATATATTGGAAAATTTTTTGTTGTTTAAATTTATGGAATTTTGGTTCATAGTAGGACCATTCATGAACAGGTAGATCACTTAAGAAAATTCGTAGAGGTGTTACTGATGGAAAACATGTTTGGAATCATAAATAAGTGTCAATTCTGTATCGATAAAATTGTATTCCTTGTATTTATTTTGAGTAGTAATGTATTGGAATTCAACACAGAGAAATCATATAACTACAAGAATATTCAACTCCCACCTCAATTTGACAGGTAATAATTTTTCATGGGATTTCAACTCCATAAAGAATAATTTTGAAGGACATCATCACATTATAAGCACCATTTAATAAGTTGACAGAGAAGAATGTTCCGTTAAAATGGGGGGAAACTAAATAAAAGTCTTCCCATTCTCTAAAGGATTGAATCACCCACACCCATATTCATGCACTCCCGGAATTCTGTAATACCTTTGAGATTAAATGAAATTCACATGGAATTAGTATTGGTGTAGTACACATGCATGAATGTAAGACTATTTCTTATTTTAGTGAGAAGTTAAATATACCAACTATAAACTACACTCATATGATAATGATTTACATGCATTTTTTAGAGTACGATGGACATGTCAACACTATCTTTATACTAAATAATATTTGATCCATTCTGATCATGACACTTTTATGTACCTTAGGAGATAAAATTAACTAAATATGAGATATTTAAGATGGATGGAATTCGTTGAATCATTTCCCAATGTCATCATGCATAAAAAGGTATAGAAAATAATGTGGCAGATTCAATTTCAAGTAGATATTCTTTCATATCCTTTTCGATTCAAAAATCCGTTGTGTTAAGTGAATTAAGGATTTATATGATACATATAGTGAATTTAGTGATTCACATTGAAATTTTAATCCTCGAGTTAGTTGGGAAAAGTATTATCTACGTTATTGATTCTTATTCCAGATTGATAATCTTTTTATTCCCAATTGACCAATTTGTTTACTTTAACTAAAGTATTAATATTTTGTTAGTTTAATGGGGCATTTTGTTGTTGATTGAATGTTATGTGTTCTTAGTGAGAATTTATATTGGCCTATGATATCTAGAGATTTTGAAACTTTTGTGGCAATGTACATTGTTTTCCATAAATCCAAATCAAAGCTGAACCCACATATATTGTATCTTCCTCTCTCAATCCCCCAAAAAAAATGGGAGGACATAACAATGGACATTATTGTGTGGTAATAAAGGACCATGATTGGGAGATATTCAATTTTTGATTTGGTTAATCAGTTATCTAAAATGGAAAATTTTATTCCATGTCACAAAATATCATATGGAATTAACATTGCAACACATATAACTCAGAAAGTAGTCAAATTCCATGGAATACCAAGGAATACTTTTTCATTTCTAGAAACAAAATTCCATAGTTACTTTTGGAATACCTTGTAGAGACAAATAGTTACAAAGTTAATATTTTCCAGTAGTTTTTATCTTCAACCCAAGGGAAAAATGGAGGTGGTGAATCCGGCACTATCATCCATTATTTGAACAATTTTCAAGAAGAATCTCAAGAATTGGGAGTAGTGTCTTCCACATGTGTAATTAACATATAATAGGGCCAACCACTCCACTAATAAATATTCTCTATGTGATATTTTTTAGGGTTTTAACCATCTTTCCTATATTGATATAGTTCCTTTTACTTTGCAGGAAGAAACTAATATGGGAGCGAAAGGCAAAAAGATCAAACCACTCCATGAAAGGGAATGGAATAATATCTAGAGGATAACCCAGAAAAAAGTTGATTATGAAAAAATGGGTAAAATAATTGTTTTTTTATCTGGGTGCCTTGTTCAAAATTCAAATTCCAAATGAGATATTTCATGAAAATCAGAAATTGAATCTCATTCAAATAAGAGACGAACCGTGTAACATCTCAGGTAAATAAAGAATAATGAATTTTCATATTTATTAATATTTACGTATTAAATATTAATTTTAATTAAAATGGGTTTCTACGTTCGATAGCGTACTCGGTACACAACGATGAGTTTATTTGAAAACTTACGTTGCACACAAGTAATAAAATAATATTATTTTAAATTTTAGTTAACGAGTAGTCGTTGTACTGGCGGGAATGGATAGAAATAACTAAAATATGATTATATATGTTTTTACATTTACCCAATAAATGATAAAGGCTTAAAATACGGAAACAGGTCAAATTTAGGCATTTATACCCTAATTTTCACAAAAGGTCCACTTATCACCTTCTGATGGAGAACCTTCATTAAATATAGTTTTGATCGATCTTATAAATTCTATTGGACCAAATATAACTCTTCTTTAGAATCGGGACATCAAAATTTACTTTTTGTAAATTTTTGGTACCTTTCTGATAAAGTTCATTTCATTATGAATAGTGTAAAATGTTGTATTTTAATTCAAAACCTCTTTTTAATCTAATTTATTTATATGATTAGATTATATTTTGAATTGGTTTTAAAGTGAAATTAGAAAATATTTTTACCATTAAATCCAATAGTGGTCATTGGAATTAATTTCACTTTGAAATCGGACTTAAACTAGTGTCAATCTTTTGATACTTATTGTTCCATAAAAACACGCTATTTGCTCTGACAGCGGGAATTAATTATTAAATTAATTAATGTGACTTATATGTTTTTAATTTTTTAAAATATACTTCATTTTTTGAATTCGTAATATTAAATATAGCTTACGGTGAATTTTTCGTAATTTTCTGAAAAACTTCAGTTTTTGATGAATAGATAAACCACAAAGTGGTACTTATAAAGACTGATTTTCCGTTTAAATGAAATTTTGCCATCATTGTGTTTTGAATTTCAAAAATCCTACATACATTGTTGTCATTAAGAAGTAAAATGTGGTTCAATGAGATTATAATAATTTTTTTGGTGAATAGTAACTTATTAAGTTCTTAATCGCGATTAGTGGCAATTAGTGTAGTTTAAGGTATAAATAATGCTTTAATAATATGAAATGACCAAGACACATGTCCCAACCTTATTGGTTGTGTGTTGGCGGACCAAGACAAGCCATGGGTCAACTTGGGGACCCCATGGAGACACGGTGGTAGGGAAATGACATAAATAACTTTTTATTTAATGTAAAAGTAAAAATGACACAAACATGATATGTTTTAAAAAAAAAATTTAAATGGGGTTATACAAGTCAGATTTTTGATTATAAATAGTAATTGGAAAGATAAAAAGATTTCCTACATCATAATATATTTTTTTAATTTTAAGTCATTAAATAAATTAAATTATTTATGTCATAATAATAATGCAACGATGGCCTCATTATTTAACGATTTAAATAAAATAGAAAGATAATGTAAAATCTATGAACTACACATGTCCAAAACTTATTGTATGGGTGTATTTAGAACCCTTATCACCTTATCCACGAATTATATCAATGTGGGACCTTTTAAAACCGAAACACATTTTCAAATAATGTAATATTTCTTTACTTTCCAAAAGTGCCCCTCCGCTCATCTTATAAAAGGCCCCCACCTCTACCACCATACACACACTACTCAAGCCTTTGGCTCGGCCAACCCCTGCCCATGTACTCTCTCCACATCCCTTTCCTCATCCTAGAGGATTACCTTTGGGCAGAATCCTTTCAAAGGAAGCCTTTAGGCTCAAATCAAAAGGAGTTACACTTTTAAAGGTAATTCATTCTCTCATGTTCATTTGTTTTATTTTGCTTATCCAAACCGCTAAAATCTTTTTATTTACATATTCTGTAACAACACCCGTATCTTCAATATACTAGGATGTTGTTATAAGATTTATTTGAGCTACACTCTCACACAACTACATCAAATGGTTAAAGAACATACGGTTTCCGTGGATGGCGAAATTTTGCCTCCCGAAATGGTGATTGTCAAATACTCATTTAACACCTTCAAAGGTGGTCATTATGATGTCACTATTTTTATATATGATATATAATTTGTTTATTTTTTTTATTAAGCTTATGTATTTTTCATTTTGGGTATATTTTTATGGTTTCCATTATGGGTAAACACGATATCTTCATTTAAGGAACTACAGACTACCGCCCCCTCAAAGTGATGTGATTCGTTAATGCCATATGTGGGACGTGTAAAGGATGGATTTAAAGTTATTATATATGATGTTATACTGGAATTATAATATACCTCTATATCATTATTATTTCTTTCCATTATAGTATGAGATAGAAATGAAAGTAGCGTTCATGCGTACGTACAACTTACCGTCTCCATGAACGGTGCATTTCATTTCTTATCCCCAAATGTAATGTACTATTAAAAGTACATGTATATAATGGATATATATAATTAATGATATATCTAAATGATGAATATAATTCTGGAATAAAAATATGCATACCTCTCATTTAGTTTTAATTCCATTAATATGACAAAGAAATGAAAGTAGCGTTCATGCGTACGTACGGCTTACCGTCTCCTTGAACGGTGCATTTCATTTCTTACATCTAAATGATTATGTAATATTATAAATAAATGTATATGCTGGATATAAATGATACATATTATATCCAAATTGGGAATTTGATTCTGGATATAAAGAACCGTTGACCACACGAACAACATGTAATTGTAAGAAGTCCACTTTCGACTTAAGAACCATAAATTGACAAAACAAACAGTATTAACATAAAT
Organism: Viscum album; assembly: GCA_963277665.1. Classification (NCBI taxonomy): domain Eukaryota; kingdom Viridiplantae; phylum Streptophyta; class Magnoliopsida; order Santalales; family Viscaceae; genus Viscum; species Viscum album. The sequence continues at coordinate 1,795,921,782 of OY728156.1, read as the reverse complement.
GGTTACATAATGTTTATAACATGACAATAAGTGATATAAAAGGAATAATTAACTTTAAAAAGGTTCTTAATCAAGTATAAATTAACTCAAGTTTATTATTCATGACGTTAAAGAACGATCGAGTCAAGTCGGACCCGAGGTATGGGACTTCGTCTCAATCTCCTTTCATTGAGGCATATTTCGTTTTATACACAACTTTCTTTTATACGGTGTATAATCCCCTTTGACTTTTAAATTTATACTAAAGGAATCTTCTTCTACAAAGCGTTTTACAAAACGACGAAAAAGAATGTTTCTTTTAACGTACGCGGCGACAACGACCTTTGCCGCCGCCGCAAGTATTATTTGGCCTTTGGATTTCTCAACAAGCCGTAATGTTCTTAGAATAAAATAAATACCATATACTCTTTTATGTATTTTGGTACTGAAAATGGTTTTGAAAAAGTATTCTATTATGTGAATATATTTATGATATATTCTGATTGAAATGTGAAAATGTTATCATTCCTTTATATTAGTTTTATGTTTTATGATTTTATATTTGTACTTGGACATTTTAACGGGTGGTTACGTTATAAACCATATGATGGGTGGTGCTGTGAATACCAGGACGGGTGGTTACGTTATAACCTCCAATGCATTGGGTATGGAAGTCAGCCGTATGGCTATTCCATTAAGTATGTATGGAAATTGGCCGTATGGCTATTTCATTAAGTGATATGTGTGGAAGTCGACCGTTTGGTTATTCCAATTAAGTATGTTTATGTCCCTAGTTACCTTTATATATGTTATATGTTATTTTTTTGGGTTTTATGATAATCCTTTGGTTACAAAAAGGTAAGTAATGATACTTTATTCAGTGAAGAGTTTTTACTACTTCATGAAGGTGAAGGTATTACTTTGATAGAGTATATATGGTTTACTTGATGTTTGAAAAACTAACAGTTTTCATTCTTTCTGTATCCCTTACTGAGCTTTTTATGATCACCCCAAGTTTTTTTGAAATGTTTTCACAGGACTTAATGTGGAATAAGGTCAAGGATGAGATCAAGGGAATTTCATCCTATATAAAACATGGAACTAGACACGTTTCTTTTTATGAGTTTTTTTTATTATGGAAACTTCGTAGAAGTGACTACTTTGTAATCTTTTGAGATGTAATAGTTATGTTCTAATTCTCTAAAACTCTAAACCCAAAAATATCATCAATATGTAATCTTGTAATAACTCAAGATTAAGTAAGGTTTAAGGCTGGGGCCTTATAGTTGGTATCAGAGGTCGGTTTAGATAACTTTAGGAGTTATAATTCTATTCATTGATTATCCAAAAATATATTTTTTAATGGTCAAATTGAAATGAAATAGCATTTGAAGATTACCATGTTGCTTCATCTAAGACATGTTTGTTAAGAATGGGTTTTCATAGAGGAAACTGAACAGCTTTTCTGGGAAGGCATACAGAGGGAAATGACCATTCAAATCAGTATCCTGAGATGGTCAGAATCAGAACTAAACAGTTTGTTGCAGTGATGGCTCAGTTGACTCAGGTGAAATATATTGGTTGTTTTCATCAATGATATTTTGGTGTTTTCTAAAAGTAAATAGGAGCATGAAAGACATTTAAGGGATATCTTGCAAACCTTAAAAGAAAAGAAACTATATGGAAAATTCAGCAAGTGTGAGTTTTGGTTACAACACATTTCTTTCCTAGGTCACATTGGTTCAAAAGATTTCATAACTGTTGATCCTACTAAAACAAAAGTTGTTGAATAATGGCCAAGACCCACAAATGTAACTGATATCCGTAGTTTTCTTGGTTTGGCAGGTTACTACTGAAGGTTTGTTGAAAATTTTTCACGGTTATCTAGTCCAATGACTAAGCTAACTCGTAAGGGTGTTAATTTTCATATGGACAAACGAATGTGATGATTGTTTTCAGGAGTTGAAGAGAAGATTGGTGAATGCTCCGGTTTTGGCACATCCTTCCAGGAATGGTGATATTGTTATATACAGTGATGCTTCGTTGAAGGGACTTGGCTGTGTCCTAATATAGAATGATCAGGTAATTGCTTTTTCTTCACGTCAGTTGAAAACTAATGAGGTAAATTACCCTACACATTATTTGGAATTAGCTGCTGTTGTCTTTGCTTTAAAAATTTGGAGGCATCATTTGTATGGAGTAAAGTGTGAAATATATACTGATCACAAAAGTTTATAGTATATATTCACTATGAATGAATTGAACATGAGACAGAGGAGATGGCTGGAATTAATCAATGATTATGATTGTACAATCCACTACCATCCGGGAAAAGAAAATAAAGTGGCTGATGCTTTGAGTCGAAAAAGTAATGCTTCATTAGAAATGTTGCGTTTGGAACGAGATCCTTTGGTTTTTGATTTGATGATCTTTTGCATGGAATTTGTTGGTACAGGATGTCCTTCTGTTTTGTTTCAGGTATCAGTGAGATCTTCTCTATCAGATAGAATCAAGAAAGCACAGAAGCAAGACAGTGAGTTGCAGAAAAAGGTAGAGCTGGTTCAGAAAGGAATGTTGCTTGAATTCAACATTGATAATTATTGTGTTTTGAGGTTTGGGAACAGGTTATGTGTGCCTTGTGATTCACAGGTGATTATTGAGTTGTAATGTGAGGCTCATAGTTCCCCGATTTCAGTTCATCCTGGCAGTACTAAGATGTACTGAGATCTGCGGAAGTATTACTAGTGGGATGGAATGAAAAGAGATATTGCTGATTTTACTGTGAAGTGTCTGAATTGTCAGCATGTTAAAGCAGAGCGGCAGTTACCGAATGGGATGCTTCAGCCATTACCAGTGCCAGAGTGGAAATGGGAAAACATATCCATGGGCTTTGTTGTGGGATTACCGAGGACATCTCGAGGTAATAATGCAATCTGGGTTATTGTTTACCGCTTGACTAAATCTACTCATTTCCTTTCTATACGAGATACTTTTTCCCTAGATCAACTTTCTCGTTTGTATTTTAAAGAGATAGTCAGGTTACATGGAGTTCATCTCTCCATTTTATCGGATCATGATCCCAGGTTTACATCTAACTTTCGGAAAGGCCTTCAGAATTCGTTGGGTACTGAATTAAATTTCAGTACAGCTTTTCATCCTCATTCAGATGGGAAGTCAGAACGAACAATTCAGACTTTGTAGGATATGCTACGATCTTGTTCGATGGATTATCAGGGAAGTTGGGACCAACATCTTTCTTTGGTTGAATTTTCGTATAATAACAGTTTTCATTCCAGTATACAGATGGCACCATTTGAGGCATTATATGGGAAGTGGTGTCGAACTCCAGCATTTTGGGATGATGTGGGTGAAAGGATGCTGATGGGACCAGAATTGGTAGAAGATATGGCAGAAAAAGTTCGGCTGATTCAGAAGCACATGAGAACAGCTCAGAGCAGGCAGAAGAGTTATGTGGATAACCGGAGGAAGGATCTATCTTTCGAGGTAGGTGATCATGTTTTTCTCAAGGTTTCTCCTTGGAAAAGTGTGATGAGATTTGGTAAGAAAGGAAAGCTTAGTACAAGGTTTATGGGACCATATGAAATTCTGGAGAGAGTTGGATCAGTTGCATACCGGGTGGATTTACCTCCGAGTTTATCTCAGGTACACAATGTTTTTCATGTTTCAATGTTGAGGAAGTATAGGCCAGATCCATCTCATGTTTTGAGTCCAGAGGTAGTTCAGCTGGAAGAGAACCTATCTTATGAAGAAAAACCAGTCCAGATTCTTGACCACAGGGAGCAGGTGTTACGGAATAAGGTGACTCATCAGGTAAAGGTTTTTTGAAAAAACCATGTGATTGAAGAGGCAACGTGGGAATCTGAAAATGCTATGAGGGATAAATACCCCCACTTATTTTGATAAGTGAATAAAATTGTGAGGATGCAATTCCCAAAAGGGGGGAAGGATGTAACATCTCAGGTAAATAAAGAATAAATAATTTTCATATTTATTAATATTTACAAATTAAATTTTAATTTTAATTAAAAGGGGTTTCTACGTTCGATAGCGTACTCGGTACGCAACGATGAGTTTCTTTGAAAACTTACATTGCACACAATTAATAAAATAATAATATTTTAAATGTTAGTTAACGAGTAGCCGTTGTATTGGAGGGAATGGATAGAAATAACTAAAATATGATTATATATGTTTTTACATTTACCCAATAAAAGATAAAGGCTTAAAATATGGAAAGAGTTCAATTTTAGGCATTTATACCCTAATTTTCACGAAAGGTCCACTTATCACCTTTTGACGGAGAACCGTCATTAAATATAGTTTTTATCGATGTTATAAATTCTATTGGACCAAATATAACTCTTCTTTAGAATCGGGACATCAAAATTTACTTTGTGTAAATTTTTGGTACCTTTCTGATAAAGTTCATTTTTTTTATGAATAGTGTAAAATGTTGTATTTTAATTCAAAACCTCTTTTTAATCTAATTTATTTATATGATTAGAATATCTTTTGAATTTGTTTTCAATTGAAATTAGAAAATATTTTTAACATTAAATCCAATAGTGGTCGTTGGAATTAATTTCACTTTGAAATCGGACTTAAACTAATGTCAATCTTTTGATACTTATTGTTCCATAAAAACACGCTATTTGCTCTGACATCGGGAATTATTTATTAAATTAATTAATGTGACTTATATGTTTTGAATTTTTTAAAATAGACTTCATTTTTGAATTCATAATATCAAATATATCTTAGGGTGAATTTTTTGTTATTTTTTGAAAAACTTCTGTTTTTGATGAATAGTGAAACTACTAAGTGGTACTTATAAAGACTGATTTTCCGTTTAAATGAAATTTTTCCATCATTATGTTTTTAATTTCGAAAATAATACATAAATGGTTGTCATTAAGAAGTAAAATGTGGTTCAATGAGATTATAATAATTTTTTTGGTGAATATTAACTTATTAAGTTCTTAATCGCGATTAGTGGTAATTAGTGTAGTTTAAGGTATAAATAATGCTTTAATAATATGAAATGACCTAGACACATGTCCCAACCTTATTGGTTGTGTCGTGGCCGACCAAGACAAGCCATGGGTCAACTTGGGGACCCCATGGAGACACTTTGGTTGGGAAATGACATAAATAACTTTTTATTTAATGTAAAAGTAAAAATGACACAAACATGATATGTTTTACGAAAACAATTTTTAAATGGATGTATACAAGTCAGATTTTTGAATATAAATAGTCATTGGAAAGATAAAAAGATTTCATACATCATAGTATCTTTTTTATAATTTTTATACATTAAATAAATTAAATTATTTATGACATAATAATGATGCAGCGATGACCTCATTATTTAACGATTTAAATAAAATATAGCGATAATGTAAAATCTATGAACTAAAAATGTCCAAAACTTATTGTATGGGTGGATTTTGAACCCTTATCACCATATGCACTAATTATATCAATGTGGGACCTTTTAAAACCGAAACACATTTTCAAATAAAGTAATATTTCTCTACATTCCAAAAGTGCCTCTCCTCTCCTCTTATAAAAGGCCCCCACCTCTACCACCTTACACACACTCCTCAAGCCTTTGGCTCGGCCAACCCCAGACCATTTACTCTCTCCAAATCCCTCTCCTCATCATAGAGGATTCCCTTTGGGCAGAATCATTTCAAAGGAAGCCTTTATTCTAAAATCAAAAGGAGTTACACTTTTAAAGGTAATTCATTCTCTCATGTTCATTTGTTTTATTTTTATTCTCCAAACCCCTAAACTCTTTTTATTTACCTCTTTTGTAAAATAAACAGTATATTCAATATACTAGGATGTTGTTATAAGATTTATTTGAGCTACACTCTCAGAAAACTACATAAAATGGTTAAAGAACATACGGTTTCCGTGGATGGTGAAATTCTGCCTCCCGAAACGATGATTGTTCAATACTCATTTAACACCTTAAAAGGTGGCCATTATGATGTCACTATTTTTATATATGATATATATAATGTTTATTTTTACATTAAGCTTCTGTATTTTTCATTTTGTTCATACCATTATGGTTTCCATTATGGGTAAACACGATATATTTATTTAAGGAAGTGTGGACTACCGCCCCCTCAAAGTGATATGACTCGTTAATGCCATATGTGGGACGTGTAAAGGATGGATTTACAGTTATTATATATGATTTTATACTGGAATTATAATATACCTATATATCATTATTATTTCTTTCCATTAAAGTATGAGATAGAAATGATAGTAGCGTTCATGCGTACGTACGGCTTACCGTCTCAATGAACAGTGCATTTCATTTCTTATCCCCAAATGTAATGTACTATTAAAAGTACATGTATATAATGGATATATATAATTAATGATATATCTAAATGATGAATATAATTCTGGAATTAAAATATACATACCTCTCATTTAGTTTAAATTCCATTAATATGACAAAGAAATGAAAGTAGCGTTCATGCGTACGTACGGCTTACCGTCTCCATGAACGGTGCATTTCATTTCATACCTCTAAATGATTATGTAATATTATAAATACATGTATATGCTTGATATATATGATACATATTATATCCAAATCGGGAATTTCATTCTGGATATAAATAACCTTTGACCACACGAACAACATGTAATTGTAAGAAGTCCACTTTCGACTTAAGAACCAAATATTGAAAAAACTAACATTATTAACTTAAATGGTTACATAATGTTTATAACATGACAATAAGTGATATAAAAGGAATAATTAACTTTAAAAAGGTTCTTAATCAAGTATAAATTAACTCAAGTTTATTATTCAGGATGTTAAAGAACGATCGAGTCAAGTCGGACCCGAGGTACGAGACTTCGTCTCAATCTCCTTTCATTGAGTCATATTTCGTTTTATACACAACATTCTTTTATACGGTGTATAAAACCCTTTGACTTTGACTTTTATAAAAAAAGAATCTTTTTCTACGAAGCATTTTACAAAACGACAAAAAATAATGTTTCTTTTAACGTACGCGGCGACAACGACCTTTTCCACCGCCGCGAGTATTATTTGGTCTTTGGCATTCTCAACAAGCCGTAATGTTTTTTGAATAAAATAAATACCATATACTCTTTTATGTATTTTGTTATTGAAAATGGTTTTGAAAAAGGATTCTGTTATGTCAATATATTTATGATATATTGTGATTGAAATGTGGAAATGTTATCATTCCTTTATATTGGTTTTATGTTTTATGATTTTATATTGGTACTTGGACATTTTAACAGGTGGTTACGTTATAAACCATATGACGGGTGGTGTCGTGAATACTAGGATGGGTGGTTACGTTATAACCTCCAATGCATTGGGTATGGAAGTTGGCCATATGGCTATTCCATTATGTATGAATGGAAATTGGCCGTATGGCTATTCCATTAAGTGATATGTGTGGAAGTCGACCGTTTGGTTATTCCACATAAGTATGTTTATGTCCCATGTTACCTTTATATATGTTATGTGTTCTTTTTATGCGTTTTATGGTAATCCTTTCGTTACAAAAAGGTAAGTAATGATACTTTATTCAGTGAAGAGTTTTTACTACTTCATGAAGGTGAAGGTATTACTTTGATAGAGTATATATGGTTTACTTGATGTTTGAAAAACTAACAGTTTTCATTCTTTCTGTATCCCATACTGAGCTTTTTATGCTCACCCAAAGTTTTTTTGAAATGTTTTCACAGGACTTAATGTGGAATAAGGTCAAGGATGGGATCAAGGGAATGTCATCCTATATAAAACAAGGAACTAGACACGTTTTTTAAGGATTTTTTTTATAATTGAAACTTAGTAGAAGTGACTACTTTGTAATCATTTGAGATGCAATAGTTATGTTATAATTCTATAAAACTCTAAACCCGAAAAGATCCTCAATGTGTAATATTGTAATAACTCAATATTAAGTACGGTTTAAGGCTGGGGCCTTATAAACCGTTCTGGGTGCTTGATAAGTTTATCAGTAATGCTTATATGATATATTTTCTCGGTGAGTATGGTGTAAGTGCCACATTAAATGTTTTTCATCTCTCTCCATTTTTGGTTCTAGAGGATGAAGTGTCGAGGATGACTCTATTTCAATATGGGGAGGATGATGAGAAACATATCGAATTAATTGAGTCAATTTCCCAAGTGGAGGTGTTGGATTTTCAAGGCACGATGATGTGTGGGAGATTAAAGAGGTTGAAAGCAACAATGAGAACCCATTTCACATCATAAAAGGCCCAATGGTTATCACCTTGCATCGATGGCGGAAATGGGAAAATTATCTCATTTATTCAAGCACAAATATTCTGTTTGAATGTGTTTCACACATGGATGAAGGTATTTTAGAAGCCTTAGCCACATGGATAATTCGTGAATGGTATCTTTGGACACCAATGTGAAATCCAATTGGCTAGGTACTCAAAGCCAAATGTGTGGGCAATGGGTTGAACAACATGTTCTACATAGCTCAAAAGTATTTATTAGAATTTATATTTTTGACATTATGGGAAAAGGTATATTTAGCCTTATGAATTTAGGGGATTAGACCTTGACTATTGTATCACCCCTTTCATATAAATAGCCACCCCATGGAATTTTATGTTCGTTCAAGATTTTATTGAGAGCTTATTTTTTGTGTCACTCCACTGTTTTAGGATTTTTCATATTTTTCCTCTTTCTCTTATGCATTCCTGCCTTGTAAATCTATAAGCTATATTTTTTATCAAATATCCCAAAGACCCCAATTTTTTTCCTCAACCCATGTGCATTGTTGTGTGGATAGGAAAAAACACCCCTATCTTGAGTGCGTTGTCTAAGTAGTAGTTTTCAGTCATTATAGCATTGATAGAATTCTTGAATCCACTATCCATACCCATTATCCCCCACAGTTCCCCAAATATCATCCTTCATACATTGCCCTACACTGTGAATATATCTCCAACCTATGTGTCTCACATAAAAATATAACCACCCATCCATTGTTTACCATAGAACTACCCATTCTTGGTTTATCACCTTTACTCCTGAAAAATGTAAAAGTAAGATTAAATAGTCATAAGACATAAAATATTGTTATTTTCAACATTTCAATCCTAATATTTCACTTGCAATCAAAAGAAATTATTTTAATGTATTGAAATATTCATTCCATATTCAGAACCATTTTCAATATAAAAATACCACGGAAAGGGAATAAGGGTAGTATTTTTTTAAAATAAATTAGTCTTTGAATAGGTATCCAAAATATCACATAATGGTCATTGTGGTGGAGATTTTTTTGTATTTTTATACTTAAAAAATAACATTACTTTTTTTATTTATCAAAATGCAATGTATAAAACAGATAAAAATATAAAATTTCTAAAACATTGAATAAAATTCATATATAGTAATAATATCCATTAAAATTATTTTATATTTATATAATAAATATATAAAATAATATCAAATATATTGACATGGAGAAAAATATAGGACAATTAAATCATTAAATAATCAAAGTGTCTCATACCATATTGAAAATTTAAATCGTAATCAACATCAAATAATAACATTTATAATAACATTAAATAATAATAGGGTAGATGAAAATAATGATAAAAATATTCAAAATGGATATATATGAACCATATAAATGAGTAATGGTGCATATAATCAAGGAATTCCTCAACAAATGGTGACTATGACGAAATGCACTACAAATATAATTTTTTAATCAAATGGATTGATTATGTGTATTCAGTATAAACCTACATAATATTTATAATTAATTATATTATTTTTAAATATCCTTTCTCACAAAATAATATCATGGAATAATCAATTAGTTAATGTTTGACCCAATGAATCGAAATTGGGTTATGAAATTCAATGAACTAATGTATTTAATATATTTGTACCCCAACAAACATATTGTAAAATAATATATGTTTATTATTAATCTATAGAATAAGCATTTTTATATTTTCAGTACCATATATGAATTATAAAAGACATTATATCACTCATTTATTATTAACACCATATTTGAATTATGTATCAAGATATATTATCATTGTTAATCAGAAGTGTTTTGACTTGTTATTCTTGATTATCATGATTTACTTATTAAAATAAAATAAAACATGTTATAAATATACCATATTTTCAATATTTAATTATTTATAATAATATTTGTCGTTAAATTGAAACACATTTTTGATGGAGTTGATAGGTCATATGTAAGCATAAATTCTATTTTTTTCTATTATATTGAAAGAAAAAATGTAAATTACATGATAGTAAATATTAATATATATATATATATAATAAAATTCCAGTAGAAATAATTTTTAATGAATATCATATATTTATACTAAAACTATCAATAATATATTCCATGTTATGTGCTAACTAATCACATTTCATTGAAAAGGGGGTAGTCCACCCATCCAAAAACAATGTAAGTAAAAAACCATCAACCAACAAAATAGTGAATTGGGATGTATTAGTGGAACATGATCACCCTGATCATTTTAATAGATTTCTAATGAGTTTGGGGTTGTAAGTTACTGTCATAAAAGTATTGAAATAAGAATAAATTTTTTATTTATTTTGTATCCTTGTGTGTCAGTGTTTTAGTATCATCTATATGTTAGTGTGTAACCATGTGTTAACGAGTGTGTATATCATTCATGACTGGATATGTATCATTATGTGTGTTTGTGTCATTCATGGATGAAATTTTATCCATGGGTGAATGAGTGTTTACATCATGTGTGAGTTAGTCTTTGCCTCTTGGGTGTGTGTATTTGTTTTTTTAATTATGTGTGTATCGTTGTTTGTGTTTCCATCCTTGTGTGTTTCTCCTAATATTAGATGTCATGGAAGAATATTATGGGAACATATTTTCTCATACATGAAATAAAGGATGTAAAAGTATATCTCTCACAATAAATGCTACTCCACTCCATATACAACCATTAGTGAGTAATATTGTTAAATATTACTATAATGAAATATGTAATATCATAATACTATTGAGACCTCCACTAAAATATTTTAAGACTCAATAAAGTGAGTAATATTGTTAAACATAAGTATAAGGAGAAGAAAATCTCCATGAAATGAGACATCATTATAGAGGATTTGGTGTAAACCCTGTATTGACAATGAGGAATTTGTAGAAGATATAGTGATTATTATCATGAGGAATTTTATATACTCATAAATAACCATTCGACGGAAGTATTAGGTAGAAAAACATTTCAATACATGGTGAAAAGTATGTTTGAAGGTACGTCGTGTTAATATTTATGGAAAAAGATGTATTAATGTTGCAAACATCACATTATTTCAGAAGTTGGGACATCCAAATTAGAATCAGTAACATCCACATCTTCTTCAGTGGTGGTATGATTGTTGGGAGATTAATGATACTAAATTACTAAAGGTATTATTCTCCATTGGTAAATACAAGGATCATTCATTTAGTGTTGATGTTCTTATTAAGGTGTGTAATTATATGTTCTTCCAACTAGGGAAGTGCAATTGGTGTGATACACAAGATGGGTTCCTAGATTGTCATGATTTTTTTACATTATTTGGAACCAATAAGTCAAAACCCCATATAATGAAAATTATATTGTAATATAATATTTTCAGAGAAATGAAAAAAAATTATGAGGAAAAATGATTGAAAATGAAAAATGAGAGAATTTGTGAAAAACAGAAATTTATAGAAGATAATAAACCGAGGGAAAAGAAAATTTAAAAATGTATATTTTGATAGATACATGTGTGATGATGGAAAAAAATATTATGGTAATGTAATCATATAGTTCTTAAAAAACCATTTATTGAATTTTTCAAATGAGATGATTTTAATCACTAAGGAAATAAATTTTCATTTCACCAATGTTGTTGGAAAATTTTTGCAGGAATATGAAAATGTGTTTCCCAATGAGGTTACACCCGATTTTATACCCATTATTGGTATTGGGAATCATATTTCACACATACACATAACATCACCACCAAGCTTGTAGGCATATTATAGAAACTTGTTTGAGAAAAATGAAATAAAAAATTATTTACATAAATTATTGGATGTTCTCTTTCATATGAAGATCCTCAGTCAATGTTTTGTATTGGTTCTTCTAGTGACCTTGAATTATTGACTATAGAGAATGTTAATTGACAACAAATCCTTTCATAAAATAATGATCAAGTATCAGTTTCAAATTATTTAGTTAGATGACATACATGATCTGATAAATGGATGTACTATTTTTTTCAAAATATGATTTATGAAATTTCTACCATCAGATTAGAATAGAAAAATGTATATTAGTGAAAACTACATTTAAGAATTAACATTGACATTATGAATCATTATTCATTTCCTATAATATAACAAATTTATCTAAACAATATATTTGGTTTATGGATAATATATTTCACTCATTTATTTCATAAAATTTAGTATTTCACATTGATGGGTTTTTGGTTTATAATATGATATTTTAAGAACCTGAATATAAAATTAGAGAAGTATGAAATGTGTTCAAAAAATGAAATATGTTTGGACACATTCATTTTTTTTCCTCATTATATTTTTTAGGTAGTTTGGAAGTTCATGTTGATATTTTTAAAATCAAATTCATTCATGAGTGGCCATTACTCAACTCCATTTGGTATATAATATATTTTCCAGGTTCATTGTAGTTTTTACAAATTTTGGTTAAATAATTCTACACAGTAGTTCCACCATTGAATGAATTTTCAAGTATGGATGTTAATTTCATATGGGGTATGACTCAAGATATGTCACTCAATTATGTCAAGTAGAGACTCAACCACGACCCTCTACATCAACTCAAGAAATATATGAAACCTTTTAAATTGAATACGATGCATGTAGAATTGGTATTAATGGATTTCTAATATAGGAAGGTAAGAATATTTATTATTTTAATGAAAATTAAAAATTAATGAATCAATATTATGTTATTTATGATAACGAGTTGGATACATTATATAGTGTAATGGAAAGAAGGGAGAATTACCTAGTACTAAAATAATATTTCATATATTCTAATCACAAGGCTCTTATATACATTTGGAACCAACATAAAATAATTATGGGAAATTTTATATTGATATAATAATGTCAATCAATAACACATTTCATCTAACATAAAAATGGTAATGAAATTATTGAAGATAATGAACATTGAAACATATATATTTTTTTTCCCTTATTCGATTTTCAAGTCCTTAGGTGTGAATAAAATAATTATTAATATTAAATTACTAATTATTTTTTGAATCATATGGTCAATGTAAAATTGAGGATATCAAGGAAACAATTTATTTAGAATATGGATGATTATTCATCATTGATAAGAATTGTATTCCAAATTTTTCTATTTGTATATATTTACTCAGGGAGTAACATTCAAGTGGGTTAATAGGACATATTAGTGTTCAAAAAACAATAAGTGTTCATAGTGTGAATTTTAATTGGCCTACGATGTTTAGATATGTCGAATTTTTTGATGGAATGTGCATCCTATATAATAATTATGAGTCAAAACTCAACCACAAGGTGGTATATTCATCTACCAATCCCCACCACCACTTGGGGGGACATATCAATGGACATTATTATGGTGCATAAATTGAAAAAGAGGGGGATATATTATTTTTTTGGACCAATTTTATAAAATGGATCATTTTATTACTTATCATAAATAATAATGCAAATAATATAACATTTTTCTATATAGAATTAATCTAACTACTTGGATTTCCAACATATATTTTGTTAGATATAAACCAAAATATCCCAATAAAATTTGGAAGTAATTATGATGTATACTATATAGAAAATTAAGATTGTAAACTAAATTTACTCTGTATTATAATGGGGAAACAAATGGTTTTTATTCATAAACTATTGTCCAATTTCTCTAAAATTGATAAAATGAATCTCATAAATTTTTAGGGGTGTATTCCACATTGTAATTATTATATAACAAGGCCAATCAATCTACTACACAACCTTATCCAATTGATGTTTTTTTGGATTTATACCATTTCCCCTATTTATATTTTACCTTTTAATATGATGGTATAAACTAATAAGTACATGAAAGGTATTTCATAATTATTCAAGAATAATCATGGAATGAAAACAAAATTTATCAACTGAATGACCCAGAAATGTACTGACCATGAGAACTTGGGTATTCAGAAAGTGTAGATTAATCATATTTAAAAAGTGTATATATATATATAATGATAAATTTATCAACAATAGAAATTCAAAACATATTGAATTAAGAGACATATATTTCTGAGTTCTCTAGAAGATTATAAAATTTCATACAAGAAAACATTTCTAGATGAGTATAGTGTAAGAGATAGTTTCAATGTATTTCATAATTTTATATTTATATATATAGATGATGATGAATCAAGGATTAATCCTTGTCATTATTAGGAGGATGTTGAGATCCAATTTAGAGGCACCGATTTGATTTCCCAGGGGGGATTTGGATTTAAATTTCCTATTGATATGAGGGATATTAATGATGTTGAATGCTACTGTCGTTTCCAATATCATTTTATTAATGGCCTAAAGTATATCACATTCTATGAATATTTAAAATTAGAATATTTTGTCACTTAGTCTAGCCACACATTATATTTTAATCTTCTTCCACATGGTTGCATGAATTTTGATGTCCATTCAAACATCGTGACTCTTGAATAGAATCATTGTAAACAAAAGGAAAATCTAGTGGACAATGTAATAAAAGTAAAATATACTGGAATATGGGTTGAAATACAATGATCCTTTTCCAAAAATTCACTTTTATACATTAGGTTTTTGAATTTATGGGGAAAATGTGGGATTATTCTTTATGCCCTTAGGGTATCGACCCCTTTACCTTTTTGTCAACCCATGGCTATAAATAGCCACCAATATAGAATTGTATTGTCATTCATGATTTCATTAATGATACTCTGCAAGATTATTCCAACAATTTTTATTATATTAACAATTTTACCATTCTCTTATTTAATATTACCTTCAAAATATACAAGTATGATTGGTGTTCCATGATCACAACGACCCTAAATATGTGCCTCTAATCAAGTGCATTATTGTGTGGAATGGCCATCACATCACTCATTTGAGTGTGTTAACAATGTATAAGGTCGCAGTCCATATAGATTTGGTTTTTTACATTCCTGCACTATCTTAACCTATAATCAACCTAATATCCAAAACCCATATCATTCATCTTCCCACCTATGTTGTCATGATCAGGCCACCCCGTGCATTTTTGCATCAACAATACCCTTAGGATAGCACCGAAATCCATTATATGAGTGGTTTAAAATTATAAAATTTCCTATAGTACATTTTTATACAGTAAATTAATAAATATAGTATGATTATGTCTACGTATTATGCAATTGGATATGTGAACATGAGAGGATACACGATTCTATTTTATTGCTGGGGGAGATGACACTATTTTTATTTTTGAAATGTAAAATGTGTAGCAAAATTTTAATCATTCCAAAATGATCTAAAATAAAATATTCTCAATTTTATTTATTTTAGTTAAAAATTTGATAGAATATTTTTTTGGTAATGTTTTTAGTTAATGTTATTCCTTATTATTTTATTTTTATCCCTAGTAAATGTGTCGTAAACAATAAAAACTAAATTAATATTCTTTATTACTACAATTAATGATGAAAAAATATAAAATAAAATAATATATAATATTAAGAATTATTTTTTAAAATATTGAAACAATTTTCCCAATTTTCATTCAAATATCTAGAAAATATTAATTTAAAATAACATTTGAATTGGAGATGAAAAATATGTTTTCAGAAGTTTACATTACAATAAGAATAGAGTGATTTAATATAAAACATAAAAATTATGTTGATTCCAATTTCCTAAATTTTATTAATCACAACTTAAATAAAATATTTTTACTTTTAAAAATTTATTAAATAAAATGGAGCTTTTTCAATGCGTTAAATGAAAATCCAGTTTTTTCACTATCTACTAAAAAATTAAACTATTCAAAAAATTTATAAAAAATACACCATTATTTAAGAAGAAAAATTTTATAAAATAAATTAATTAAAAATTTAGAAATATATATTATAATTTATTATATATATTATTTTTATTATTTTTTAATAAAAATAAATAAAATTGTATTTCTATGAGAAACAAGTATATATAATGAATATAAATAAATTACAGAAACTCATTAACATATTTACATATATTTTATAATTATCTAAACACATTATTTATATATTATTTGGAAAATTATTCCTATTAAAACCATATAATTTAATAGCTATTTTATATTTATCATGTCTAATAATAATGTTAATTCTATATTATTGTTAGATAAAACTCAATGTACTATGTAACCAAATATACCAATGAAACTAAATTAATATGAAAAAATCATAAAACCAATAGTGTTACAAGGTGTTTATAAATTCATAATTTTGTAGGAACACTATACATTATCTTAAGAGTATGTGATATTCTACGATTGGCATGATTGATCAATCCATCATACAATAACAATCACTCACTATTGACTCTTCTTATAATCAATTAACAATTATTCCTAAGTGGTCTTAAAATTTTATTTTATATCATCATATTTATTTTTTTATTAATGATGATTCCTTTTATAATGTTATATTTATTTTAGTCTTATGATTAACATCCTTACCACATACATCCTATAAGATCAATGGACTCATAACTCATAGAAGAACAATTTGGTCCCAAATTCTCAAAACGAATAAATATATTTTTAGAGGGTAATTCGAGTGAGGTATTCAGTGATGGAGATGAAAGAGGAGACTAATATGTTATGATCCTATGAAAACTGGTCAAATAATATTTGTTATTTACATAATTGTTAAACGAAAGTGATATTTTATGAAATAAATATATAAAAAACCTATTCCTTATGAAAGAACTCAATTATATCATAATCTATCCACATAACCACCTTGTTTTATGTCTCTAGCTATTCTATGGGCATCCTGATCCTCTACCATTATTATACCCCATAATGGAACCTATGATGTTGTTGTCCACAATTTTAGTGAACAATATATGACCACTCATGCTTGCGATGTCGAAACAAAATTAACCTATGTAAAACCTAGGTATATCCATATTGGTTGGTTTTATCAAGGATTGTTGTATCTCCCACATGTGATGTATTATCTTATATTATTTCAGGAATGTGTCTCTTTTTGATTTATTTTAAACATTTTTAAATGGAGTAAATTTTTTATCATTAATCATTGGTGGTTATGTATTCATTATTCATTTGTAATTTTTTATTAAACAAATATATTGGTTGTGAGAAAACCATATAAAGTTGTAGGAGATCCATGTAGATATTCTTTCTTTAGGGGAATGAATTAACATTCAGAGATGTAGACTTGTTTGAATTAATGGAGACTGTGTATAATTTATTCAATTATAACCAAGGGTTATTTGTCTATTGAGAATCCTTAATTGTACTTCAGGTTTTTTATATGGAAAATGGACTGAAAATAAACAATTATACATTTACACATAATGTTATTATGTAACATGTAATGTAATGTACAAGGAAAATTAATATTTGACCACGGAAATGGTTTTTCCAGTCTATCCATCTATAAAGAAATTAAAGATGCGTAACTATATTACATGATATCTAATTACATGAGAATAATTTTAAATGATGTTTTACATTTGATATTACATTATTCATGGATTTTTTATATCACATCTCAAACATATGGAAACATCCCAACAATTTTAGATTGCCTCTAATTTTTTAAAATGTCTTATAATGCATATGATATCTAGAAACTAGGTTTGAAAAACTTTTAAATTCATCCCATCATATACTACTATTGTGGTGTAGTCTTATGGCCATGGTTTTATTGGATTTGATAATGATCAGTTTTTAACTATGATCCTTATTGAAATAATCTTCACCTTCTACCACATAGGTGTTTTCATTAAGAATCATGGTTTGACAATTGGTTAATGTTAGGGGTTCTAATCCGTAACCCAGCAGTTTTCTAATTTTAATTTATGTTCAATTTCTTAGTTATTCCAACACATTATTCATATGATATATTAAATAATGAATTGAAATATATTCTTTAATCTCTATTTGTATCCAAATAGTTATTTACATGGCTTGTGGCTGTTATTCGGTCGATTGAACGATTTATTATAAATGAATTATATTTTAGTATAATTTGAGTCTGGAATTAAATGGGATTTGGGAGAATTCTTGATCTATATTCACATTGACATGGCCTAATTATTGGGCTGATTGTCCAATTTTTGGTTTAATAAACAGTGATAATTTATATGTTTTATTGAAAGTTAAATGGTGATTAGAATAATTGACCATTGATGAGTGATATGTAATATATTTTTTTATGATATATTTTGATATATTTTATTAATTATTATATCTTTCATTGACCTAGATCAAATGGTGAAATACTTATATAGATGGATTTTCCCATTGAAAGAAACTGAAATTATTATATATGGGTCTATGCTCTGAGACATGGTGAAATGATTATCTACTAGGCTAAAACTTGACAAATTATGAAATGTTTATATATATGGAATGGTCCAGATGAAGGATGAAATTCTTATATACAAGGATCAATCATGATTACATGATGAAAATATTAAATATGGGGTTTTATCAATGAATAGTTTTATTTGTACCATGGTTATATGTTTATGGTTTTTATTGTTGTGAGATGTGTCATGAGACATTATGGCATGATGTCATGTCATGTTTGTTTTATCGTTGTTATGGTTATGGTTGGCATGGTTGGGAGACATTCATAGAGATATTATAAATTTGTGTCAAATCAGTATGTTGTGGTATTTAATTAAATAATTTATTAATTAATAAAAATACTTAATACATTATTTTATATACATAGTATAATATTGGTTATTTGTAGACATAGTAGTGTTGAGCTATTGAGTTATACTCTCATCCTATCAATGTTTTCATTTGGTAAATGATCATAATTAATGGATATAGGATTGGGAATCATCTAATAAACATTCTAGTGATTGATTTAAAACTATATGGATATATGTTTGGGGGTAGGACCATCATGGGGTTTGGGACCATGGAATTTTGAGTACTAATTTTTATTCTAGTATCATAATTTTATTTACATCAAAAATGAACTTTACATAAATTCCAACAAGCCATAACATTATTCCATTATTATTATTGGAGTATATAGTTATATTTTACTGTCAGTTTCAGTTGATTGGTAGTGTTTCCATTATTTCCACAACATTGGCATTTATATTTTACTATTTATTTATCCATTGTATTGAAAAATATCATTATATGGGTACTAATACCCCTAAAATATATTTGACATTCATGTTACTTGTCAATTTACTTTGGAATATGAGGTGGTGTGCTTGAGGTCTCATAAACAACCCTTTCCGGCCACATGATAGAGTATCATATCCGGGACCTTACAAAATGATATCAGAACATGTAGAATTTCTTTTCTATTTGATTAATATTTTTAAAAGTTAAAAATGGGACTCAGATGTTTCAGGACTCAATAATGATATTTATTATGATATTTGATAAAATATGTTTGTGGGAAAATATTCTTTGATTGGTATGGGATTTTTGCTTATACTGTTCACTAATTTCAATTGATCTTATTTTTTCATGGTGATTAACACATTGTGGGGGTAATTGTTTCATTATTATTTTCTCTTTAGATTTTTACTCATGGAAAGATATGGTGCTATATGAGTATACATTAATCATGATATAAACATATCGATACATATTCAAATTCATTATTCATGGTAGGCACATATTTCGTTCATGTTATATATAAATTATTTTAATGTTTTGATATGAGATACATGATGTATCTGATGAATAAAATAAATAGACTATTATATCATGATAAAATAAATATAATATTCTTTTAAATAGACTCATAATTAGTGGTTATATGTTCTCATCATATGTTGACGTTTACGTTGTTTTTATAGCTAGTTTTTTATAGGGTGGGTTTTCCTTGTATTGAAAATTCACCCACATCATCATTATGTTGAGAATCTGGATAATGCTAATATAAAGACCCATAACTCAACTAAACTGGAAATTATTATAGATAATGAGAAATAGATGGATGTTTAGCTTCATAACAACATCTTGAGTGTCTAGAGACCCTTGGAAGGAAAGAATGATATTGTTGTGTCTTTGATATCTGATCTATCAAGAGTGTCCTAACATAAGCATTCACCTACCTTCATTTGGGGGAAGTACACCATGCAGTTTAGTATTGGATCACGTAAGCCTTGATTGAAATTAAGAATCATTAGACGCCCATCGATAGGAGGATGAATCTTTATTCATATATTTTTTGTGGACTAGACATGTGTTGGTTAGATATTATAGAGAAGTTGTGGTTGTAACAGGACTTAACAGGGAAGGACATTGAGATGAAGTTTGATAACCATTTATATGTTGGAATATTGATGGATAAAGAGGTTTTGTGTCCAAAACCCTAATAAATCTGGGAATTTTAACGATGGAGTACAATGATAATTTCACATACCTATATCACATTGGGTCGTCTTTTCTAGCCAATGATATATGTAGATAATTATTTTTTCAAGATACTAATTTCTATGAGATCAGGTCACCGGTGAAGATGATTATTCTATAAATATTTACATAATAGATGAATGACAAAAAATTTACTAAAGGAAAATGAGAGAGTCAACAGGAATTGGCTAGGATATTTTGTTAGGGAAAATAGTGAAACCCTATTCTAGTGGGAAAAAATCATCATTATTATATTTTATGCAAGGTTACAGTAGGAATAATTTCCATTGTAATGTGAATCCATATCATGATCATGTTTCAATGCAATGTGATATCAATTAGTCATATTTGAACACAAGTGAATTCAATCTTAATAACCTCATACTAGATTTTTATTCTTAAGAAATATTGGGCACCCTATAGTTGTTTTTTGAGGAAGGTAGTATAAATGTAGTGGTAGTTGTGTAGGACTACCAAAAGAGTCTGGGAAGTACTCAGCTACTCTTTATAAAGAAATTATAAATATTTCCAAATGATATTCTAGTTAAGGCGGGGTACATTATACCCCAGTGTAGGAATGGAATAAAAAATAATAGCGTATATATCAAAGGAGTAAGGATGGATCATAGGAAAAATGGGATAGTAAGATACTTGATATGAAGAATACTCTTATCATTTTGGATGAAGGATTGTCTACCACTATTGGCATGTTTATTGCATCATCTCCCATTTCTTTTTTTGATATAGGAGCATTACATTCCATCTTATAAACATTTTTTTAAAAAATAATTGTTCATTTATATAGAAATAATGGATTTTATATTAACCATAAAAACACTATTGGTAGTGTGGTATGATAATATCTAACATTGCAATGTGTGTTTTCAAGAAATTGTTGGTTACTATTTCATTTGGGGATCATTCGTGAATAAAATTATAAGATTCCATTTTATTCATTTTATAGAGATGTTGCTTCTTTATTGCTGCATCAGATTTAATAAGATCAGTAGAGAATTCACTAATCAAACTAGAAGATGAACGACCTATGGGTGGTTCATAGAATGACCCACACCTTGGTCTATCTTCTGATTAAAAAATTATTTCACCTACCAGTGGTAAAGAATCAGACATGACGGGATTCACATTTTCAAGTGCCTCAAGATAATAGGGCTTTCTCATCACTACATTGTCCCTTGAAGCATTTTCGAAGAACATGTGCATTATAACTGCGGAGAGGAAATTTGTAGCTAAATTCATAATTATGGGGAGGACCACCATGGTGGGTAACAGTAAATGATAAAACATTTTTCTCCTTGGTCTTCTGACCATACATATGGTTCTTGTGGCTCTAATTTGAAGATGAAACTTCGAGATCGACCGAACTGTCAGGATGCAAGCCTTCATGAGGAAGTGTCTGATGAAGACCATTGGAATTAATTTTCTCACTATTGGGAACTGAGAGAGTATAATCTTGAGTTGCAATAGATAATTGTTTGAGTGCATCAAGAACTCCAGCATCGAGTAAGTCCTGATTACAGATTAGCCCTTGATTTCTTAACTATGATGGGAAGGTCTTATTCTTAGATGCCTTCTTACTCAATTTAGGAACCACTTGTTGATGAAAGTGTTCATTATGGGCAGGTGTGTGTGCATGCTCATGAGAAATGATTAGTTTAGGTTGATTATCTCTACTTAAATAAGATGTATGTACCAGACTTGACTGTCCGTATGATATAGGGGAGTATTCCCCACAACCCTCTTCAACTAGAATAGAGGTGTGTGTCTGTTCTGGAGTGAACTATTGTTGTGTCACTCCACTGGTAGGTATAGATTTTTGTGTCTTTCCCCAAGATTCTGTGGAAGCTGCTGTATTATCTTGGCAGGCATCCAGAATATGTGTAGGGATTTTCTTCTGCTCTTTCACCATTGACAGAATGTTCCTGGTGACTTCAGCAGCTGGAGTGGGGATATTAGTCCATTCCGTGCTTGGAGTAGGTGTGTATTCATGATCTTATCCTCCTTTTCCTGCCAGTGAATCCTAACAGTACTCAAATGTGGGGGCAGAGAGTTGAGTCAGCCTTCTTTTTGTCACCGGAGCTTTCCGACTGACTTCTCTAAGTGCTACCAAACAAGACTTTTTGGTAGGATTGATCAATACTAGCAGTTGTATGTGCCTTCTAATTGCACTCTGCCAAATGTGGTTGAAGAGCATCCTTCAATACTAACAGATGAGGCTGCTGGTAGGATTGATGAGTGTAAGCAGGTGTATGTTCCTATTTACCAGTAGTCAACACATTAGGTTGGCGGGCTTCATCATATGTAGTTAGACGAGCCTGTTAACTAGATGATGATGTATAAATAGATGCATGTTTCTATCTATAGTAATCCTCCAGAATTGCTTGGTGGGATTGGCATGCTGCAGCCAAACGAGTCTATTGGACGGTGGAATAAAAATAGACGGGTGTGTGTGCCCGCTCATTGGTTGCCACCATGTTTGGTTGGTGGAATTATCCGGAGATGGAAGATATGAGAACATGCTCACTATTGACCGGATTTCACCTCTGGAAGTTCTCCTTTCCTGCTCAGGTTCGAGGAAGCTGTGTTGAACTCCTGGAGACTATACCTTCATCATGTTTAGGGCCCATTACCGCAAGATTCTGGCGGCGATTGTTGATGGGATACCTCGGGAAGGACTCTTGTCTCCATAATTTATGACCCTGAGGGACCTGATCATTAACCTACCCAGAATTTGGGAGTTAATGGTGATTGCATTCTGGGGATAACGATCTGAAATGGTTGGAGATGGTGGTTGGCACCACCGGCTTCATGATCGCTAGTCATCGCAGTCCAGACAGCCCAGGTGAATTATTGACTTGGAGGGCCTGTTGAGCGGCCTCCAGATTCGGAATAGTACCATTTTTACCATTCTCTTTAACTAGTGCATTTTACACCCACCGTTGAAGATGTTGAGTTGTTGATTTCATCCTTAGATTGGATGACGATCCATCATGAGTATGAGCAGAGGAATTAAAAAGAGAAGTATTCACAGTAGAAGTATTCACGGTTGTGAACATAAGAGAAGTCATTTCTATAACGCAGAAGATCTTGGAAAAGAGTGCATATTTGATATAATAGGCATATTCATGATTAGTTCAACCACTATATCTTTTGGATGAGCACATATGTTATTGATTTTTTTGTTGGCCCTCTCATTGAGTTTAAATAGCTGCTGAAATAATAAGTAAAACATCACATTAACATGGTTAATGATTCACATCGGGTTCACCATTTTTTGTTTCCTCTAGAATTGGAGATGACCACGTTGATTTAAGGTTCACACATTCCAAGAGGTTTCTAACGGGTTTGACCATAAAACTGCAAACATCCAATGATTTTATATCCATTTGGACCTACTTTCCAAAGGTAGGTGCTCATTAGTTATGGACTGATTATACTTAAGAATTTACATTGGTCGAGAGGATGGAGTTCGGACTCATCAAATCTTTTTTAGGGGAATTATTTTCTACTCTGAGACTCTCTTTATATATTTATGTTTCGTTCATGAATCCTTATTAAATTACGATGTATAAAATAAGCTTTCCTTTATATCTGACAATCAATGATTAGTATGTAGAAGATTTAGAGAATATTTTATATGTATTCAAGGTTCTTCATAGATAGAGAATCATCTATATTTGTTTAGAGATTCTTAGTCAATCATATCCTTCAATACATTATATAAAAGTATGTTGGTCATTATGACAACCATACTGATTTTAAATCAACTTAGTGGGGGCAATTTAAGTATATTTTCATTCAGAAAGACATAAATTATTTCAGAGTTGGGATCGTACCCATAGAGGGGGTACCTATGTATCCATTATTTAGAAAAAGAATTAGAACCGACGTAGTTCGAGTAATGAAGTATGAGGTTTATGCATGATTGATGGCTCAAAGAAATATGTCATAATTACTTTTACACTCTAAGCTCAGGTGAGTCATGCTCAGTGTGTGAAACAAGAAGAATTGGTAAAACCAGACAATTATTTCACGAAAGATAAAATCATAAGATATTATGTGGGGCTTATGTATGAATGACTGCCCAAAAATGGATAAATATTTGGTTTTACTTCACGGAAGAAACCAAGTAACAATGTTCACAAAGGTATATGTACTTTATGATGATTTGGGCACTCAAACATAAGGCTTACTCATGATGAAGATTCACGAATTAGGATGGGACTTATGATTGGGGTTTACTCTTGAGAAGGAAGCCAAAATAAAATGTAAATTATAACTGGTTAAGAGAAATCATGACTGGGGTGTACTCCTAAGGAGGAGGCCCAGGTTAAAGGAATTTATAATTTTGGAACGTGGGGCTTACACCTAAAGAGGATTCCCTGATATTGGAAATTATGAATGGGGTTTATTCCTATGATGCAGGCCCAGGTTAAGAGAATTTGGACTGCGGCTTACTTTTGTAAATGAAGCCCATGTTAAGAGACATGAGACTGGGACATACTGCTAAGGTGAAGGCCCATGGATAGTGGACTTGGGACTTACTATTAAGGAGGAGGCCCAGATTTGGAAATTATGACTCGGGCTTACTCCTGTAAAGGAAGCCCATGTTAAAGGACTTGGGGCTTATTCCGAAGAAGGATGCCCACATTAATAGGACATGGGGCTTATTCCTAAAAGGGACGCCTGAATTAAGAGAACTTGGACTGGGGATTACTCCTGAAAAGGTGGCCCATGTTAAGGATTCTCTCATCTTAAAAGATGAGGTTGAATGAATGAAATATTTAACCTTAGTGACCAAAATATATGTAAATCACTCTGTTTTAATAGATGTTCCACAGAATTCCATTAATATAAGGAAGCCAACTGGGGAGCCATGCCAAAAGAAATGGCTTTGAGGAGGGTTTCGAAGGCTGAATCTGGAATAGGAGTGGTGGATAGGCATAAGATAGGTGAAATAAGTAGGAGGGGCACCCAAAAAGAAGTGGGTGCACGGGTCATGCATGGGTGCGCATGTCCTGGTCGTGCATGTGTACCTGCGCGACACATGGGTACTTTTGCGACAGTCAAACTATGGGGTAATAGTTGGGAGAGACTTGTCTCAAGCACTTAGTATTATCCCCAAAGGTTTGAAAAGGGGTGGAACGCATGTTCTGTTGAAAGGATAAGGATGTGAGCAAGTGTGTCCATTTCCCTTAAGGTCAAGATAGTTAGGCGCACAAGTTTTGATGAGTTTCAACACATAGGCCTTATTCCACCTCTATAGATCTTCCGTTCTAGGTAATAAATTAACTTAGAAGTGTTCAGAAGCTTCTAGAAGTGACTGGGGCACCGGGATCTCAAATCCATGTTTCTAGAATTTTTCATCCTTGAAATGGGTGGCCCACGGGGGGTATTTATAGGTTGCGGAAGACCCTGGAAGAAATTCAGATAGGGCACACAAGTCACATATGCAAACACTGTGCTGTGTGCAAGTATACATGCGCACCTTGGTGGAACATGCACAACCCAAGTGAAAATGAATATTTGTTCATGACTTTTTCAATTATTGATGTTTCTTCAATGGATGAATCACTTTGGGTTCAGGGTATTTACCTTTTCATTTAGTTAGACTCTGTGATGGAAATGAGCATCAACAATGATGGTTATATGATAAGATTCCATCATGAAAATAAATTAAATCTCATAAGATATTATGATTGTAAAAAAGAATCATAAAAAAAATTCATTTAAATTGTTCTACTTGATATAATAAAAAATAATTAAAACATTTATAATAATTATAATATATTTACACATCTCAACTATAATAATGGTTCCATATATGCATAGCATAAAAGATAATCATTGCATAATAAAATATATGTCTCAATGGAATGGAAAAAGATATGACATCACTTACAGTGTGATTTACATTTATAGAACATGCATTAAACACCAATATAATGGTTTCATATTTGTAATTATTTTTTAAAAAATAATATTAATTATTATAGTATAATATATTATCGTAATGTAATATTTTAACACTGATTGTATGATAATATATCATTATTTTAATAGTATCACAAATTAATTGTAATATTTTTGAAATCCAACATCTAATATTATTATATAAGAAATAGATTAATATTTTAAATAATAAAATAAATGATATAATTATAGTATTTACTCATTATATACTTCTTTATAATAATTACTGAGTGTTGTACATCTAAAATTAATTGCATCGCATCGTGGAGCTATTATATAGTACACAAACATGAGCAATGATAACATTTCCTTAGTGGAAGAATTGGTAAATTAATGGATGGCTTATAAATTGGAAATTATTAATATGATTTCATATTTCACATTTTTATTCATTTTTTATATCACTATGACTACCATGTTAATTGGTATTGAAAAAAAGTTACATCGGATCGTGATGTGGTATTATATTGTTCAAATAAGTGATGAATTTGTGTAAACTTTTATGGATAAGGATATTGATAATAGGCATGGGAAAAAATATTTACATTAAAATAATATAATAATTGTATATAATGGATATTGGTGTTGTTATATGAGATGATTTATGATATATAATAATGTTAAAAATGATGAAAGAGAATGAATGATCATCATTTACATGATTACCTTCTCTTAGAGAAACCTCTTATAGATCTCCACTTAAGGACCATAGGGTTGTTTTTTTATAGATATGTCCCCGATAACGTGAAAAATATTTTTTAATTATACTACTAGATATTTTAGGAGCTACTTTTCTTGATAGGAGTGACCATATGATTAGCGCGACTACCCTTTCATAATTGGGGATGACAACACACTTATAATTTTTAGAAAGAATAAATCAAAACCTCGGTTTTCACATTCTACATGTCTTATTATTATCTAATTATATAAATTTAAATGTGATGATTTCTAAATGTTGCTATAAAATATGATATATTAAATTCATTACATCATTTTTACATTCCAAAAAATAGTTCAACCATCATTAATCTTATTTTAACCATAATCAATGAAATTGTTTTTTTTAGATTTATTACGAAAAAATATTTGGTTGACCATATTATATAATATTTATAAAAATAATAAACAACATAGAGTCAATTATAATAAAATAAATTAAATAAATTTGAAAATTTTAATTTTATGATAAAAATTTATAAATTTTAAAACCAACGTTTCTTAAAAATTGATTTTTAATGAATAAGATGATATATTATGAACAATAGAAATAATAATAATAATTATACTGATTTCTATGAATATAATAAGATATTTAAAAGTAAAAATTTTATTAACTCAGTACTAATTATGTATTAAATTTATTATTTAAATTTATTATCATTTTTTCATTTTTAAAAGAAAACTGTTTTATAGAAGAAAACCTTTTTAAAAAAAATTAAAAAAAAATTTAAATGCAATTGTTATTACTATTAATTATTTTAAATATTATGTTATAAAATTATTAGTTTCTATATTATAGTTCATTGTTATAAATAATATATGTAATTTTGGAATACTAGAATTTTTGTTGATCATAAACGATTATTTATGGGATTGAATTTTAAAAATTAACTATAATATTATTATCACCAACTGAGATAATAAATGATATTACTACTATATATTTTTCATTGATTGCCTATCCTATATTAATGTGGTCATTATATTATTTTGACATTAATGTAGAATTCTAAAAAATTATATATGGGTATTGAGGATATTTGTAACAGAAGCTATTAAATTAGTTTTAGTTATATAGAATGAAATATATCATAACATATCATGGTGTTATAGGTAATAATTTTTTAAAAATTTATAGTCGAATATTAGAATGTGATGGTAAATGTCATTGTAAATTCAATCAGAGAATATGAATTTGATTTCGAATAATTATGAAATATAATTTTAAATGAGGTCCTCAAGAAGTGGTATTTCCATGAATCTACTTTTAATTCCTTGAACATTGAATGTAGAACATGATCTACCAAATAGTTGGGTATTCAAAAGAAATAGAAGAAAACCCATGATTAATGTTGTCGGTATTGAAGAACGATTTGGACATATGTTAATGTATTTAAAAATGATTGGGATACATAATAATGGTTTCAAATACCACATATTGATATTTTTATTATCAATATACAATAAATAATTTTCAATAAATTTAGTATATTCTAATAGAAATTTTCTATTAAGTGAAAATGTTAATTTTTACTCATGGTATGCTGGTTTTTTTGAATCATACCACATTTTAAAAATAAATGGAATCATGTATGACTTGGTATATAAACTATTGAAAAATATTTTTATGAATGAAACTATTTTAGAGGAAAAATCGATGATGAATGATCTCAAAATATCTATTCTAATAGTTTATAGAAACTAACAAGTGGACCAAAACATTTTAAAAAGTTATTTAAGGATTAGACATTGTATCTAACATATATTCAAAAACATATTCAATGTATACAAATATATCATATTAAATTTCTTGATTTATTTTACAATCTAATTTCAATCTATGGGAGAAGAAAATGAATTTTATAACAACTAATAATATAAGTATGCTCAATTAATCAATTGTTGAAACATGATAATGTTGTATGATCATTTTAGATTCTGATTTTTAATAAATTGAATAAAATTTGGACTCATATAATGAATCATGAACATCTCAAATCGTATTTTATTACGTCCATTATCATTTCATTAACACAATGTATCCCTATATTTTTTTAAATTTGATTATTATGAAATAAGATCATTATAAGAATACTTCATATATAAAAATTTAATATAGTTTCATATTTTCTGTTAATTGAATTAAATGTAATCTATAAATATACAATGAATCATGAAATTCCTTAATTCATCTAATTTTTGATAATACATTGGATGGTACCTTCAGGTGGAAGGAATGATTAAGTCATAAAAATATAATATATGGTCCATCATAATAAATTTTTTTTTGTTTATGAATGAATAAATTGTTGAATGACATAGATGTTAAAATGAAATTATTTAATGGAATATATCATAAAATTTGATTGGAAAGAAATATTTCATGTCTAAAACTTGTCTACCAATGTCGTGATGGTTGTAGAGAAAATGGGGGGGGGGGGGGGTCCATAAAAATCAATTTGGAAATTTAGATATAAAATTAATCTATTTAACATGATGTTATTAAACATAATAATATAATGTCTCATGTATTATTAACATAGAATAAATTAATCAATTTTTTGTGGAAGAAAATAAATTTTCGAAATTAAAATGGAAAACAATTTAACCGAGTGTTGAAATTTATTAATAATGATCCCTTATTACATTTCCAATTAAAATGAACGATATGGTGTTATATCTCCATAGGATTTATTATAATTCCAATAAGAAGATATGGATAATTATTATTTTTTGTTTTAATTTAAATAAAATCATATTATGACCCTTGGTTTTTACAAAAATGAATAACAAAGGTACCCAAAATAAATACTAATGACATCATAATGAAATAGTGGATGATAATACATTATTTTTTAAAAAAAATTAAAAATAACTAATTTAAATATCTATAAATTATAGATGATAAAAATTCAATATGGAATGATAAATGAGTAAAGTACATTTGTAAGTCACAAAAATGTTGTTAGTAAAGTAATTTTAATCATTAAATTAATACACATAATTTATTTGAGGAATCCAAGACATCATTTTATGATTTAGGGTTATAAGAATCATATAGATCACATGAAAAAACACTCATTGTATCCATTTAGAATAAATTATTTATTTCTAATTTTTTTTATAATTATTTGATGATATATATATATTCTTTAGGTATCAATTTATATCATTAATATGAGTCATGGGTCTGTTGGGTTGTTCTAATGGTAGAATTTTCCAATTAAATTTATGAGAGGAAATAAATGAACACATAGTTATTATTCTAGGTAAAAAAAATTTCTAGTAGATAAATTCAGAAAACATGTCGGTGAATCTATAGTAGTTTTAAAATTTTTTAATTATCTAACTAGTTGGACACTGAGCTCTAATAGATTCTAAATATTATGATAGACTTTTTAGAGGTTTTTTATCCTTTATTGGTAAGTCACTATTGTTTTACTATGTATCCAATGAGTGAATACTATAATTGAATTGATAGAAGTACGCAGTATATTTCTCATAATTTATTGATATATTCATTCCCTATATATAATATCAAGACACTATTAATAAAAACCATAGAAAAATAAAAATGTAGAATCATAATAGTGGTTATGATCATAAAAAAAATTAGTCGTTAAATAATATCACTCATTTTGATGATCACTAGCACTCGTTTATGAAAGAAATAAAATAATAAAATAATTTTATAATAGATAATAATAATTCTATAATGAAATTAGAAATAAAGACCTAAAATGAAAATTTGAAAACATGAGAAATGTCTTATTTCGTTTAAATATATCAACCCATTTAAATAATATCCTTATATTTTATATATTCCTCATTTTTAGAAGAATTAATCATATCTCCAAAAATTAGAATCATTTCCCCTATTTTAAACATTGCATATCCAAAAACTAACCTTTTCTCTGATTTTTAGATTATCTCAATCTCATACAACAATGAATGGAAATATAGATAAAAAATTATAAATTATTAATATAATAAATTTTACTGAGAATGCATGAGTTTGATGATTAGAAAAAAAGTTAACATGAAACAGAATTTAAAAAATAAATATTTTCGATGAAAAATTTATTGGATGAGATAAAGGATTACAATTAAAAACAATTAATTTATATCTTAAATTTAATTAAATTAAATTTTTTTAATCAATTGGGTTTTTTATTTTATTAGATAATTGAAGACCCAGGTGAAAATAATTTTACATAATATCCCTTTTTAAACTATTCAATTAATAATTTAAAATGAATATCACTATGAATCACATATTCATTATGAATTATATTTTTTGAGAATATAATGTGACTAAAAATATCTCAAATAATTTGAATGTATTGAATTATTATCTCATAATCTAAGATTTCTTGTATCATCGATATAATTTGGGTGAGATGACTAGATTTGGTAAAATATACTTCCTCGGAATTAAATTGAGAAGGTGAATTTGGATTATTATTACTCAAAATGATTTCATAATATCAATGAATGTTTCCAGTACAAATTTTACATATCCCATAATTATAAATTCTAATAAAATAAACAGTGTAATAACATGAATGATTATATTTTGTTAAAATGAAAAAAAATAATTCATGATTTTTATTACGTTTAAAAGTGGAAAATAATTTTTAAAAAATTTAATGGAAATTAAATGGTATCACCATGAAAATGATAAAAATGAAAAAAAAATAAACATAATATCTAGTCAAGTTGTAGTAAAGTAAAATAGACTTCAATTCATTCATTAATAAGGAATTATTTAATATTTTTTAATACATTCATCATCTATTAACATAAAATATATAGTCATCAATGTGCCAATTTATATCACACTATCTATAATAATAAATGTAGTAGTTCAGTTGTGTATTTTGTTAGGATAAATATTTCAATTCTCATTTTAAGTGTAGAATCACATTTTTTTGAACAGGTTTAAAATATGAATGTTTTTGAAATTCCTTTTATTCAGTTTATCTACGGGATGTTCTTTTTAAACCAAGATCCGGAGTTTTATTTGGAGTGTCGGAACAACTAAAGATGTCATTTTTTAAACTATGATTGATGTTTTGAGGAAAATGGGAAGTCACACAGGCAGCGCACAATTTGACTAACAATGCGGCCAAACCGTGCGTAGTTGATGTTTTGAGGCAGTGTATAATGCATGGTTAGCATTTGTTTCGTCTAACCATCTAGTCTAACCATGCGAGGTGTGTTTCCAAGGCAGTAGCTAATGCACGATTAGCACACGGTTTGTCTTACCATTCGAGCAAATCGTGCGGGCACTTATGTGAGATCCTAAAAAAGTGGATCTCACACGTTTAGGCTTCTAGATGGTTTTTTTTCCTCCTCAGTGTCCATAACTCGGGATTTCCCTCCCTTGAAGGTAGGGGATCCTATACCAAGAGTTTTGGAGGCGATCCGAAGCCTTATCTTGGCAAATTGATGCCAGATTATTTAGGTAGGAAGATGTTCTTCTTAGATCATGTTCAGTTTCTCTGATCTACATTGATCTACATCTACTCTTCATATGGTTACTTATATCATCCCTCGTTATGGGTAAATATAAGTTTGTATATGACAAGTATGATGAGTTATGGTCTTGGTTATTCTAAGAGAAGAGATCTAAGGAGGGTGATTGATGAATCTGCCCGTTTCTCTTTAGTGTTCATCATTCGTTGTGGTTTTCCCCAAAACCCTATGGCAGGGACCCATATTTCTGAAACATTATATGAGAATTATAGTTTCATTAAATAAATTGAGAATGAGAGTTTCCTTGATTATGATATTTCGATATTAAGCATGGGTGGAAAATTTATATAAAGTGAAATGATTATACAGTTAAATTATTTGAATGGGAAGAATGAGTAATAGGGTAATAATGGTAGGATTATTTATCAAGCCATGAGTTGGAATAAGATTTTGGATTTTATAGATTATTAGTAATATTTAATATTTGACATGATTGGAAGATAATTTGGAAACTGGTAATAATTAAGGGATAGATTAATTTTTAAATGTTAAATGGTAAATGGTTAACTATTTGATGATTGGTTAATGAGATAAGTTTTAATTAATTAATTGCTGAAATAATTAATTTTCATTCTTTAAATTAAGATTGTGAATTTATTTTTTACAATTGATGGCTATGAGTACTTTTAATTCATATTAGTTTTCCATGCCTTAATTTGTCTTGGATAGAGTTCATTGAAAATATGATATGTTGTGTGAGATGGTTGCTAATTATCTTGTCTTTGTTCAGCATTTTTGAGAAGATTATGTAGTGCTTGTAGATTGCTAATGTCCGGGTTGAATCACTGTTTGAGTGAACACATTTAGATTTGTTATGGATTTTTGTTAATTAAGTTTATAGTTAATTCATAATTTTTAACGAACCTGTATTATTAAGTGTTGAGTTAATTATTCAGTTGGATTATTAAGAATAATTAATTGTTCATTAATTACTAATTTTGAGAGATGTTGAATGTTTAATTAAGTGTTTACTTATCAAAAGATTGATTTGTGTTGTAAATTAGTAGTTGAATTAATTAATGGAATGGTTTTGTGGTGTAATACATAGTATTTTACACCAATGATAAATATATATGTATGATTGATAAATGGTTTGTTAGACAGGGGCTGATACTCCAAATACTCATAGGGTGTTAGACATGGAGTTTGACACCAATGATATATGTATATGTATGTTTGATGAATGGGATGTCAGACAAGGACAGATGCTGCAAATACCCATGGTGTTGTAGACATGGCGTTCTAAACCCTGATTGCAAAAAAATATTATTTTATGCGACATGGAATGATTCTCTAGATACCCATGGGTAGTGAGACAAGGAATGATGTTCTAAATACACATGATGGTGCTATACATGATTTTCTACATCCATTAATAATAATTAGACTGTGGGTCCAATTGTTCGTTCATGAAATGAGTTAAAGGTAAATGAATGTTGTTGTGACATAATGATTTTGTGAACTGATTATGAGAATGGGTTTAGAATTAATAATGAATTCGGTGATCCACTGTTAGGGGATGGACCCAGGAGCGAATCACTATGTCAGTGGAAGGGCTCAGACATAGTAAATGAATGATTAAATTTGGTATCATCAGATGCGTTATCCAATCCAAAGAACAATCTTGGATACCCTCTTTACATTGATTAATCAGATGTTTTTTAGACACATCTGTGGTGAGTGACTTATACAAGGGATGACGGGCGTAGGCCGAATCTCAAGACATTCACAATTTTATATGATTTAACATATTGATAAATGAAAATGATTATGTAGATATTGTTGAGTATCAAAGACAAATTCATGAATGAAAATGCTAATGGTTGAATGACTATGATGCTTGCATTTTATTGAGTGATAGGAGTAGAGGACCAAGAGGATTCGCAAGATGCTCTAAGAAGCCTCCCTTGGGGCTTTGAGTCATTACTTTTATATTTCTATAATGTAATGAATAGAATGTTGTTTTGTTCAATGTTTTCTACTTTTCTATCATTATCATTTCATGCATGCATCTGCTGTATAATTTGGCGTTGGCCATTTGTTTTGTACAAGATTTATAAAATCTTTTTTCCATCGCATTATCATTTATTACACCGTTTCCTCTACTTAGTTCCATTGTATATTTTTGAACACTAAAATGAGGGTATTGTCTCCCCACTAACTATCCATAGACCCTGGCTACTAGTCGGAATCCTATGGTGTACGAGGAAAGGCGCTTGAGGTTATGTGGTGACCGGTTCGGCCCCCAGTTTAATGGCGAGCCAGGTCGAGACATTATAAAATGGTACCAAAGGTTTAGGTTTCATTTCTTATCATTTGTATTACTGTTTTGGGGTTGGTAGATAGGAGTGTAGGAATGTGTTGGTTCTTGGGTTAATAGTAGTTCTTGGGACTGATCACCACATGTAAGGGAAATTTCCAAGTGGCTAGGGATATGAATTGATGTTTTCACTATTATAGGTTATAGTTGATATTATTTCACCTTGAGTTACTAGTGTATTTTACGCTATTTATTGGTTTTTAGAATTTTGAAAAAAAAAATGATTTTGTTGGACTAATATGGAAAGGATGTTTCGTATATGCATCATTATAGTCTCTTAGAGAATCACATGTCATGCTTATAACTTTCCATGTAGTTTCATTAGTAGGATGTCTGGTAATTTGGATTGTGTTCCTCGAGTGCAATACCATGTTTTATTTGCTTTAGTATGCATCTCTAGATGGCATGTTATGATGATATATTTAACATGATTGAGTGATTATATTCCATACTGCCTTATTTATTATCCCGTTTTTTTGTTGTGACATGCTTCCATGTAATAGAACGTTATTGTCTAACTACTTATGATAACATGAAAAATATTTTTCGATATGTGAAATGGCTACTAAAGTTAAACTCTTAAATGGATGTTGGTTGTAAAAAATGGGAGCTAAAATCCATCGATAAGGTGTATGGGCGCCTTATCGATTTGTAGGTGGCCACCCATATATTTTGGACCATTATGATGATCATGTTAATTTCTGAATTGACATTGGTATTAATCAATGAGAGCCAATTATCAATACATGGAGTGAATAAGGGATTCATGGATTGGAAAATGAAGACTGAAATTAAATGGGATGACATCATCCCTTGTGAAATACATATAGATATGAAAGATGTTTAATATTTATTTGATATCAAATGGATAGCATCAAAAATGCAACTGGACACAAGTAAGTCAGTGGGGGAGTGTTTTTATGGGATATCCATTTTGGATGATTCCAAATTTAATACCTATGCGTTTTTTATTGGGTTACATTATAGAATACCAAGGATGGATAAAATGGGATCCTCGTTGGTCACCTTATCTTCTTAAAAGGAATTTATTTTGATATTTTTCTTGAAAATAACCGGATGTCGACTAACATAGATATTTTAAAAATGGTGTTTTATGAAACATGCTGGTTTTTCCCTCAGGGCGTTTTGAAAATGGTACATTGATGTTTTGATTAAATATTTTGACGATTAAATATTAAAAGTGATGAAATATGAGTGTCTTGGAAATGCAACATATTGTGGTGTCCACTGTATACAACCCTCATGTATGGGTTAGTTCAGACTTCTCTTGAGATTCCTTGGAATGAAAGCTTGTGTACATTCTGTAGGAATTCTTATCCTTAACAATGGCCTAATGTTCAACTTTTTATTCTAGTGACTTGTTTCAAATGACTCAATTTAGGGTTGACAGTTTATCTTCGTAAGGAGCTATCATGTGGTCGATAGTGCACTCAGAACATAAATTCCTTACTAGCGATATGGATTTTCTCACACTTTTGGTGTTTTTGGGTGTCGTTGTCCCATGTATGAATTCCAGTTTCCAATGAAACCCTTGTTTGAATGGGTGGTGATGTGTTTTCTTGAACTTGTTATGGGATTTAGCATCGAGTAATTCTCTTTTTCGTCTGGTTGGACATGCCATAGGAATGGTCAGATTTTTGTTGGTAGTTTGACCCTTTCTTCTTAGTAATGGATGACTGGTTATAGCGTCGTCATGGAAAATGGTTGTATGAGGAAATATGATTCCGTAATAAGTCCTTTTGTAGTGTTTAGTACGGTCTCAGGACAAATCCATTTAGACTGACTTGATAGTTAGAGAATCAGTTTCATTTCAAT
Organism: Viscum album; assembly: GCA_963277665.1. Classification (NCBI taxonomy): domain Eukaryota; kingdom Viridiplantae; phylum Streptophyta; class Magnoliopsida; order Santalales; family Viscaceae; genus Viscum; species Viscum album. Next base: position 1,795,884,632 of record OY728156.1, on the reverse strand, counting down.
ATATGTAATAGTTTTCGAAATTTCTGAGTGTTTTGGAACACCGAACTTGTTGTTAATATACCACGTTGGTGATCGGAAAATCATTTCCTGAGAGGTCATGGTAAATCCTAAGGTGGGTATTGTCACATTTTTCTCGATGAGAATGTTGTTAGGTGATACTGAGCTTTTATAATAAATTTTTTCGATAATGGTTTGACTGATCTTCTTCAAGACCTTGGTTTTCTCCTAGTGTGCTCTTCTGGACATGAAGAGCATGTCCCCTATATTTACCTTATCATGGAGAGACATAGAGAGCATTGTTCTTATGTCATGCTAAAGTTTTAATGTTGTTGGGCTTGATAATTGGTTGTTATCTGGGTAGTACGAGAGATGCATGGTTTCTTTGGGACGCTTTTTTATTAATGTTGGGTGATAGTTGTTTTTACAATTTCCTTGCGATGATTTGACTTGTAATTACCACAATTGGTCAAGTAAGGACTTCGTTATACTTACAGATGGTTTTGGAATTGGTTTAATGGCACGTCGTCAGATAAAGGGAGATTGTGGATTTTGGGTCTGCGACGTCTCTCGAGGGAATCATGAGAAAAATGTTCTGTTCTTCGATCGAGATTCAACATTTTCTATTGATAAGGTCTTTTTAGTGACCTATGATATAAGATCAGTTTTTATATTTATGATATAGATTAATCATTAGATCTAATTATAATGTTTCATCCATCAGGTTTGAGAAGTCTTAATGGTGTGTTTGGCATTGTGAAAGAAACACATCACTTCTAACAAGATTAAATGTCCTTGGTAGGTCATTTGTTTAAGTAGTGTTTACCAATGGCTTCTCAGGGACGAGAAGTGTTTAAAGTTGGTATAATGTAGAATAACTTGTTTTTGAACCTGGTAAAAATACAAATTTATTTGAAATTCATTTTTCAGTTTATAAACGGGTCGTTCTTGATAACCTGTTCTTCGGAAATTTGTTCTGAGTGTCAGAACACCTAAAAATGTCATTTTTCGAAAATTGAATGATGTTTTGATGAAAAGGAGAAGTCACATGGGTGGTGCACAGCTTGCCTAACAATGCGGCCAAACCGTGCGTAGTTGAAGTTTTGTGTTAGTGGATAAGGCACAGTTAGTGCACTGTTTGTCTAACATTGTGGAATAACTGTGCAAGGAGTGTCTTCCAAGGCAGCAGCTAATACATGATTAGCACACAGTTTTTCTAACTGTGCGATAAAACCATGCAGGCACTTATGTAAGATCCTAAAAAAGAGTATCTCAAATGTTTAATCCTCTAGATGGTTCTTTTTTCTTCCTAAGAGGCCATAACTCATGATTACCCACCATTGAAGGTAGGAGAACCTATCCCAATCATTTTTTAGGTGATCTGAAGGATTATCATGATGAATAGAAGCTAGATTCTTGAGGTAGGAATATTTTCTTCTTCGTTCATGTTCTATTTCCCTGATATACTTAGATATTCATCACATATTCTCACAGTTTCATATATCTACACCATTAAGGGTAAATAAAAGTGTTTGGATGAAAAGTATGTTGATTTTTGGTCTTGGTCGTTCAAGGAGAATAGATCTAAGGCATGTTCTTGAATAATCAACCTGTTTCTCTTGAGTGTTCTTTGACCATTGTGGTTTTTGTCAAAACCCCGAGGTAGGGTCCCAAATCGTTATCACATTATATGAGAATTGTAGTTTCTTTAAATAAATTTACAATGTGAGTTTCCATGATTATGATATGTCGATTTTAATCATGGGTTGCATATTTAGAAAAGTGATATGATTAAAAAGTTAAATTATTTGAATAGGAAGAAAGAGTAATAGGGTAATAAATGGTAGAATTAATTATCAATTCATGAGTTGGATTATGATTGTGGCATTTACAAACTATTGGGAATATTGAATATTTCAAATGTTCTGATGATAATTTGGAAACTGGAAATAATTAATGGATGGATTAATTAAAACATTGAAAATGGTAAATGGTTAACTAAGTGATGATTGATTAATGAGATAAGGTTTAATAAATTATTTGTTGAATTATTTAAATTTAAATCATTTTATTAAGATAGTGAATTGATTGTTTGTTACAATTTTTGTCCAGGAGTAATTTTGATGCAAATTAGTTTTCCATGCCTTAAGTTATCTTGGATGAAGTTGATTGGAAATTTGATATGTTGTGTGAGATGGTTGCTAAATATATTGGCTATGTTCAGCATGTTTGAGATGATTATGATGTGCTTGTGGATTGTTAATGTCCTGGACGAATATCTATTTGAGTGGATGGGTTCAGACGTGTTATGGAATTGGGATAATTAAGTGTTGTGTTAATTCACACTTGTTAATGAATTTGTATAATTATGTTTTGAGTTAATTATTCACTTGGGTTTCTAAGAATAATTAATTGTTAATTAAATATTAATTTATGAGATGTTGATTTGTTAATTATGTGTTGAATTATCTGAAGAGCAATTTGTGTTGTTAATTTGTTGTTGAATTAATTAACGGATTGGTTTTGTGTTGTTAGACATAGTATTATACAGCAATGATAAATATAGAGTTATGATTGATGAATCGGCAGTGAGACAAGGAATGAAGCTCCAAATACTCACATGGTGTTAGACATGATGTTCGACACCAATGATATATTTATATGCATGTTTGATAAATGGATTGTGAGACAAGGACTGGTCCTCCAAATACTCAAGGGGTTCGAGACATGGCTTTCAACACATAGATTAAAAGAATATATTCATTTATGGGATAGGGAATAATGCTCCCAATACACATTGGTTGTGAGACTAGGACTGACACTCAAAATAAACATGAGGGTGCTAAACATGATGTTATACATCCATTAATTATCATTGGATTGTGGGTACAATAGTTCGTGCGTGAAATTAGTTAAAGGGAAATGAAATTTGTTGTGACATAATGATTTTTTGAAATGATTATGAGAAAGGGTTCAGACTTATTAATGAATTGGCTGAACCAGTGTTAGTGGACGAACCCAGGAGAGAATCACTATTTTATTGGAAGGGATCAAACAATGAAAATGAAAGATTAAATTGAGTATCTTAAGATGCGTTATCCAAGCCACATAAAAATCTTGGATACTATCTTTACATTGATTACATAGATGTTATTTAGAGTCATATGTGGTGAGTGACTTATATGGGGGTTGTCGGCATAGGATGAATCTCAAGATATTCACAATTTAATAAGATTTGACTAATTGATAAATGAAAATGATTATGTAATGATTGTTTTTTATGCTAGATAAATGTATAATTCACTTTCCGACACATGTTGAGGGCAGAAGCAGGTACTTGGGGTTATAGTTACTTTTTACTACTTACTTTATTCTGTGCATGACATAATGTGTTTTTCGTTATTTATTCAATTTCTAGATTTGGGGTAGACACTGGTGGTCCCATCCTACTAATATTTATATATCACACGCTACTCGGGCCACCATTGAACTAGGTACTCAGGTAGTTTCTATTTGGTTGCAGGACTGTGTTGTTTGCATTTACTTGTGGGATAGGAGCAGAGGACCGAGCAGATGCTCGGGATACTCGAAGAGACCACCCTTGGGTATTTCAGTTATTATTTATTTATTTCTATAATGGAATGTAAATCATGCTATTTTGTTCACTATTTTCTAAATTTGTATCATTATCATTTCATTCATGCATCTGATGTATAATTTGTCGTTGGCCATAAGTTTTGTAAAAGATTAATAAAATTGGTTTTCTAATGTTTTATAATTTAATATAACGTTTCCACTACTTATTGAATTTTCTATTTCTTAACACTAAAATGAGATTATAGTCTCCCCACTACCTAGTTATAGACCCTCGCTGCTAGTCGGAAGCCTCTTGCATATGGGTAGAGTTTCTTGAGGTCTTGTGGCAACCAGTTCGGCCACTAGTTTAATGGTTAGCGGATTCGGGACATTACATTTAGACATATGAAAAAGATGAATGAATTTTCACTCAGTCAAGTATGTGAAATAAAACATATCACTCATAAAATCTGAATGTTATATTCAATAGGATACATGTTTTTATCAAAAAATTTCATCATTAGTATAGATTTGATGTATTAAAAGAACAAATGATTTTATATATAAAAAATAAAAATAATGGTTTTTCTATATTTTTATTAACATAATATAAAAAATAATTAAACATTTAAAACCACCCATGATGATAGTTTTAAAACATATGATTACTTGGTTAATTGGAAAAATAATTTGGATATTTTGGTTCTTCAATAGCATGTGGTTGTTCAAAAAAAATGGGGAAACCCCATTTTGAATATAAATTTCAACCACTATTTGAGAAATATTAATATTTTTATTGATGTAAAATATGTATAAGATGATTATATATTATATCCATATAATGAATGCTAATGATTCATAGTAATCTCTGCCATTTTCATTATTATAACCAAAATAAATTCCCCTATTTCATTTATATTTTATGTTACACTACTCATATAATTTATTTAAAAAATCTCATGCTGTACCAATAATATGTTTTTTGTTATTGATTTTATGAAGGGTATCATCATCATTCCAATGGAATTAATATATTTGATCATTAATATAAATAATTATATATTATTTATTAGTGGAATAGTATTGGATATTAAATTCAATAGAATATTGAATTGAATGATGTTGAATGTCTTTTAATATATATTATATAGTACACAGTCCATATTTCAAATCAATGATAATTTTTTCATTGTGTATGATTTTTTCATTTTTTGAATTAATTAATAAATGACCTAGAAGGATTTTCAATAAATGTTCCATTTAGAGAAGTCATACGATCTAATGTCAATAAAACAAGGATTTAAATATTACTCAATTATAGTGAATGTATAGGAATATTTTAATATATTTTAATTTTCATGGATTCATCAATGGATTTGGTTTTTATATTGAAAAGTAGACATGATTTACTAATGGTAGAATACCAAAAAACAATTCAAACAAATAATTTTTCATCCAATTTCACTATAATGTTTTTAGAGTTAATTATATAACATAAACATCCATGAAAAATTAAATATAAAACATTTTGATTTTAATTTATTCAATGTTTATAATAGATATTTTTTATAATGGAAATATTGAGACCATGATATATGATATGACAAGAGATATTGAACAACACGTCACAAAATTAATAAGGTATTTTGAAATCATTCTTGAGGGAAATTAATACTTCATTATGTCATTTATTCAATCATTAGATATCCCCATTATGATGGAATTTAATATGAGAAAAATACATAGCTATAAAATTGTGATTATTAATGATCATAAAATTATATATTATATAACTATCCCCCATAATCAAATTGATTATAAATTATTTTCAATGATATGTATTATATTAACTTCTTCGTGAATCATATACATATTTTAAAAACATTATATTTTTTTATAATTACAATACATAATGGAATCATGAAAAAATGTAAAAAATCAAAAAGAATATGATTAAACTATGATTATTTCAAAAGTTGTTTGTCCAACATGATACAATTGATCAAAATTAAGGAATTTTGAGTTAAATAATTCTTATAATAGATTAAAATAGGGGTTTTTCCCTACCATGTTATTAATTCCCACATACAATGTTATCATAAAAATGATATTTTGGTCAATCACATATTAATTGGTAATAGTTGATATTAATTAGTTTGTCAATGCTATTATGACATTTTAATCTTTTCCAAATCACTGAATAAAATTTCTGAAGACTTATATTTGTAATAATTTGAAATGAATATTTTATTATATAGATAAAATATTTAATTTGAATATGAAAATTAAAAAAATAATGTTTTTCTTTTAATATTTAAAAAATCAAAAAAAATTGAATGAAATTTCTACACAATAGTAACATAAATTTATATTGATAAGACAATTGCATTGTTGAGCTAAAAAAATTTAACATCATTTAAAAGTATTTAATTATGAAAATACATTATATCATGATAATTTATTTTACATAATAAATTTCAAATTAATCTAACAAGTATTACATTAATGTTGTCATTTTAATTAAAATACGAGGGGTCATAAAAAAGTGTTGAGGGAATCCATTAACCATATTCCAAATAATTTATTCTAAATTTACAAAATAGTATAGTTTCCAACTAAATTAAAATTTATGGTTTTTTCGTCCTATATTAATGTTCCACTTATGTTTTCTAATAAGAATTTTGGTTTCTATTTTCTTTAAAAATTTATTTTTTATTTGATATATGAAATGATATATATATACCATTTGTTTTAATATATCATGAATTTTTTTCATAAACAATTGATGGATTAAATTCATAGTATTATGATATATTCTATAAATAATGTTTTAAAAAATAAAATTATCCAAATACATATATATTATGTGTTTAATTATTTTAAATACAAAACCCATAATGATTATTTATTTGTCATTGGGATCCAAAAATGATATTTTATATTTCTACACCATAGGTAAATTTTGTGACCTATTTTATGATAATAAAAAGATGATTTTAATTCTTTCACATTTTTTACCACTTAATTTTTTTTACTATTTAATTTTCTCTATTACTAGTTGACCAGTCTCATTAAATAGTTGATTTTAATTTTTTTGTTGTTTATACAATGAAGTTATCTAAAAAAAAATTTCATGTTAATTATGAGAACATTTAATACAATTATAGACTAGTTTATTAAAAGAATATTAAAATGTTTAAGTGGAAAATAACATTGGGAAAAGGATGAAAATTTGGATTTTACATTGTTATGAATGTCAAAATTATCATTGTGATATTCTAAACATTCAAATTTTCAATACATTGATGAGAGAGGCATAACAAATGAAATCCTAGTTTAGATTATACTAGATTTGTAATTTTTAAACATCATCTGATTATTCATATATTTTTTTGATCGAATTATGGAATTATGTTCTCCATATTTTTCTATTCAGACAACATCACAAATATTTATCTTTGATCGTACGCTATTATTGAATGTAACTATGATTTCATTATTTTTATATTTTATTAATCTTACTTAATAGATTTCCCAATTCTTCAATAATATAGGTCACCACATTAATTTCACTAAATGAATAATTTTTTTAGCTTCATTTATTTAGATTCCACTTTTTGGGTGTCAAATTTATTGGGAGACTTGTGGAACATTTTCATTAATGTTTCTACAGACATGTTTTCACTAAGGGAACAAAATCATATAAAACTGCCTATAAATCATGTAAATATATTAGTAATAGATTCATTTTGATGAATTTTAAATCATTAATAATATTTCATATACATATCATGAATATTATCAATAACATTTATATTCAATTATGGGTTAATTATATAAATATAAATATTCATTAAGTGTTTTTATAGGACAGAAATTGAATCCACTCTTTTCAATTTATACCATATTTAATGATTTCATTGAATTATTATTAAATCATAAGCAAACATAGTCATTGGGAGATTATTCTTCCCTTTATTCCATATATGGGTAAAGAATTACATAAAATGTTTCAGAAAAAGAGATCATATATTATGAAGAAAATTAGAAATTTGAGTTATCAAATTTGTACAATCCTACCTATTAAAAAAATTATTCATGAACATTATACTTCCATCAATATCCACAAGTGTATATTAAATTTATTCTATTTTTTAAAAGAAAAATATTTTAAAATTTTAATATATTGAAAATAAAAAAAGCAGTTCAACAAATATTTTTATGATAAAAAATAACCTATATGTGAAAAAAATGTATATCATAGATAAAACTAAAAGAGTAGGGTAAGATAATTTCCTAAAAAAAATATTGATTATATCATTATTAAATTTTATATTAATATATAACATTCAATTCAAAAAAATTAGTAGATATTAAAATATTAAGAATTATTGAAAATAACAAGAGAAAATTAATCATTGGTAAAGGTGTGGGTTAATAACTCATAAGTGTGACCCAATGTCTCCTCCCCCTTAGAAGGATTAAGATTGTTATATTTATCACTTGGTTATAATAGATTATAGTAAAACAAATAGTTGTAAGGTTTCCCTTAATATTAGTATAATTATATTTATAAATGAATAACATTTTTAATAGGAAAACACATTTCATGATTTGTCACAGTAATATCGATGTCAAACTAAACAAGAACAATAATATTATTAAATCATGTTTTTACAAACCCTATAAAATCTACTCAATATTATATCTATAACCATTATTTCAGAACGAAATATATTCATAAAGAATTATGGAATGTTAAACATGAAGATCCATTATGAAAATAAAAATGGTGATATTTGGTCAACGAGAATAAAGAAATGGTAAAAAAAATTATAATCATTTAATTGTTATTTATAATTACTGAAAGCATCTTTGAAGAATCTTTGAGGTCTCATGAAATATAAACTCAAGTTATGATCCAAGAAGTAGTCATTTATAAAATTAATTATATTTATTTGTTGGGATAGGACCATTTATTAATGTTTATTTATATCCTTTTATTTATTTGGGGGTACCTTGGATCAATCCAAAACAATAAAAGTACAATTTAATTCATAAAAGAAAATTAATTAATGCATCATGACGTCACTAGATTTAATACACTATGAATCTCTCTAATTCTAAATTTTATCTGACTAAAAACCCCTTATATATTATGAAACTTTTGTGTGTGGGACATTATTTGTAGATCTGATCTTGTGAATGTCAAGACATACATACTTTAAATATGATCCCTCAAGAGAATTATCTTACTAATGCACTTTTACCCTGATGTTGGTGTATAAATATCAATATTTTATTAATTCCTACCCTCCAACCTATATTAATTCCGTTTTTTAATCATGTTGTTCTATTTGAAAATTTAAAAACACAATAAAAATTAACCAAATGAAAAAATTATTGTTATAAGTACCTAAGTGGTTACCTTCATAGAAACACAATAGCGTTCAATATATCAATTGGAACCAGTTTGGAGGGAGGATCCTAAGACGTGGTTAATTTATATAAAAATGAAAATAATTATATGATTTTTAATACTCTATATTATGTCTATAATTATTCCATGGACATTGATAAGTTTGATTTAACTTTATAATTTGATTGTTTATTTATTTTGAGATAAACCATTAATTTCTTTATTTCTTTTTATGTAAAATAATAATTACCCCATATTATTAAGAATATCATCATATTTTTTATTAATACTAAAAATGGAGGATTAGCCTTGGAATCCATAAGTTGTTAAAGGCATCATGGACATATTCTGGTGTGTTTCATGAAATGAAATATGGTTTCATTTCTAAAAATTATCAACCAATCATGATGTTTATCTTGATAATCAATGAGTGATTGTAAGGTTTAAATCATTATATATACATATCATAATATGGTAGATGATAAAAAGTGTAATTTTTAGTGGTTTATGAATAAATCTATTGAAAAATGATTCAATATGGTTGAGTATAGAATAACTCATGATTTTAAAAAACTGAAATCTGATTTGTGTCTCAAATAATATCGAATATTTTACAAGATTATTCATTTGTGATTTGGGTGAATTTTATGGATTTCATGTTTTGATCATCAATATAAAATATTATAATTTCAAATATCATATATATAAATTACTCCAATTATATTTCATTACCAAATTTACAATGCACATGGTGTATCATACTCTAATGGATGTATAGTTATAACGAATGATTGAAACAATTTAATCCATCACCTATGATTATGATATATAATTAAGTGGCTCATAGGATAGTCATTTTCTCATATAGGAGTTTTAACATTAAATTATCTACTATTTCATGATACATTAGAATACATTTAATGAATTTTACCATCCACACTATCATACTATGCATTATTGGGTAGAGATAAAGGAATCATACTTGTGGGACCTAGACTTATAAATGAAATAATAGATGAATTTAAATTGATTTGTAGTACAATGTTTTGTTACATAAGATAAAAAAATATGTGGTTCATCAATGTCTCTCTTTAACAAATTTTGGATACCATGTGTCATTGAAAATTTTATCAATATCAGGAAATGTCATATTAAAAACATAGTAATATTTCCTCCTATATATGATAAAAAATTATAAATAAATGAGAGAATTGATAATCATGAGTATTAATTAGCTTCATCATGGTTTTTTTGGTCTAGATTATAATTTATTTCATGTATCTTAGTTGATGATATAACAGCATGATGTAGGCCATGTGACCCAATGGGATCAGGTTGATCTCGAACCATATTCTATACTTATTAATTCACTAATTCAATTCACAGACAAAAATGATAATTTATTTCAATGATATATTATTCAATTAGTTCATTGGTTTTAGAATAATGTTATCTATTAAGAACATTCTTGGGAATAAAATATATTGATGTTGGATTAATGCAAAATAATATTCAAAACCATGACCATTCTCTATTTCCTCATATGGAATTATGATGTGTGGGGAGAATAAAAGACCACATATTTGAAAAAAAACTATCATTTTATTATTTAATTTGATTTCACATATTACGTATGGTTTATTAGAGAAGTATATGGGTTGTTTTTTTTTTGATTTGGGGTTTTGTTACGGATTGAAACATTAATCATTGTTGTAGGTATAAGTAAATGTTATCAAGTAAATATGAAAGGGATTATGCAATTATCTGGACAAGTTCCTTGTTGAAGAACATTATGGACAAACTGTTTAATGAACCATGAAATATGTACATTTTTTTGATATAAAATATTTTCAGGGCTAACGCATGGATTTTTAAACAAATCATCATTACCATGTGGTCACATAGTAATTTTTTAGTAGTACTCACATGTTTTATACAAGGATTTAAAATTCCTAAAATCTAACCATATGAAATAAATTTATATATCAGGAAAAAAATTATAATTCTTTTCAACACAAAAAATCTCATTTCTCCCATGCTATGATTTCCTCTTGATCATGAGTATTTCTAATTTCATTGTTGATATCTTCTCTCAATCCAAAAAGTATTTCCAATGCATCAACATGTATTTGATCTTAGAGATTCATGTTATGAAACCCTTTAACACCAAATAATTCATCTTTTCGTAATCCATGTATTTTTATTGGAACTGAATAATAAACATGATCTATTATAGAATTATTGATCATCTATTAATTTCTAAGGAGACCCTAATTAGATAATTTATGAATATTTTTTTCCATGGATATTGTGTTTTCATTATTCTACTCTTCATTCTTATCACCTATGGTGAGATATATGTCTTCTATCACTTCTCCAATATTATATAATGTAATTGAATTTTTATTGTATTTATTTCAACTAATTTCAATGGAATGTAATTTTAATTAATTATTTGAATCAATAAATATAAAAAATTTATTAATTTAAGAACATGATTGGTTTTTATATTACATGTTGATTTATGGATTAAAATGTATGTTTTGATTTAACATAATTATAATCTTTTATTAATTGAAATGAAACATGGAATTGATTAATAAGAAAAGAATTAATTTTAGAACATGATATACATGTGTGATGTGGGTTAATATATTATATAAATTTGGCTTTCCTGATAATGACATGGCATGATATACTAAACTATACGTAGCGATAGAATGGTCACATAGTGACTAATATCTGTTTCGATGACTAGACTATCTTTTTTATGGTATAGTCACCTAACATTCATGTGTTTGTGATAATGTGTATGCTTTTTGGGTATTTCAAATATATTTACATGATAAATTGAGAATTTTATTCTATTATATTTTTATGGTTGATTATGTAGGCGACTAAAATTCTCGTATCTTTGTTATTAATGAATTATATGAGATATTAATTTTTTTAATGGAGTTTGTGAGAAGGTTTTTGTTTTCAGCATACTAGGTTTGTTATTTGGACCCTACAATTGAACATTTTTTAATATACAAAAATCAATTTCCATGAAAAAATAATGGGGATAAATTTATATATATCATTTGGTGTCTGTTGATGTAGTTATATGGATATTGTGACTTGGTTTTGATTATATCCTTTAAGTACAGCGTGGTTATATCTAGTTTTCAATGTCATAATTTACATTATTTCCATGTTTTTAAATTTTTATCAAATAGTAATCAATTAAAATAGTTCTATGTAATTTCATTTCTATTGTACCATTCACACATCACGAATTATTATGTTTATTTTGATTTTAATTATCTTTTAATGTTGTGGTTGTATATAATAAAAAATCATGAACCACAATGTTAGTAATGTAGTATCATATATTTTCAACCTTTGGTGTCTTGGAGATGATGTCTAAGGTTACTTCCAACAACACTCATACTAATTCAGTGGTTAGAGTTGGGACGTGATATCATGATTAATTCTCATTAATGATATGGTCAGACAAATAGAAATCAATTTTTTCATAAGATAATCAAGAGTTCAAGTAATCAACTTGTAAGACATTTTGTGATCTAGATGATTTTATTGAAATTTTTCATGTTTTAGAGAATTCAATTATTGGATTGTGTTATAAAAAATATATTTATGTTTAATATATACAGGATATAAATTTTTTTAGTGGAATATAAAAGATATCATAAAATTAAATTACTGAATGAATATGCACCAGAAGATGTAGCACTACAAGGTGCATGACAATAAAATAAATTAAAATGTTCTTATGTAGTAAAATTACTTGTACAATGATATGGTATTGAATTTAAATATTTAACTATAATGTATATATGAGAACATGAGATCATAGAAGAAGTTGCACAACCCAAATATTCATGTATGTTAAAGTCATGTGTAGATGAGGAAATGGATTAATCTCATTCAAAAAAGACCTAGGAGATAATGCATTATACATAATGAAATGAAGATAATTAGAATAAATGTGAATTATGATTCACCGAAAATGTTGAATAAATATGGAAATAAATATAATACCAATTTGGGAGATCAAAATTAACTAGATAAATCAAATGTATTTATTGATAACTAGAATATGGACATGCTATGTATGATCAAACATAGTTTATATTAATTGAAAACCCCACACTAATGAAACCAAAAATTAAACTATTATCTATTTAAAAAGGATTTAATGTGAGGAAAATCATATAACTATTACTAAAAAAATTATAAAATGATGATTTCTTTATCATCATGGTATTAAATTTTTAAAATATACCTCATGTTGGGTTTTCAATGAAATAGATAATGTAACTCTTCTTTGAGGTTTCCTAAAATTCATAATCGAAGCATATCAATGTCATAACTGTGAATCTCAGTATACATACTAAATATTTTATTGATGTTGGTATTTTATTTTCTTATATAAGAGAGTATATATAGAATGTTATTGAATGTTTCTCTAACCCAATATAACGTTTTTTTATTAATTTTATGGTTGAGAACATTATTTTTACAATGGGGGAATCCCCATGATTGGTAGATGAATCTGTCAATTGATTATTGTATTTTATGATATTTACTCACTATAACAATTAATATATACATGAATATTTTATGTTGTATATTTTTAATCTTTTGATCCATCAAGAACAATATTATCTAATATCATATATCAATAAAATATAATAGACTATGTTTCAAGATATCTAGACCAATTCAAGGGTGTATGTGATTGAAGTTTTTTAGTTCTTTTTATACTTTTTATAGTTACATAATATTGGTATTTTTATAACAAACCTAACAATTCCTAACATTACATTAACCCATTTATATGGAAAACTTCATACATTAAACCAAACCAAACCCATATACCTTATTAGATTAGTGTTTTTGGAAACATATGAACATAAATAACTTCTTCATAACATATCTAATTATCATCCCTCATATATATCCATAACTATACCACTTATTATCATATGATATATAATCATGTTATTCATATAGTGTGGAAAATAAATAGATGAAAGGGTGATATTAGATTCTTAGTAAGGGTAAGATAGACACCTAAGCCTGAAAAAATAACTGTGTATGATAACATAATAATACAATTTTATGATCATCTCATAAATATGAAATATCAAATAATTGATTCATGGAAAAAATATTGGTATTTCAGAAGAAAAAACTCATAACAGAGTCAAGATAAAAATCCATGAGATCATAAAATATACATAAGATATGGAATTTTCATAGACAAGTATGTATGTAAAATTAGTTCTATAGTATTAAAGGAATAACATAAAATTAAATATTTTAAGTATAAGATCACTCCGAATAACATATTTCTTTTGATGGTACACTCACATGACCATGTTAGTAATCAAGGGTCACTCCTAAGACCATCTTAAGAGGAAATTTTATTTAATAAATTTAGTTCACTCCTTATTCTAGGAATTAATATCTCATGACATATAAATAATTACCCAATGCATTGGAAGGAGATATAGGCAACAAAAATCATATTATTAAAACCATAAATATTCTTGAAACAATAATTTAAATCATCAACCTCATCAGAACCCATAAAATTAATTGAGTTTCATCAACATCTTTCCATCATAAACATAAAACCTTATTATAATGTATTAGAATCGTAGCATTGAATTATACCCCTAGTAAAGAATACACAACATCAAATAATATTAATTTTGGTAGAAAATTATATATTATAAATCATGTGAAAACAATTCATAATGATAATAAAATTTACCCTTGGATAAAGATCAATTTTAAAAGAAAAAATTATTTATGAAAAACATTCATTTCGTACTTTTTATATTAAAGTCACAAATTATGTCATTCGGATAAAAAAAATATTCCTTTCAAACTATGTTTTAAAAAGTAAAAATGGGTAAAATGGAATTTAAACATCTATGTCAGAGTGTAAAATACATTTTTGAAAACATATTATGAAAACATAGATGTTGAAGATAAATATTCCCCAACAGATACATAAAATGAATCAATCCCAAATATTGATGAGATTGTGAAATAAATATTAATAACATTATAATCAGTTGAATCACATTCCAAATTAGATAAATAAAATTATATAGACATGATGAAACCATAAAATTCTAGTTAATACTCATAAAATACATTAATGGGGAATATATACAACATATATATGAAATAAGTACTATATAAGTCATGTGTCCCATAGAAAAATATTGAGACATAAATAATGTAACATATTTATTAAATTTCATAATAATCATGAAAACAAAATGCATAATAAATTAATTATTATTATAAATCCATTATAGAACCATATTATTTAATCTAATACCATATATAATATGATGATGATAATATATTAACTGTTTATTAATGATTCGATGTTAATGTTATGGTTCGAGTAATCTCAGCTTTGTTTATCGCATGTGTTTGGTTTTATTTTATTTTTGGTCCTTATAGTTATATAATTATGTAATAATCTCCAAAAGAGGAATCATTATATAAATTACATATAAATTCATTATTTATGAAATTATAGAAATATATTAATAATAGAATTAATGAAATGAAATACACTGTTCATAGAGATGGTATGTTGTACATATGCCTGAAGAGTGTTTCCATTTTCATGCCGTATTGAAAAAGATAAGTTAAATTAAATATACAGATATTTTAATTATAGTAGAATTTTTATTTTATATATATCATATATTTTCACTCTACTATTAATTATTACATTCCATGTAAAATGTGAACAAACCACATCACTTTGAGGATGTGAAATTTCACACATCCAAATACAATGTTATTATATTTCAATAAAATATAAACGATGAATATATGTTTTATGAAATAATTACATATGCATAATGACATAATAAATAAAATATGAATTAATTAAAAATTATATTCCATCATAATTCCCGACCATGGGTGTTATTAATGGAAAAACATAAAATTTATTTTATGATGTCGTAGTTGATTTTACACAAGAATGGGAAGTACATTACACATTTTTTTGGAATTGTGTGTGAGTTAATGTTGAAACATTAATATTACAACATAATATTATATTTACAATACTCATGTTAATATATTAAAGTAAAATAATGTTAATTTAAGGGTTTTATGAAAGAAATAAATCAACAATTATCATTGATGAATGGAACTTTTTCTTCGGGTGTCTCTTTTTGATTTGTAGAAATATAATTATTTGGATGGGTTTGTGAAAAAATATTTCATCTTGGATAAAATGATTATATTGGGAGATTATTTTGATAATGTTAAGCTGATAATGATTGGTTCTGCTTTGTAGTTAAACTAAAAGAAGTGGTTCTATTTTATAATAGAGGGGAGGGTTACTTTTTCAATATCTAAAATGATTAATTTATAATAAATTCAATTTAAATAAAAATGACAAACAATGTCAATTCATTCAATGATATGATATGATAAGGTTTTAATCGCATCATCCATTACAATGTAGACATGTTTTGTTGTCATGTTGAACCTTAATATATTGATAATCCAATTGTTAATCCATTTAAATTATATATATGGAAACAATGTTTTTAAAATTAAGAGAATTTAAATATTTTATAAAAAAATTGATTTGGTCTATAAATTTCAAATTTCAGGTATGTTAGACCATATCTCATCCATCTTTAGTAATTATTATTTTTATAGATTTTATCAAAAATAATAAAATATTATTTTTATAAAATATCATATGTATAAATTTTGGCACTATTAATTACGTGGACATTAAGAAAATAAATATAGTCAGACTACCTTGAAATAATTAACTTAATACACCCCAAATATGTCATCATAAACATGAATATTCTTGTACTTGAAAAATAATGTAAAATATTATTTCATGAAATATTTCTAATATAATTTATTTGTTTGTTTCAACAATTGTGAAATAGCCTTATCATCATTTCGTAATATTTTATGATAGTTATTTCTATAATATAAAATAAATATAAGCATATCTTGTGTAGATAATCATTTTATATCTCATAAACATATATATTTTCAATCATATTTTTCATTTTATATCACATTAAAAATAATTACATATTAAAAGAAAGAGTGTAAAATTTTCCCACTACATATGACTTTAATAATAATGAAGAATTTTCCTTGGATAGGTGTCCATTAAATTATTCAAATTATGACCTTATGTGTTAATGGTAAAATTAAATTCATACAAAAAAAATTATGGATTGTTTTACTATAGTTTCTAAATATTTATAATAATATATTTTCACTTAATTACCAGATTCACCACTAATTGTTGTAATTTGATATTACTAAAATAAATATTCATATATTCAAAAAAAATCAATGGGCCTATTTAATAAATTATGAATGTTTGATTCAAAATAAGGATTTATTATTTCAATAATCAAAACACATAATTTTCAGATACTAATTAAAAATTAATCCCATTGATTGATCAAGAAAAAGGTTTTTAAAGTAAAAATATCTAAAATATTGACATATTTTTATATTGAAATTAAATGAAAAATTTACTCCAATGACGTAAATTGGATTAAATGAATTTTTTAAATAAAAATTTAAAATGTAAAATATATAATTAAACACTATTAATTATTTTGGTGATTGTTTTTTTCAATTAATTTTTTTTATTATTCATTATTCATCAAACCTGAATTTTATTAATAAGTACCAAAAAATAATACAATGTAAATTTTTATATCTCAAATTATATAAAGAAGTTTATTTTGTCATATATAAATTTTAATAGTGTAATAAATTATATTCAAAATGGGTTATCCATTAAAAGTTTGAAAAAGTTCCTTTTTAAACAAATACTTCTTTTACGTGTACAATTTGATTAATACTTATATTATTTCTAAAATATAAATAAAATGAATGTTAAAAATTTAATTGAAGATTATATATATATATTTCATTAAAATAATTAAATAAGATTAATTTGGATATTTATTTATATAAAACACATTTGTTTATATTCAAATAACTTTTCATAAAACCACTTCCTCTTATTTTAAAAAATGTACTAAATTAATTTATAATTAATTGGTCCTAAAATTATGTGTAAAACATAATTTCATAATTCAATTCATCATTTTCATATATTCCATTCTAATAACCTCATTACATTTTTCTTGTTTACGTTAGCATATTAATAAAATAATGTTTCAATGAAACACATTGTTAAATGTAACACAAGATTAGTCAGTGTTGTATGATGTTCATGATTAACATGTTCCAGTGTGAAATGCTAACTATTAATGAAAACATATTATTTAAAAACGTCTATTTAATGTAATTATTTTGGGTAACAATCTACCCACTTCAAATTAATGTTACCCTACATATTAATCTGGAATATTATAGGTTTAATACATGATCTTTTTTACAGAAATCGACATCAAAAAATTGAATACTAAAACATAATTTTCAAAAGTAAATATAGAAAAGTATTTATTGAAAAAAACTCATAATTTGTTTCACATATATGATATATTACATGGTATGTTAAAACATAATCCATGAATAGAAATATTACTATCATGTTTTAAGGAGAGTCATATAAAACATGGTTAAAATAATGATAACAATCCCAAGGAAAGAAATTAATGATGATCTTTGAGACCATTTGATTCAACCAAAAATAAGTTATTATGATAAAATAATTTATTTTACAATACTTTCACTAGAGTTTGAGAGTTTTTTTGATAATAAATAATAACATGATTTAATGACGTTTCATGAGCATAATATCAAACATTCATTGTGTCTTGATCAATATCTACTTTTACAATTAATACATGAAATTAATATTATTTTTTTATTCCTTAATAATTAAAAGATCATGAAATCCATTTAATGATGGATTATTCATTGTTCCATAATATCACAACAAAACTGGTTTACATTTTTACCCAATATGCATAAATCCCCATATAAATAGACAATATTTAATCTCTTAAACCACATCCAAATTTCTGTGTAAAAATATAGATAAGTGGATATATGTATGATTCATCCAAAATATTAAAATCCATAATGTTCAAAGGATGGTAAATAATATTCAAAAATCAACGCATCATTAATAACCCAAACAACATGATGTAGCTCTTAATTAGAACACACCAATATTGTGAAGACCATTATCTTGTACTTTCGTCAAAAATGGTAATATATATAATTAAATTGAATTATTAGCAAAAAGTTACCCATCTATAAAATTATTTATTTCCTCATACCATAAATTATAATTTCAATAAACTCGATCCATGATATCTTAAAACAAATTTTCATCTTATTAGACATATTTTCATCAATAATATCCCATTTATTTTATCACAATCAAATATTTATCAAATTATTTATCCCATAATATTTAAATTGTTAATTTATTCCTTAACTTAATCTTTTGTTTTTCAAAAATATCAGCTTACCAACTCATTTACATTTTATGGTTACTAATACCATTCAACATATGAATTAAAATCTTTAAGGAATAAATGTAGTTGTAAAGTCATTAGATATTTCATTATTTATAATACAATAAATCAATTTCTCTAGAAGTATTCTAGAATTCCAATACAAACGCATTTAATAAATCCATGACATTGTTGTTGTTTTATACATTTTCAATAGTGATCACATGATATTTCCTATTACATTAAATTTTTGATTATTATGATGTCAATTATCATCATTAGACTTTATATTTTTTTCATTGATTAAAATAATTCTCATTATCCATATAATTGAATATTTGACGCCAGTGGGGTTAATTCTATGTAGCCTTCACTCTATTTTTATAATTGGAAGTCTTTTTCCCATTATGTTGGTATTAAAAAGCCTAATTTCCTTCTTTCCCATATTAAAAACATCTATGACTTGATGATAATACCATAGCTGTAACATGAATGATGGTTAAAATCAGCCTCCTTGGTACCAGAAAAGTCATTGTCCCATTACTTTAATTCAAGAAACACATTTTACATATTTTTATTATGAACAAAGTGAATTAACAATTGGAAGAATATTTTATTGATCTAGTCCCAATTAATGGATTAAATATCATCTTGATACCTCATATTATTTATTATATTCCTCCAATAGTTTTGTTTTCCATCTAAATAATAAACAACCAAAATGAATTTATCATGATCTAAATAGTGAAGGATGGAAGAATTATTTTTTTGGGTAATGATCCATTTGTTAACAATTAGTGTATCAGAACACCAATATAAAGAAGTTTGGTGTTGCCTCATATAGGAATAAACATAATGTTGTTCACTCCATGACTCATTACAAAAATCTATAATGAATAAAAACTCATGTTATTATAGTGATAATATTTTTATTTCAAACACCCATAAAATTTACTTCCTCGTGAGGAAAAACATTTTTATTAATGTGGAATTATTTATTATCATTTTTCTATCAGGTTCCATAAATTTTCTAAAACAACAATATAATGTGTGTAAAAGTACAAATAGAAGAAAAAATATATAATCAAGGGAAATTTATTTCAATATATATAATCTTAGGTTTGATCCATGTATTGTCACAATTGTTTCCAAATATCTTAGATCGTAACATATTTTTAATCTTATCGCTAGAGACATACGTAGATACATCATTAGAAATATATTCATTGGATATCACTATAATTATATCATCCCTCATTCTAATGGATGATTGAATATTTTCTCTAATGCCTAATATTACTAACTAGGATTATCATATAAGGACAATACATCATTTTATGGAAAATTTCATACATTACATAATAAGATTCACAAATTCCAAATTAGATTAGTTCCATTGGAAATATAGAAATATAAATAATTGGTTCATAACAAATCTAATTATTCTCCTACATATTTTATCATATCTACAACCCTTTTTGATATATCATACATAATACCATTCTTTCTATCATATGGATAATTTTCTTAAGAAAAAATGTTCTTAGATTCCCAGTAATGAAAATAAAAGAAGATATGTAAGCCTAAAAAAAGCATAATGGTATGATAACATAAGAATAAATTTTAATGATCACTCTCTATATATGAAAGATAAAATTAATAAGTTATGGAATAATTATTTCAATTTCATAAGAGGTATATCATAATGTTGTCAAGAGAATAATACATGATATCATAACATAAATATAAGATATAGAATTATAGAAGAAATTTAAGCATACAAAATTATTTCCATAGTAGTAATGGAATGTCATCCAGGTCTATCTTAGTAGAATGAGGTCCCTCCCCATATTATCTTCGTAATTATGGTTCAATATCATGACCTTTTTATTTGGTATGGATCACATTGAAGACAATATTAGAGACTAATTCCATTATTGAACTAAGTTCACTACCCTTTACAGACATTTATATCTCATGAAATATAAATAATTAACCAATTAACATGAGGTAGAGATAGGTCGCAACAATCATATATTGGAAACCATATATATGTGTGCAACTAGAATATAAAACATCTATCATATCAGAACACATGGAATGATATAGCTCTCAAAAACTTCATTCCATCATAATCATAAACGACTCATATATATAATAAATATTTTAGAATTGATCCATATCCCATGTAAACCATATTTAACATCAAATAATGTCATCATAAATGGAAAATAATTTTTAGAGATCACCTGAAATCAATTATTTAAGAAATAATCATAATGATTTGAAAAACATTTCTTTTCTAAAAAATAATGCCAATTTTTTAAAAGAAAAAATTTTCATTTAAAAAAACATTTTAGTGTTATATTCTATGTTACAAATATTTAATTCATAATGATATTGTAAAATTCCATCCATTCCATATTATTTAAAAATCATTCCTTTTATACCTTTGTAGAATTTCACAATATACGTCATTAAGTAAATGGAAAAAATATTCCATTCATACCATGTAATAAAAGATAAAAATTTGTAATCTAACTATAAATACACAATTTTGAAAAGTAACTAAACTTTTTAAAACTTTTTTATAATACAATGATATGGAATATATGTATTCACCAAAATATTCTAAAAATAAAATAATCTCAAATATTGGATAGAATGTAAAATAAATACTCATCACTTTATAATCAGTAGAAATTTATTCCCCATGTAATAATGAAAATTATAGCTATATAAAAATTCCAAAATCATTTGTATAAGTCTCATAAATTATATTCATGGGCAGTATGTACACAATGAAGATGAAACAAGCTGTGTATAAGGCATTTGTCCCATAAAAATAAACGTGAGACATAAATCTCTTAGCAGATGTCGTGAATCTCATCATACTTATGAAAACATATTTTATAATAAATTTTTTTTATTAAAAATATCTAAATGACAAAATAATAATATCTATTACCATATATTATTTTATTATTACATTATATTAACTGTTTATAAAAAAATACTTGATAATGATACTCTTCCAGAATCATCCAGTATGTTTTTATGCCCCAGTTTTGTACTGTTATATAATTTGTCTAATTACATATTCGTTAATTTAATTATCACCCGAATACTAACCAGGATATAATTATTATATTAAATAATTATATTTTTTATAATTATCTATAAATGGTATAATTTGGAAATTACATATACCAATCACGGAGATGGTATGTAATATGTACGCTTGAATGATGTTTCTAATTTCATTTAGTATTAAAAGAAATAAGTTAAATTAAATATATATAATTTAAATACTATAGAATTATTATGTCATATATGATCATAAACCCACTCATCAATACATTCCATTTATGGTGAATTCAAATCATATTGGTTTGAGGAGGCGGTCGTCCACACATCCACAAACAAAATTATCATATTTCTATAAAATTGAAAGCAGAAAAATATATTTTTTATAATATATAAAAAATTACATAAACATCATAGATACCATATATATAATATTAAAATATATTTTATATTACAATTCCCTAAAATGAGTGGTGGTAAAAGAAAATTGATCAACTACATTCCTTGAGGTGGTAGTTCACTGTATACAATAATAGAATATATGATATCAATTGGATTGAAGTATGTATGGGTGTATGTCAATTACATGATATATTATAAAATAATTATAATATGCATTCTTATTTTATTATTTAAACATAAAATTTTTTTAATTATTTTAATGAAGAAATAAAATGATAATGTTCATTGATGAATGTCAGCTTTTCTTTTTGTGTCTCCATTTCATTTCGATAAAAGGAATTATTTGGAGGGATTTCATCACAAATTATAACATATACGATGATGTGTGGTAAATTGGGATAATATTTCAATATATTATGACTGAACCGAATTTATTCTGAAGTCTAGGTAAATTAGATTAAATGGTTCCCTTTTTTAAGAGAGCAGAGGTGCAAATTTGGAATTTCTAAAAGGTTAATTTATAAATAATTCAATATTAATAAAAATACTTCAATATATTAATTTAATTTAAGATATGATATTATAATGTTTTATTATTCTTAACTGATATATTTTATAAGTTATTTATTAATGATATATCATATCAATTTTATTAAACATTAGTTAGCCCATTTTGAAATTAACTATGGTTACAATGTTTATAATATTAAGAGGATATAATTTTAACATAAATAGTTTAAATTGGACCATAACTGCAATATTTAATATATTTTATTCCGTATATCATGACCTTTTAATTATTTAACATACTTTCATTTTATCTATTTTAATAATATATTATTTTAATTAAATGTAATAAATTTAAATTTTAACATTATTCATTACGTTGGCATTAATAAATCAATTAATAAATATAGATTTGAAAAAAATTCACTTAATAAATCTCCAATATATAATATTAACCTATAAAATTCATTTATTTCCTTAATTATTTCCAATAGTATTTCATGTTATATTTATAATTTCATTTACCTAATAATTTTAGTAATTTAAAAATTAGTCCTTCATCATTTTTTAATTATTTATGAAAATTAATTCCTTAATAAAAAATGAAAAATAAATTTCTATGATATATATAAACATTTATATTTCATATGAATTTATATAATCGATAATATATTCTATTTAATGTAATGGACCAATACTCTCTGCTCCATTTCATTGTGATAATCCTCTATTTAAGGAGTCCTAAGAGGACAAGGTCACTAATTTCAACACGTGGAAAAAAATTATGTTTTTATATTTCCCAATAGTTTTTTAACCTAGAGGTCGATCAATAATGTTTGATCTTCGATGGTATCTTTATTGTGGTTACTTGCTATAGGTGGCCTACTCATTGTCTCTAATCAAGTGGTTCCTCACCCTGTGGGGTTTCGCCTCACAAAGACTCAGTAATGTTGGAACACCTTTCATATGGAGGAGCCTCGCAAAGAATTGCATCACATAATGGTGGATCTATGAAGTGAATCAACTATTTTTGGCTCAATATTGGTTATTTTCTAATGTTATTTCACGAGTGGTGCCTCATCGAGCGGTGCCTCACATAATAATTCCTCATAAACAATGTTTGTAGCTTCTTCTAGGTTTTCCCTCTTGACATATTCATTGACGTAAAATGAATTTAAGGCCTTGTTTGAAGATTTTTAGACAATTTAAATTCCCATAAAAATTATATTTATTTTATAATGATATATGGTATATTATTTGGTTAAAAAAATTTATATTTACCAATAACGCGTTTGATGGAAAATAAAATAAAAATATAAATTGAAACTCTATTTAGATCTTCTAAAGGATGAGAGGACTTGACACCTTATTCATCCTTTTTTATTCATCGCGATATGAAAAACCTCAACCCATTCTTCCCAATAGAATTAAGAATAGTTTTTAAGATTTTGATTAGGTTTTTTCCTTGGATTTTTCCACGCCCTCTGTGGGACCCTATCACGGTGAATCATGTAAGTGCTGATCAACTATCTTCCGAGTATGTTTTCTATCATCTTTCTTATTTTTGTAACATATGAGGTTTTTGATTGGATGTTTTCTCTATAAAGATAGATTATTTGAAATTAATAATTATTATTGAGCAGGATTAAGAACAAAACAAGGGAATCATAACTAGAAAAGTATGTTCTTACTTTATTTAATTATTTTGTTGATATTTTGGTTTGAATGGGATATCTACCGATGGAAAATCATGGCCATTGGTGGTTATTTTTTTTCATATACAATTATTTTTAGAATGAATGTTTTTTTATCCATTGAAATATTATATATGAAAATTGTTAAAGACTTATACATATATAAAAAATGGATTCCACACGATAATATTGTTTCTATGATAACCCCTGTTTTATATAAGGGAATTAAATGAGTAATTCCATGATAAATCCTAATATTTTTTATTCTGTTCTATGTTTTACTATGGTTTAGGGCACAATTGACTATTGTTGGATGGATTTAGTGGTGTGATGGATTCTCAGGTAGAGGGATTTATTGATTAGGTTGTGGATGAGAAGTGTTGTGTAATAAGGTAGTGAGACTATTTTTTGGTTAATGTCTTTCTAGATAAGGTTTTCTTTGGGTGGTTGGTTTTGTTGATACATAACCTATTTGGGATGAATTTTATTTATGATAATAGTGATCGGTATTGGTGATCCCCCATTTATAGTATGAATAATGCTACACCCATACTCTGGAAATCATAGTGTGGTGTGTCTTTATTGTGAAATGGTTAAATATACTTTGGCTCTTCGTGTCTGGTTTGATTGTTCTTATGTTTCCAACTTTTGTTGTACTAGTCTATTTATCATGAAGTGATAAATAAATATTCATCTATGTTAATATGGAATTTTTTGGTTTTGTGTGGATAACCAAATAGATGTGGTTAATGGAATATTTTTAATGATAGTTAAAAATAGAGGAAATGTGATGCTACATTTGATTATCCGGATGATTCCCTTCTGAAATGATTATTATAGAAACTAATTAAGTGAATTTTGAGGTACCAGAAATGGAGGAAGTGTTGTGACATAGTTTGTTACACCCATAGATTTTATGAGGTATATTAATTTTAATTTCATTGATGTCTTGTGTTGTACGCTACACCAAAATTAGTTTGTGCTATACGCACCACCGTAATAGCTTGCAGTATACACAACATTATTCTTCGATCATGTTAGAAACACTTTCAAGTTCATTTTTTAGAAATTATTCTACAAAAAATTTAGTATAGATTTTTAATAATGTATAAATGAAGTATGATTTGATTATGTTATATGAAACACTAAAGAGATATTTCCTTACACGCAACCCTAACTTGGCTTGCATTACATGCAATCACGACCTTCCTCGATAGCGTGTGTTGTATGCAATACCGGGTTTCACTAAACAACGATATATGGTTATAATATTATTATGAACTAGTAGTTATAAATATTACTAAATAGATTTTTAATTTTGTAACATTATTATTCAACTTACAAATTTTCTAGAACATCGTGTTAAAAACAATAAATTTTTCGAGTAAAATAATTATTTTTCAAAAAAATGTTGTTTTCCAGCCTTTTGATGGCGCACCCAAATTAAATCTTGTTTTTTGAGAAGTTTATAAGTTCAATATGACCAAATAATATTCATCTTTGGAATAAGGATATAAAATTTTTCTTTGGATAAAATTTTCATATTATTATGATAACTTTCATATTATAATAAACAGTACAAACACGCTATATATAATTTAAATACAACATTATTCATCACAGTGAATTATATGTTTAAATTATAATATTGAATGGTTTTAAAGTATAAATAGAATATATTTTTACTATTTAATATAATGTATGTCATTACATTAATTTTACATTGAATTTATAGGAAAAAACATTTCAATCTTTGGAAATGTTTTAACTATTAAAACCTGTTTTCATAACAATGTGATTAATTTTAAATTAATTACTACAACTTCTACGTTTTGAAATTTGAAAAATGGATTCCATATTTGAATTCAGTGGGTCAAAATTATGTTAATTGGTTACTTTATTTTTTTATATTGTGAATAGTATCTACGGTAAATTTTACCTACTATAGTTAAAGGTAAATCATATAATTAATGGTAAAAATAAGATTATAAGATTACACTAACACCTGAAAAAACACTATTGGGTGACTAAATGTAGACCCATATCACCTAAGGGTCAAAATAGATTAATTTGATGGACTTTTGGACATGAAAATAATTTATTTATTATTAAAATAAAATAAAGTAACAATATGTCATCTTCTTAAATCATATAAGTATAATAATTTGAATTTAGTGATAAACATCATGAAACTTCAAACATAAATTTTCTCCAGAAAGAAAATAAATTTATCTACATCATATGAATTTATTATTAATTTTTAGGGATTAAATAATTTTCATTAAAGGTGACAAAATAGTGATGTTGAAATTATTTTATTGATTAAAATATAAAATAAATGGTATTAAAACTATTAAAATATATATTATGTTAACTATTAAATGTGATCCACTAATTTTCCAGATAAATATGACATGTTATGAATCTATTAAAGTTTCTATTTCTAAAATATATTCTGTGGAGATTTTATGTAATTTAAAATAACTGAATAGTGTCAAAATTGACAATATTTTTATTTTATAAAAATAACATATTATAAAATTGATTAAAAATCACAGAAATATTTAAAAATCATAAATTAAAATTTATATGGTCGGAAATGTCATAAAGTATCCAATTATGGACAATTGAGATCACCTATTTAATTATTTATAATAATTAAAAATTTATAATCTTATTACCCCTAATAAAAATAAATAGATTAAATAAGGATAAATCAAGTTGGTAATGTTTAAAATAAATTCCCAACATGTCTAAATTTTATTGGATGATGAGATTACTACCATATCTAATCTAGGATTTGTATTTGATTCATTGTGGAGGTTTTTATGTGAGGTTTGAATTTATATTAAATTAATATTTTTAAGGATTCCATAGGTGCCCCTCTCCTCCTTTATAAAAGGGCACCTCATCCTTCTTCTCTTTACACAAATTTGAGCCTTCACGAATGGCCAACACCTGCCCATTTCCCTTCTCAACTTCTCTAGATACATTATAGAGGTTCTTGTCTCCTCAAAATACCATCTTTAGTGCCTTAAGAGGAACCATAAAAGAGGTGCATTGAAGAAGAGGTGGTTCAGATACGTACGAAGCATATCGGACCTAAGGTAAGGGATAACTTTTCCAATCTAATATTTATCCGAGATTGTTTATTTGCAAGTATTTACTGGGGTTATATTTATCATACATGTCCCATTTTCTAAAAATGATTTCATGTATGATTAAAGTCTTTTTTACCCATTTTTTGACTTTTACTACATGGTATGTAAGGAATATTTCTTTTGTTTACCATATGAGGTACTGTTTGACTATTCTAGAAAAAGTACGAGAATTTTTTTTAATCATATACAGCTTGAAGGTAATTTTATGGTTTCATAATGCCTTATTTTCAGGAATCATAATAAAAAATATTTAACGATTATTTTCAACAAAATCCTTTTCATTTAAAAATGAATGCCTATTTGTGAATAGAAAATAATTTTGATGTAGAAAGGATATATACGTCAAAAATTCATTTCAAGTGCTCATTCAAAACTATTTACCCTCTAATATTAAATTGTTTAATATGGTTATGTTTCATGTATAATGTACCTATTATTTACATGGTTTGATTTTTTTATGATTAAATGATATCCATTGTTTTATATGGATTACATTATAATGGATGATGTTTATGAAACCCATTTTTTTATTAGGGTTATGATGAATGATTTATGAATGTTTTGTTGAACATGTAAGAGTAATATCAATATGAGATGGGTGGAAACTATATCTCCCTCCAATGGATTCAGTAAAGATTTATATATCTTGACATAGACATGGATGGAACATCAAATTAATATAGTTTAGTGATACTGGACTCGAATGAGGAGTGAACTCGATTCAGAAAGGGACTTTGTCCACTAAGATGGTCTTGGCAGCAATGCTTTGGATAAAATGGAAATCATATCAAGTGCTTAATGGTTTCCAGAATTACATGTTTTATTCCCAAGCTATTTTATCGTGATTAATGTTTCTTTATGATCTATGCCTTACATACTTCCATGTTTTATGACATTGCTCAAGATTTTGATGTTTAAACATTATATTTATTGTTTTTAAGTTCAAATGTATAATATTTGTTCTATTTTCTCTATGCTTACCCTTAATGAGAATTTTAGCTCACCCTTTATATGTTTTCTTTTCCCCTGGATTTAAAGAAATGTTTTAGGAAAGAAAACTGAAGGGGAAGATCATTATGGGAAATTTTGAAGATCGTTCACCACAATTTTAAGATTATATTCTGAGTTTCCAAAGACACTAAACTATTATGGTCCATGTGTGTCTGTTTTTTTATGTATTAAGTATTCTGATAAAGTAAAGTAATGTTCATATATGTCAAGAAAGAGTCTCTACAGTTGGTATCAGAGAAAATGTTTAGTTAACCATTAGAAACTAGGATGTGAAAACTTTTGTGATATCCCTAGAAATATTTCTAAGGTATGTCAAAGGATGTCCCTAAGGATTAGTATAACTATAGGTTACAGTCCTAGAATTATGTTGACAATCACGAATAATCTATGGTGAAACTAAGCTATCACAGGTTAAAGAAGTTGTTATATGTTATACATCATATAAATTAAATTTTATGATTATGCAGTTCCTCATTATTTTAACGGTTTCTTACACAATCGTTTCTGGTTTTAGTTAATTGTGGGAACCAGAAGGAATTGGGTTAACAATGAATCTGATGGACAAATTGCTGACTAGGAGCCACGAAATTGCATAATGCCTAGAGAGAAATATATTATGATTATCCTGAATCAGACACCGCAATATATGATTTTCAAGGGGAACTTTATTGGTATTCCTAATTCATCAAATAAGAGGAAGATGGACTTGAATTCATGTTTGCATGTTGAGAAGCATAGAGAATGGAAGATTGAGATTTCTAATGAAGGGAAGAAGAACCTTGAGGAATACCTAAAATGGAGGGGAAGATGTTATCTATGTAGGGAAAAGGGTCATAGAGTGACAGAATTGTATGGAGTTCAATGTGTTTTCTATGGAGAACAAGGACATTACCCAACTCAATGCCCTAACCTAAGAGGTTACATCTAAATCCAAGAAAGACTTATTACATGAAAATTATTGAAGAGGATGCATTGAATTTTTTTATTGGTATTCCAGAATAATGTTGTTGGGGTACTTTTATGGTTTATTGGAATAACTATGAATTGTTCCATTGTGTTTTTCCATAAGAATACAGTACCAGTAACCATGAAAATTGATGGAAATATTTGTGGAAAAAAGATGATTTTCATATAATGAATGGATAAAGAGAAAATGAAATGTTTTATAGTATTACGGGGCTCATGACTGATATAAGGACAAAATGATATCATTGTTTGAGTATATAGTAATTTTTGGAATTTGGTATGAGGAAAGTGTAAACTTTTAAAAGCATTCATGTCTTCACTAAGGTTCAGTGGGTATTCATTTTTCAAGAGAATACATGATTAAGGTACTCACATGTTTGGAATGTGAACAACAAGACATATCTTATGATATATGGGGATAAATAACGGTATTTACATACTAGGTATATGACCTCTCTATCAATATTTTTCCTTATACTCTAAGTTTGGGTAAACATAAAGATTGGAATAGATTATGTTATACATCAGATATTATTGTTTAAGGCTATAAATTTTTATGGGATATTATAATGCAGAAAAAGAACAACCTATAGGACGGACGACAAATCATCATGTCAGACAAGATTGCGGGAATCAAACCCACAATCGAAGTGCGACAAGCCTTTATCACCTACCACTGGACTATAGGAAGACCCTGGTGAGTATAAATTAGTTTTTATTTATTATGTGGTATGATATATGAAGTATAAGTCCATTTTGATAACCATATATAATTAATCTCACCATATATTGATTTATGTATATAACATTTGATAACATTATGTTTGAGATAGATGGAATGAACTATCATTCGCTCTCATGATCTCCTAACACTTCAAAGAAGAAAAATTCGACTTCATTTCATTAAGAGAAAAAGTGGAAATTTTTCAAAGCACAAACAATAGTGAGATTGTACGAAAATCAAGAAAGTATTTTTTCCAATTCAAAATTATAAACATTAGGGAAATGATATTGAAAACAGAAAATGTTTTCCTTGTTTCCTTATATGTGATGAATTAGATGGTACCTTATATCATTAAAAATTTATGGCTTTGTGATTTTTGTCTTTTTCAAAGCCATGTTCTCTACCACTCTCCATCAAAACATGATGGTTAGATTTTTCTTCCATATCCATATTTCCAACTATGTTCTCCTATGTGGAAACCCAGTGATGAGTTAATCTGAGTAACCATTACTTTTCGTACATTACTTTTTTAAAATATGGTTTTATTATTCCTTTTATGATATGGGATTGTGCGAACGAATCTTTTAAGTAGTAAATTATTTTTAACCCTGATGAATTTCAATTGCAAATTTAATTTTAATGGGGGTAGAATGTATCACCCCAAGATTTTATGAGATATATTCTTTTTAATATCATTTATTTCTTCTGTTGTATGCTACACCAAAATTAATTTGTGATATATGCAACACCATATTAGCATGCAGTATATGAAACACTATTCTTGGCTCGTGTTACACACAATTTCAAGTTCGTTTAGTAGAAATTATTCTACGAAACATTAATATTAGATTTTGATTATTGTATAAATGAAATAATTTTTATTATGTTATACACGACACTAAAGGGAGATTTTAATACACACAACCCTCACTTGGATTGCATTACACGAAATCACGACCTTCCCCGATAGAGTGTGTTGTACGCAATATCGGGTTCTACTAAACAACGATATATGGTTATAATATTATTATGAACTAGACGTTATGAATATTATTAACTAAATTTTGAATTTTATAACATTTTTATTCTTCTTACACTTTTTCTAGAACATCGTGTGAGAATAGAATCAATTTTTCAAGTAAAATAAGTATTTTTTAAAAAAATGCAGTTTTGTTTCCTATTGATGGCGCACCCACATTAAATATAATTTTGACAATTTTATAAGTTCCATTTGACAAAATAATATTCTTATTTGGAATCAAGATATAAAAATTTACTTTGGGTAAATTTTTCATATTATTTTGATAACTTTCATATTTTAATGCATAGAAAAAACACACTATATTATAATTAAAAACAACCTTTTTCATCGAAATAATTTTTATCATTATATTATAATATTTAATGGTTTTAAATTATAAATAGAATATATTTTTACCATTTAATATTATTTATTTCATTACCAATAATTTTACCTTGAATTCATATTTAAAAACATTTCAATCTTAGCAATGTTTTTACTTTTAAAATCTTTTTTCTTAACAATGGAATTAATTTTAAATTAATTATTGCAAAACTTGTGTTTTGAATTTTGAAAAATGGATTCCATATTTGTATTTACTGGGTCCATATTATGTTAGTATGTTAATTTTATTTTATTATATTATGAATACACTACTGGAAAACATCTTATTTGCAACGGGCCAATTGTGACGGGATCCTGTCGTAAAAGGGATTTTTTGACTATATTTTTGCCCCGCCGCAAATGGTTTTTCGTTTATATATAAAAAAATTATTTGCTACGGGAAACCCCATCGCAAATACTCTCGTCACAAATACGGGTAAAAATAAGAAAAAAATAAAATAATTCATAAAAATCATATAATACTATATCATAATAATAATATTATTATTATTATTAAAATGAAATATTATTATAATATTAAAAATATAAAATATATAAAAAATGATTATGAAATATTAATATAAAAAAATAAAAATAATATGAATATAATAATACAAATATTAATAATATAAAAAATTAATATAATATTATTATTATTAAAATAAACATACATATTTATGAAAAAATAATATTAAAAAAAACTCTCTAACTGAAGATTCAAGAGGGAGAAATAGAGGAAAAGAGAGAAGTTGGAGTGATTTGGAAAAAAATTGGTAGGTGTATATATAGGTTAGATTAATTGCGGCGAGACTATGTGTGACGGGCCCCATCCCAAATAATCCTGTTCACATTGGTATTTGCGACGGGACCCGTTACAAATAGTAGTTACCACCACTGGGGATTTGCGAAGGCTCAAATCCCCCCATCGCAAATACACATTCCTCGTTTTGGCACACAAATCACTCCAAACCTATTGCGACGGGTCCCGTCGCAATTAATCCCGTCCGCATTGGTATTTGCGATGGGACCCGTCGCAAATAACGACCTGCCGACAAAAATTTTGTGACGGCTGCCTCTACCATCGCAAATAGTATTTACCACTACCGGTTATTTGAGACAGGTCAAAGCCCCCCGTCTCAAATACACTTCTCGCGTTTTGGCGCACAAATCACGCCAAACCTATTGCGACGGGACCCGTATCCCCGTCGCAAATAATTGACCACTTGCGATGGGGATACAATCCCTTCGCAAATATGTCTTTGTTTGGAATTGTTGCAATGAGATTATATCCCATCACAACTAACCCGTCAGAAATACCCATTTTTCCCGTTGTGATAGTAACTACGGTAATTTTTATTTAATGCGATTAAAGGTAAATCATGTAATTAGGGGTAAAAATAAGATTATAAAATTACCCTAACACATGCCAAAATTCTATTAGATGCCTAAAAGTCTACCCATATCACTGAAGGGTCATAATATATTATTTATATGGACTTTGTCCCTGAAAATAATTAATTTATTATTAAAATCAATGAAAGTGACAACATGTCACTCTCTTTAATCATATAAGTATAATAATTTTAATTTACTAATAAACTTCATGAAACTTCGAAAATGAATAGTCTCAAAAAATATAATAATCTTTTCTACAATATGTGAATTTATTTTGAATTTTTAGGGATTAAATAATTATCATTAAAGGTGACACAATAGTGATGTTGAAATTATTTTATTTATTGAAATATTAAATAAATGGTTTTAATAATATTAAGATAAATTTTATTTGAACTATAAAATGAGATCTAGTAATATTCTTGATAAATATGACATGTTATTAATCTATTAAAGATTTTAGTTCGAACATATCTTATGTGAGGTTTTTATTTAAATTCAAATATATGAATAGTTTCAAAATTGACACTATTGTTATTTTATAAAAATAACAAAATATAAAATTGTTTAAAAATAATAAAAATATTTAAAAAATATAAATTAAAATTTATATGGTCTAAAATTTGATATATTATCCATTTATGGACTATTCATAATGCATATGTAATTATTTATAATAATGTAAAATTTAGATTCTTATTACCACAAATAAAATTCAATAGATTAAATAGGGATAAATCAAGTTGATAATATTTAAAATAAAATCCCCATATGTCAAAATTTTTTTGGTTGATGATATTACAACCCCATATCATCTAAGCTTCGTATACGAGTCATTGTGGAGGTTTTTATGTGGGGTTTAAATTTTTATAAAATTAATATTTTTGAGGATTCCAAAGGTGCCCCTCTCCTCTCTTATTAAATGGAACCTCCTCTGTATTTACTTTTACACAATTTTGATCCTTCAACCTCATCCAATCCCTGACCATTTACCTTCTCATCTTTCCTAGATACATTATAGAGGTTCTGCCTCCTCAATAGACCAGCTCTAGTGCCTTAGGTGGAATCATAAAAGAGGTGTGTCGAAGAAGAGGAGGGTCATATACGTACAATGTATATCAGACCTATGGTAAGGGATAACTTTTCCAATCTCATTTTTATCCGAGATTGTTTATTCATATGTATTTACTAGGGTTATATTTATAATCAATGTCCTGGTTTTCTAAAAATGGTTTCATGTATGTTTAATGTCATTTTTACCAATTTTTGACATTTACTACATGGTATGTAAGGAATCATTCTTTTGATTACCACATGAGATACTTTTTGAATTTTCTAGAAAAATTATGAGAAGAATGTTTTATTATCTTATACGACATGAAGGGATTTTCATGGTTTCGTAATGCCTTATTTTTAGGAAGCTTAATCTAAAATATTGCATGATTATTTTCAACAAATTTATTTTATTTTAAAAATGAATGGCATTTTTTGAAAATAAAATGATTTTGAAGAAGAATGGATATTTTTCTCAAGAATTCATTTCAAGTGCTCAATCAAAACTATTTACCCTCTTTGATTAAATTATTTAAAATGGTTATGTTTCAAGTATTATGTTCCAATTATTTACATGGTTTGATTTTGTTTATGATGAAATGATATCCATTGGTTTATATGGATTATGTTATGATTAATGATGTTTATGAAACCCATTTTATTCTTTGGGTTATTATAAATGATTTATGATTGCTTTGTGGCACATGTAATAATGATTTCAATATGAGATAGGTGAGACCTATATCTCACTCTAATGCATTGGATAACGATTTATATCTCATGAGATAGACATGGATGGAATGAAAAGTTAATCTGGTTCAGTGATACATGACTATAATGAGGAGTGAACTCGATTCAGAAAGGGACATTGTCCACTAAGAGGGTCTTGGCAGCAAGGCCTTGGCTACTATGGAAATCATATCAAGTGCTTAATGGTTTCCATAATTACATGATTTACACACATGATATTTTATCATGATTATTGTTTCTTTATGATCTATGCCTTACATACTGCCATGTTTTTTGCCATTGATCAAAATTTTGATTTTTAAACATTATGTTAATTGTTTTTAAGTTCAAATGTATATGATTTGTCATATTTTCTCCATGCTTACCCTTACTGAGCATTTGATCTCACCCTTTATATGTTTTCTTTTCCCCAGGATTTAAAGAAGGGTTTTAGGTAAGAAAACAATACCGGAAGATCATTATGGGAGATGTTGAAGATCTTTCACCATGATTAGAAGATTATATTCTGAGTTTCTCAAGACGCTAAACTATTACGGTCCTTGTGTTTCTATTTTTTTATGAATTAATTATTCCGCAAAAGTAATGTAATGTACATGTATGTCAAGAATGGGACTCTATTATTGGTATCAAAGGAAAGGTTTAGTTAAACTTTGGGAACTAGGATGTGAAATCCTTTGTAATATCCCTAGATATATTTCTAAGGTATGTATAAGGATGTACCTATGGATTAGTATAACTATAAGTTACAGTCCTAGAATTATGTTGATGATCATGAATAACCAAGGGTGAACCTAATATATCATAGGTTAAAGTTGGTGTCATATGTTATACATCATATAAGTGACTTTTTTTGATTATACAGTTCCTCATTATTTTAACGGTTTCTTACACAATCATTTCTTGTTTTAGTTAATGGAGGGAACCATATGGAATTGGGTTTACATTGAATCTGATGGACAAATTGGTGACTATGAGTTGTGAAATGGAATAATTCCTAGAGAGAAAGATATTATGATTATGCAGAATTATACATCGCGATATATGATTAACAAGGTGAACATTAGTGGTATTCATAATTCATCAAATATGGGGAAGATGGACTTTTATTCATGTTTCCATGGTAAGGAACATAGAGAAAGGAAGATTGAGATTTTAAAGAAGGGAAGAAGAACCTTGAGGAATATCTCAAATGGAGGGGAAGATGTTATATATGTGGGGAAAAGGGTCATAGAGTGACAGACTGTTATGGAGATCAATGTCTTATCTATGGAGAACATGGACATTACCCAACTCAATGCCCTGACCTATGAGGTTACTTCTAAATCAAGGTAGGACTTATTCCATGAAAACCATTGAAGGGGATGGATTGAATTTTTATGTATTTGTATTCAAGAATAATGTTATTGAGGTAATTTTATGGTATAATGAAATATCTATGAATTGGTCCATTATGGTTTTACATAAGAATATGGTAACGGTAACCATGAAAAGTGATGGAAAAATATTTAAAAAGAAGATGATATGTGAAAAATAACGGGATAAGGAGAAAATGAAATTTTTGATAGTATTCATGATCTCGTGACTGATTTATGGACAAAGTGATATCTAGGCTAGAGTATATAGAATTTTTTTGGATTTTGGTATGTGGAAAGAGTTAACATTTAAAAGCATTCATGTTTTAACAAAAGATCAATGGATATTCATTTTTCAAGGGAATAAATTATTAATGTATTCACATGTTTGGAATGTGACCAACATGACATATCTTATGATATATGAGGATAAATGATGGTATTTACATGTTTGGTAGAAGACCTATCAATCAATAATTTACCTTATACTGTGAGTTTGGGTAAGCCTATTGATTGGAATATAATCAGTTATTCATCAAATAGTATTGTTTAATACTGTAACTTTTTTATGGGATGTTATAATATAGAAAAAGGAAAACCTGCAGGACAGGGGAAAACCTATCACATCGGACACGGTTGTGGGAATCGAACCCACAATCGAAGTGTGACAGGCCTTTATCGCCTACCACTGGCCTACAAGATGTCCCTGGTTAGTATAAATTACTATTTATTTATTATGTCATATGATATATGGAGTATATGTCCATTTTAAGAACCATATATGATTAATCTCACCAACGATGTACTTATGTATATAAATTTTTCTATCCTTATATTTGAGAGAGATTGAATGACCTATCATTCTATCACATGATCTACTAACACATCACAAAAGAAAAATTCAACTTCATTTTTTTAACAGATGAAGTGTAAATTGTTCAAAGCCCAAACAACAGTGAGATTGTTCCAAAATCAAGTAACTATTTCATCTAATTCAAATATTTCAAATTTAGGGAAATGATATTGAAAAAAAATGTTGTCCTTGTTTCATTATATCCGATGAATCAGATGTTACCTTAAATCATCACAAATTTATGGCTTTGTGATTATTGGCTTTTTCATAGCCATGCTCTCTACCACACTTCATCAGAACTTGATGTTTAGATTTTTCTTCTATATCCATATTTTCACTAATGATCTCCTATGTGGAAACCCAGTGATGAGTCAATATGCGTAACCATTACATTTCTTACATTAACTTTTTAATTATTTTTTTAGTATTCCTTGTACGATGTGGGTTTCTGCGAACGAATCTTTTAAGTAGTAAACAATTTATAACCCCAACGAATTTCAAGGGAGAAATTCATTTTAGCTGGGGTAGAATGCAATAGCCTAAGATTTTATGTGATATATTTTTCTTAATTTCATTGATTTCTTGTGTTTTATGCTACAAAAAAATTATTTTTTTCTATACGCAACACCATATTAGCTTACAGTATACACAACAATATTCTTGGCTCATGTTACACACAATTTGAAGTTCATTTCGTAGAAATTATTATACGCAACATTATGTATATATTTTTTTAATGTATCAATGAAATGTGTTTGATTATGATATACTCAACACTAAAGGGATCTTGCACTACACGAAACCATGGCATGCCTTCAATTACACGCAATCACATTCTTCCTCGATAGCGTGTGTTGTACGCAATACCGGGTTTTACTAAACAATGATATATGGTTATAATATTATTATGAACTATATTTTATGAATATTAGTAACTTAGTTTTTAATTTTATAACATTATTAATCATCTTTAACATTTTCAAGAAAATCTTGTGAGAACAAAATAAATATTTCGAGTAAAAGAAGTATTTTTCAAAAAATGCAGTTTTGTTGCCTTTTGATGGCGCATCCACTATTAATATAGTTTCTGATAGGTATTTAAGTTCAATTTGACAAAATAATACTCTTCTTTGTAATCAGGATATAAAAATTTACTTTTGATAAATTTTTAATATTATTCTGATAACTTTCATATTTTAATGAATATTAAAAACATGCTATATTTTAATTAAAAACAACTTTTTTCATCTCAATAATTTATAAGGTTAAATTATATTACTTAATGATTTTAAAGTATAAATGGAATATATTTTTACTATTTAATATAATTTATTTCATTACCAATAATTATACATTG
The DNA here is from genome assembly GCA_963277665.1 of Viscum album. Lineage (NCBI taxonomy): Eukaryota > Viridiplantae > Streptophyta > Magnoliopsida > Santalales > Viscaceae > Viscum > Viscum album. The sequence continues at coordinate 1,795,845,445 of OY728156.1, read as the reverse complement.
AATTCATATTTAAAAACATTTCAATCATTGGCAATGTTTTAACTTTTGGAACCCATTTTTTTAACAATGGGATTAATTTTAAATTAATTACTGCAACATCGATGTTTTGAATTTGGAAAAATGGATTCCATATTTAAATTTAGTGGGTCCAAATTATGTTATTAGGTAACTTTTATTTTTTTTATAATTATGAAAAGTAACTACTGTAATTTTTATTTACTACAGTTAAAGGTAAATCGAGTAATTAAGGGTAAAAATAAGATTATAAAATTACCCTAAAACTTGCCAAAATTCGATTGGATGACTAAAAGTATACCGATATCACCTAAGGGTTGGAATAGATTAATTTTATTGTCATTGTTCCTTGAAAATAAATAAATATTTATTAAAATCAAAGAAAGTGACAATATGTCAGTCTCTTAAATCATATAAGTATAATAATTTTAATTTAGTGATAAAAATCATGAAACTTAAAACATAAATTTTCTCCAGAAAAAAAATAAATTTATCTACATAATGTGAATTTATTTAGAATTTTTAGTATGAAATAATTATCATTAAATGTGACACAATAGTGATGTTGAAATTATTTTATTTATTGAAATATCAAATAAATGGTTTTAAACAAATTAAAACAAATATTGTATGAACTATTAAATGTGTTCCACTAATTTTCTAGATAAATATGAAATGTTATTGATCTATTTAATCTTTTAGTTCGAACATATTTTCTATGAGGTTTTTATTTAAATTCAAATAAATGAACAGTGTCAAAATTGACACTATTGTTATTTTATAAAAATAACATAATATAAAATTGTTTAAATTATAAATTAAAATTTATATGGTCTAAAATGTCATAAATAATCCAATTATAGACAATTCACAACACAAAAGTAATTATTTATAACAATTTAATGTTTCGAATCATATTACCACAGATAAAATTAAATATATTAAATAAGGATAAATCAAGTTGATAATGTTTAAAACAAATTCGCAACATGTCTAAATTGTATTGGTAGATTAGTTTTCAACCCTATCTAATCTAAGATTCAGATTTCAGTCATTTAGGAGGTTTTTATGTGGGGTTTTAATTTTTAATAAATTAATATTTTTGAGGATTTCAAAGGTTCACCTCTCCTCCCTTATAAAAGGAAACCCCCTACCTCTTATCTTTACTCAATATTGAGCTTTCATGCTCAGCCAACAGCTGCACATTTCCCTTCCCCACTTCCCTAGAAACATTATAGAGGTTCCGGTATCCTTAAAAGACCAACTGTATTGCCTTAAGAGGAATCTTAAAATATGTGAGACGATGAAGAGGAGGTTCAGATACGTACAAAGCATATCAGACCTATGGTAAGGGAACACTTTTCCTATCTCGGTTTTATCCGAGATTTTTTATTCATAAGTATTTACTAGGGTTATATTTATCATATATTTCCCTATTTTTCCAAAAATCTTTTCATGTATGTTTAAAGTCCTTTTTGTCCTTTTTTGACTTTTACTATATATTATGTATGGAATCATTCTTTTTTTTAATATACGAGGTACTTTTTGACTTTTCTGTAAAAAGTATGATAAGAATGTTTATTTAACTTATACAACATGAATGGATTTTTACGGTTTGACAATGTCTTTTTTTCAAGATGATTAATCTATAAGATTTCATGATTATTTTCAAAAAATACTTTTCTTTTAAAATTGAATGGAATTTTGTGAAAAGAAAACTGATTTTGAAGAAGAAATGATATTTTCATCAAGAATTTATTTCAAATGCTCATTAAAGACTATTTACCATATACGATTACATTATTTAATATGGTTATGTTTTAGGTATAATGTTCCTATTATTTACATGGTTTGATTTTTTTTATGATGAAAATATATCCATTGTTTTATATAGATTATGTTTTGATGAGATGATGTTAACGAAACCCATTTTATTCTTTGGGTTATGATGGATGATTTATTATTTTTTTGTGGCACACGTAAGAATGATTTAAATATGAGATTTTTGGGACCTATATGTCCCTCCAAAGCATTGGGTAAATATTTATATATCATGAGATAGACATGGCTGGTATGACAAGATAATATGGTTCAGTGATATAGGATTGGAATGAGGAGTGAACTCAATTAAGAAAGGGACTTTTTCCACAAATATGGTTTTGGCAGCAATTCCTGGGCTACTATGGCAATCATATCACGTGCTTAATGGTTTCCACAATTACATGTTTTATTCCCATTCTATTTTTCATGATTAATGTTTCTTTATGATCACTTCCTTACACACTTCCATGTTTTAGGTCATTAGTCATGATTTTGATGTGTAAACATTATGTTCATTGTTTTTATGTTCAAATGTGTATTATTTGGTATATTTTCTCCATGCATACCCTTACTGAGAATTTGTGCTCACCATTTATATGTTTTCTTTTCCCCAGGATTAAAAGAAAGGTTTTAGGTATGAAAAAAAGGGGAATATCTTTATGGGAGATGTTGAAGATCATTCAACATGATTGGAAGATTATATTCTGAGTTTCCAAAGACACTAAACTATTAAGGTCCTTGTGTGTGTGTTTTTGTTATGTATAAAGTATTCCGCAAAAGTAATGCAATGTTCATGTATGTAAAAAATGGGTCTCGACATAGTTTTTCATATGAGAACCCTTTTATTGGGATTGAGTGTTGTTAATAATATTTTTATATAAATGTATTTTTGCTAATGATTTATATATTAACCACTCCCTAGTTGAGAACTATGTGCCAAAAACCCACATCATCATAGGGGAGGGTTTATTTCCAAAACATTTCAGTTAGAGGATGTATGGATATTAACTCACTTTACCCTCATCCTGCTTATATGTTGTAATAAACAATGATTTTTTAGGAAGGTAATGGTTAGATATGATGACCTGGTGTGTCTGGGTGTGTTTTTATTTCATAATTTTTTTTGGGATGGGGTTTGGTTGTGGAACACATCTCTATGGGAATGATGTGATGTAGATGTGGCCCAGGAATCTGATGGAAGGATGTCATTTGGTTTGTGGGTTAAGTGTCTGCATGTGGGTGGTGACATGGTATATTTTCATATGGTGGGAGGGCCAAGACGTTTTCTATTAGGGTATGAGTTGGTTATCATTGAGAATGCATTGTTGGGTACCGTATCATTGATGAGAATTAAATAATAATATTATACATGTTTTATTATTTAGCTTTTTTTTGTGTGTTTGGGATGGTTAATAAACTCATTTGGTGTTGAATAGTTCTGTTATTTTCTAATTGTAGAATTAGTATGATTCTGTCACATGTTAATGAGAGACTTTAGTTTTACTATTTATTATAATTTTCTTCTCACCCTACCTATTAAAAACTACATTTTGGTTTCCAGATATAATTTTAGGACCATGCAATAAACTTTCATATCGGACCTCTGGATAGTTGTTATGTCTAAACATTAGCTTTCTTTCGGTATTTTACCTTAGAGTTTTTATTTTATTTTGGAATGTTCTATTTTAGAAATTCATGTGTAATGTTTTGTGGATTTATAATATAAGTATGTTGGAGTTTTTTTGGGTATGAACTATCTTCTCTCCCAATCTTGTTTTCTTAAAAAGGGTAATTCCACCCTTTGTTCTAATATTTGTATACTATTTGTGCGTGTTCCCAACCTAGGGCCTAATGTAAGTAGGAATTAAGGGTAATTAACAACCATTCTCCACTTACATCCTATGATGTATATTTGGAGGGAGGGTGTCATGCAAGAATGTTATCATAAATTATGGTTGAGAGATAAGATGGAGTTTTGGGATAGGCACAATGAGGATTTCGTTGGATGGTAGGGGAACATTGTAAATTGTTCATGATTTCTGACATAGGATAGGGAAGACTGGCTGGGACATCTTATTTTATTTCACTCCATGATTTAGTGAATGTTCTCTAATCCTAACAAATTACCATGTGAGACTACACCATTTGAATGGTAGAGACCCTAATAAAGGTACATTCATTATAATGACATGTTTTCTTTTTTGAATTTTTATTTTTTGGGAATGTTGAATGTAATTGAAACATGACTTAAATTAGTTAAAATGAATTTTAAAAAATTAATACAACATGGACATAGAAAAAATTTGATTACCTTTAACATATGTATCCTAGTCATCATCCACATATCGCTCAGACCATTGATGTTCAACATGGTGATATGGTTGATCGATGGAGGGATGATCTGATTTAAGAAGAAGGCCAGGGGTAGAGTATTTTATGTTCTTCTCAATGGTATGATTTTAGTATGTATGAGGGTATTTCATCAGCCATAGATACAGAAACCTATATTGATGATATTGGCATCGCCTTCTATATAATCTCAATCCTGATGGATTATTCTGTAATTTTTTTGTTATCTATATTAGAGGGGATATGTATTAGTGTTGGATATTGTTCCTAAGGGAGAGAAAGGAGGCTGAAATATTGTGGGTCCATATTGAGAAGGAGTTATGAGAAAAATTCCATTCATCAACCATGAATGAATATAGGAGGTATGAGATAGTATCCCTTTTGTAGGGGAGTGTGTCAGTGTGGTGGTTGGGGTTATGTACAAGGATATGCATCTTTTTTCCAAAATCTATTTCCAAATAGGTATTATTGAATGTGGTGTTTTAGAGTGGCAGTTCATATGTCTATCCAGTGGTTTAATGTGTCATTAATGTTAAGTGAGTTCATTTACCATGTCTCTCCACCTAGTGTTTGATTGTTAGATTGTTTCCGTCATTTGATGTAACATTTCTTTTCCCATGTATTAATGGATAAAAAAAATATTCACCTAATAATGTATGGAATGTTTTTGGTTGGGTTGGTTAATGGAATGGAATCAGTTAATAAATTATTATTAATGGTTGATAAACCTATAGGAAATGTTAGGTTTCATTATTTTATCCAACTCATCTCCTTCTGAATTGATTGTTATAGATACTAATGAATTGCATTCAGAGGAAGAAGAAAGTGTTTTAGGGTTGTCACATGGTGAATTGATTGTTATACCATTGTTCGTGATAGTTTCTTTGGTATCATACATGTATATAATTTTTTTTCTTTCATGTGATTTCTGTATGCACCCCACCCTAATTAAGAATAATGTTCCGAACACCCCCTTCGTCACAGGGGAGGGTTTTTTTTTCAATAAACCATGGAAGAAGGATGGATGGACGACCACCCACTCTTTTTTGATCTCTTATCCAAGACGTGATCTCCCATAATTATTCAGGAAGGTTTTTAGGAGATTTCATTCCCAGGTGTGTGCAGGTAATTTGTAATTTCCAAGGTGTCTTCAGGATGATTTGTGGTTTTGTCCCATGTGTATATGGGTGTGATGTGATTTGTATGTGGATATGGTGTCTACAGTATGGCTTTCATGTGGATTATTATTTGGTGTCTACGTGTGGGATTTGATGTGGTTTGTGGCCCAAGTATCTGTACGTGGGTTTGTAATGTGTCATATTTGGAAGAGGTGGGTGTTTCATGATGTCTTACATTAGTGAATGGGTGGAGAATTCGTGGGAAAATGGTTTGGGGTACCCTATCATCGATGTGTGTTGTTTTATATTACATTAAATTCAATATTTTGTGAGGGTGACTTGGTGAGGTTTGGATGGCCATTATACGTGTCTAGTGATATTTGGTTATATTTATTTCTCACAGGAGCAATAAATGCTTCTATCACACGTTTATGAGATATTATTGTTTTCCAACTAATCATACTTGTATTCTTAACTATGTATTAAAAAAATAATTTAGGGTTCAATGAGGATTTCATGGACTCTGGTGGATGCAAATAAGACATACAGTTCGACAGTTTCTATGTCACTTATTTAGATTTATTTTGGTATTTTACCTTGGAGTTGTTATTTTATTTGTAAAATTTCTATATGAATCATTCATGTCATATGGGTTTTTTATTTCTAATATATATATATATATATACTATATATTTTTTCGAGATAAACTATCTTAACTCGTGATCATTTCTCTTTAAAGATGTTATTGCCTCCCATTTTGTAAGATTTGTATACGCTTCGTGCTAGTCGCCACACCGGGGAATATTGAAGGTGGGGCTTAAGGGTTATTGTCTTCTTACATTCTTTACCATCCTAAGAGGGAAAAAATTTGGGGAAGGGGTCATGATATTTAATCACATATTAATTTCATTATATTTATTAAAAGTATGAGTGTTACATTTTGTCACTCCTTTTGAGTTTAGAAAAATATAATTCATATTACTAGAAAAGTTTCCGTTAAATTATTCAATGGAAACAAATTTTTTCTTAAAGTAGAACTAAATACATTAAATCATATTAGGGCATGTGCTAGGGTAGTTTTCTAATATTTGAAATATTATTTAAACCATTAATTACCTTATTTACAAATCAATATAATATTTAAAATTTAGAAACGATATAATAAATTTTGTAAAAAAAATAAACGGTTCCTTTTTACTATTTTTGGAACATATTATTCTAAATGTGGAATCCATTTTTTATAATTGAAAACAAATAATTGTAACATATTAATTAAAAATTAAATTTGTTCATTTATTGATAAAACTTATTTTTAATGTGAAAACTTCTAAAAGATTGATGTATTTTTATATCAATGTTAATTATGAATTTTATTACGATGAAATATATTTGATTAAAAAAAATTCTATATAAATATTTAAACAAAAAATTTATATAAATTAACACTACAAGTAAGTTTGATAAAAATGTAGTTTTCAATTAATTTTTTTTAATTTTTCTCTCTTCATCAAATTATTAAACAATTTTAAAAAATATAAAACAATTTAACAAATGAAAATTTTTTATATCAATTTAATATAATAATTTTTTTTGTATAAAAAATATTAAATATTCAATAATTGGTTCAAAATCTGTTCCTAATTATATTGTGGGAAAACTACTATTTTAGAAAAGTATTAATTTTAACTGTAAAAATGGATTTGATTCTATGTCATATATATATAACACATAAGTGGAAATTGAATTATATAAATATTTAAATTACTATATAATTAATTTAAATCTATTATAGTGATTTTTTCTATATGTTTATAAAACTTACACGTACATATTTAAGAAAATTTTCAAAACACAATTTCCATTTTTTTTATAAAAAGATATAAATAAATTTATAAGTGATTGGAAATTGAATTTTGATACAAAAATAATTTCATAATTTTGTTAATTATGTTCATACAATTAATTTTATAAGAAATTTTATAATTTATTTTAAAATAAATATAATAAAAAAACCTTTGTTTCGTAGAAACTCAGTGTTGTGTGTAATGCAAGATACGTCGGACTTCATTACAGTTCAAGATTTTTAAGGTGAATCCTAAAAGTAAATATATTAAATATATAAGATTATTTAAATAAATTATATTTAATAAAAAACCTAGGGTGTTTCATATTGTATATTGAAGAACCCAAATTCTTTTACCATCATTGTTGCAGTCAGAAGATTCACTCTCTACAATGTGGCCTGAATAATTTTTTTTCTTAGAAGAAAAAATATATATTATTTATATGAAATGTTTAATATAAATTTATGGGTTTAATATGAAAATTTTTGTTCAATATTTTTATATCATAAGGTGTATTATCATATCTAATATCATGTTTACTATTTCAGGACTAATCATGTGGATATGTAATATCATTTAAAATAGATGTTTCCTAAGATTGAAGTGTTTGAGATATAGTTTATTATTGTAATAAAATATATTAAATACATGATTAATTAGTCTCTGATTTAGAAACTTCTTAGTATGTATTGTGTATTAAGGGCCTTTCTGTACAATAAAGTCATTTAATGTACTACAATTATCTTGATAGAGGATTTAAGTGTTTAGAATTTTTATGTGTCATAGGTAGCATAGGTATCACTGAACGAGTATTACTATGATTGATTTTATTTATACGGATTCCACTTTAACTATAGATATTTAGTTAACTAGATGTTAATAATTTTACAAAATACATCATCTAATTCACTTCATTTGATGATAACTATATCACTGAAATGAAAATGTATGGTAGGTAGATCCGAAAAAAATTGGATGGATTATTATACTCAAGAGAAGAGGGACCACTGATTTTGTAGGTGCATTCCGTGAATCGTATATCCATATATATATATACATATATATATATATATATATATATTGGTTCTCAAATTAGAATTTACCAAACATGTTCAAATAGAATTATCATTTCTAATCAATGGATTTCATATTTTTTTGGAAAAAATACATCATGTTATTGTGATTATCATGATTGATTAACAATATACAACTTCAATATATTCCATTTGATTTCTAAATTGGAAACCATTTAGTAACTTCTCACCACGATTCATCTAGTTCGTAATATGATAATCCAGAAACATTCCATTCATGTATTTCTTAAAAAATATGATTTTTTGTTTTAAAATATTCATATATATTGTATATAATAATTTTTCTATAAATAACATATATTCTATGAACCTCAAAATAATAACTATTTACTTTTATTTATAATATATCAGAATACTTAACTTTTATATGTCTTAAAGATTTCATAAAAAATTCATTATCAATTTTTTTATAAATAAATTTTACCAAATCCACATATCATTTACGAATTCATCTTCTCATATTCTTTACAATGAACGTTGAATTTTTTATATATTTACCAAAAAAATAGTGTTTTTTTATAATGGTGTAAATGTATATACATAATGATTAATTTTAAATGAGTGATTTTATTAATATTGTAATGATTGTAAATGACCTGAAAAATATTCATTAGAAATAAGAAATTTTTTTAAAATTTATTATATATATGAAAAATATAGTATTATGTATTTGAAGAGGATTTAGTGTAGGAAACTATAAGAGAAGAACTATAATGTAATATAGATGAATAAAAAGAATCCATTTATTGATTGGTGATGTATTTTTTCCTCTCCAAAAAAATAATGGTTGTGTTTCCAGTTGAAATGTATATGATTAATATTTATTTTTCTATATGAGATAATACCTTCATATCTAAATATATTTGATAATTAATTGAAGAAGTATACAGTGTAGTTTAAAAATGAAAATAATTCTAGAGGATATGTAAATGTGGGAATTAAAATAAATATGGTTACATAATATAAATCAGAATATTTTATTAGTAATGTGGATAGTTGATGGATTATGATACACAATCTATCATAAGTAGTATTTTGTATGTCAACCATGTTGTGATAAGAAGTGACAGTTCATAACCATTTTTTTCATTGGAATATTAAATATTTACTCATAGTATTAATGTTATACTTATCTAAAATCATATATGAAAGAAGACCCACATTGAATTATCAATATTTTCTCATTGCAAGGAATGATATTTTAGGTATAAAAATTATTTTATCTTTGAAACTAGGTGCAGAAATATTCAATTGTATTATAGAACAGTTTTATTTAAATGTTATATAATGACTAATGATGTAATAAATATCACTAAAATCATGTATAATGAAGAGACCATCCCATGATAAATTGAAAATTGATAAATTATATTTCATTACATAATGGTCAGACTAGTAGACTGGATTCATGTAAAGACCCTAAGCTTGACTTACATGGACATTACATTACATTTTCGGAATACTTAGTACATAACAAAAAACACACACACAAGGATCGTAATAGTTTAGTGTCTTTGGAAACTCAGAACGTAATCTTCTAATCGTGGTGAAAGATCTTCAATATCTCCCATAAAGATCTTTCTTTTTTTTACCTAAAACCTTTCTTTATATCCTGGGGAAAAGAAAACATAAAAGGGTGAGCTCAAATGCTCAGTAAGGGTAAACAAAAGAGAAATCAATCACATCATATTCATAAGAACATAGCTTTTGGAAATCTTAACCTGCAAAAGTGCTCATAATATCATAACATGGGATAAATCATAGAAGTGAAATGTAATCCCAATAATCATAACATAAAACATGAAACATTGTGGCATACACATATAATCATAGAGAATCATTTCTTGTTAGTCAAGACTCATTGCCAAGACTATCTTAGTGGACAAAGTCCCTTTCTGAATCGAGTAACCCTCGTTTCAGTCCTGTTTCACTGAACCGGTATAACCTACCGTTCCAGCCCTATCTATCTCATGAGATATAATATCTTTACCCAATGCATTGGAGGGAGATATAGGTCCCACCCATCTTATATTGAATCCTTTCTTATGTGTGCCACATAATCATAAATCATACATCATCGCATAACCCATGTAATAAAATGGGATTCTTAAACATCATGACATCATAAAACAATTCATATAAGATAAAGGAATTCATAAAAATGTTTCCATCACAACATAATCAAATCCATGTAATAATAGGGATAAAAACAGAAGCCTTTTATTATCTTAGATGGAAAATAATTTTTATAAAAATACTTGAACTTCATTCTTGAGGAAAATATCCTTTCTACTTCAAAAACATTTTTTCTTTCATAACATGTCATACAACTTTAAAATAAAAGAAGTTGATTAAAAATAAACTTGAAAAATTTTAAGGAAGTTTCTTGGAAATAATGTTTTAAAAATCCATTCATGCCGTATAAGTTAAAAAAATCATTCTTCGTACTTTTGTCGGAAAAGTCATAAAGTACCTCGTACGAAAAACGACAAAAGATTCCTTTCATATCTTTTACAAAAAAACTTACCGAAGGGTAAAATTGGATATAAAATATTGTAGAAGGATGGAAATAATATTAAATATTGATGAAACATGGATGTGGATGATAAAATACACCCCAGTAAATACTTACGAATAAACAATATCGGATAAAAATGAGATTGTGATATTTCCCTTACCTTAGGTCCGACTTGCTTTGTACGTGTCCAAACCTCCTGTATAATGATTTACATAATGTTATTGACTTATTACAGAATCATATTCATTGTTATTATATCATATATGGTCCACTTATAACTTTATATTACCCGTTTTTTTGTAAATTCATGTTAAAGTAGCGTTTTGGGTAAAATCGTTTCATTTATCGTAGGTGTTTTGACTTGTTGTTCTTGACATTATTATTACTTATATCATGATTTACTTACTCCCAGAATATAAAATATGATTTATATATCATATATATTCAGTATATATATATATATATAATAGATAGATAAATGAAATGAAAAACACCGTTCATGGAGACGGTAGTCCGTACGTACGCATGAACGCTGTTTTCCTTTCCTTATTGTCTTGAATGGAATTAAGTAGATGACATACATATAAATATAAATATATCCAGTATCATTATTATGTCATATATTTCATTATTACTTGTTATATATGCTTTATAATCATTCATGAATGGTTAATGTGGAGAATGAATCTCATCGCGTCGTGGAGACGGTAGTCCGTACGTACGCACGAGCGATGATATCGTTCCCATGGTCGTGGAATTGTGTTAAAGTGTATGAATATTATTTCATCATCAATATCACTTTATAATAATCATATATAGTTACTCATTACACCATTATACCCATCCTATTAAGGTGGTGGCGGAAAATAGATTACACCACGACGTGGAGACGGTATTCCGTACGTACGCACGCGCGGTGATTTCATTTTTCCGTAGGATGGATAGAAGGTGAATTAGGGTTGTTTAATAATTATAATAACATATCCATATATGAGTGATACTTATGTTATTACTTCATAATGAAACAACCTAAGAAGAAGAAGTGGAAGAAGAAATAAAGATGAAAGAATTGGTAACGGTAATTACCTCTTCTTTGAAGCGCCTTTTGGAGACCTCCTCTTAGGGAACTAAAATTGGTCTTTGAGGAAGACCAGAACCTCTAGGATGTTTCTAGGGAAGTGGAGAAGAGATTTTGGCAGGGGTTGGCCGAGCTTTAGTGCTCAAATTGGTGTGAGGAGGAGGGGGAGGAGGTGTCCTTTTATAAGGGAGGAGAGGGGCACCTTAGGAATATCTCAAAATATTATTTTATATTAAAGTCAAAATCGGTTTATAATGGTTCCAAAGGGTCTTATTTCGAAGCTAAAGTGGGGATGGGTCGAAAACCTATCAACCAATAAGATTTGGACAAGTTTAGGTTATTATTTTAACCTTATCAATTAGATTTAACTCTAAGTTAAATAATTTAACTTTTACCGTGTCTTTTTGTTTTCTTTCACTATATGGTTAATACACTTACTATAACATGCCAAAATAACCCCAAATTGTTTATTATTAATATATATATCCTTATCTAAGTCATTTGGCCGAACCTTAGATTTTTAGGAATAAAATAACAATTAATTATATAATATTTGATTTAAAAACTATTTTGTTTCAATTTTGACACTATTTGATATATGATTTTTGTGAAAGTCATAACAGAATTATATGTTCGAACAAAGTTGATTAAATCAACAAAAATATATCATAGTAACCTAGAAAATTAGTAGAATTCATAAAAAGTCTTAAATTACATTTATTTTGGTATTTATATTATCAATTATGTCAATATTTCATTAATAAGATAATTACTGCATCATCTTTGTGTCATAAATAAATTAAATTATTTGATGTTTAAAAATTACAAATAAAATACCATCATGTAGGAAATCTGTTTAGCTTTCTAATGAATATTTACAATCGAATTTATCTTATGTATAACCCCATATTAAAAATGATTTACTTATTAAACTTTGATTTTAACTATTTTAACCCTTCTTTAAATAAATTAATAATAAATGTCCTAATCTAATCCAAGTGGGCCTAAATGGTCATATTTTATTCCTAAGTTTGTTTTTGGTCGAATTTCACTTGTCCAATAGAATTAGGACATGTGTTAGGGTAATATTAATATCATATTTACCCTTAGTTACCCTATTTACTATTAACCGCGGTAAAAATAGTAAAAAGTTACTATTCACCAAAAAATTATTTTCATCTCATTGAACCACATTTTAGTCCTTGATATTAACCGTGTCTCTCGGATTTTTGAAATTCCATTCACAGAAGCGGTAAAATTAAGTTTTATGCAAAATTCAGTTTTTAACCTACCACTTAGTGGTTTCACTATTCATCAAAAATTGAAAGTTTTCAGAAAAATACCAAAATTTCAACCTAGGCTAATTTCAATATTCCGAATCCAAAAATGAAGTCCATTTTGAAAAATAAAATTTATAAAATTTCAAAAAGAGGTTATTACTATTCATAACAGCTAGTTTTAATAATATTTTAATAGCATATCGTTGTTTAGTGAAACTCGGTATTGCGTACTACACACGCTATCGAGGAAGGTTGCGATTGTGTGTAATGCAAGGCAAGTCAAGGATACGTGTTGTGAAAGCTCCTTTTGGTGTAGCGTAAAACACAAGAAATTAATAAAAGTAAAAAGAATAGTTTTTAATAAATTCTCAGGCTGTTACAATCTACCCCCCTTAAAATGAATTTCGCCCTCGAAATTCGTCGAGGTTATAAATAGTTTACTATTCGAAAGTTTCTTTAATAGAAACCCACATTGTAAAAAGGAATACCAAAACTTGTCTTTAAAAACTAAAGTATGAAATGTAACGATTCCCCAAATAAACTAATCACTGGGTTTCCACATAGGTGAAAATATGGATATGGAAGAGAAATATTACCATCATGTTCTGATGGATAGTGGTAGAGAACATGGCTTTGGAAAAGCCAGTAATCACAAATCCATAGATTTGTGATGATATAATGTACCATCTGATTCATCAGGTATAAGATCACTAGGACAACATTTTTGGTTTTCAAGATCATTTCCCTAAAGTTGAAAATTTGAATTAGAATAAATACTTACTTTATTTTGGTACAATCTCACTGTTGTTCGTGCCTTGAACAATTTCCACTTCATCTCTTAAATAAATGAAGTTGAATTTGTTATTCGTGAAGTGTTAGCAGATCATGTGATAGAACGACGGGTCATTCCATCTGTCTCAAACAAAAGGTTAGCAAAAATTATATACATAAGTCGATCTATAGTGAGATTAATCATATATGGTTCCTAAAATGGACTTATACTTCATATATCATACTGTTTAATATAATAAAACTAGTTTCTACTAAACAGGGACTTCCTGTAGGCCAGTGGTAGGCGATAAAGGCCAGTCGCACTTCGGTTGTGGGTTCGATTCCCACAGCCTTGTCCGAAGCGATGGGCTGTCGCCCGTCCTGCAGGTTGTCCTTTTCCTAAAACTACATTACTATAACATCCCATCAATAATATCAAAAATCTTCTATCCTTAAACAATACTAACTTATGTCCAACATAATCCATTCTAATCTTTAGGCTTATCCATAATACTGCAGTCCACTCTCCTAACATAGTGAAAACGATTACCAGAGATTTAATACTGTCGTTGATCCCCATATATCATAAGATATGTTTCACTGGTCACATTCCAGACATTCAAAGTCCTTAATCATGTATTCTCTTGAATACCCATTAAACCTTAATTAAATCATGAATGCAGTTACCAAAATCCTAAAAATTCTATATACTCAAACCATGATATCACTTAGTCCTTATATCAATCATGAGCTCATGAATACTGTCAAATATTTCATTTTCTCGTTTTCCCTTCATTATGCGCATATCATTCTTTTTCCAAAAATATCTCAATCACTTTCCATGGTTATTGGTACCATAAAATTATTGAAAACCACAATAGACCAATACATAAATATTCCAATACTCCATGATACAACATTATTTTGGAATCCTATTACATAAACAATTATTCATTCCACCACATCGTTGTCATATTCAACATCCCCAATAGTGATCGCATGTGACTTCCCTTTGTCCTTTGCCTTAAGCGGTTGCTCATGTCGATCATCACTAACCCTTGGATTAGGGCATTTATTAGCATAATGCCCCATTTCCTTGCACTTGAATCATTGAAGTGTTGGTGATGTGTTCTCTGCATTGTTTTCTTTATTCACATCATTAGAATCCATTTTTCCATTACTTCGACACTCAGCTACTCGATGACCTTCTTTTCCACACTTAAAGCATTTTCTAGTCCCTTTAAGACAATCTCCACCATGCTTCTTTCCACACTTTGTGCATAAGGAAACATTCATCTTCTTTTCACCATTATTCTGAGATTTCTCCTTGAATTCCATCTTTCGTTTCTTGTCAAAACAATGAGATTGATATGTAACACCAACTTCCATTTCTACCTTGACAGCACAACACACAATTTCTTCATATCTACTGAAGTCTCTTATAGCTAATTCCCTTCGAAGACGTGGTTTTAAGCCACTGAAAAATCGATCAAATTTACTTTCAGGTTGGATGATAATGCCAGATGCATACCTTGCAAGTCTTGTAAAATTTGCTTCGTATATACCAACAGATTCATCATCCTTCTGCTTCAGCTCAAGAAACTCCTTTTCCATCTTTGTTCGAAGAATACGAGGGAAGTACTTACTGAAAAACAAGTTCTTGAACTCGTCCCATTCCATGGACTCAATTTCATCTCTTTGCCTCGTATTCTTGATAAGATTCCACCATTGATCAGCTTCACCTTCCAAACGATATACTGCTAAGATGACTTTATCGTGTTCAGAACATTGAAGAACTGAAAATATCTTTTCAGTGGTACTGATCCATTGTTCAGCAACAAGTGGATCGGTAGTCCCATTGAAAGAAGGTGGACGTTGCATCATGAAGGACTCAATAGAATATTGTTCCCTTCTCTGCTCATTTGGAAGTCCAGAATGATTCATAGCTTGTGTAAGTATAGCAATAAGATTTTTTACTCCATCTCCCATAACATTTGTTTGTTCAGGAGGGTAATCATTGCATTGTCCATTGCATTGATCAACACGGTTCCTTCGGGTTCCAACCATCGTCTAAAACCCAAAAAGAATAGTGTGAGAGGCAAAAATCATTCTAGGGAAAATAACATAATAAAGGGGGAGTACCTTCAATATCTAACATCTTAGGTTTAATTCTATGATCGTTAGCGTAATTATAGTACTATAACCAATACGTATACTTAACCTTCGGGACATCCCTAGACATACCTTAGAAATATCTCTAGGGATCTCACTAAAGTTCTCGCATCCTAGTTTCCAAAGGTTGACTAAACCTTTCCTCTGATACCAACTGTAAAGACCCTAAGCTTGACTTACATGGACATTACATTACATTTTCGGAATACTTAGTACATAACAAAAAACACACACACAAGGATCGTAATAGTTTAGTGTCTTTGGAAACTCGGAACGTAATCTTCTAATCGTGGTGAAAGATCTTCAATATCTCCCATAAAGATCTTCCTTTTTTTTACCTAAAACCTTTCTTTATATCCTGGGGAAAAGAAAACATAAAAGGGTGAGCTCAAATGCTCAGTAAGGGTAAACAAAAGAGAAATCAATCACATCATATTCATAAGAACATAGCTTTTGGAAATCTTAACCTGCAAAAGAGCTCATAATATCATAACATGGGATAAATCATAGAAGTGAAATGTAATCCCAATAATCATAACATAAAACATGAAACTTTGTGGCATACACATATAATCATAGAGAATCATTTCTTGTTAGTCAAGACTCATTGCCAAGACTATCTTAGTGGACAAAGTCCCTTTCTGAATCGAGTAACCCTCGTTTCAGTCCTGTTTCACTGAACCTGTATAACCTACCGTTCCAGCCCTATCTATCTCATGAGATATAAAATCTTTACCCAATGCATTGGAGGGAGATATAGGTCCCACCCATCTTATAATGAATCCTTTCTTATGTGTGCCACATAATCATAAATCATACATCATCGCATAACCCATGTAATAAAATGGGATTCTTAAACATCATGACATCATAAAACAATTCATATAAGATAAAGGAATTCATAAAAATGTTTCCATCACAACATAATCAAATCCATGTAATAATAGGGATAAAAACAGAACCCTTTTATTATCTTAGATGGAAAATAATTTTTATAAAAATACTTGAACTTCATTCTTGAGGAAAATATCCTTTCTACTTCAAAAACATTTCTTCTTTCATAACATGTCATACAACTTTAAAATAAAAGAAGTTGATTAAAAATAAACTTGAAAACTTGTAAGGAAGTTTCTTGGAAATAATGTTTTAAAAATCCATTCATGCCGTATAAGTTAAAAAAACATTCTTCGTACTTTTGTCGGAAAAGTCATAAAGTACCTCGTACGAAAAACGACAAAAGATTCCTTTCATATCTTTTACAAAAAAACTTACCGAAGGGTAAAATTGGATATAAAATATTGTAGAAGGATGGAAATAATATTAAATATTGATGAAACATGGATGTGGATGATAAAATACACCCCAGTAAATACTTACGAATAAACAATATCGGATAAAAATGAGATTGTGATATTTCCCTTACCTTAGGTCCGACTTGCTTTGTACGTGTCCGAACCTCCTGTATAATGATTTACATAATGTTATTGACTTATTACAGAATCATATTCATTGTTATGATATCATATATGGTCCACTTATAACTTTATAGTACCCGTTTTTTTGTAAATTCATGTTAAAGTAGCGTTTTGGGTAAAATCGTTTCATTTATCGTAGGTGTTTTGACTTGTTGTTCTTGACATTATTATTACTTATATCATGATTTACTTTCTCCCAGAATATAAAATATGATTTATATATCATATATATTCAGTAAATATATATATATATAATAGATAGATAAATGAAATGAAAAACACCGTTCATGGAGACGGTAGTCCGTACGTACGCATGAACGCTGTTTTCCTTTCCTTATTGTCTTGAATGGAATTAAGTAGATGACATACATATAAATATAAATATATCCAGTATCATTATTATGCCATATATTTCATTATTACTTGTTATATATGCTTTATAATCATTCATGAATGGTTAATGTGGAGAATGAATCTCATCGCGTCGTGGAGACGGTAGTCCGTACGTACGCACGAGCGATGATATCGTTCCCATGGTCGTGGAATTGTGTTAAAGTGTATGAATATTATTTCAGTATCAATATCACTTTATAATAATCATATATAGTTACTCATTACACCATTATACCCATCCTATTAAGGTGGTGGCGGAAAATAGATTACACCACGGCGTGGAGACGGTATTCCGTACGTACGCACGCGCGGTGATTTCATTTTTCCGTAGGATGGATAGAAGGTGAATTAGGGTTGTTTCATACTTATAATAACATATCAGTATATGAGTGATACTGATGTTATTACTTCATAATGAAACAACCTAAGAAGAATAAGTGGAAGAAGAAATAAAGATGAAAGAATTGGTAACGGTAATTACCTCTTCTTTGAAGCGCCTTTTGGAGACCTCCTCTTAGGGAACTAAAATGGGTCTTTGAGGAAGACCAGAACCTCTAGGATGTTTCTAGGGAAGTGGAGAAGAGATTTTGGCAGGGGTTGGCCGAGCTTTAGTGCTCAAATTGGTGTGAGGATGAGGGGGAGGAGGTGTCCTTTTATAAGGGAGGAGAGGGGCACCTTAGGAATATCTCAAAATATTATTTTATATTAAAGTCAAAATCGGTTTATAATGGTTCCAAAGGGTCTTATTTCGAAGCTAAAGTGGGGAGGGGTCGAAAGCCTATCAACCAATAAGATTTGGACAAGTTTAGGTTATTATTTTAACCTTATCAATTAGATTTAACTCTAAGTTAAATAATTTAACTTTTACCGTGTCTTTTTGTTTTCTTTCACTATATGGTTAATACACTTACTATAACATGCCAAAATAACCCCAAATTGTTTATTATTAATATATATATCCTTATCTAAGTCATTTGGCCGAACCTTAGATTTTTAGGAATAAAATAACAATTAATTATATAATATTTGATTTAAAAACTATTTTGTGTCAATTTTGACACTATTTGATATATGATTTTTGTGAAAGTCATAACAGAATTATATGTTCGAAAAAAGTTGATTAAATCAACAAAAATATATCATATTAACCTAGAAAATTAGTGGAATTCATAAAAAGGATTAAATTACATTTATTTTGGTATTTATATTATCAATTATGTCAATATTTCATTAATAAGATAATTACTGCATCATCTTTGTGTCATAAATAAATTAAATTATTTGATGTTTAAAAATTACAAATAAAATACCATCATGTAGGAAATCTGTTTAGCTTTCTAATGAATATTTACAATCGAATATATCTTATGTATAACCCCATATTAAAAATGATTTACTTATTAAACTTTGATTTTAACTATTTTAACCCTTCTTTAAATAAATTAATAATAAATGTCCTAATCTAATCCAAGTGGGCCTAAATGGTCATATTTTATTCCTAAGTTTGTTTTTGGTCGAATTTCAGTTGTCCAATAGAATTAGGACATGTGTTAGGGTAATATTAATATCATATTTACCCTTAGTTACCCTATTTACTATTAACCGCGGTAAAAATAGTAAAAATTTACTATTCACCAAAAAATTATTTTCATCTCATTGAACCACATTTTAGCCCTTGATATTAACCGTGTCTCTCGGATTTTTGAAATTCCATTCACAGAAGCGGTAAAATTAAGTTTTATGCAAAATTCAGTTTTTAACCTACCACTTAGTGGTTTCACTATTCATCAAAAATTGAAAGTTTTCAGAAAAATACCAAAATTTCAACCTAGGCTAATTTCAATATTCCGAATCCAAAAATGAAGTCCATTTTGAAAAATAAAATTTATAAAATTTCAAAAAGAGGTTATTACTATTCATAACGGCTAGTTTTAATAATATTTTAATAGCATATCGTTGTTTAGTGAAACTCGGTATTGCGTACTACACACGCTATCGAGGAAGGTTGCGATTGCGTGTAATGCAAGTCAAGTCAAGGATACGTGTTGTGAAAGCTCCTTTTGGTGTAGCGTACAACACAAGAAATTAATAAAATTAAAAAGAATAGTTTTTTATAAATTCTCGGGCTGTTACAATTCACAAACTAGTTCAGAAAAATATTATGTAAATATATTTATATTGATACATAAATACAATCCATAATACATAGAAAAGAATTCTAAATTCCTCTATAATATAATAATACATAATATTATATTTCACAATAAATAATGGTATGAATTTCTGTATATATTTTTAATCAGTTAAAAAATATAATATTTTCAATGATAACAACTAACTATGATACATTAGAGTAAAACATTGAAATTTTAATGATTTGTTTTCAATAAATAAATATAATATATAAATGTTGTCAATATAAAAGGGAAATTTAAATAAAAAAATCATAGTTATATGTAATGTGAAATAGTAATAACCTCCCCATATAAAATTATCATCTTTTTTCCAATTACTGATATTATAGAATAAATTGTTGGAAACACTATAATGTGTAAGGGAAATTTCATCTTAAAATTTTCTATTGGATTGAGTAGAACATATAGGTATATAATGGTTTAGCTTTAACACCTCTCATAATATTATTGAAATATAATATATTATTTAATCTGAAAGATGAATATGAAAATAGAAATCTGTTTATTAGATTCAAAATGCATAAAAAAATAAAATATACTCCATCTATTACATATCATAATTTTAAATAAGTATATAGTAATTTCTTATAAAATATTAATATTTCAATTTTCTATAGTACAGATCAAATGTTATTTCCCATAATAGCTATATTATCATATAAATATATAAAGACTACAAATTTTACATATTGGTTTCATAATAATTAACCACACATTAAAATATTTCATGATATCCATAAAATGGAATAGAAATTTAAAATTTTCCATTCATTCTTTAATAATTTTTATTGGTATCATATTTATGATATTTTATGATAATATTTATTCCACGTATCTTATTTTTATAATAATAATAATTATTATATAATTTTTCATGTACTCATCTAATGTAATGTTATATTTTCATGGAGAAAACATTTCTATTGTCTCATACAGGTTTATATATTTCAATGATTTTATAATGTGATACATTTAATGTTTTATTATATATTAGATAATATATTATGAATTATTACATCGCGCCAAATTTTTATCTGTGAAAATTTAATTATTGCACAAAATAATAAAAAAAAATATTTCTTCTCCATGACCCATGATAATTATAGTTAGACGTTTTACAGATATATTTTCTTCTAAAAAATCATGGGTTTTTTAAATAACATCATATTGACAATTATCAATAGTATTATATCCACAATAAATCAATAATCGTTTAAATTTTATAATAGAAATTTTATTTTATTAGTGATTAACATTATTTTCATGATGACTTGATGAGAATATTTATTTAGAGTATGATAACTATAAGAAACATTTATCAGTTTAAAAAAATTTATATTTTTAAATGTGATCTTATTTAGCATTAGAAATAATAAAATATTGATTTCATAAACTCAGCCATTATAACGGATAAAATCTGACATTTTTAGCACTACAATTAGTTCGAAGAAAAGGGGGTATTTATTAGTTCAACACCTATGATGGAGAAAATAAAATAGCACCAAACATAGAGTTCTATAAGAAATCTGAACATCAATATATAGTAGTTCATCAAAAATAAATAAAATTATATTTATTTAATTTTACACATTCATATATTTGTTATTATACTAACTATTCATCATTATTTAAATAAAAGTATAAAAATTATTAATCTTTTACAACATATTTATTTTGATTAAAATTCATCTAAATAATAAAAAATTACAATAAATAAAAAATTACAACCTTTATATGTATCATCTAACGATTAATTTGACCTCATATTGAAAAAGAATGCTCCTATAAAAAATAAATATTTATTTTTTAATATTAAATTTAAAAAATTATATTTTAATTATTATATAACAAATGATAAATAAATACTAAAATTATATTTTATTATAATAAGATATAACTAAATATTCAGTTCTTTCTACATATTATCAAAACAGTTAGATTTTATTTTTTTAGTTACAACACAATGATTCATGATTAGAAATAAAGGAAAATTTTAAAATAATACATGCATATTTAATTTTAATTGTTAACAAATTTAAAAAATTATCGTCATGTCAACTAATACATGTAAAAAATGATTTATTCATATCTATCAAAAATTATTAAATAAATTAGAATTTTTTTTTTAAATTCTGATTATGAGATGCATGTTTTTTCATTAAATTTCACATTATAGGAATCATCCCACATTCATTCATACGAGACACACTAGGCATCACATTAATGTATACCTGATTTCTACCATTATAAAATAAAATAAAATTTATTTAAATAATAAATCAATAAATAATGATAATAATTACTTGGTTTTGTTTATTTGAAGAGTTTTTTGAACTAAAATTACACTTATTAATTAAAAAAACTAATTTAGTCATACCAGACGCACTGTGTCTCTCATCAATGTCTGATTAATTTATAAATTTCAATAATAATTTATTGATAATTTTAATAATGTATAAAATAAAATATAATTATTATCACATTGTTATTTTGAATGTAAATCATTTTTTGTTTTTAAATAGCCAATTTTCATGTAAACTATTAAAATGAGTCATTAAATCCACATGGTGTGTCAGATTTATTTCATTTTACTTCATATATGTTAGACATGAATTATCATTCGCTGTTATAAATAATATATAAAATATGATTCATTCTTATTATTAAATATATATGATAAATATTTTCATATAAAATACATCATTTAAATTCAATCCAACACTTTCAAACATTCTGATGAATCATTATATTATATGGAAAAGTTGTTATTCTAAATATGTGATTGATGTTTTATCAATATATTTCATAATATATTATTGCAATCCACATGCACATTATCTATATTTAATATGTTTTAATAATTATAAAATATCACATATAAGCTATATAGTGAATAATTAAAATTAATCCAATCTATCATGTTTCATTCAGATATGAGTTTAATTCAACCATATAAGTTATTAATAATGAATTTTTTTTAATTCATCAAGGTAATCCCAATAGTTGTTCCTGTATTTTTTATGTGTCACATATTTTGAAAAAAATCGATATTTTGAATGTAATCACACCCTTTAATTCATATAAATTACTCATTTTTTAATTTATGTTAGGATTATTTCTAAATATCATTATTAAATATCTAATCTATTTAAAACCTCATAATAGAATTCTATGTTTTTTTAAATAATTATGAATATGTAGAACACATTAAAGAACTAAAGTTATATTTTTGTATTGAAACCCTAAAAATTCTATATGATATGAAGCATATATTTATTAATATATCCACTTTATAACTAAAATGATCATAATTATTGAAAATAATTTGTACTACAATTGTGGGATTTAACAGTATTGGAAGAAACTGCATTTTTAGGTGAACTTTAATAGTACTAAGAAACCCTGATAAAAGGTACGACATATTGGTGATGAAAAAAACTTATAAAACATATGAATTAATATTTATTTTCTTAGCGACATGGATGGATATCCATTATCAACAATTTTTTTTGGAACTGATAAAAAGTATCTTTATCACTTCCAATTTTTTAGCTCTCCTTAAGGGTACCCATTATCAATTGTATATTTTTTTCTCTCATAGAGGGTATCCTTTATCAATTATCTTTTATCACTGATGAAGGACTATAATATTATGAAATAATTAAAGGGAAAAACTAAAATTATTTACAAATTCGTTAATTAAATATTTATTGATAAAAATGAAAAAATTGAATACATAAATATATATTAATTATAAATGTAATAAATATTGTATAATAAATATATTGATATAAAAAATGAATAAAATAAAATAATTAATTAAATAATAATTAAAAATGTTATAATTAAGAAAAATATTATACTTTTTATTAATTATATATTTATTAATAAAAGTAATGAAATTTATTATATATATGTGTTGATTATAAAAAGTAACAAATACTATATATTAAATCTATTCTTATAAAATGAATAAATTTTAATAAATAAACAAAAGAACTAAAATTGAATAAATTGAAATAATAAACAAAAAAACGAATAAATTTCAAATTTTGTTAAAAATTTACAATTGAAAATATTTTTAATTAAAATTAATGTGTAATATGTTTATTTATACACTTCTATTATAAATAATAATATATAATATATATTAAATATAAATATAACAAATTTGAATAAAATGTGATAATTAAAAACATAGCAATAACATATTCAATTTATTCTAATTTGACATATATCATTCATTGTGTTTTACATTGATTTCATATACATATGCATAATTAGTGAATTTTTATATACAATGTAGAAACATAAATATTTATATTATTAAAGATATATTATATTGAAACACATGTAACAAATATTTATGTAATTTATTCAACACTGATAATATTTTATAATTTTAATAAAACATTATACATTAACTATAATATGATGATAATTGGGAAAATTTATTAAATTAATTAATTAATTTATTTATTTACTAGGTTTTAATACTTTAAATAATTATTCATCTTTAAATAATTATGTATATCAATCATTTTTTGATAGATTATATTTAACTAATTTATGTTCTACATATTTTCTATATTTTTAATTTTTACTCATTTTTAATTAATCAATTTCTCTAATTTTATAAATGATCATATTTAAGTATATATATTTATTAATAATGTTAAAAATATAAATTTACCAATATATTAATAAATTAATATATATATAAAAATTTATTTAAAATATTTGTAAATTTATAATTATTATAAATTAATAAATATTATTTTTACAAATATATATATATATATATTTATTTATTAATAAATAAATATATTTATTTAAAATATATAAAAATATAAATAAATTCATTTAAATATTATATATACTATATTATATATATATATGTTAATGCTAAAGCATTGGTTAAATCAAGAAAAGGGCAACATTACAATGAAAAGTGTGCAGTAAAAATTATAGAGATATACTCAACAAGAATCAAACACGATACCTCAATAAGTCCCATAGGTGAAGCTACCATAGAGCTACACCATGGGGGTTTTATATATATTTATATAAATATATGAATATTATTTTTTAAAATTATTATTCATATATTTATAATTAATTTGTAAATTGTTTATATAATTATAAAATTAGAATAAATATATTTAAATAATGAATATATATATATGTAATGTAGATAAAACTATATTCATATATATATTGATATACATATATTTATATATATATTTATAATAAATATAATTAATTAATGAGTATATATACTATATTTATATTTATATATTTATAAAATTATTTATATATTTATATTAATATAAATAATCATGTAACTAATTTTATAATTACATGTAACTATTTATAAATATAATTGTAAATTTGTATTACTATATTTGAAAAATTAGATATTTATAATTATAAATAAAAAATTTATTATTTTATAAAATTTATTAGTGTAATTATAAATAAATAATTATAATGCTATAATAATGAAATATATAGTTATGAAAATATATTTAAAAGTTCATATTTATACTTATTCTTATAGTTCCATTATCATAAATTCTGTTTTAGCACCAATAATGATATATATGTATGAGTGCTAAAAAGAGATGATAAATATGACTTTTATAATCGCTTTATAATTTTTCACTTATAAAAGGGACCAATCATAGAAATTTTTTACTAGCATAGATAAAAGTGTCCCCTATCTATTTAAAAGATTCATAACTGTTACTAATCTAGTCATTATTATCACCATATTTTGGAACTCTTCTATTACCGGTGTCACACCAGCATGTTCTCTCGATCGAATAAATGTTATAATCCAATGCATGTATTTTTCTCCTTTTTCCTATTTCATTATTAACTATTTGAGCTATCCTGTATAAGTTTTTATGTTATTAAAAACCATGAAAAACCCATCATATCATATTTCTATATCTCATTTACCTATACCTACCAAATGAGTCCATCCTTCGGTTTTCAGCTTCATATGATAAAACATTGAATTGCATCTCCATAAATTATTACAACTAAATGTGACCTTCTTGATGTTTTGTTGTTATTTCACATTACCTTTTAGATAGTGAGGATATTAATTTATTTTTTTCTTTCTCAACTTAATGGTATGGACATGAAAAATAAATATTGTTTTATAAAATATGAAGAATTAAGAATATATGTGTAACTATTTAGATACTCATCTTCATAAAGTATCATAAAATGATAGGTGTAGATTTTAACTTAATAAATATTTGACTATAAGAATTTTATAGGTAATTTAGTATAATGAAAATATGGTTTATGTTTATATGTCATAAAATGTTATATATTTATGCTGGACACAATATTTTATATTTCATTTGAATAATGTTATTTATTCTTAAATAATATTAATATAAATATGGATACAATTTCACATGCTGAATAAATTACTGAACAATAAGATAATAATATACAACATGAATTAATTATTAAATGTTCTAAGATAAAAATCTATGAAATCGTAGAAAATTTGGTGCTTCGTAACACTTATATCATATTTGTAAATGATTTAGTTTTTACTATATAATAATTGATAAATTCATTCTTGTGAAAGGGAAAAGTGTTTGTTGGTACAATATTTTGGACAGTGGTATGATGTGATGGAATGTGAAATACATTGATGAAATGTAATATGTTATAATCCATAATTATAATTACATATCATTTATTTTTTAATATTTATGGGTTTAGAGTATACATGGGATAAGCATATTTTCGTAAAATAATAATTTCTAGGATTTAACTATGTTATATTTTATAAAACATAGGATTTATAAATTCTTCATCAATTGTTATGTATTAAACATGAATCAATAGAAATATTAAATTGATTATCCTGATTTATTATTTGATTAAGATATTTTATGATTATGAAAACAATTTTTAATATATTTAATATGTGTATTTGATTTTGTTTAGATTAAAGAGCTCATTATATATATATATATATATTCATATGATAAATTTATTCCATAAATTTATTTACACTAATCATAGACTAATATGAAATCATAATATTTATGTTGTAAAATTTACCAATAATAATTTATAAAT
The DNA here is from genome assembly GCA_963277665.1 of Viscum album. NCBI lineage: Eukaryota > Viridiplantae > Streptophyta > Magnoliopsida > Santalales > Viscaceae > Viscum > Viscum album. The sequence continues at coordinate 1,795,818,209 of OY728156.1, read as the reverse complement.
AACATTTTTCTCATATTTAATATTTTATGAAATGATTATGTGTTATTAAGTATGTCTTCAGTTTTATTATTGTATAAAATATATTAATGATTGTAAAACAAGTTTTTTTATTTAATTGTCTTGTAATTTTATTGATAGCATACTTTTTTAAATTATTATATTAATCGTAATATTTAACTAATTTTTTTAAATGTTTTTTAAATCATGTCTTATAATATATTATTAGATTAATAAAGTGATATTAATTGAAGATATTGGTATTATAACATTCGACATATAATTACAATATTTTTCTATAATATATACATATGAGGATGTGAGAAAAACATTTCTTATCCTATATTATAATATGATTGGTATTGTGTAAGGAATTGTTAGGGTATAGTAGAATGTGGGTTACTATAGTCAAGCTATTAAAACATTATAGTAAATAGTGAGGGTGAATTGAAAATTGTGTTGTTTTTTCTTTTTTAATATCGTTTTTGAAACTTTTTGTTTAACAAAAGAATTATATAACCTATTTTGCCATTCTTTCCAAAAGGGACCAAATATGTTAATCCATCCACATATTTCAAATTCACTTCCACTGAAAAATGGAAATGTTATACCCATTTCATGATTTGGATGCAAAAAAGTGCCTTGGTAGTTATCTCAAGGGATATTCTTGGAAGCTAGTGGTCTGCAATCAAATATCATGGTACATGTGTTGTGGTTATTTCTAGAGGGAGTTAAATAAATATTTTACCTCTAGTGATTCATATGTTAACCTCTTATTTGTGAAATTATATTAATTTTAGGGAATAATCGTGGTATATACATATGTTTGAATTATTATGATTCATGAGTTTGTAATGAAGTAGCTACTTTTGATTATCATGGTGTCGAAGTTTGTAAATAATGACGTGACATAGATGTGTATTTTTAGTGTTATTACATTGAAAATTTACTCAAATATAGGAATTATTTAATATTTTTGTTAACCTTCGTGAATATTCTAGTTAAATTTTATACCCACACACTAAACATGATGATCAGTGGATATAGAGCTCATATATTTGACAAACATGTGAGGGAAATTGACTACTTACATAAAATAGGGATGATGAAACTTACTAGGGAGGAATTGACATTAACATGGTAGTGTTAGGAACCTTTAATAATTTTGATATAATATTTTAAAATATAAATTAATATGTGGTAATTTAAAATTTTTTATGGAGAAAAATTTCATCCTTACCCGCTTCATCTACTAAAGAGATATTATATAATTTTTATGTTTGAGACTCAGCTACCATATCGTCTAAATTTCTTGAAATTCTCTACATAGTAGTTTTCAGGACCTATCCCAGTGGGGCCCATGCCGAGACTCCATTTTTCTTCACCAATGTGCTAGGGGATGGTTACTAAAACTAAGTAGAAATATCACTTATATGGGATGCCTTAACATATATAGCTATATAGTGGAACACATCTCTAATCCCATAAAATAGAAAAATTGTAAAATAAATAATTAACCCTAAATTCATACATATAAATTATGTAACATGAGTAAAATAGGGAGTAATGTAATGAAAATATGGAATAATAAAAGCACACAACAATGATTCCAGAACATAAGTCCATCTAGAACTGTAACGTTCCCAACCTTCTCTAAGGTAAAGAACTATGTCAAAAGCATGATATCGGTAAAAAACTTGTTCTGTGAAGCTATATCTTTGCTAAACCAACTCCATATCATCCTAAGACCCCATGTTATTGGATTAAATCATCACAATACATGGCACACATAGGAAAATACAATATAGGATGAGTATAAAAATTGTCAGTAGGAAACCGTAAAACACTATACATGAAGCACCAATAATAGTCGGATCAATAAATGATACAACAATGTATCTATCATATAAATGAAATCCCAGATATACTTATGGGAGACACTATTCCATGAGGAAATCATAACCAACTACTAGCCATAAGATTTTAGTCGAAGCAATTATTGTTCCATGAGTTCTCACTCCACAAGGCATGATATCATCCGAGATACTCGAAGAAGTGTTGTAGATGATTTGGTCCCCACGTAAAGGGAATGATGTTTTATAAAAATATATTAATAAAATGATAAATTTCTATACCCAGAATCATCAAGGGACACCATGAACCAAATCTGGGTCAACCCTCTATATAGGGGATTGTGTACTAATGATTCCATAAACGCTATCGATGCAGAATTCTAGATAGAGGATAAATTCCTTGATTAGGGTGATCATGCATATTTGAAAAATTCAAACATTGTATGATAGAGGATCACACTCTATTTTAATGGATGGATTCCATAAATCTCTGTTATACTCATCCAATAGAGGGATAACAATCTAGGGACATGGATGTATTTCCACATTTAACTGATGATAAAAATGACAAATAGAATACACTCATTTATTATTACTCAAAACTAATAAATTGAAGATCCTCAATCAGTCTATATTGGAGTGTACAACATGTCCCATGGGGTACAAGGGGTGTATTGCTATCAAAACATCTAATTATGTGAAAGAACCTCACATGTCATGTATTCACCAAATACTCAACATTTAGAATGAGTAAACAATGTGTGGATAAAGACGGTATCTTTCCCATGTCTCCTAGATGTTTTTTTGTGACGATGTTGTGTCTATATACTAATCATTGAATATAAATCCTTGTTTGTGTGTTAGTACACTATTTCTCCATCCCCATGTACACCAACATTTCTCTGTGTACTTCTAATGTACACATTATGTCATATCGGGAGGGTCACATGTTTTGTGATATGGTTTAAAGGTTATGTGATCATTATATTCAGTTAGAACATTAGTTTCACAGCCATGGGGACCACACATCCAATAATCCATAAATATACACCTTGTTTTTCAGGATTTTCCAGTTCAGTCAGGGTTGTCCTCAACATCACCCTGAATTCCACTGAATCCTTCTATCTAGTGGGAACATTTAGATCTGTCTACCTTAAGGCCTCTAATTTTTAGATCTATGTATTTTGGGATTGAATTTTTTCAAAAATTTCATTTGTTGAGCTATACAAGACACATATCAAAAATATAGTTTAATGGATACCACAAATCAACCTTAGATCCACCTACGGCCATCCACTTCCTTCATCTCACATTTATCACGTCACTGTTCCCGAACCACATATGTGGTATAGATCTATTGCACTAAATAATAGGCATGCAATTGTTGAATACCAGGTGTTCGTCAAACCATGGTCTAAATGGAAACAGCTGAAAAAAACAACAAAGCAATATAGTGAGAACCCCATAAACATTAAAATTCACGTGAAAACCCCTACCATTGTTTTTTTTGCCTCAATTCAATTTTGTGGAATGGGGGAATAAAGAGTAATAAAATCATTGATCCATAAAAACTATTCTATCAATTTGAAATCTAGTGATAATTTGAGGTTCAATTCTTCTTCACCAAATTGATAAATCTTCATTCTAGATTAACAGTTGGATATAAATCACAATAAAAATGTCATATATCAATACTGATCACACGTAAATTATAAATTATTGTGTTCCTTACATTAATGAGATCATCCAACTTCATCAATTCATCGATCCAAGAGACATTCCTAATTCATTTTCATTTTCTATGAAGTATTCCTAATATCACTCCATTGAATCCTCAACTGTCTCCAGGGTTATCTAGGTAACCATATATTTCCAACATTACTGAATATTTAAATATGAATCTATCATTTCATCAACTAAACTCATAAAAATAACTTCATTAATTTTTTTATTCATTTTATGCCCATGAAATTTCATCACAAACAACCCAATCGTAATAATGTTATGTGGTGTTCATGGTAAAATGTCATCCCGAAATCGACAGTGCCCTCATATTTCTGCATTTGGTACTCATTTAGTAGTTATGAAACCTTTTCTGGATGAACATGTGTGCTCAATTTAATATATTAATACATTTAAAAAATTTATTTTTAGCACACCAGTCCTCAAAATCAATCATATTTTCAGCACCTGAACTTTAAAATAATACGTATAATATTAAAAAATTATACAATGAAAATATGATACATTAAATTTTCCCCACCATAGGGCATTATGTCCATGAAAAGTTAAACCATGGGATACTCAAAAATTTATGGGTATAGAGAAGGAGAATGAACCACTTACTCCCCTGCACTCTCATAAATATTCACATCCTGCCACCTGACACTCAGCAATGAATTTAGTATTCCATAAATAATACACTAAATGTGATTCTCGATCCCTAAATGGTAGTCATAAAATGTCACTCCATCCTCATTGTCCTGCACACCCTGGTCGATAATGTGTGATGGGTCATTCATGTACCTCCTTAGCCAAGAAATGTGGAAGATATCATATACCCATTCTAAGTACAATGATAGAGATAAGTGTTATGTCACCTTGCAAACTCTATATATTATCTAAAAAATTTCCAATTACCATCATATATATATTGATCTATAAGCCAAAAATCCATAATCCTCATCTAGGTGAAACTAGTAGGAACACATAATACCCTTACACGAACTCTAAATGCGTCGGTAGACTATCATTATATGACTTATGATGGCTCTGTGTAGTTTTCACCTGCTCTATGATGATCTTAACCTTCTCCATATAATCTCGCACCAACTCCAATCCAATTAGTTCTAATACACCATTGTCAGTTTAACATTATGGTGACCTATAAGGTCTCTATTAAAAAACTAACTGGGTCTGTATGGATAGTGGAATGGAAAATATTGTAGTATTAAAACACATGTTGTTGTATGTGCTCCTCCTAAATATAGTCAAATAAGAGCATGCTAGCTCGCAACATGTCAACCAAAATATGAATAGACTAGTTAGTACATCCATCAGATTGTGGGTGAAAAGTTGTCATCAAGCATAATTGGGTCCCTCATTATTATTCTAAACCCTCCTACAAATGGGATTTAATTATAGAATCATGATCTGAAACAGTCTTTGATTAAACTCCATTAGGTAAAACTATCTCTTTCATGAATGGGTGTCCCATGCTCTCAGATGAACACTATTAATGTATAGGTAGTAAGTGAGTTGAATTGGTTTGTTTTTCAAAGGGAACCCAAATGAAATCATGACCTATTGGAATATGTGATTTTCCCATCTTGTTTTATAAAGATATCTAATCTCGCTTCTATTTTAGAACCTCAAGGGGTTGAGACAAACATGGTGGAACATGGTTCTCATCCTTTACTAGATGAAATTTAAGACATTGAGAAACAAACATTTCTAATCTTTTCTTCATCCCAAGCCACCAAAACTATCATCTGATGTCATGATACATCTTTACCTTAATTGAATGTACCACCAATGGATATGTATGAAATTACCTTTGATCCTCCTCTCACAACATCACTTACACTATATTTTTTCCTCTAAAAAGAACAATCTAACACCCATATTTATAAAATCCATTCGCAGCACATATTATTAATATATGAGCATGTAGGGTCTCCAAGTTGGTGTCCCCATGATCTACATCCCCGAATCCCTGTAAGAGTGGAGGGGTGACAACCATTTACTGGAGGTATGATTCTCTGTATATATAAAATAATAATAACTTCACTGAGGCCAACTACTCTCTTGCAAAGTACAGAAACTAAAAACTATATCTCTTGCGGTGATCATATTACACAACATTCCCCTTCCCACAAGTATGGAAAATCTCAAAGTCATAGTCCTTGAATAAATCTATCCATTCTCTCAGTTTCTTGTTGTGATGCTTATGAGGGAAGATATACAAGAGGCTCCTATGGTCATAGCACATGAAAAATCACACTCTAATCAGGTACTACTTCAAGATCTTCAATAGAAATACTATTTCTACAAACTCAAGGTTATGGGTAACATATTTATTCTTATGAGGCCTCAAATGGAATCAACCATAATAAAAAACTACTTTCCTCAATATAAAATGAAATCCATGTTCAGTCCCTAATGCATTACGTAACTCTTCTTATTTGACACATTCCTATGGTAACCTCAAGATGTGAGGGCTCTTCAACATCTATCACAGCTCCTAAAATCACTACTAACACATTTCTATCATGAAAAGGCTACAATTTATTATTCAAGTATGTCAATGGTGGTACCTATCTATATTATTAATGTACAACATCATATAATACCTAGCCAATACATGGAAAATCATCACCCTAGTAACATTCATAGTTTGATCCCAAGAATTCACTACCTAATCCTTTTATAGATCCACTAAAACTCCTCCATAGGAGATGATGTGTCCCAATAAATTTACATCTCAAATCAAAAACTAAAACACCATGAGATTTCGATAATGTTGGTGCTCTCAGAGTGTATCCAAGATCATCCTCATGTGACTCAGGTTCTCCTCCTCAGAAGATAAATATACTAGGTTTTCGTCGATGAAGACTGCCATAATTTGTTCTATGAAAAATTGAATTATATGGTTCACAATTCAGAAGATCAATTTTGTGGAATTATTCATAGTAAATAGCATCACTGAGTACTCATACTGACCATAATGACGTTTGTGTGTTGTCTTCAATATATCCTCATCCCTCACTCATAGCTGGTGATATACTAATCAGAGGTCAATCTTTGATAATAATCACACCATTTTTAACTGATAAATCATGTCGTCGATCCTTAGTAGATGATAATTTTTCTTCATGGTTAGTTTTTTCATGTGTTCATAATACCCAAAAAAACCTCATGTTCCTATCTTCCTTATTAGAAAAAAACAATGTATTTCGATGATGAAACATTGGGTATCATGAATCCCTTTCTATTCATGTACTCCCAAAACTCCATATTCTCACGAAGCACAACATGATACATCCGATATGATGGTGTAGATATCGGTGTCATCCCAGGGTGTAAATCAATATTGAATTATATATCATCTTGGGGATGTAATCATTGAACATCATTGGTAATGAATTCTTCATACTCTGCTAACACTACAAGAAATGTGGAACTCATAGCATCCACTAAACTGAGGATAGGTTATCCAAATAATGAGTAATCTCCATCACCTTCCAATTAACTAGTCCATAAATCACTACATGGGATTCTCTTTCTCTGATAAAGGTAAACCTAGTAATATCACCACAGACACAACACATACACATCAAAAAAGATTAAATATGGGAATTTACTATAAATATTAAGTCCTTACATAATTTTACATTAATTGGAAGTCATAGATTGAAGAAATAGATCCCATACCAAACTATTTTGTCAAATAGTCATGTCACACTATCATCAAAATTCAAATATTTCCGAGTCACTGCACGTTTGATTCACCAACATAAAGGTCATGTCAAAATATTGATTTAAATCACTATATTTCTAACAAGATAATATTAATCGAATGAATGTATAACACCTCTATCTATCGATAGTACAACTAATGTTAAAAACACATTTCATACATCGTATCATCCATGGAGCCATGGGGTCATATGCCTCCATATCCTATAGGTGGCCTTATCCCTTCCAATTAGGTCAGTCATTCTATCTTGGATCTCTTGGGGTGGTTGTGTTAATAGGTGGAATATTTGACCACCTCATTTTGCTCTATCGCCCCCTATACTACATTTCCACCCTATGGAACACTGTACTCCAGCCTCCCTCAATATCTCGACCATCTCCTGGTCAATTATATGAAGATGTGGGAAATATCATTCATGAATTCTACGACCATCCAAGGCGAAACACCACCTATACATTGGCAGATTCGAGCCACCTTGAGATCCCTAAACAGTAGACCTTGAGTCATGGGAGGCCTCCGAAATAATCTGACATGCATTGACCCCTATGTATTCCATTCAATACCTACTACTGAGGTCTTAGCTAAAACTATCCCATTTTTATCTCCAACAATTATTCTCTGCATTTCTGGAAAAAATTATACCAACATGGCTCACTAATGTACTAAAACATAGGTGGATTAGCTATGCTAAAAACTGACCCCCTTATTTCCCACTGCAAAACATGCTCAATGTTCCATTCCCAAAAGTACAACTCTCATACAATATCCAATGAGTAGCCTAATAGATCTGTAAAAATTAATGAATAATCCTCCATGATCATACTTCACAACTAGAAATTTGGATACTCTTATATGTATACCGATTGCATTGTGGTCATATAGAACTCTTCTCTAATGATATGTTTGATGTATGTCTATGAGTGAATTTCCTTATCCTGTGAATTTGTCAACAAGATCTACCATATCCCCAAAGAGCTGTGATGAAACATTTTAGCAATGACTGCCAACTGATCATCAGGCATCCTCATAAGGTGGAAATTTATGAGTCACTACCTACAGTCAGTCTAAATCCACATGGAGTTATGGCTCCCCCTGAGACATGGTAGTTCACTAACTCTGAAAATCATGCAATTCCCTCAACCTATGTTCATCCTTAGATGGTAGTACTGTTACTATCTTCTACTCAATTAGTGGTGGAATAGCTTGTAACCCACCATATGTTCTATCTCTATTACAAAACACTATACAAATTACTTATTACTAGAATAATCATTCTAATTATCAAGAATTGGAATCCGATATGGTTGTCTAAATTGAGGCATCATGAAATAAAAAAAATGTACAATAGTTAGTAGAATATATCATGGGAGCTGACCTAACAAGGACATAGAAAACACATCCATTATTATAAGATTAATGCACCATTTTTTTCATTACAACAAATGTTATCATTTACCCAATCAAAATAAAGGATATCATACTCTTTGTGTATGGATGCATCTTCCTCCACACCGAAACTAGAGCCCCTAGACTGATATCCATGATTTAAACAATAAAAATTGTCTCCACACTCCAATAATAGAGAGTCCAAAATTAGAATTAAAATAGACTGATCTGATACATCATTGTCATGTCCCTTCTATGTGATACATGTTTAGTGACTCCCCAATACCCCCTCCAATAGAAAAATAGGGTATTTCCTAACACCTATTAGGAATATCACTGACATTGGATGCCATATCATAACCACCCATACACAAACACACTCATACCCGTTACATTAAAATTATGATATCTAAAAACCAATATATATCCATCTAGGCATTCATATAAATCCCATATCCAGTTTACAACAATATGTAATGTAAATGAAAAATGTCCAAGTACAAACCCACCATAAAGATTTTGTAACAGATTCCTAATATATGTCTTTAATGTGCCTAAATTTTTCCATTGGAGATGACTATGTAAAAATCATCATCCTCAAGAAAACCTCAATCTATTAAGATCCAACTACTCTCCACCTACTCTCTATAATCCTAGGACACTTTTCAAAGGGATTTCATCTACATAAGACATCACACATGTGTGAAAAGCCCATATAAGGGTATGTATTACAATATTTTGAATTAAATCACTAAAAAAATAATCATGTATCACCAATAATAGCCATAAAATAAACGATACACCAATATATTAATAATTGAAACCAAAACGCAGATATACTCAGTAGGGATACCATGACATTTGGGGTCATAACCAACAGTCAACCACGAGATTCTAATTGATGTGAGGTCTATTCTATGATATCTCACTCCACATTCTGTGATATCATCAGACATTCTCAATAAAGAGGTATATATCATTTGGGCCCCTCCCAAACAGAAAAAACATATCTGATAAAACCTTGTTACAAAAATAGGGGGTCATACCAAGAACGATTAGTGGAAATTACAAACCAAATTTGGATCAAACTGCTACATATGGGTTTATATGACAACGATTTCCCAAACCCTGCCAATGTATCCAGCTAGATGGATGATCAGTTCCCTGTTCTGATAGGATACATAGATTCCACAAACACCAACATGGAATGATAGATAGTTGCACTTCTATCTTTTGGCGTGACACCATAATTATATCTAAATGTTGTCTTCTAGAGGGGATCACAATCTAGTGATATATATGTAATTCCACAATATAAATTTTTTGAAATGGACCAATGTAATTCCCTCAACCTATACTAGACCAAACTATTAAAATGAAGATCCTAAAAATCTATTTATGGGAGTACACATCATGCCTCAAGGGATTCACAATGTATCTAAGTATCCCATGACCTTCCTATCTTGAAAAGGCTCAAGAATGTAGTCTCTATATATAGAAAGTGTATAATGAGTACAAGGTCTATAAAGAGACATGATATACTACATGTTTATCCGGGTAAAATATATTTACCAATTCTGTGTCTATATACCGATTTATGTATTCCATGTCGTGTCCCTGTGGGAGTACACAGTGTGTCCAAGCCTTTGTTCTCCATACGGTGTGAATTTATATCAAAAATACACATTGTGTGAACAGGTGATGGTAACATGCCATGTGATAGGGGCACATGCCTTGGGATCCTTCACATTTTTGGAACCCTAGAATTGTAGCCAAGGGTCACAAACGATGTGTAATCCTGAAATACACACTATGTTCCTCAATAATTTACAGATCCATTATGGATCTCCACTACATAGATCTATGGTCTACTAGAACCTTCAATCTAGCTGGAACCCTATAGATAAGGGATTTTCGAAACCTCTAGTTTCTAAATATGTGGATTTCGTGTTAAAATCTACTATGATATCCTCATTGTCGAGCCATATGTAAAGAAGTTTTATAAACTAGTTTTAGTGGAAAATGTAAATCTATTATGAACCACTTATGTTTATCCAATACCTTTGTTGCACATCGATAATATCAATGATCACTATCTTCACCTGTGGTATCGATCTGTTCTTCCAATGAATTGTAACTCAATTGTTAAAAACATTGTATTAATCGAATCATGGGTGGAAATAAAATGGTCATGATGGACGTGTAATGAATATATTTATATATTCATAAATAATAAAAGAGACGAATGTACCTAATCCATTGTTCTTGTTTTCTCTATTTGTTATCATCTAAAGGATGAATGAAGAGGGATAAAATCAATGAACAAAATGAAAATTGTTCTTTCTATATGTAATCAATTAATGATGTTTAGATCATTTATTGCTCAAGAAATTTATCCATGTTAAAATAATTTCATTAAAAAGATGTAACTCACAAGAAAAAACTCATACCACATTTTTGTTTGATCTTAGATGAATAGAAATTGAATTGTTGAGATTGAAAAGATCATCAAACTACACTAGTGCGATGATAAAAAATCCATTCCTGATTTTTTTACCACTATGAAGGATTCTCCAACACTCTCTATAGAAATATTCTAGTATCTCAAAGGTTATATAGATAACACTAGACTAAAAACATAATTTTTTTTTAATACGAATTGTTCATTGAGATAGAAAATTACATAACAATAATTCTATTGAAGTTTAATTTATTTTATGCCCATGATTGTTTTCCCAAAATAATCCATTGTGGCTAATGATATGTCTTACATAGAAAAAACCTCTATTATGAAATAAATGATACCCTTATATTTTTTTTGGGAACCCATTTATTTGTTATATCAATTTGAAAAAAAACCCACACATGTATAGTATTTAATATTTTAATATAGTTCGAAAAATTATTCCTAGAACACAATGCCTTGATATCTCCCAGCGCCATAGTACCTAGTCTTGAACATAATCCAAATAATATTCAAAAATAATACCTAGAAAATCTGAGATATTATATTAGTAATATAAAAACATCATCAGTACATGGTATGGGATGACTACTGATCAGTATAAATCAATAAACATAAGTGTAGATTGAGTTAAAGAGTGTGAAGATGGAGTTAATCCCCACTACCAATTTTCTTCAAAATTGAAACAAGATAATCATTTGGAAAAAGAGTTTAGAGTTGGAGGTAATGAGTTCGTAATGTATTCAATCGATCATAAAAACAACCCTTATGAGATCATTGATCTATTTTTATATAGTATTTATTACCAAATATTATATTATTGACCACTCATGCGGATAATGTCTTCGTTATATGATGATGTTACCAATCCAGAGGCAAACCATACTACTGACGATGAACCTGTAGAATTATGAGTTGATCAAGATAATGTTGATAAAAAACTATCCAACAACATAGTTCTGAATAACATTATCAAGGCCTGATGTCAAGTTATATAATATGAGGTTTGTTGGAATCAACATGGCCAACCTATGGACCCTAACATGTTACAGTTCATTATTTATAAAATGATACTCTGAATTAAACTTCCATATTCCTTATAGAGTTTCATAATTAATGAATATTTCAAAAATAAATATTTTCTCAACAGCCTCTAGAAAATACCCTAGAGTCTTATGTACTCTCCATAAAAATTAACATCTTATGGATTTTAAGTGGAATTTATATATTCCCTTATATTATTAACTGAAATATTATAATGTTGTAAGCATGCATTGATTTCATGAACCATCATAATGATAAATATTTTCATGAACCATGAAGTAAATAAAAATATTTTTTGAAATATTTTATTTTATGAAAAATGATTCAAATTTTTTAATTTATTAAATAGTAAATGACTTCTGAAAATAATGAACGTCCATAAAAAAAAAATTCACCCCTACCGCAAAACATGGATGGGGACACATCCTTAGAGAATAAATTCATATGTATTTTAAATGATCAATAAAAGTTTCGTTTTATTTTATGAAACAAAATATTTTTTATAATTTATATTATATTGATAAAAAAATATCTGAAGCCACTTACATCTGTTTTCATGTGATATGGAAGTCAGATAACATAAAAAAGGAGTGTATAATAGTTGAAAAAAATGATACGGGAAACTTTTTTTTATGTATGACATAATTGTAATTAGTTATAATTTAAAAAATTATTACATTAAAATATTTATTTATGTTAATATTTTCTATATGCTTTAGACATAATATTATAGTGATCATAAATGAAGAAAAAAATCTTTTAGTAGCTTTTAAGCAGCCAGAACAATATTGGCACATTAATGGAATAGGTTTTGGAGTCTCTCCTCAATCATATTTCAATATGATAAAACAAAATAAAGATACTTATAATATGGTATGAAAATAACATACAAATATAAACACAGTAAAAAATAATATTGTTTGGATTTTTTTGGAAAACCAATATATCATATACAATCAAAGAAAACTGGCATTGGAAAAAATATCCTCACTTGATAAATATGAAACCAATAGCAAAGAGGAAATTTCCTGAAATAGTATACCTTACCCAATGTATACGATTTTTTTAATTACTCATTATCCAAAATTTGACCCAAAAAGATTATAATAACATTAAATTTAAAATATTCTATATGTGGTTTGAATATATAAACATTCATGGTCCACCTTGTTATGATATATTAAATGTATAGTATCATGGGGGAAATTAAATAGCATAATGAGCTCCCAAAAAATCACATGAAAGAGGGGATTGATGTATCTTATAATCCAACATCTTAGATTCTATTACCACTTCATGATCCAAACATTAAAATTGTTAATGATTATATTAAAGCTTTCATAACATTGATATGTAACTTTATAAAGATGCATCAAGTATTTCATAACAAAACTTCATATTAAAAACCTATTATAGTTGATGATAAAAGGTCTAAAGTGTGTTATGATATTAAATATGAATAATGTGGTAGGTAAATGATGATAAGATCATGAAAATCCTATGAATTGATGATGAAATCAAAAGGACATTCTAAGAGGGTCTTGTCCCCAAAATATCCAAGGAAACATTTAATATCATTAAAAATTCAAGGTAACGACATATTTTAAGAAGAAAAAATATATTACATTACATATGAAATATATATAATTTGAACATTCAATAAATACATAATTGTTATCGATTCAATAAATGAGACAATCATTCTTGAATGGTTGGAAATCTCAGTTGTGAATACATACACAAGAGTCATTTTAAAAATATCTATTTAAGCATATTGAGATAATAGGATTATTAATGTTAATAACTATTCAAATTTTGTACAGAAAATTTTAATTCTAATATATAAAGGGAAAATTGTGAAAAACATTATTTGGATTCGTTAATCCCTAAATTGATTCTACAAATTTAATTTAGATATGGAAGAAATTGATATTAATAGAGATGAGTTAAATAGAGAGTATTATATAAAAATAACAGACATTATATTTTATTTGACGCCTTTAATGAAAATGTAAAACTCTATAAACTAAGAACATAAAAAGTATGTTTAATTTTTTTCAATTTTAATTTATTTTTGTTCATTATGTAGCATGGTATTATGGTCGCAGTCATTGCAGATACCTCAAATATTTATTTTGCGGATCCAATTGATGGATATACAACCAACCAAACATAGATTATGTGTATTTTAAATGTTTAATACCCTAATGCCAATATTTTCTAGAAAAACATCATATTAAATGTTATGTATGTGTCTTAACAAAAAAAAATTTATAATTGGGATGTTTCTGAACATAGTCTAAATGATTGTATTCAGTCGGATTCAAAAGTGATAAATCATCTGGAAGAATAAAACCGGAATCACAATAAGGGATATGTAGAAATATTTACCTAACAATGAATTTAAACAAGATTTATTTATGTTTGTCAATGATTGTGTATTGTCTAATGTAATAAAATGGAATCCAAAATGGATATTATGTTTGAAAATTTTCGTGAGATGTCATAATTCGTGAAGGTACTATAATAACACAATTGGTAATTTCTAAATCAAATTACAATTTCATTAAATATATTTTGTAATATTTTATTTTTATATATCTTCCTAATAATATCAATATTTCCGACCACCATCATTTTTAAAATATGAATTAGATTTATTTATAGATGAGTCGGTAGCATACATGTTGTCAATTAATTTTTTCCAAAAAAAATAAGTTATTACCGACTATGATTGTGATCATGTATGAGTTATGAATATATATATATATATATGGTTGTGAATAATTATTGTTCGGATAATTATATAATATACTTGATTTTTTTTTAATGGAGAATTATAATTGATGAAATCAATTATTTAAAAAGTGCTTACCTGCAAACAGAAAAATTATGGGGAAATGGTTTTGGTATCAGTAGAGGTAGAAGTGGAGGTGTAGGTGAAGTAGAGTAAGAGATGGAATCATATTTGGAGGAGGAGGCCTATGAAAAGATCTACATGGATGACGAGATGAAGTGCTGGAATAATAACAATATTTTTTTTGGGAAATGGAGAAGATAATACTGACATTGTTCATAAGAAAAAATTTTAAAATGTAAGAACAAAACATTTCTATCTTGATAATATATATTGTGAAATTGTTTCAGGTGGCTTTTTGAAAATAAAATTTCTCTACCTATTTATGGGATTTCATATAGAAATTTATGTGGGGTGCAATTATAGAAACATAAAACACCACTTATTTTATAAAAATAATTTTCATTGGAAAAAATCACTATTTTCACATTTCATATACTATAAAATTTTACTCAGGTATGTATGAAGCCCCGTAAAAAGAAAAAACTGAAGAATAATAAACTAGATTCTATTTTCATCCCATGAATTCTAAACACAACTAATATAGGGTTTTTTTGTAGATAAAATAGTAAATATAGAGTCAAAAAAATACCAATCCAATTTTTAAATATGAATAACATCTGATAAAAATGTTTCAAAAAATATGTTTATAATCAACCATCAAAGCCTGTAGGTGTATTGGGAATCTATTAGAGGAAAACAAGCACAGAGAGATAATTGTCATCAAGGAGGGATGTTGTCGATGGAAACATGAAATTAAATGAAAAGAAACCGCTTTTTGATGAAATTGATTAACATTAAAAAAACCACTTAAAATAAAACATTAAAGAACAAAATAACCAAACGAACACCACTTTGAAAATTACTTTCTATTAAAAAATAGATTTACTCACAGAAAACTAAGTAAACATGCATCTATTTTCATAATAATTCTAGAAAATTATTTATAATTCATTTGTGTGGTAATGGAATTAGTATTACAGGAAACCTAGACATGATGTGGCCATTGTGAGTTAAAATTTCTAATACCAGCTTCAAATGGAATTTCAGTAAAAAACCAAGGTGGAAGACTAAAACTTGGGGAAACAAAACTAGATTATTTGGATATATTAATTAAATAATCCATATATTTGGGAAAATTAAAGATCTGTCTCACTTCAATCCAATACATGGCGTGACATATATGATTCCAAGTGCAATATTTTATTTATAACTGACATCATTTTTTGTATAAAATAATTATAATATTAAAAAAACCATGCAATAAAATTATGATAGTTTTTTTAATATAATAATATGATACATATGTAATTTGTGATGTGTAGTAACCATCCCCACCTCAATCTAAAACTCAATGTCCTTAGTATAACTCAATATGTATGTTCTAAATTTTAAAGTGACATTCAATTACTAAAATGTTTCATTAACTAAAATCTGAGAAAAACAATATGATAGTATTTATAAATTACTAAAATGACTCATTATTCATTTTCATGTGTATAAATATATCTCGCATCAAAACCTAACATGATGTGACCTTTATGACTCAATGTGAGTGTTTTTAGTTTAACATGCAACATTAGTAAAAAACTAAATTGGCATTCTCAAAAATATAAACACACCATAATTTTTTAATATTTGTAAAATGATTTATAATTCATTTGGGGAATGTATCTTTTATCCATAGATAATTTCCATGCATCATGTGCCTGGAATGACTCTATGTGCATCTTATTATTCATAATTTAAATTAAATTTTATATATTAGATAAATGACTTACTCAAAATTGATAAAACAAATTTGGAATGTTTGGATACATCTGTTAAATGATTTATATGTCTTTTTTATGTATAATAATAATCAACACATCAATCTGATACATGATGAGCCTGGTATAACACAATGTGTTTATTATCAGTTTATAATTAACATAATAATACCAAAAAGTGACACTCATTAAAAACTAAAATAACACACTCAGATTGACTTTATAAAATATTAATATAATTTATAATTCATTTTTCACATGTAAAAATTTTTATCTCATAAAAATAAGACACAATGAGTCTGGTATGACTAAATGTATGTCATACCAATTTGAAATGATATTTTAGTGAAAAATAAATATCGAGTTCTGAAAATTGAGAATACTAATTCCGATTATTTTTACACTTTATGAATATTATTAAAAATTCATCTGTAATGTGTAGGATTTTTTATAACAGCAATCCAACACACAGTGTGTCTTGATTGACTCCATGAGTGTATTTTCTTTCCCAATTTGCATTACATTTTTTAAAAATGTTATCTGACATACTCAGTAAAAGAAAATTTTTTTTTATTTTGGAATATTTCAAAAATGATCTTTAAGTAATTATTTATGTGTAGGTATCTTCCCCACCAAAATATTATAAACAATGTGTTTGGAATGACTCAAAGTTAATCATATCAGTTATAAATTGGCATTTTATTTAAAAAAATATCCACTAAATAAAAATTTAGTAATCATTCTTAAATAGTCAGGAAAATATAGTAAAATGATTAATAATTTATTTTTAACCATTAGGAATTAGTATCCCATAATACACACACAAAATGTTACCGGTATGTCCCAAAGTGTGTGTTTCTTGTATTAAATGACATGTTAATATAAAACAAAAGTAGTGTACTCAAAACTGACAAATACAAATTAGATAGTTTTGATACTATATGAAAATGATCTATTAGACTATTTTTATGTGTATTAATAATTGTCAATTCAATGTGATGCATAGTGTTACCTGAATGACTCCATGTGCATCTGTTAACTCAAAGATGACATTAATTTTACTGAAAAAGAAAAATCGGCTAATAGAAACCAAAAACACACATTTGGAATGATTTTTAACTATATGAAAGTACTATAAAAGTATTTTTTATGAGAATGAATCATCCCCATCTCAATAAAAAAAATTATGTTCCTTTTATTAAAAAATTTAGGTTATCTATTTAAAATTTATGTTTCAATAAAGTGCAATTCACTGACTAAAAACAAAGATAATGTGCACTGATTCTCCTGGTAATTTAAGAAAATGTTTCATAGTTCATTTGGGACATGAATTAAATAATTTTACATCAAAACCACACATAATGTGACTGGTATGGATCAAAGTGTGTGTTTCTAGTTTAAAATTTCATTTTATTAAATAAACTTGTTATATACTCAAAACATAGGAAACACATTTGAATTAATTTATTATTTTGAATAAAAATCCATATGTAACTTAGGAAAAGTAGGAATCATCTGCACATCTATCAGATGGATGTTGTGACTGGTATGGCTCTATGTGTGTATTTTTATTCAAAATTTTAATCATTTTTAATAAAAAATACAACCAACATACTCAAATCTGGGAAATCAAAGTCACATTCTTTTGAAAAACTACGAAAATGATCCATAAGACATATTTTGATGTGTTGGAATCAACAAAACCTTAATCTGATACATGATTTTCCCAATATGACACCATGTGTCCACTATCAATTTAAAAATGACATTGTATTGCAAAAACATGTGCCACATAAAAATATAGAACATGTACTCATATTTTCATGATAATGTACCAAAAAAGATTTATAATTCATTTTTCATGTATATGAATCAGTATCATGTTAAAAACAAAAATGATGTGACATGTATGAATCCAATCATGTATTTAAATTTTAATATAAGATTTTATTAAAAAATAAAGTGTCATACCCATGACTAGGGAATTTTTTTTATTGTTTTGATAAATTAGTAAAGCAACCCATAAGTCATTTTGGATGCTCACGGATCATCCACACCTCAATCCGACACATAGTGTGACCAGTACTAGACCTAGATCATATTTTTATTTATGATTGATATTGATGTTATTATAATTGAAAAATTACATTCTCAAAACAAATAAAATTAATTAGTATTGTTTTAGAAAATTCTGAAAACAATTCTTAAGTCATTTTTGACTTGTATGAATTCAATGTGCTATAATTTGATACAAAAAGTTTCAATTAGGAATCAATGTTTATATTATCAGATTAATAAAATAATTTCATTACAATAATGTTTCACTCACTAAAAAGTGATCAAGAATTCTTGTATATTCATTATAATTTATAAAAAATTACTCATAATTCAATTACAACATCTTGGAATCAACCTAACATCATACCAATGCATGTTGTGATAGGAATTACTCAAAGTTTGTATCTCCATTTGAATCTATCACTTAAAAAACACATGTGGCATAACAAAAAACAGTAAAATTCATTATAATTTTTGTTATTAATTGTTAAAATGAACCAAATTTCATTTAGTATATGTTGGAATCAACTACACTTAAATGTGACACTCTATGAGACCACAATGACTGTTTGTGGATCTCGTTTTTTCACAAATTACATAAATTTTAGTCAAAAATGGAATTGACATACTCCAAACCAATAAAAAAAATATTAAATTTTTTTAGTAAAACTATTAATAGGTCATTTTTATGTGTAGTAATCATCACACCACAATTTGATACACAACGTACCTGATATGTCATAATATGTTCGTTATGAATTTTAAATTGACATCTTAGTTCATGATATTTCACCCATTAAAAACATAAAAAATATAAGTGATTTGTCTTGATAATATGTGAAAATGATTCATAATTCAATTTTGACAAGTAGGAATCAGTATCATGTCAAACCCAAACATGATGTGGCCATTACTAATCAAAATGTGAGTTTACAATTTAAAATGTCAATTTATTAAAAAACTAAAGTGACATACACAAAATTGCGGAAAAAAATAGGATTTTACTGATAAATTGGTAAAATTATCAATAAGTCATTTCAGATCTATTAGAATCCTTTACACCTCAATCAGATGCTTGGTGTGACTGGTATGACTCCAAATACATATTTTCGATATATAAGTGTAATTTAAGATTAAAATGTCAATCACATCGCTACAACTGATAAAAATATTCAAGATTATATTTTTATCATTATATATTCTATTAATAAATTAATTTCAATATAATTTTAACATATAATGATTTATTTAATTTTAAAAAATATAAAGCGTGAAGAGGAAAAACACATGGTGCGAGATAAAAAAACACCAGCAACATAATCTTATACATAATGCTCCTGGTATGACTCAATGTTTGTTTTACAAATAAAATATTATAATTTATTTATTTCATTATATTAATTCTAACTTAAAAATTATTTTTTATATATGTTAGATAATATTCAAACTCTTGTGTTTTTTAATTTTATACAATTGCATTATTTTTTTACTTTAATTGTGTTTTCCTTCTAATATTTGAGTATTAAATTTTATTTATTTTAAATTATACACTTGGATCTTATTTTAAAAATTTATTGTCTAATTGTGACATCACAATGCATTATTCCCCTTTATCAGTGCATTCAGTTGGACTAATAAAATATTTCCTTATTCTTGCATTTATCTGGGATGATAAAAGATTCTTTTAATAGAGATTTTTGAAACACTAAGAATGGGTCCCCGTATTAACTCTAAAAAACATTTGATAAATGGAGTTGTTTGTTAGTGATTTTAAAATTTCATATAATAAGGTAATATATTAGTTCTTTTTTACATTGAATGATCACCCCTTTATCATCTCCATTATATCACAAATAAAAGCATGTGAATTTTAACTATGCTACTATAGTTAGATCTATTTATTGATGTAAGGGTCAATTCTAGAACTAATAATTTCCACTTTTGTATTAGTGTATCAAATTTAAGATAAATTTTGTTAACAATGTCATATCCATAATATTACTATTGAATAGATTACATACACGACAACTTAAATATTATTTTTATTCCATCAATGATGAATATTTTTTATTCAAAATTCTTTCTCAATAGATCTTATATTAAATTATAATAGTTTTAAAAAAATAAGTATATATAATTCAAATAGATAACAACTAATTGAAATTTAAAAAAATATGTTTTAGGAAATATCCTATCTATAAAGTCAATATGCATTCTGACATAGTATAAGAAAACTGATAATTATGAAAGAAGTATATTTCATGACATTAATATGTGAACTGTCAATATTATTGATTATAAAATAATATAGAAAATATTTTTTTAATATATATATATATATTATACGTAAATATATTTAAATATTGAAATTCCTCTTTAGGGTTTATAGTTTTTTAATAGAATATGATATCAATAGAAATTAGAAAATGATGTAACCATAATCGATATCATTACATTTATTATATATTCAATATAAATTATGAATAATAATTAATGTGGATTAGTATATGATTAGATTGTGAAAAATTACTATATATTCCTTAGTTTTAATTGTTTTTTTTTGGAAATTCATAGTATTCATGTTCCCATTGTATGTCCTCCAACCATGGACTTTATAATAAATAAAAATATCAATTTCATAAATTGATAAATCTTAAAAAATATCTAACATATATTTTGATAATTTTATATAAAATATATATTATAGTTTATAATTAATTCATAATGGAAGCTATGTGTCAAATATTTATTTGATTTTATTGTATATTATCAGAATATTATAATTTGGGTTAAAAAATTAATCACAATGACAATCTATTTATTCATAAAAGAAGGAATAAATTTTGAAAAATTTTGAATGCAATTTTTTTAATTAATATATAGTATTTAATGTCAACATGGTTGGTTTTTATAAGATCCTTCCAATTATTATATTCTTTTAAAACATTATATCTACAAAGAAATGTTTTTAGGAAATCTATTCTTCCATAATTGATTTTATTTCCCATTATGTGTCATGATGATTAAAAAATAAAAATTATCTATCATAGTGCACTCATGTAACAGTAATATTACATAGATCCCAATAGAAAATTTTAATATTATTAATATTCATTCATCAATGTCTATTATTTATTAAATTAATTTATTATCTAATTGTAAAACATGTATATATTAATGGTAGAGTATCACCAACATTAATGCATGAAAATTTAATTTATATTAAAAAAAATAATGTTTTTAATGGAATCTAAAAATAAAAATAGTTAAAAATTATTGTAGTACATATTTTTATCATATATTATTGTATCTGCATTATATTTTATATTTAATAAATACATTAATAAAATTTGTGGGTAATGGTACACTATGGATTTTCTTATTATATATTAGTTCTGCATTTTGATTTCATTTATTTGAGCATTCATTTACCATTATATTTATTCTTTTGTAATAACATAAATTAATTCACGACCTTTTTGTAAAAAATAAATTTAGTTATAATAATATATTACAATGAGAATACATAATTATCATCATAAATATTTATATTATGAATATAGAATAATAATGTTATTTCAATAAAATTTACAATATGAAATTCATGAACATAAAGGGTAATAGGGATTTCGTATCCCATTTAAATATATATAGGTGAATCTGTACACTAATTATTTATTTCAGAATTGTATTATTTATAATATTTCCTACGATACTGCATTATTTTACTTTCAAAATAGGGTTATATTTTTATGTTAATGGATATACATCGTACTCCATTTCAACTTGTAGAATTTTTTAAAATAATTTTATTAGAAGATACATGATTAATATTGAGTAAAAAATTTACAAATGGTCGGATAAAATCAATTTTAGGAGATAATTGAGAAAATTGAAAATAATTATTGTTTCCAGAGTCCCTTTATGATATTTTCTATTATGGATTATTTATTGTCTTTAATCTGGTAGAAGAAAATAGTTTATTACATCATTCTTAAGTGTATGTTATTATTTTTTTAAATCTATTTATTCTATTATCTATCATACATCCCCTTAGGTAATTACATCATAAAACATTCATCAGGGTATAATCTAAAATATTATCATCCAATAGGTTGCACTTTTTGGCCATTTAAAATCCACTAAATTTTTTTTCAGTACATGTAAAATTGTTGTTAGGATGAAGCATAACCTCCATATTTGTAGCTTGTGTTCTATGGTGTGTTCTATAAGGGTACACTGTATATCCCATATCATATTTTATATAATATTCCTACTGAAATATGACATGTGTTTGACTGAATATATATATGTTGTGCCTTCTCATATTGCATTATAGAACATATTTTGTCAACTAGTTTTGTTGTGTGCTCACTTTGGACTGTATTGTATAATTTATTTTAGTTTTTCAAATTAATACTACATTACAATACATAAACATTATTATACCACACAATCAACCTTAACAATATGATCCGTAGTGTGGATTTGTATGGTCTTTGATTCCCATTCCACATGAATAATTCACCAGATAACTATGATCAATCTTTTGTAATCTAAAATATGTTCTAATTATCTTTTATAGATGTCTCCCTCCATTCGATAATATTTATAGACATTTATTATTTCTATTTTAATGTATTGATTACATTCTCTCCTTATTGTGTTTCAAATGTTAATTCTATATAATTTTGAACAATTTTACTAGGAGATTGTGATTTTTACAATAGTGGAGATCAGTGATCAGTGATGTTGATATTATTTCAGTAAAATAATGTTTCTCCTTTAAAGAAAATGGATTGGTTTCCTATCTATTATTCCGAGTTCTATAACAAATATAAAAGAGGATAACCATTTGTATGAAGTTGAACAAATATATTAAATATTGAATTTGATTAATAATAATTTTTAATAGTGATCGTATGGTAGTGATATTTCATACCGTGATAATGATTTTCTTCTAGTTTTTATAGATATTGTGTAATTTTTACTATGTTTCTATAGAATATAGATATGTTAAATTTTAATTTTTTTACTGAACATGGTAAATGGATATAAAAATATTAATTTATATTTTAATTATACTATGAATTAATGAAGATTCATGTTTTTAATGTCAAATTATGTATAGTTTTATGGAATCAGAAAATATAAAAATTAATATTTATTTGAAATGATTACTCTATGAAATGATGGAGTTGGTTATTGAACATAAATCATGTTAATTATTATTAAGTATAATAACTGAAAAAATTTTAAATAAGAATTGTAATTTTTAAATGCAAGATAAACTTATAAAATTATAGGAGTCATGTTTAATTAATATTAATTTCATGTTATAGAAGACACATTAGGATTCACATACTTTGAACCCGTGAAAAATTTATTATTTTTTCCAATATTAAATAAATACTTGTATTTTGATAATGATAAACCATTGGGGTTATGATAGACTAATTGATTTTAAATGTTGGATGTATTGTATTGGGGTTTGAGTGTTTTCATTTTCATTATAAGGTTGATTTTGTTGTTTTATGGACAATATATCATAGTTTACTATTGTTCACTATTTAATACTTTTTTTGTTCTCTATAATTTCGCATTTTAATGTTTTATTATTGTATAAAGGCTATTGAAATATAGATGTGGAGGACCATTATTTTGGAAATATTTGATGCCTCTAATAGTGATATGTATTTGGATATGCTTGTGGGTTTCACAAATGGAATCATGATTTCTAGAACTTGTTGAATATGGGATTTATTATTGTTGTGTTATATCTAGGTTTTTAATTTATTCATCAATCAAAAGGTAAGATAATTGGATTTGTTTAAATATATAAATTCAATTGCATATTAATTAATGAAGTTCATTTCATTGGTTTATTCTCTTTATGGTAAAAAATAGTTTTTTCAAATTGTGTTGGGAATTATGTAAATTTAAACATTGATTAAAAATAGTTCTAACCATGGGGTTTATTTTTTCTGTAATAAATAAATGAATATATTAAATCTTCAGACACTATTATCTTGGATTTGATTACTCATTTGGAGAATAAAAATCACTCTAATGGATAATTTAAATAAATTAACAATAATTTAAGTACTTATAAACGAATTAATTAATATTTTTGAACTGAAAAAATTAAAGAAGTAATTTAGGTCAGTTGTATATTTTCTTGAATAAATATTGTGTGTATAGTCACTAGTAGTGGAATAAAATTTTTCAAATGAATATATACTCTTTTTATCATACTATTATGTTATTCTCATTATTTGGATGTGAGAATTACTGTATTTTAAATGTTTTGTGATTTATAAAACATCCCCCCAATATTAATTATATGGACTGAAACATATTGGATATTTCTGGGTGTAACAAATATACTATAGGGATTACATGTTGTGTAAGTTGATTCCATGGTCTGAATATTCATTCCACATCTTGTCCTCTGTTGTTTATAGTATGAAATTATTATGTTTTTGAAAAATGAAATAAATCGTTAGGTGACAAGTTTTTCGAAGGAAGTTGAACTGAGGGCATAACATGGACTGAATGTGTATTAAACGTCTTATAATCCCCCACATTTGTAATGTTTAATGTGTTTTTCTTGATCATCAGGTTTTCAAACACGAAGGCTTATGTGATATTCTATCTACCCTAGGAGACCCGGAAACACCTCTTCTGGGTTTTGAAGATTCCTTCATCAATGATTGATTCCTAGAATCTCTCCATCAATCTGTCATGAATCATATTCGTTCTAAGGTGAGTTCCCAACCGTTTTCTATAGTATCATCTAGTATATATTCAATTTTCCTCTTATTAATCTTATCATGTGATGGAAAAAATTTTCCCCTGGTTCTAATGTGGTTATCATAGATTTTTTATTGTGTGATGGTTCCACAACATCCTTTAGAGGAATAAAATCCTTTATGATATGAAATCAAAAATACGATGTGTTATGTTCTTGTGATAAGAATGTTGACACCTTTTTGAGGTATGATTTCATTCATTTTTATTCAATGCACTTCAAGCAAGAGGGGTTTCAATTTTCCAACCTATTGATTTTGTTTGTTCAAAATTAACCAGTGATAATAATTGTATAAATGAAATGTAGATGGTTATTACGATTTATTATTCGTTCTTTTACAACACTAATTTTACTTTGGATATTTTTCCTTACATGGTATAAATTCCACTCTGTAATCTTTATCATAAGGTGTCCTTATTTTTGCACTAAATGGTTTTCATAATGTTTGGTTTCAATTAAACATATATAAATGAAAATTGGTTAATCATGTAAATCCTAATAATGAATGCATTCCCCTAGATCATACAGTTTTGTGATAACCCCAGAATTAATATGTTGAATTAGAATTTGGGTGACTTTTAAAATTTAGAATAATGTGTTTCCAGGTTAAATGGGGTGTTTTGATGTGTGGGTTTGATCCTGATTGGGTTCTCATTTTTTTTATCATAGTTGTGTACATCGAGTTGGCTTGGGCAGTGTTATAGATGATCTTTTATAGAATACATCAATCTTACAATTTACTTTAATATCATGTTTAGTGATTTATTTATTATGGAATGGATGAGAAGTATTGTGAAGCAAGCCTATCGAATTTCATTTTGTGGTAGTGTTTTATGATATGGGGTTGGGATTCAGGGTTTGGTTCTATTGATATATGATATGAGAAATATGTTTTGAAAGAATTAAAATATTATTTTGTATGTTTGATTCCCCATGTGTTTCTCCATGAGTAAAATACAGAAAGGTTATAATGTATCTAGAGAATGAAATATCATCAATGGACGTTAAACATACTAGAAATGTAAATCCTTGTAAAGTTTTGTATTTGTGATCTTCACCTTCCTCGATGATTTTGATGTGATTCCTGTTTGTGTTGTGGATTTTTGTTTCCTGGGTAGTGATTTAATGGATAAATGAATCATTTTAATAATGAATTAATTTGTATGAATGGAATTTAGTGAAAATATAAAACATTTTGTGGCCTGTTGTGTGTTATTTTGCATTTAAAAGTAGCCATAATGTAAGGTGGTCGTGGGATTGTTAGTGAATTATTGTGAACCCATGGGTTGGAACTGAGAGTATGGTATAATTTGTGTATATACCATAATTTCCGTTATGATTTCTCCATGAATCCCACCTTAGTATATTAATATGCAGTTAACCCCACTATTGTCATGGAGATGATGGACGTATAACTAGCTACTCTTCCCTTCTCCCCCATCCAAGATGTGATCGCCCTCAATATTACAGGCAGATTGTGAGTTTTGAGTCTATATTGATTGCGGACTAGATTCAGTGGTGGAACACAATATTACAGGTAGGTTGTGAGTATTGATTCTAAATTGTTTTCAGAATAGATGTTATTTCAAAGTTGTATTTGGAATGAGATGTGGTGTGCATAACATGGTGACTTTGATTTGAGTTGTGGTTTGGGGCCCAAATTTATATGGGTGGGATGTGTTTGTTGAAGCCCATGTGTCTATTGGAGGGGTTTGGTTTGTCTGGGCAATGTGTCTCAGTGCAGTATGTTGATTATGAGGAACATGTGTTTGTGTGTGGGATGTGGATTGTGAGGCCAATGAGTGTAAGGGTGGGTTTTGATGTGTTTCATTTAGACGACGTGGTAGAGAAACAGTGTTTTCATTTATTGTATTAGAATGCAATCTATGGGAAATTGGTGTAGGGTACCCAATCATCATTGTGAATTATATTTCATTGCATGACATGGTTTACTCGGTGAGAGTGTGTTGGTGAGTTTGGTTGGGTTAGTATACTTTTTTTGTTCTGTCCTATTGATTACTCATGGGAGCATTAGATTTACCCAGTCATGTGTGCATGGGATAGATTGGGTTTCTTACATATTAAAATTATATTCTCACCCTATGAATATAAAAAACCATTAATTTTACCAACAGGACATCGCTACATGTGAAAGCCCCAAATACCTAATAACTTTATTGTTTTTTTGTCACTACATAGCTTTATATTTTAGAATTTACATCTAATTTTTAATTATAATTGTGATGGTACTCTATTGATAATTCTTGTATGTTTTTTTCATTCATTTATATATATCATGGATATATTATGGTGGTAAAACAACATTTTCAATGATCTAGATTACCAAAAATGTTAATCCATACCATTTGGTGAGATTTTTATACCCTTAGTCTAGTCAACACCCCAAAGCCCATTTTGGGCAGGAATCAGGGGGGTAATTATCTTCATTTCACCATTACTAGCCCGAGAGTGGAATCTTTCGAGGGACGGGTCCATGATATATATTGAAACATATTTTTTGGTTTATATTATATTCATTAATTGAATTTATGATTCTCATTAAATATAAGTGGTATTTAGTTATTTATATAATTATATTTCAATCATAAGTTGTATTATTTGATATTTTCCAATGTGATAACATTTATATGTTACAATATCATTATTTTCACGATTAATCATAATCATGATTCTGATGTTGAAATTCTATTATAAAACTCTCATGAAACACATTTATTTTATTTTCTTATAGTTATTTCATGGAAATTCATTTTTGATTTTCATTTTCTAGTATTTATATAAAATATTAAAAATTTTAAATTTTTTATAGAAAATATAGTTTCATTCTATCTCTGGTCATTATTTATTTTTCATCAATGATCATATTTTCTTAACATCATTCAATGAAATATTTTATAATTCTCTAATAATTTTTAATGAAATCATTACATATTTTTTATTTTTAACATGATTGTTTAAATGCGATTTTAAATTATTTTTCTAATCAAGGAGTATTAGAATTTATATAGATAATATGAAATTAATTTTAATATTATCATGTCTGCCAATGATATTATTTTAAACCTTCTTGACTGATTAATCAATTATTTATTCCTTTATAAATATACAATAGTTTTTTCTATGAATTATTTTATTAATATGGGTATTTTAAATTTTTAAATAAATATTTTCTATGTGAAATGGTTATTATCCCAATAAATGTTACAAATAAACTATTAAAATCATATTAAATATAATTTCACATACATTGAGGTTACTTAATACTTAATATGGATATGATATAATCAAATAATTATTTTTCATTATCCATATGATTTATGATTATGATGAAAAATATTTGTGAAACCCACTTAATTCCCATGGATTACTCAATGATGAATCATTAATAAATCCTTTTTTAAATGTTTTTTATATGATGAATGAGTCTTCATATTTATGGGACCCAAATATTTTAATTTTGTGATGGGTGGAAAAACATTTCTCCCTCCACTACATTGGATAAATATAGATATCAAAAGAGATTAACAATATGTGAATGGGGAATGAACCTGTTTATCTAAGGGGACTTTTTTAGACTATTATTATGGTTTGTTTGTTAAACCCACTCAACTATGATTTTTTTGGAGTCATTCTATGACCATTGAGGAAATTAGTTTTCTTTCAAATATGTATAAAAAAATCCCACTTCTTCTACAATTTTTATAAATCCTTGGATCGTGTTCCTTGATTCCATTATAATTCATATCTTATGAACAACCTAGATTTTTTTGGTGCCTTAGGATTTTGAATTAAAATATGTATGTTATGTTTTAGAAATGTTACTCTCAATTTCCCGTACACATATTCTCATTTTTTATATCTATATTATTAACTATTATTTGGTATTTTAGGTCAATCTTTATTCTATATTATTTCCTCATGTTATGATGAATGGGGATTTGTATGATATTTTTAGGAGGAATGCTACTTATAATGAACTTGGTGGGATATGATATAGTTTAATTAAAAAAAAATTCATTATGTATCAATGATCATAAGGGCAATAGACCAATGAGAATATTTCATGGATTCTAATGAAATTTAATGGATATTGATTTAATAATAATCCATAAAAATGAATGAAAATAGATGGATGTTATATCTTATATTTTTGAAATAATTAATTTTAAAAGATCTATTACTATGAAAAGGAGGATTTTCTATGGATTTGATTTCTACCCATTAGTATTTTTATTTTAATATATAACATAATATTTGTATACAGAAAGTAATTTTTTGTGGATGATATATTCTCATTAATAAAATAAAATAGATTTAAACAACTAAAAATTGTTTGTTTTATATTATAAATGTATTAAAATAAAATAACACGCAATTATAGTTAAACCGATACATAATGGTCATGAATTATCAATAGTTAAATGTAATTAATAATATGGATCATCATGAGATAAATTTATAAACTATATTATAGGAATGATTTCAAAATTGAACACATAATGATAATAAGTTCCGCATCATAAGTATGTTCATCATGTAAATGGAGACAGTTATCATACAAATTGAATAAAATATTATATGAAAAATGTAATATTCAAGAATTTAAATATGGAATTATGATATAGTTGTAATGATAAATAATAGGATTTTATGAATAAACATTTATATTAATTGGGATGAAATAATATAAAACTTATAAAATTATTTAGTTAATAAATTTAGAAAATTTTATATAAATATGATCAAAACAATATATATGTGTTTTATCTTATTTTCATAATATCGCACAAATTATAAAATCTAATATTAAATTCATTAACATTATAAAGTGTTCATACAATTATAAAATATTTTTAATTTCAATAGTCCCTTCACAAAGAATGATATTTATATAAATATGCAATGGTCACCCAACAGAAGTATAATTAGAAATGGAAAATTACACTACCCACATGGTAATATGTAAATTTATTTTTCCTGAAATGTATGTGTATTTTTATTAATACATTATTTCAAAAAATGAGGGAATTTTAATGTAAGATAATTTTTATTCTCATTATTATATCTATGATTATAAAATAATATTTATAAGAATCATTAACTAAAAAAATATTCTCATAACATTCATTACAAATAATTACTTATACATTACCATGTTCCCAATCATATTTAATTACAATGTGTAAAAAAGATTACATAAAAAGATATCATAATATTAAAAAAAAATTAAGAATGAGTAAATTTGAAGAAACAGTTTAAGTCATAAGCACCATTTCTTTTAGAAGATTTCGATACAAATTTCTATAAAAATGAAACGCCTAGACCCCAGTAACCCATAGTTGGTGCATTATTAATTAACATTGGCATGACAGAAAAAAGATCATGTCTCGAAAGACCTATTAGTTTAGTAGCCTTGGAAACACTTGATATATTCATAAGTCTTACGTTACATCATCATGTAAAACAATACTACAACAACATATTGTCTTCATATCCCCTCATACTATACATGCTAATCATTCATAAAATACTTCTTCAAATCCTAGAAAAATTAAAACATTGAAAGGGGTGAGCTTAGATTCTCAGTAAGGATAACAATATAGTGGAGACTTTAATAAATAAACATAAATGTTTAAGGCAATGTAGAACTAAAACGAAAGCCTTTTAAACAAGAACTTCAGCACAATTTGGAAAAAGTAATATGAAATAATTTTATTTACTTATTCACATGGATATTATACTAGTTGAATAAAAACATGCAATATCAATAACCACATTCATATTTATGGAATGGAAAATGTCACACTATCATAACCACATATTCAAGGCATTGTGCCAAGACTACAAATAAAATTTTGTCAAGGCCTTGTGCCAAGACACTAGTTTGTCTCATGAGAACTACAGATACATTGATGAGATATATAGGGCTCCACCCATCACTTATTAAGACCAATACATTCCTTATATGAAAAGGTTTAAACATATCATAAACAATAACATAATAGTATCACATAAAACATGCATAAAAGAAACATAACATTTCCATATTTCAATCCAATGATATCAATACAACACATTGATATAATAAAAATATTATCAACACCATTCTCCATACCAAAATAAAATAAAAGTAAAACATGGTATTTTTTTCATTTAAAAAAATTATGGCTTGTAGGGGAAGCCGAAACTCTGTTAATGGTAACGACGGTGGAGAAGTTTTTTTCGCCGCATATGTAAGACAAAACATTCCTTTTGTTTTTTTAGTAAAAACGCTTCATATAAAAAGATTAGTTTTGAATAAAATTAAATTTCAAAGGGGTTTATACACCATATAAAAAATGTTCTGTATAAAACAACATATGCCTCAATGAAAGGAGATTGAGACAAAGTCCCACACCTCATGTCCGACTTGACTCAATCGTTCATTAACCTCCTAAACAATAAACAATAGTTAATCTCTACTTGATTAAGAACCTTTTTCAAGTTCATTATCCCTTTTATATCACTTATTATTATGTTATGAAAATTATGTAGTCATTTAAGTTAATAACGGTCGTTTTGTCGATCTTTGGTACTTGAGTCAACAATAATCTTCTTATAATTACAAGTTGTTTATGTGGTAGAAAATCTATTATATCCAGAATTATATTCATTATGTATATATCATATATATAATATATATCCATTACATACATGCATTTATAATATTACATAACATTTAGAGGTAAGAAATGAAATGCACCGTTCCTGGAGACGGTAAGCCATACGTACGCATGAACACTACTTTAATTTCAATTTCATATATAGTGGAATGAAATCATAATGATACAAAGGTATATTATAATTCCTGTATAATATCATATATAATATCATTTACTCCATCCTTTATACGTCCCACATATGTCATTAATGATTCAAATCAATTTGAGGCGGCGGTAGTATGCACTTCCTAAAATGAAATTATCGCGTTTACCTATAATGGAAATCATAATGTTTTTCCATAAATAAAAAATATAGAAGCATAAAGAAAACATAAAAATAGTATATATAATATATAAATATAGTGAAATATTATTTTCCAACATGAGAGTTGTTAAAATAATATTGAACAATCATTGTTTCATGAGACAGTAATTCGCCACCCACAGAAACAATATGTTCTTTAACCATTAGACGAAAGTGTGTGTGTATGTGTAAATCAAATAATTCTCATAAAAACATCCTATTATATTAAATATACTGGTTTTGTTACAAAATAAAGGAATAAAAAGGGTTTAAGGGGATGGAGAATAAATATTAACCAAAAGAACAAAAGAGAAGACATAACCTTAAAATCAGGTTACTCTTTTTGATTTTAGCCAAAAGCATCCTTGGGAAGACTTCTTTCCAAAGTGATGCTTCTATGAGTAATAGAGGGAAGTTGGGAGAGTATTTGGGATGATCTGGACCTAGGTAAATGTCTTTGAAGGTGTGAATAAGGTAGTAGAGGTGGGGGCCTTTTATAATAGTATAGGAGGGGCACTCTTGAAATGTCATGAAATGTTACATTATTATGAAATGCTTTTCAAATTTTAATGGTCCCACAATGAAATTTTTATAGGATAAGTTTATAATGGTTCGAAATCCACCCATCAAATAGGATTATTCAATTTTATGTATTAGAGTTTACCTTATAGTTTCATTTTATTTAAATCATTTTTTAATGAGGTAATCGTTGCATCATCATGGTGTGATAAATAAATTTATTTATATAATTCCTAAAAATTAAAAAACAATTACCATGATGTAGGAAATCATTTTTTTCTTTCAAATGATTATTTATATTCAAAAATATAACTTGTATAACCCCATGTAAAAATTGTTTTAGTAAAACAATACTTTTTTGTAACAATTTTTTTTTAAAATTTTAATAAAAAAAATTTAATGTCATTTTCGTTCCCAAGAGGGTCCGTGGGGTCCCCAAGATTACCCATGGATTTTTTCGGTCGGCCATGACTCATAAAATAATTTTAGGATATGTTTCAAGGTAATTTCATATTATTATAACATTATTTTAACCATAAATTACAGTAATTACTTTTAATCGCGATTAATAAAACATAAAATTTACTAATCACCAAAAAATTATTTTAATCCCATTGAACAAAGTTTTACATATTAATTAAAACCATTTATGTCGGATTTTTAAAATCAAATCTCAGAATTGGTAAAGAATCATTTAAAAGAAAAATAATTTTTTTAACTACAACTTAGTGGTTTCATTATTCATCAAAAATTGAAGTTTTTCAGAAAAATTCCCAAAATTCACCCTAAGCTATATTTGATATTCCAAATTCAAAAATGATGTCTATTTTAAAAAATTAAAAACATATAACTTTCATTAATTAATTTAATAATTAATTCCCATTGTCAAAACAAATAGACTGTTTTTAAGAAACAATATCAATCAAAAGATTGACAATTGATTATGTCCAATTTTAAAGTGAATTTAATTCAAATGACAACCATTGGATAAAATGGTATAATTATATTCTACTTATTCTCTAAAACCACTCAATAGAATAATTTATCACTATATATTATTTTGGGTAAAGATGTTGTTTTTAAGTATTTTTCACTATTCATCGAAAAATGGATGTTCTCAGAAAAATACCAAAAATTCAACATAAGATAATTTCAATATTCCAGGACCAAAATTGAAGTCCATTTTGAAATATAAAATTTATATAATTTCAAAAAGTGGGTATTACTATTCATAAAAACTACTTTGATTGGTTGCGGTGTGTTGGAATCTCGAACATCCGTACAATGCAAGCTATTTCATTATTGAAAGTGAAGCATAACATCGAAGCTTGGGGTGTTACATTCTCTCCTCCTTCAATAAATTTCATCCTCGCAATTTGAAAATGTTCTTCAAAAATAAAAGGTTGTAAAAACAAAATACCTTTGTGGAAAACCCTAATCAGAAATAAGGTTAATAAAATTTATCCTTAATAAAAGGGAAAGGGAAATGAAAAAATCCACCACCAAATTAGGATATTGATTAGGAGAACATTGGTTGAAATTAGAGACATATAATTGGAGGAAAACGTAAATATTTTTAGGGAGTGATTGTGTTCATCAATCACAAACTAGTGTAAAACTGAAGGCCTCAAATCCTTCAATCTATGGTGATTTAAAATATCATCAGTTAAAGAAAACATAAGGTTTTATGATAACTCATTTTTTTGTTTTAATATCCCTTTCCTAAAGTTTAATAATTAATTTATTCATAGAATAAGAGATACATATACATATATATATATATGCTTGACATGTAGAGTTTCATCCTTCTACTAATTTCTACCGCGAACTCATCATTCACTGAAAAATATAATAGAAATCAAAAATAATATATTTATCCTAATAGTACAAGGTTTAAAATAGTAACACATACCATTTAGATTAGGAATAATATTTTGTAATAACCAGGAACTTCCTGTAGGATAGTGGTATGTAATAAAGGCAAGTCGCACTATGGTTGTGTGATCGATTCCTACGGCTTTGTCCGACGTGACAGGTTAT
Organism: Viscum album; assembly: GCA_963277665.1. Taxonomy (NCBI): domain Eukaryota; kingdom Viridiplantae; phylum Streptophyta; class Magnoliopsida; order Santalales; family Viscaceae; genus Viscum; species Viscum album. Next base: position 1,795,782,906 of record OY728156.1, on the reverse strand, counting down.
CCCTCGACCTGCAGGATGTCCTTTTCCTAAAACTATAGTATTATAATATTACATAAATAATCTTCAGAAATGTTTTAACCATAAACAATACTATCCAAAGTTAATCTTAATTCATTCCAACCTTTATAGTTATCCAAAATACCTCTTTCCAGACATTCTCTAAAGGGTCACTAAATTCCAAAATCAACTCATTAGATTCACCAAACAAAGTATTGTTTCTCTTAATTTCACATTATAAAAATATGATTACATTCATCATAATAAAACCTTAATGATATCAACATGTACTGCAGTACAATCCTTATATATATATCACATTATTCTTATAACCATAATATATTTCTTGAGTCCAAAAACACAAACACAATAATTATTCAACTTCAACTATAGTAACAACATAATATTGGCCTTGATCCCTTGTCCTTTTCTGTGTTATGTTTCTTTGGTTCATAGGACATTCATTTTCATAATTCCATATTTCTATAAAATTTTAGCATTCAACATTTATAGCCTCATTTTTTCCCTTTCAATCACGAGCCTGGTGACCTTTTTCTCCACATTGATAACAAACCCTCATTCATTTTAAGCAAGTACCAGGGTGATTCTTCCAACAATTATTTCATAATGGACGATCCTTCTTTCCCTTTTTCCCGTTATCTGTCACATGTTCCACTGATCTCTTCTTCTCTTCCTTTACTTTATTGTCATAAGATTTAGAGAATACCTTTTCTGTCTTGATAGAACACGATACTATATCTTCATATGTTGAGAAAGATTTTGATTCTAAATCTCGATGGAGAAATTGTTTTACCCAACAAATAAATGATCAATCTCACTTATTGGGTTTCGTATATAATCTGCAGCATGCCTCACTAACCTTGGAAAGTTACACTCATAATTTGCGACATTATCATCCACCTTTTGCCTCAAACTCAGAAATTTCCTTTCCATATCTGCTCGATGGACACGAGGAAAGTATTTCTCTAATAAAATCTCTTTGAACACCCTAAATTCTATATTTGATACTTCTTCATCTTAATTTTTATTTTAAATTAATAACCACCATTGATCAGCATCTCCAGTGAGGCGGTAAACTGCCATGATAACCTTTTCCCATTCACTACGCCCCATGGCATGGAATATTTTATCTAAGGAATTTATCCATTTTTCACCTACTATGGGATTTGTACTCACATTGAATGTTGGTTGTTGTTTTCTCATGAAGCGGTCTAACATTGATCATCCACGTTGCGGATTGGGGTTCTCCATACGAGTAAGGTTATTATCCATAACCGGAGTGAGTTGTCACAGTATGCTGATAAGCTGATCAGCACCAGTTGTATCACCAACTCCACTATAAATATCTTGAGCAGGAGGGTAATCCATAAATGGAGTTTGTGCATTGATACGGTTTCCATTCCTTCCACTAGGCTCCATTTCCAAATAATTTCATAATCTAGATTAGTTTATGAATCGAAATACATAATAACAAACTTGAAAAAAACCTAACATAAATTGTACAGTTTATGGATATAATCCATATTTACAAAAATATTTTCTTTGAGAAAGTATATACTCATAAACCCTTAATAATGTTTTGTAATGAAATCATGAATTATCCTGAGCATATCCCCCGGGAGTGTCGTAACCAATAGTACAGATAGGCCTGTTGTTGTCCACCCGTTCCCATTCGAGTCTAGGTCAAAGCGGTGTTATCGGGTTATACCCCTAGGTACATCTGTGCCAGAGCCGCCTCTACCTGCTCGTATCCATACATGGATGTATTGCTCAAAAAATATAAAAAATCTATACTTTACCAAAATTCTAAGATGTTCTTCTATATTAATCCTAAAAGTATATCTTAGGGCTATGTGCTCTAATAAGATTTTATCTAAATCTAGCATCCAAGGTTATTACTAAACTTCCTCTGATACCAACTGTAATGCCCCGACCCATGTTACCCAGATTCGGTGCATTATTACATAACATTGGCATAATCACAAAAGATCAAGTCTCGAATGATCGATTAGTTTAGTAGCCTTGGAAATAGTAGATATATTCATTGGTCTTACATTACATCATAAAGTAAAACAAAACTACAACAGCATCCTGTCTTCATATCCCTTAATACTATCCATGCAGGTCATTCCTAAAATACTTCTTCACATCCTTGAAAAATTAAAACATTTAAAGGGGCGAGCTCCGATGCTCAGTAAGGATAACAATATAGCAGAAACTTTCATAAATAAACATAAACGTTTTAGGCAATGTAGAACTAAAACAAAATCCTTTTAAACATGAACTTTATCATAATATGGAAAAAGTAAAATGAAATAATTCCATTTACTTATTCACATGGATATTATACTAGTCAAATAGTAACATGCAATATCAATAACCATTTTCATAATGATGGAATGCATAATTCTAGACTATCATAACCACATTGTCAAAACCTTGTGCCAAGACTACAAATAAGATTTTTTGAAGGCCTTGTGCCAAGATACTAGATTGTCTCATGAGACCTACCGATGCATAGAGGATCTATAGTGGGCTCCACCCTTCACTTAATAAATCCAATGAAGTCCTTATATGAAAATGTTTAATCATATCATAAAGCATAACATAATCGAATCACATAAATCATATATAAAGGAAACATAACATATCTATATTTCAGTCACCAGATATCAATACAACACATTGATATAATAAAAACACATTCAATACAATTTTCAATACAAAAATAAAATAAAATTTAAACATGGTATTTATTTTTCATTTAATAAAATTATGGATTTTATAGGAAGTCGAAACTCAAATAATGGTCACGATGGCAAAGAAGTCGTTGTCACCGCATACATAAGACAAAGCATTCCTTTTCTCGTTTAGTAAAAATGCTTCCTATAAAAATATTCTTTTTGAATAAAAGTAAAATTCAAAGGGATTAATATAACGTATTAAATAAAGTTGTGAATAAAACAAAATATGCCTCAATGAAAGGAGATTGAAATGAAGTCCCTTACCTCGTGTCCGACTTGACTCAATCGTTCTTTAACCTACTGAATAATAAACTAGAGTTAATATATACATTCTTAAGAACCTTTTTCATGTTCATTATCCCTTTTATATCACTTATTATCATGTTATTAAAATTATGTTGTCATTTATGTTAATAACGGTCGTTTTGTCGACCTTTGGTACTTCTGTCAACAATAAACATCTTATAATTACAAGTTGTTTATGTGGTACAATATACATTATATCCAGAATTATATTCATGATGTAGATATTATATATATCATATATATCCAGTAAATACATGCATTTATAATATTACATAACATTTAGAGGTATGAAATGAAATGCACCGTTCATGAAGATGGTAAGCCGTATATACGAATGAACGCTACTTTCATTTCTATTTCATATTTAATGGAATGAAATCATAATGATATAAAGGTATATTATGATTCCAAAATAATATCATATATAATATTATTTACTCCATCCTTTATACATCCCACATATGGCATTAACGATTCAAATCACATTAAGGGGGCGGTAGTCCGCGCTTCCAAAAATAAAATTATCGCGTTTACCCATAATGGAAATCATAAATGTATGTTCTAAATGAAAAATACAGAAGTATAATGAAAACATTAACGTAATATATATCATATATAACTATATTGATATCTTAATGTCCACCATGAGAGGTGTTAAATGAATATCAAACAATCATCATTTTATGAGGCAGTAATTCGCCACCCACCGAAACAGTATGTTATTTAACCATTAGACGAAGGTGTGTGTAAGTGTAAATCAAATCATTCTCATATAAAAATCATAGTATAATTACAATACTGGTTTTTTTACACAAAAAAATGAATAAAAGGGGGTTAAGGGGTTGGAGAAGAAAAATAAATCAAAAGAACATAAGAGAAGACATTACCTTAAAATCGGGTAACTCTTTTTGATTTGAGACAAAGGCTTCCTTGGGAAGACTTCATACCAATGTGATCTTCTAGTTGAAATAGAGGTAAGTTGGGAGAGTGTTTTGGTAGAGTTTGGGAGAGCCAAATGTCTTTGAATGTGTGAATAAGGTGGTAGAGGTGGGGGCCTTTAATAAGAGGATAGGGGGGCACTCTTGGAATGTCAGGAATTGTTAGATTATTATGAAATGATTTTCTAATTTTAAAGGTCCCAAAATTATATATTTTTAGAATAAGGTGATAAGGGTTCGATATAAACCCTTACAATAGGCTTTAAACTAGTGTATGTTTTAGATTTTACATTATCATTTCATTTTATTTAAATCGTTTTTTAATGAGGTAATTCCTCCATCATCATGGTGTGATAAATAAATTTAATTATTTAATGCCTCAAAATTAAAAAAAAATTAACATGATGTAGGAAATATTTTTATCTTTTAAATTAATATTTATAGTCAAATATATGACTTTTATAAACCCATGTAAGAATTGTTTTAGTAAAACAATACATGTTTGTGACATTTTTATTTTAACATTAAATAAAATTTTATTAATGACATTTTCTTACACATGTGGCTCCATGGGAATCCCAAGTTGACACATGGATTGTATTTTTCGGCCATGACTCATCCAATAAGAGTAGGACATGTTTCAAGGTACATTAATATTATTATAATATTATTTTTAACTTAAATTACACTAGTTACCTTTAATCGCGATTAATAAAACTTAAAAGTTACTATTCAAAAAAAATTATATTAGTCACATTTTACTTAATAATGAAAACAATTTATGTTGGATTTTTTAAAATAAAATCACATAAGTGGTAAGGTTTCATTTAAATGAAAAATCATTTTTTAACTACCACTTAGTGGTTTCACTATTCATAAAAAATTGATGTTTTCAGAAAAATACCAAAAATTCACCCTATCATATATTTGATATTACAAATTAAAAAATGATGTCTATTTAAAAAAATTCAAAAAATATAATTATCATTAATTAATTTAATAATTAATTCCCGTTGTCAAAACAAATAGCGTGTTTTTAAGAAACAATGCCAATCAAAGGATTGACAATTGTCTATGACCAATTTCCAAGTGAAATTAATTTTAATGACCACCATTGGATAAAATGGTAACAATATATTCTAATTATACTTTAAACCCACTCAATATTATAATTTATCGCTATAAATTATTTTGATTAAAAATGTTGTTTTTAAGTATTTTTCACTATTCATCGAAAATTGGATGATCTCATAAAAATACCAAAAATTTTACATAGGCTAATTTCGATATTCCAAATCCAAAAATGAAGTCCATTTTGAAATATAAAATTTATATAATTTCAAAAGGTGGGTATTACTATTCATAAAGGCTACTTTGATTGGTCGCGATGTGTTAGAATCTCGAACTTGTTTACAATGCAAGCTATTGCATTATTGAACGAGAAGCATATCGTGACTGCTTAGGGTGTTACAAAAAATATTTTCAATATTTGTATGTGTAAAATATTTTTCAAATATTATAAATTCATTAATCATATTAAACATTTAATATGATATTGAAAATAAATTTATGATTAATAAATTAATTATATTTTTAAATTTAAATATTCTCACAGTATGATGTATATTCCCAATGATGAAATGAATAATAATTAAACATAAATGAGTTAAATGGTATTTTTTAACATTAGTGTTTTTCCTATAAATATTCACAAATACATACATTATGAGATATAATATGACTACCTTTATTGCTCATTTTTAATCTATATGTAACCTGACATTTGATGTTGTATTATAATCCTAAAAGTGCCCACCAACATTATTATTTATTTAAATAATTCATTATTTATCATAAGTTGGTTTGTCAACAAGGTAGGTCATGATAAGAAATACTCCAATAATTTAATTATTTATATATTAACCATTAAATTCTTATTTTACTTAATCATATCTGACATAATGTGTTGTTTTCATATAACCATCAATTTCCATTCGAATATTTGAGCATATAAATCATCTGATATTTATAATGAAATATATATATATATATATATGTCATAATATATTATATAAAATATTTTAATACTATAACCCATTAAATAAATTTCAGCCTCACAATTTTTATAACATCATAGAACATTTACTCGGGGATCATATCCTAAAAACAAAATCATTTAATTTCAAGAGTTAATAGAAATAAATGTTACCCAATTTTAGCAAACCAGAAAATAAAAATAATATGTAAATATATGATTTATTACCTATCTAGATGAGTTTCTTTTTTAATTTACTCATATAATAAGAATTATTTCATAAAAATGTTGATATATCATCAAAATCAGGAATCTTCCAAGAAAAAATCATTATAAATAGACACATTTTTTATTATGGTGACTAAAAAATATATAAATATGATATTATTAATGTTTCTACTTATTATTAATCCCTCTTAAAAATATTTTGAATGTATAAGAAGATAATAAGTATTGGTTGGGCACACATGAATAAATATAAAGAATGTTCTTAGTCTATTTAAAAACCATGAGATAATATAATAGAATTTTTCATCAACATAATAAACATAAGCTCAAAAAATCATTATCATACACAAGAAATTAAATGTATTAATAATAAATTATCAAAATATAATATATGAAAAATCATAATATAAAAATATTAATGAAGAGTAATTCCTAGAAAAAAGCAAAAACTCATGGAAATATTGTTTAAAAAACATTTCATTTACCATTAATAGACATTATTATTTATTTATAATAAGTTTTATTTTCTTATCTTATCATATAAAAATATTTAAATTAATACTCATTTGTAATCATATAAATTTATTATTTATTCCATGGAATGACATATTCATTGAGCGATTTAAATAAGCCCTATGAGAAGGCTTATAAATGGGTAAACATGCACAACTAATTCAATTTTTTTTTTCTAGTGAACATTAAAATTACCAACCTATTGGAGAGATATATAATGATCATTCACAATCATAATCAATATCAATTGACCATAACATACATAAAAATCATATAACATTTAATATAAAAAAACTCATAATTTATGATTATTTCACACATATGTAGAAGAAACTTCATGTGCCACATCTATGTTATGAGAAATGAAATTATTATTTGAAAAATTCTAAAAGGAAGAATACCCAAATTAATATGTAATATAATTTTATTTATAGAAACTAGAAAAAATTATATATTCATCTTCTAAAATAATACTGATTATAATGGGTGTAAATTTCTTTTCTCCATATATGGTAAAAACATTCATTCTACTCTTTTGTAAAAAGTGTATTAATAGTGTCCAACATAGAAGATAAAATATATCATTTTTAAAATTTATAATGAAATTAAAATTAGGTTGAATTATACCATTGAAAAATATTAAATTATTTCTTATTAAAACCTCAAAATAATTTTCTAATAATACAAAATTTGAGGAAACAATTTAAATGATTAGAACTTCGTCTGATTAAATATCCCTTATCATAGCTCACAATATGCCACATATAATATTTAAATCATTAAAAATGTTCTTATAATATATACTTACTTTAATAAAATTAATTTTATGTTTCTTAACTTACTATAATATATATTATTATTTTTATTACCTTTTCTTATATTACTAATAAATTATTTATGTTAATTGTGGACATTTTAAATATGTTCAATTCATAATCCAAAAACCCAATCAATAATTTCATCATGAAAAATGCTTCATTATTCAATTATGTATTAAATAATAATAATGAATTAATTATAATTGTTAAAAAAAATTATATTCATAAATGATATTTATTTAAACAAAACATAATACATCAACACATGATTTAGAAGTCATGACGTACTGACGATAAATGTTTTTTCATTATATTGTGTGGAAAATAAAAAAATACAACTGAGTATTATCATTCACGAATCATTAAAATTTTTAAAATAATAAATAAATTGATTAAATAGGTCACCACGAACTTCCATGAGAGGTAATATTAACAAATATTGTGGATCAATGTCTGGAGAAAATAATCTATATGTATGCAAGTGAAATGATCTATTTTTTAATGATTTGAAGGGTATTATTATAGATGATATATTATATTTGGAAAATAAATATTATTCAACTAATATCATGTATTTAAAATTAACTCATCCCAATAAAATGAAGTTGGTGACTGTGATATGAACAAAAAATATAGTAGTTCATGATGCAGTAGCAACACATATACACAAATTACTGTATCACTTCATATTTAATGGAAAATGAGACAAATAATTTTTTCCATTAAATTAATTAAATACCAGGTTTGGAAAAATAATATAGTAATGTAATGTGCTGGTTTTGGACAATACTGAATGAATTGGAATAATATGTACAATTAAAATGATCAATTATTTTTATTACATCACCTTTGAAGTACCACAATTTTATATCCCTTTAATAAGTATAGGTTTTTTCATTTATGAAGTCCATAACATATATTATTTATCAAATGATTTTAAGTTGATTTATAGGTTGGGTCTGGATATGATAAATTTCAAATGAAATATTTGGAATATGTGATGGATTGTTTCTTTGTAGAAGACTAGATAGTTGATATTTTTAAATTATGCAATTTAATAATATAATATATTTAGTTCTAAAGTTCACGAGAACTATGAGTTAAACATATTTAATTTACGTTGAATTTAATTCAAAAACACCATTTCGATTAAAATTTATATAATTTCAGGATATTTTTTTTAAAATTATCTATTAGTTTTAACCTCATGCTAAAACTATTAAAATTTACTATGATAACAATGTGTTTTAAAATTTAGATGTCTAGAAAGATAATATAAATGGTTAACTCATCCATCTGTTAATGTAGGAATATATGATAATCAATATCCCTTCCACCAGTAATATTATAATATTTGTATGAATTTTATATCCTTTAAGAAAATATATTTTAACATAAAATATAGTTAATGTAATTTCTTTATTCGTTGAATAATTGTTATTTAAATAATTATTAAAAGAATAAATTAATTATAATATAAAATATTAAATTTCTAATAATTAATTATAATTGTATAAGAATTTATTTAAAAAAATAACTCATATAAATAAATAATTTATGAGTTTTAAAGATATTTGACAATATTTATATACTTCTAGCATAAGCATCGTGTCACCATTGCATATGAAATTAAATTAATAATTTGATAAAAATATAAAATAAATTACCATCTACATATAAAAAAATATTCAAAAAAATATTTTCAATCTATTAATTAATTTAGACAATACATATTAGAAAATATTATAGACATTAAGAAAATATAAATTTTATTACTATCTATTACATCAAATAATGAAATATAGTGTATCAAATAATAATTGCTCCAAAAAATTATTGTATAATATATAATAGGGGTGGTATAATTATACTCATTTAATAGATTACAATATGTTTTTGGTTGGGTTTAAATACTTCTCACAATAGTTTTATCACAATTTAAAATAATTCACTATGTAATATGGTGATAAATATTTATCATGGGTCTGATTAATTACAAACAAATATAAAATTGATGATTTACAATATTTCAGAATTATGGGTCCAAATATTTAATCAAATTTAAAAGAATTCTTCCTAATATGCTAATGAATTTATATTTAAAATAAACCTATTAATCAAGATAAAAACTATTTTCAAAAAATATATATATACAACTGTGTGTGTGTGTTTACAAAAAATTAATCATACTATAATCTCTAATAAAATCAGTACAATTATTATAAATTAAAAATTAATACATTTGGAAAAATACAATATTTATTGCAAACATAATATTCATATAATGATTTTGAAAATAAAATTATAAAATAAAATTGTAAAATTGGAAGAAGTTAATTGTAATGTTCTTATAAAATATTTTAGAAAACACATTTTCAGTTCAAAATACATTTGACTCGGTGAATTGATTTTAAAATACATTGAGATAATATTTAATATGAATTAATAATTACAATTATATTGATTTGGGAGTTTATATAGTGATACTTCATTTTTTTACCTTAATATTACATCATTTTAATGATAAACCACATAATACATTACAACAAGAGGATCCAAAGGTTTAGTGATTTGGGAAAACTAGGACCACTCAAAACTTCTACAACATAAAACACAAAATATTATTTAATTAATTCTTCTCTAGATTATTATTGGTTCTTGAACTCCCCTTAGTACATGTATCCACCTTAGGATATACATCAAAAGTGCTTAGCTAATGTACTAGAATGTGGATAGATAAAAATAATATACCATGGGGTTAGACTAATCATATCGTCGCCATCAATGTCTTTAGAGGAAACATTAACAAAATACTTGAAATATGGCAATGTATAACGAATTAAAACATAATGTCTTAGTGGTTAACTACCACACATAGTTTCGAAGAAATATTGATTCTTGTTTATACATCATTTCACATTAAATAATGAGATTCATCACTTTACCCAATGCATTAGAGCACTATATAATTCAGGGTGCACACCTCACATTCAAACATTCATATTGTGCTTTATAATTCCGGGTGCACCCATCACATCATAAAATTTTCATTATAATGTTTTACACATAAAAGATAAATCAATCATAAACATTGATATGATTGGTTTTAAACTTATACTAACACATTTAGAAACTTTGGGTTCCCAAAAGAAAGAGGGAATAACTTACTTGTTTCAAGAACCATTAACCTTGGATGAGAAGTAAAAGGTGTGTTCTTAAAAGAAGAGATCTTTTGAAAAACATTTTGATTGACATAAACAACCATGAAAAACATTTATATCATGAAAAGGAAATACAATGTGAAAGAATTACTTATAAGGAGTAATGATATAAAAAAAGTGTGAATGAGGGAGAACCCGAATGATGAAATTGGGTTTGAGAATTTTCCCTTACCTTGTATCCAAACACTTCTATCTATTAATTGTCCTATATAATGACATTATATTCATTAATTAGAAATTAAAAAACCTATTATACATTATTAGAGTTCATTTTGGTTTCATTATTTTATATTATGGGCCTTTTTATTAGTCATAGGGTTTAAAAACATTGTCTGTGAATTTCGTTTTTATGGTTTTCTTGAGTGGTTCACTTGTATACATAAATTGAAGTACATGTTGAACATGGATAAACATAAAAAAACTGATATTACATGTAAATAATAATATTCTAATATTTTAAATGTTCTTATAATGAATTATATGATATACCATGTGTATCAATCATTACATAAGAATAAAATGATGATTGTTGGGTTAATTTGGGCGGTTTTTCGACCACAACGATCTTGTTTTGTTTAATAATTTTGTAATATGTACATAAGTAAGATCCAGAACTTCAAATAGGATATAATTAATATGAATTAATCTGTTTCAACCATAAAAATGTATTCATGAACATATGTGAAGGTAGAAATGGAAAAAGAAGACATGAGGCTCTTGAAGGTGATAGATTAATACCTCACAAACAAACATTTCTTTTTTAAAAATAAAAAGAAGAGGATAGGGGGTTTGGATGGTATAGACCCATTAGTATCATAAAATTCTAGTATATTTATGATACAAGAGTCACCATACCATTTTTATGAAGAAAGGTGGGTTAGATTAAGAAATGAACATGAAATTGATAGGAATTTAAAGGAAAAAGGGAGAGAGAGAAATTCCCACTTGGATCCACCTCTTGAGAGCCTCTTTATGGAAGCTAGGATCGGTATTTTGAGGAAACCATAAGATCATGGACGTGGTGGAGGTTCTAGGGAAGATGTTTGGGAAGAAATTAGGCAAATTATTAAGCTTCAGAGGCTTAAAGAAAATGAGGGTGTGAAGGGTTGTATTTATATTTGAGGGGAGAGGGTTTTACAAAATATTTAATTCATTAGATTATTAATTTCCCTTAAGTCAAAGAATATTGAGTCTTACATGACCATTAATAGTAAATAGGGAATGTGAGTTCGTGATTTGGGTTCTTAAATCACATTTTATGTCTGGAATAGTGGGTCTATATTATAATGTATTTGTATAGTAAGTTAATGTATTTTACTATTCACCAATAAATCATTTATTTCCAAAAAATACTAAAAAATCAACCTAACCATTTTTCAATGTATAGAATCAAAAAATGAATTAAATTCATCAAAATTAATTTTATTCATTTGATTATTTATATTTTTAATTAAAATCATAATTTAATTGAAATATACAATTTTTAAAATTTTAACTGATTTTGTAATGCTTTAAAAATTTTCATAAGGTCTTGTAAAATCATCTTAAATCCATAAGAAATAAATTTTTTAATTTATAAACACATTTTATGAAAATAAAATTTCTTTTAAAATAATTAAATAATTATAATTATTTATTTATTACTTAGAAAAACACAAATTATTTTACTATAGTGAAATTTTCCCGTATAAATGCCTTAAATTTTTTTAATCATTTATGGGTAAGGTTACTATTATTTTGGACGATTTACTATTCATAAGGGTCATATTACAATTTATAAGAGTATGTTACTATTTATAAGATTAGGTAACTATTGACCAAAAATTAATATTTTCTTATTGGACATAAAATAACATATTGATTTCAACCGTGTATGTCATATTTCTAACATTCGAAACACAGAAGATACAAACATAAGTTTAAAGGTCACTTGGAACATTTTAGTTCATTGTGTTTTGTTTTCATGTGATTTTATGACATATTTATAAGAATGGAATCTCCATTTAAAAACATTGGGTTGTTACATTATTCCCCCATATAAAATTTCACCATCTAAATTTCATTGTACACAAAAAGTTGAGGGTACTTCTCCTTCATCACCTCTTCCAGTTCCTAATTTTCCTTTTCAAACATATGGTTCATCCACAACACTTTGACAAGTTGGGATGTCTTGTTGCATAGAACCTTATCTCTCCAGTTCATAATCATTACTGGTTGCTCCTCCCAAACAAGATCATCATCCAGTTGTACTGCCACTTAGTTCCGTACTTGTGAGGGGTCTTGTATGTACTTCCTTAGGAGTGATATGTGAAACAAATCACGAACATGAGCCATATTTGTTGGAAGTTAAAGACAATAGGCCTGGAATCCTATGTGGTCACGAATCTCAATAGGGACAATGTACCTTGAGCATAGCTTCCCTTTCTTTCCAAAGAACATGACTCTCTTCTAGGGTGATAATAGAAGGAAAACAATACCTCCAATGTTAAACTCTGAGTCCCTTCGACGATTTTCAGCCTAAATCATTTTCCGACTCTAAGTATATTCGATGTGTTTCTAGATTACATGAACCTTCTATCTCATCTCTTACACAAGATCGGGTCCAAATACCTTTCTTTCTCTAACTCCAACCCAACAGGTTGTATTTCTACATTTATTTCGTTACAGAGATTCAAATGGTTCAGTTTGAATATTTGAGTGGAAGATATTATTGTATTAGAACTCATCCAATGGGAGATACTAATACCATCCACCTTTGAATTATATAGAGAATTATCATAGCATATCTTCAATATTATTAATAGTATTTTCAGATTGGACATCATTTTGGGGGTGATAGGTCATGCTGAAATTTAATTTAGTACTCAAGACATGTTGAAGACATCTCTATAATTTAGATTTGATCCTGGGATCATGATCAGATACAATCAAGAGTGGAACTGTATGAATTCTAACCACTTCCATCACATATATCATTTCATGTTGTTCATGCGGTATGTCATCTCGAATAGAGATAAAATGCTTAGTCTTGGTGAATTTGTCTACCACAACCCATATCGCATTATTTTCCTTCGACATTTTCGGGTTCCCCATTATAAAGTCCATATAAAAATTCTACCATTTCCACATCGGTATAGGATATGGTTTCATCAAACCTTTGTACTTTTGTTGCTCTACTTTAACTTTCTGATAATCCAAGTACCTTGAGATATATTCCGCAATCTCATTCGTCATGTTATCCCACCAGAAGTGTTCTCGGTGAACTCGTTACATCTTGGTGCTCCCGGTATGGATAGATAATACTAAGTTATTTGCACTATCTAGTATCACCTTCATTATCTCGGGTGATGAAGGCACACAAATACACATTCCAAACAGAATCACACAATCATCGACGATATGGAACTTATGCATCATCCCTTCCTATACTGTATTCACTCTCGTTTGAATCTCTACATCATCCCTTTGTTCTTAATTTATATTCTCTTGGATGTATGGATGTGCAATCATGTGGGAATGGTATGATGTATCCCCATACACTTACGATTTATAAATCCATCCTTTTCATATCCATGTGGATGGGGTATTTCTCAATCCACAGCATGTATATAGTATCAGGTTATTTTCTATATAGAGCATTATCTTTTTTATTTGCCTTTCCAGGATGATAGTCAATAAAGAAATCATATTCCTTGATTAGTTATAACCATATCCTTTGTCAGATATTGATCTCCTTTGGTGTAAGTATATATATTAGGCTCTTGTAATGGGTGTATATGTGACACTTCTCACTATAAAGGAAGTTCTGCTAGATTTTCAAGGCAAAAATCTTGGCTCCTAGCACTAGATCATGTGTTAGGTAGTTCTGCTCAATGATCTTCAACTACCATGAAGTATAGGAATTCAAATTACCATTTTTCATGATTACACTACTCAATCCATTATTTGAAGAATCAATGTATATCACAAAACATTATCCACTTTTCGGTAATGTGAGAAGAGGTGTAGTGGTCATCCTTCTATTTAGATCATGGAATCTCCCCTAACATTCTTCGATCCAGATATTCTTTACCCCTTTACTTGTTAACTCATTTAGAGGGCTTTTCAATTATGAGAAATTTCACAAAAAAACATCACTAATAACAAACTAATCCAAGTAAACTATGGATTTCAGTGACATTAGAGGTCTTGGTCCATTCCTCAACAGCCTTTGTTTTTGAAAGGTGTATAAAAATTCGATCCCTTGTGATCACATGTTCCATGAATGTGACATGCTTCATCCAAAAGTCCCACTTTTTTGAACATGGAATACAACATATCCTTTCTCAATGTCACCAAATCATGACTTAGATGTTCTTAATGTTACTCATTTCACTTAGAGTAAATGAGAATATAATTGATAATCAGTACCACTAATTTTTTGAGGTAAATCCTAAAGACTCTATTTTCATCAAATCCACGATGATTACAGGGTAATTTGGATGTATGATGGGCATCACCAGTAATACCAAGTCCCCATACCTTGTACGGAAGGATGTCTGCCGAATATATTCCTTCTTCACCTTTAGCTGATGATATCCAAAATGAGTATCCACCTTTGAGAAGTATTCAGCTTCTCTTAACAGATCAAACAAGTCATCAATCCTTGGAGGAGGATACATTTTCTTTATGAAGATCTTGTAGAGTTCCTGGTAATCTATACACAACCTCATTGTTCCATCCTTCTTCTTCATTATGAGCACCGGCACACCCCATGATGATGAACTAGGTAATATGAACCTTTTGTCCAGATGCTCTTGCAACTACTTCTCTAAGTTATCCAGTTCGATAGGAGCCATCCTATATGGAAATTTTTGGATAGGATTTTCTCTAGGTATGAGTTCTATTGGAAACTGCACCTCACGATCTATGGGAATTTCGGGTAAATATTTAGGAAATACATCCTCATATTCACTCACGATGAGCGTTTCGGCAAGTTTGGGTCTTTCTTTTGACTCAAAAATTTAGGTGAGGTATGCTTCTTCATATGGAATCAACACCCACATAGATGAAGTATTGTTCAAAGTAGATTCATCATCTTCCTCGAATTTGTATATGAGCATGAGATTTTTCATAATATGAAATGTTATTTCCTTTTCCATACAGTTGATACATTCTCTATATAACGAGAGACAATCCATTCTCCTTATAGCGTCTAATTCCACCAAGGGATGTATTACAAGATTTGATTGATGAATCTTCCCACATACACCAAAAATAGTAGTGTCAAACACATATGTTTCAATGATTAAACCACTTGGTGTATTTACAAATATAAATACTTCATGATTTTATCTCATCGATTCTATAGTTCTAGAAAACATGTAATTACGTAGAACCAGAATCAAATAAGACTTTTTTCATTCATGAGTGAATAGGATGTGTACCTTGTTTGAAATCATTATCATGCTCCACTTATATAGTAGTGATGGCATAATCCTTCCCTTGTTCCTTTTGCTTTGGTGGCAGCTGACTCTGTTTACCCTTGAGAACTCGAGGTTTTGTGCACTAGATTGCATAGTTCCCCAACTCCATATAGTTTTTGCAATTAACCAAGAGTGGTTATTTCATTTATTCCACCACATTCTCTGTCCTATTGATGTCTCTATTACAATATTGATCATGGTGTCCTTTTTCACACATGAATCATTTCCCCATCCCATTGAGTTAATTCCCATGGTGCAATGTTCCACATTTTTGGCATGTGGGTCATTCAGATTTCATCCAAACTTTTTCATCAGATCCACCCGCTGGAAAATCCATATTTCTTTTATTATCACCATATTCATGGGATCATTCTCCAAACTCTCTCTCCACATTGAGAGCACATCGAATAACTTCTTCATAACACCCAAAGTCTCAAATTTCAAGTGCCTTTGGAAGGTGTTGTTTTTATTCACCAAAGAATCTATCAATTTTTCTATCATTGTTGATAACCAAACCCAAAGAATACCATTCAAGGCTTGTGAAATTGGCATCATAGTTTGTGAGTGATTCTCCATAATTGTTTCTTCATATCTATGATTTCTCTCTCCATCTTCGTCTAATGAGTTCTTGGGACATATTTGTTAAGAATAATTATCATAAAGTCATCCCATTCCATCTCATAAAGTTACTCCCACGGCGTGGGGTTATTAATCAATTTCTAACATTTATTGGCCACTCCATCTAGTCAATAAACTGATAGTGCCACATTCTTTGTCTCAGAAGAGTGAAGCACAAAAAATATCTTCTTCATGGGGTTGACCCACTTTTCTGCAACTAGTGAATCAGAAGATCCCCAAAACATCGGTGGTCATTTCAACATAAAACACTCGATATGCAGTATCTTTCTATTTGGGGAAGGAGGACATTACCATTATAATGGTTCCTATTCATAACAAGAGATAGTTGGGTAAGAATCTCCATGAAGTTCGGAACTCCACCTACTAAATCATTGGGGATGTCGTTAGTGCAATTATTGCATTGTCCCTCACAGGAGTTGTTGGTATGTTTTCTCATGATTCCCACCATTTTTAAAAATATAAAACGTTTGAAAAAAAATAAGTAAAATATTCATGAATAACATATTAATATTTTTTATTTATACTAAAATCTCAACATACGGTATCCCTATGTAAAGATTCATATGTGCATATTTTTACTTAGTTTCATGCTATATATTTTATCTTGGGTTCACTAATCCTAATTACAAAATTTACTAGACATTACATATGATACCAAATATATAAACCCAACCTTTAATTACATTAATATTTCATAATTTGAAATATAAAATCATAAAACATTATAATAAGAGGATCTAAAGGTTTAGTGTCTTGGGAAATGTAGGAAGATTCATAACTTTTACAACATAGAACATAAAAAATTATTTAATTCCTTCTTCTCTAGGTTATTTTTGGAACTTTACATCTCCTTAGTAAAAGTATCCACCTGAGGATATAGATCAAATGTGGTGAGACAAAATCCCTATAATAAGATAGATAAAAACAATATAGAATGGTGTGAGCAAAATCATAAAATCATCATCAATGCCCGGAGAGGAAACACTAACAAAAAAACATGAAATGTGGAAATGCATAATGAATTAATACATCATGTATTAGTGGTTAAATACAACACATAGTTGTGAACAATGCTTGTATCCCTTTCACAAATCATTTCACATAAACTCATTATATTAATTAGTTTATGCAATGCATTGGAGAACTGTATAATTGCGGGCACACCGGTCACATTGAAACATTCATAATGGGATACATAATTCATGGCGCACCCATTACATCATAACGTTTTCATTATCATGATTGCCACATAGAACATATATCAAACAAAACCATGGAAAACATGGGTTTCAACTCATATAAACAAATTCAAACACATTGGGTTCCCAAAAGAAATAGGTAATGACATACACGTTTCATGAACAGTGAACCTTGAATGAGAATTAAAATGTGTGTTCTTAAAAGAAGAGTTATTTTGGAAATATTTTTGTATGACATAAACACTAGTGAAAAAAATTAATATCCCAAGAATGGAAAGAAAATTATGAAAAATCTATTTTTAAGGAGTACCCATATAAAAAAAAGTGTGAATGAAGGAGAAACCTAAGGATGAAATTGGGTTCTAGAATTTCCCTTTACCTGGTATCCAAACACTTCTTTCTCATTATTTTACTGTATAATAAAATTATATTCATTAATTAGAAATTAAAAAAACCTTTTTTCCATAAATATGGTTCATTTTAGTTTCTTTATGTTATGTTATGGGCCTTTTTTATGAGTTATAGGGTTTAAAAACATTGTTCGGGAATGTTTGTTTTCTGGTTTTCTTTAGGGGTTCACTTGTATTCATAAATTGATGTTCAGGTAGAACAAGGGTAAATATATTAAAAATACATTACATGTTATTAATTATTTTACAGGATTTTAAAAGAACTTATAATGATTTATTGTATATACAATGTGGATGAATCATTAGATAGGAATTAAATGATGATTTTTTGGGTTATTTTGGGTGGTTTTTTGACAATAACAATTTTGTTTTGTTTAGTCATTTTGTAATTTTACATAACTCAGATACAGAACATTAAATAGGAAATAATACATATAAAATATTCGATTTAAACCATAAAAATGTTATCATGACCATATTAGAAGGTAGAAATTTAAAAAGAAGACATGTTGTTCTTGAAGGTGATAAATTAACACCTCACGAACAACCTTTTCTTTTTTTAATAAAAAAAGAGGAGAAGAGGGTTGGATTGTATAATATCCCATTAGTATTATAAAATTAAATTATATTTATGATACTAGAATTACCATACCATTTAGACGAATATATATGGGTGGAGTTTAAGAAATGAACTTGAAATTGAAAGGAATTTAAAGGAAAAATATAGAGAGAGAAATGTCCACTTGGATCCTCCTCTTGATATTCTACTTACGGATGATAGGCTTTGTATTCTCATGAGACTAGAAGCACTTGGATGTGGTGGATGGTATAGGGAAGATGTTTGGGCATTGTTTATACAAGGCTTGATACGTGAGAGATGTGAGGAAATGAGGTTGTGAAGGGTGGTATTTATAGTGTATGTGGGGGGGGGGGTTTCCTTAATATTTAATTCATTAGATTATTAATTTCTCCTAAGATAAGAAATAGTGAGTCTTCCATGACCAAGAATCATAAATAAGCCATGTGAGTTCGAGATTTGGGTGCTTAATCAGTTCTGATGTTAGGAATAGTGGGTTTAAATTATAATGTATTTATATAGTAAATTAAAGTATTTTACTATTCAACAAAAAATCATGTATTTCAGAAAAACCCAAAAAATCACCCTAATAGTTTATCAATGTATAGAATCTAAATATGAGTTCAATTTTTCAAAAATAATTTTCTAAATAAGATTAATTTAATTTTTAATTAAAATTATAATTTACCGGAAAATTACAGTTTTCATAAGTAAAACTGATTTTATAATGCTTCCAAAAAATACTCAGGGTCTTATAAAAGTATCATTAATCTATAAGACATATATTTGTTAAATTTTGAACACATTTTAATAAAATAATTTTTATTTGAAATTAATTAATTAACTATATTTAATTATTTATGACTTACAAAAACACCAATAATTTTACAATGGTCAAATTGTCACTTATAAGATTCCTTATTTCTATTTAGTTATTAATGGGTAAGGATACAATTATTCTGGAAGATTTACTATTAATAATGTTCATATTACTATTAATAATGGTATGTTAGTATTTATAAGTGTATGTTACTTTTCACCAAAAAAATTAGTTTTTTCTTATTAGACTCCACATATCTATCAGATTGCAACCAAGTATTTCAGATTTTCAAAATTCCAAACACAGAAGAGAAAAACATATGTTTAAAGGTCACTTAGCACATATTAGTTTATTATGTACTGTTATCATGTGATTTTATGAAATATTTAGTATAATTAAATTTCAATTTAAAAATATTCAGTCGTTACAGTATATATATATATAATAATGTGTTTACTCAAATTTATACATTCAAATTAAACATCTACCTTATAGTGGTAATTTTAGATAATATCTTTCCATAGTAATTTGTGGTTAGTGTTTTGTGACAAATATGTAATCTACAATATCAAAATTATAAAATCATTTACTATTGATCTATGACCGAGTAATAAGTTATCATCCTTGAAATTTAATCACATATCTCATAATGTGGGTTAAATCTTTTTATTTCACTAAATTCATTGAGTTTATGAAATATTTGAACATGAAAGTAAAACCATTTCTCATTATTTTATTAATGATATAGATTTTGAATACCCAAATAGGTAAAATGGGTAATAAAACATACTTATGAAATGAGTAAATGTAATATTTTATGGTCCCCATGAATAATTCAAATTCCGGATCCAAACTAAGTGGAAATTTATTCAGAACAGAAAAAATATAATTAGAAAATAATGATATTTTACTGAGAAAATTTTACATTTTGACAATAATAGAGAATATAAATTTATCATACATTATCATAAATTTTTTAAATTTTAATTTGAGATCAATTTCATAGCCATGTATACTTCTTTTACACCCATGACAATGATCCGAATAATGTATAATATGATGCCCAAATATAGGATCCTCATAAGTTGAACCTCGATCTGGTGGGTCACATGGCATGTAGCACGCCTACCCACATGTCAGATTCTACTATCTTGAAATGAGTGTGTAAGGGAAGTACTTTGGTGAGAATATACATTCATGTTAGAGATTCACAATGGATATAATAGATAACAAACAAAAACAGAAGTATATATAAATGTAACAAATCAATAAACTATTAAAGAATAATTGGATAACATAATATGTAAGAATAAGATGAAAATGGTAACTGAAAAACTCAATAAATATAACAAAACCCTCCCTGAGGTGTATGATACCTGATGCATGGGATTAAATACTACAAACAGGATAAGTGAAAACAATGATTCTATACAGTAGTACAAAAATATATAAAATGGAATAACATATACATAAGAATCTCGAGACAATCAACAATCCCATATTCCTATTCTCCAACTAGGTACATATATTAAAAACATGTAGCATGGACTTTTCCATTATCTATAATTATATAATGATAGTGTTCTCGGGTACTAAAGGCAGCATGGGTAGGGTGTTAGATAAAAATCTCAGTAGGACACCACAAACAGTATCTATTTTTAATTCAGTTAGTTTTTGAAACTAAATATTGTTTAGGTATATGATGAAAATAAATATAATACTAAATATATAAATAGTTAACTAATTGGGTACCTAATGGACACATAGTGGGTCTATATTCATCTGACCACGATATGGAGAAGTGTCTAATCAGGTCAATATATATATAATTAGTAGTAATATATAAAGATTAAATTTATATTACATCATCATGTTTTAACCATGAGTGTGTGTATTACTATGGACATATACCGTACATAATAGTGTTTTAAAGGACAATGGAATAACTCAGGAATCCATAAGTAGGCTGACTATCCAAAAATCTCATGTAATACGGTATGTTCGATACTTCCCAATTGAGTGAGAGTCTTCATGATAGAACACATTGGATGATGAGTGAGTCGCCAAGGATGCAATGTAAACATTGAACGTGGAGCCTCATCCCAAAATATATATAGTGTCACTAGTTTGACATTACATAATAAATACCTCATCTAAGGGAGCATGATAGTTCCATGCTCAACTTGTCCCTTACCATCGTGTTGCAACATCTATAAATGTGAATTATAATTTATACATGAATGGAGCATTACCTCCAATCAATATTTTCTATCATGAACATATATATAAGAAACTAATAATACTTTAAAAGAAAAATCATAATGCATGAACTCCTATGCATTTTATAAGTTAGATTTAATTTTCTTTAAAATGTTAAAATTAATATTACAAATGTTATAAGGATTTAACAAAGGGAATGGCCTTACAATCACATGGGTCCATTATAGTTAAATCCATTTGATTTATATTTAAAAACAACCCATCATGTTGTAGTAATTTAACATGATCCAATCCCTTTAACTCATTCAATTCATTATATCATGGGGAAAAAGTAATAAGGCTCAAGGATTGAATCGTACAGTGTCACTGTCAATTCATTAAAATGATTACACTATCATACATAATCCATCCCATGCAATCCATTATCCATAACCAATTCATTTAATTCATTATGAAATGAAATTACATTACTTTGGATCTAGTGTCAAGGAAAGTGTTGTGGAGAATATGGAATATTCTTACTTGAAAAATTACACATCTAATATGAACAAACACCGATTTTTTGTGTGTTGTTTAACACTCAAGTCTGATGGAAAAATAAATTTCAATTTTATGTAAAAGGAAATAGAGTGTTTTGGACATTTTAAACCAAATTGGATAAAATGGAAATCCCAAGTGCGACATCCCTTTGGTGACCATTTTAATATGTGTTTCCACTAAAAAAGTAAAAGATATTAAATTAACATGAATCTATTTTTAATGGTCATTTATATTTGAATGAATCCATATAATAGTGATACACAATAAAATCATTCATATAGAACAAAAACATAATTAAAATAAAGCCTTAACTCATAGAAATACCGATGTGACCACATGCTTTAAGGAAATGGATGGTGAATGACATGATATCATGAGAATATTCTGTCTACGTTTGAATACATGTAAGAAAAATTTCAATTACTAAAACTAGTGAAAATTAGACATCACCCAAATATATAAATAGATCATATGATTAACATAAATTGAATATTTGAGACTAGGGGATTTTACTAAGATTGATCTAATAACATTGATGGATCATAGGATAGACACTAGATGGAGGAGTTACATTAAATCCAATATGAGGGTGTTCTTGAGCTCAATGAGGGGGGGGGACAAAGGCTTTTCATTGGAAGAAGAATAAGGAAAAGAGAAAAGTCGTATGTGTTAAATGATGGAAAAAATAATAAAATCTCACAGAAATATAGAAATGTGTGGGTTTAGGTACACTATGTCAGGTAGGTAATGGAACGTTGCACGGTTAGGAACATGGTTTGAAAAACCATTCTAAAATCAAGAAATTGGGATTTGTACCATGGCAAAAAAATGGCTACATGGTCATGAACCCTGGTATGCAGGTTACTAGAAAAACCATGTTGCCCAGTCTATTTTTCTATTGTGGGTTTACATTCATCTAATCAGACCTATATTCACCTGAGACCTCCATTAATTTATTATAACTAAATATTACACCCATTTTAGGATTTCTAATTGAAATATGAATGATTGATATCTACATTGTATGACAAGTAATTACAATCGCCAGTCCTAAAAACAACTCATCACCAAGTTGGCCTTATAATGACAATGATGAATATTAAGTAAAGATCTTCTACCATAGATATTTTATATCAACATTCCTCTTCATGGTACCATCTATTACTTGTTCATGATACCATACCACCAATAGTAAAGGAACCAAAATGAAATACAGTTTCTCCATGACCTGATGATCAAAGAAATTCGATGTTCCATAATAAAAAATCCATATCCAACTTATCCTCATTAGGATGAAATAACAGTGATGGTTATGGATAGTATCATTGATGTCGAGATACATTAAACACCTCCATAATTTTATATTATATCTATGGATGATACAGCCACTAATCAAGTAGTCAGATTCATTTCACAACCTTGAATGGACCAATGAACTGTTATGATAGTTTACCATTATTCTTGATATGTTAACGGACCAAATAGGGTGAGAATCGCAATAAATACCTGATATGTGACCTTGAAATCCAATGGTCACTACCTTTTATTGGCATATGACTATATCCTGGACTAAGCTATGATCAGCTGAATTGTAATCAGTTGGATGTGCTTTGTAATATCTTGTACGAGACATGGTCTGTGTCTAGCTATTTCCCCTACCTCAATATATTATAGTGGGGACTAGCAAGGCCAATCATATAAGGATTCATAGGTATATATCTCATTTTTATCCTTGAATATATTTTTATATGAAAACACAATGAGGTTGATGTTCTCCTAGAATGATCCCCCAAAGTCAAGAACACATGGTGTAATCACCCATGCTAGTGGGGCATGTTTCGTGACTAACCAATGGACGCCTACAATATTCTGAGGATTGTGACTATCCATAGTAGGAATATCCCATAAGATGGGATTCATTAGAAATGAGTACATGTCTACACGAACACATATTGAAGGCATACATGCTTAGATGTAAAAACACTACGATGGAAATGAATGAAAACTACTACATCCCACAATAAGAGTACACTAGTGAAAGTACTGGAATGGAGATAGGTTCAATACAATCCCTCTAACAAGAGTACATTACCAACAGTCCAACCTATATGAAAAGGGACATTAGAACTACTGTCTAGACTGTTGGGATTCCTTGTTTGTTTGACCTCACTAACCACCACCTAGTTTTGGTCCACACATGACTCCTTCATAGGGATGATCTTATGAATATTACATAACACATGTGGGTAATTCCCACATTGGATAAGAACAATAATACTCAGTAGGAAACTACAAAACCATAATTGAAAATAACACAACGGAAATTACAGATTAATTGTGAAATTATGTCCAATGACCAATATTGTATTAAATGGTAAAAATATATTCTAAATATACTTTAAAACCACTCAAATTAATAATTTATCACTATTAATTATTTTGATTTATAAAGTTGTTTTTAATTAAAAATTTCGTAATTTTCACTATTCATCAAAATAATAAAGTTATCCGAAAAGTACCAAAATTTCACCATAGGCTAAATTAGATACTCCAAATCCAAAAATAAAGTCCATTTTGGGAGATAAATTTTTTAAAATTTTAAAAAGTAGGTATTACTATTCATAACGGCGAGATTGATTGTTTGTGGTCTGTGTTAGAACTCGATGTTGCGTACAACACACACTATTGCATTATTCAAAGAGAAGTGTACCGAAGAAGATTGGGGTGTTACAAAACATGGTATTTCCCAATAAGGATTCATACAATGGGAATTTTCCAATGTTTAGGAAATAAATTTTATTTAAATTATATAGAAATAAATACATAGTTTTTCTGTATTTTCACAAAAGACCTTCTTTGAAAAACTTTTATTCTCACAAAGGGACCCCCCTCCCCATTTAAAACTAAATACTATTCCTAGATTTTCAAATTCAGTCATCATTCATGGGATATTATGATTAAAAACACACGTTTATTTATTTTGTTTATTTATTGTTACGTCGTTGATGAATTTTTTTACAGATATCCCTCGCTGACTAATGTATGGTTGTGTCTATGGTAAATCCAATGCTTTTAACTAAATGGTTCAATCAGATTTATCATCCAGGAATATATTTAAGAGATATTGTAATTTTTCAATAAAATTGTCTGTGTGTGCTTTTAAAACATAATTTTTTTTGGAAACAATAGTTCTGGGAACACCAGAAATTAAAATAACATGACATATCATCACTTGGTTTAAACATTAATACCTATAAATTGTAAAAATGATATATAAAAAACATGATAAATTACATTCAATTCGACCTGGGGCTATACATTTCAAAATTAAAAAAACAACTGCTACTCAGATAGATGAGGGTGCTAAGCATGTAATTGAGCCTCCAACTATCATGTTCTCTCCTGGAGATTCTTGGGTTGCAACCAAAAACACAATAATGGAATCGATCACCCAAAAAATATCCTCCCATCTTCATCCAATATATTAAATTATAGATTGTTACATCTCATCCATAACCATAGTGGTCTGCTTAGTCTGGTTGTTCATCAATGGTTGAAATGGTGTGCTCAAGTGTTATTATGTCTCAAATTCCACCATCATTTTAGTCATTAATTGGGATGTGAAGGGATAATCACAATATGAAACTATCATCGAATTAACTCCATGGAGTGAAAATAATTCCCACAAGTAGAGGTGACCCAAGATATCAAATGATATCTTCTCTCAGATAACTATGAATTGGGCTTACTTGGTGAGTCATTCCATGATCAACTAGATGGTTTCAGTCCCCCTATACATATGTGTTAACTAAATCACGAAGTCCATTGATATCTCATTACACTTTTATTGTGGAACATCAAGGTGTTATGTCAAACCCACTGGAACCTGCTGCTCACATTCACTTATTGACATGTAAGGCATCCAAAAATGACCTCTATAATGCCTTTCATCATCATGGCCACAAAAAATAACATCAGAGGTCTTGATACTTATTTTCCACACATGGATGTACCACCTATGTTTATTTATATATTTCCCTAAAAACCACCTTCTAAAACAGAAAAGGTACAACTATGAGGCCTCAAAAAAGGTTGATATGATCCACACATTTCTACTATCCAATAGGGGCATACACTGTAGTCAACTCATGATAGAGGTTCTAATATTATGTATCCCCATGTTATTCTTCCTAACTCTCTGTAAGAGTGTAGTGGTGAAAACAATTGAATGGAGGTAAGAGACTTCATATCTATCCACAATGGATAACAACAGTGATGCCAACTATTTTTATTTCTCATTAAGAAACTGCATACTGGATCTCTTGCTGAGTGCATCTTATACAATGTTCCCAATTCCGTGAATATAGAAAATATAATATTTATTGTCCTAGAGGAACTCTTGCCATTTATTCTTTATTATGATCAGATCTATCAATGATAATATATACATGATAATATTTTGATTAGAGTATATTATAAATTTTACTCCCATTAGTTAGTTCCTTCACATCTTCAATTTGAAGACAACCCCTTCAAACATAATATCATGAGTCATGTAGATATTATTGTCTCATATCAAATTTAATAAAACATAGGAAATAACTACATTCACATGTGTTAGGACACAAATAATCCTGGATGCCGATGCATTGTAGAAGACCACCAACACGACCCCTTCATCAAGTATATTAATGATGGGAGCACTCATCAATATCTACCTCGGATCATGAAAGCACTACTCCCACATCTATGTCCGCACAAAAGGCTTCCCATTTCATGTGAAATATGTCAAGGGAGGCTATTCGACAGTGATGTCAGGAACAATCCTCCCATAGTACACTTCAATTCCATGGAATCTATATACGTCAGTAACACTCTTGGGTGGTCCCTTGCAAACACCACCATAATCATCACTGGATCCACTACAACACCAGCCTCTGAAATGAAATGTCCTAGAAAATTGAAATCTCAAATCCATAGCTAACACTTCTAGAGATTACCATAATTATGGTTCTCTCTGAGGGTTTTTTGGACAATCCTCAAATTCCACGCATTCTTCTCCTTAGATGTCAACTACACTAAGACGTCATCGATGAAGACCACCATGAACCAGTCTATGTAATGTTGAATGAACTGGTTCATTAGTCCCATGAAAAAAACTGGGGATTTTGTAATACCAAATGAAATCACCAAGTACACATAGTGAACCTAATAGCATCTAAATATCATCATCAATATATCCTCCCCATGTAATCATAGCTATTAATAGACTGATCTAAGGTCGGTTTTGAAGAACCATAGTTCCCCTTTCAATAGATCAAAGAGGTGGTCGAACATCAATAGTGGATATTTTTTATTCATGAAGACAAATTTCAATTACTAGTAATCTACACATATCATCGTGATCAAATATACCTTCTTAGAAATAAAAACAGGGGATGCCAAAGGGGAATCATTGGGTCTCAAAAATCCCTTCCTCTGAAAGTTCTCCAACAACTCCCACATCTCACAAAGTACTACGAGATCCAAATGATATTCATATTTGGATATCAGAGTCATTTCAAGGTGTATATAAATTGATATGTCCATCTTCCTCTAAAGAGGTAAACTAGGACCATATCCAGGAATGGCATGATCATACACAACCACCACCAATAGGAACAGAGTACTCGTGTCATCCAATTCACTGAGGACGAGGCTTGCTAACCAATGAGTAATTAGGTCCGCACATATATGTGTGATTCCATCATCCAAATCATTAATTACCTTTAATAATGAAAACTTTTGTCTATAAATATGGACACAACTCATTATGCATTGAAAAAAGTCAATATGAGCCTAAACTATGGATATCCATTCCATACATGGAATGATTCCATAAGGCTTATAATATTCTAACAAGAAATCCTAATTGAAAATCCCACCTCCAAGAGTTAATTCAAATTTTTGACATATGTGTGTTCTAATTGGGTCTCCTCTATTATAATTCGACCACAGTGAAGTTTGAGTCAATAGATCAACTGGAATCTTTGAGTCTCAAAAATGATTCATAGAAAAAAAATGAATGAGTTGAACCACTGCCAACAAAAATAGTAGATATGATCGAAAAGACACAGCTCATACATGGATTTGTTCTTAGAGATCATGGGAAATAAGTCTAGACCATAAGTAGCTTTCCCCTCCCCTACTATCCAGCTTTCTAAACAAGGAATGGAATAACTAGGGGTAGAGGTGGTATTATGTTGTAATGTCAACCACCTCTTGTATCACTCCCAGTTTCTCTCCCACACCCTTCTCCCTAAAAAACACTATGTTACCTTCATCATTTCTATATTGTTGGACTATCCTTAGTATCCCTATATAATGTAGAAATTTTAGTTAAATCATGACCCTGATTCCCTCTACCACCACATATATAACACCACCTATTTTTTAAGATGACTAGCCCCCCTATGTGAGCCATGAACTACACACCCTCTACCATGTGACCTCTTCATGAAATATAACAATCATCCATGTCTATGAGACTGAAATTGGCTCCCTAATACCAATTTATCTACTCCATATTTCCATATAATGACATTCACGAGTTTTATATTCTTTGTGATGAAAATTATGACCATCAAAGCATTCTCAAGAACCCCCAAAAATTTAGGAATTATAAAATGGAAAACCAAGGCTCGAATATTCCTTTACAGACCTCACTTTATGGTATGATAAATGATGTAGTGATCATTTATCATATCCATTGAATAACTTCATTTGTTTTTATGCCTCAATGAATACTCATATTCCACATGTTTTACTACTATAGTTTTACAAGCTCATGGGTATGCCTAAAAATTATCTAAACGGTGATATATCATCTCCGAAAATGTTATCAAAATTATCCCAATAGGGAGTTTCCACATTATAAGATCGAGTAAATAAACCCCACCATTTTCCTGATGATCAATGTATATAGCTCACTATCAGGACCACTATATGGTATGTTGGCACCCCAACTAGATGGGAAACACATCTCACCTCTTCAATCCAATACTCATTCTCATTTGTTTCAGGTTCACCTCAAAACATAATGGGTCTCTACTACTTGAAATCTTGAATAGATCTCATCTTGTGCACCTCATCAGTTGGTATTGCAGGTACCATGTGCAGCTCTATATGTGTTGATATGGCTGGTGTAGCACCTGGAGGTGTTAGGTCTGGTACAAGTCCCCCTAATAATGTCTCATCATTAGGAAGGTCACCCAATTGATCACAATGTGGAATCCAAGATTACTATCTCTATGGAGTCATCTTGAAATGAAAAAATATTTACCACAATCAATTGACTATATATGGATACCTGAATAAAAAACTAAATAAAAAACAACCATTTATATATGATTCATATACAATTTTTTATCCCCACAATTACTGATTTCATCTACTGATTTGAAAAAAATGTAGTCAATGTCTAGGTGTATGGATATGTTGGCCACCAAACCAACACTGGAGTCCTGGTATAGAAATACAAACATTATACACTTTTCAGTGTATCCACAAACCAACCTGACATGTTACGAGTCATATGGTAGAACCATACACCTTCAATAAAACTCTATAACGACCCATCATAGTGAATACCATATTGTGACAACCCCAGACCATCCTTCTATTGGAAAAGGGATGGAAACATTCATTGAGTATGAATATCCCACAAATAGGATGCATTTTCATTAATTAAATTTATGGACAAAGACATCTCCTAGACAAAAATCATGAAATGTTAAAAAATACTATGTAGAAAATGCATGAAAACCACTACATCCCCTAACCCGTGTACACAAGTGAATTAAATAGAAGGAAAAATGGGATAAAACACACCCATCAATAAGAGACTGTAACCACATGTCCAACCAATATGAATAGAGTCAGTGGTACTACTTTCTAGAAACCAACAACACCTCATCCGTTAGTACATGCTAAGGACCGCATTATCATGGACTACCGAGGTATTTTATGAAGGGTTGATCATCTGTACAAGACACGACAAGTGTGGGAAAATCCTATGCTAGGGTGAGTACAAAAATAATCTCTATGATACTACAAAACAGAAAAATAAAATACCAAAAAAGAAAATATTTGTCACCTCTACATAGGAACATGTAAACAGAACATATAATAACAATTACCTAGATATAGTCATGATAAATGACCCACCATCGGGTGACCATAACCAACTGAAAACCACAATATTCTCCTCAAAGGACACTGATTCTATGATAACTTGATCCCTAATACAAGATTTCATTAGAGATACTCAAAAAAAGTTTTATCTAATTTGATACCTTCCTAAGTGAGAGTGTGTTGTTCAATAATGATTTTGAAACTGTAGAGATGG
Organism: Viscum album; assembly: GCA_963277665.1. NCBI lineage: Eukaryota > Viridiplantae > Streptophyta > Magnoliopsida > Santalales > Viscaceae > Viscum > Viscum album. The sequence continues at coordinate 1,795,751,829 of OY728156.1, read as the reverse complement.
TATCATTACCAAACTTATTGGGGAATACCAGTAACACCATATGGATAAATTCACACCATAGTGGTTCATACCCAATCAAATTGGGAAATACCACAGAACTAACTGATGCGAGATAATAGGTGGAGGATCAGTTCCTTACTCACCAAGGATACATGATTCCACTGACGCAACTGGGTGTGATAGGGGATCAAAATCTAGTCTCTTGGGAAGAAATACTCTATCAATCTTCCAATTTTCCCCTAGAGTGGATTACAAAATAGTGTTGTCGATGTAATATTATACTAAACCCATGAGGAAATGACCTAGGGAAATGAAATCAACCTATACTGTTCTGTGAAAAAAATCACCACATTATTTCAAAAGAATTTTATTAATGTTAATGTCCCACACCATAGATGGATCTTTAAATGGACCCACTATTTTAATGTTATCAATGTTTGAAATTTTGAAGAAGGGGGTAATTGGGCCATGGACCGACCACACAACCAGTCCACCGAACATGGCGGTCAATCTATTCCACATTTGACCACCCCGTATTATAATTTCTTGATTATTCCATGGTCGTATATATGACCACCATGAGTTTGACATGGTTATCTAGGTTCGACCAGACCTGCTAGACCCATCCAATACTGCATGGGTCGGCCTAGCCAACTCTTGTGCAGGCCGCTTGGAAATTCAGTCGCAGCCCTCCTTGTACCGTCATCTTCATTACATGGTCACCTTTTGTGACCGCTCCCTCTTCACATGGATTACCACTATGTTGTGTTCCACTTCAGATCCCTTGTGACCACCCATCGGGCTCCACCCTGATGATGACTTTAGTGGCCATTACTGCGATCGCCAGAGCACTACCCCACATCATCAGACCACCACCACAGACTCATATTGGTGGTACCTTCTATGGTCAATTGAGCCAAAATTGATGCCCAAAAATTGAAATGGTCATAGATTTGGGCTCCATATATCCCATTATTTAATTTTATTCATTCATTTTTCGTTTTACCCCAAATTCGGGGTTCTGATCCTATATAGAGCCTCCTGAAAAGTCTAACAGTGGCCACATTGGTCCAACAATGAACAACACAAAGAATGGGAGAGAGAAAAGAATAATGAACAACCATAATAATGAACCTCATTCTTTTTTCATTTTGGAATTAATTTGTTCATATAATAATATTAATGAACGAAGAAGAATAAAGAAAGGTCTCTAAACAAACCCCTCAATTACAAACCATCCCATTATGATTTAACCACATATCAATCTATTTGTGGATTTACTTGTGTTCATTGTAAAAATAAAAAAAAGGGGAAAACAGAAATTAAAAACCTTCCTACCTTGATTCAGATCAGTATTTAATGATGTATGATCTTTTTGTCCTCATCGTTGGCCTAGTTCAATCGAGTTAGTTGTGTGTTGATCAACAATCCATATCCATCTCTGATTTTTTGGTAGAGTTATTCTCTAGATATCCATACCAATTCATCGGCATTCCCAGGGTTATTTTTCTAACCTTGTGATTATTGAATATGGATATATTCAATGGGAGAGTTTTTGTGTCAAAAAAATAATATTTCATTAAATTATTTATATTTGATTATGTCCACAATGATTTTTTCCACATAAGACATGTTCCAAACATAATCAAGTCACTCCATGTAAAAATTCAATATTAAAAACTCAATGGTGGTATCATATTTCAAATATTAATAATCATTCATGAGTTATTAGTATTTATGTATATAAAATTATTTTTTGAGTTATTTTATTTACGTTTAAATCCATGTCGACGTTTTCTATAGATGGAATATACCAACCAATATAAGGTAACATCTAAGTTAATGCTACTAATTTGAAATCAATTGGGACCTCATATTTTAGATACAGTCACTCATTTAGATGTTATTTCCATTTTTCATGAAAATCATGCATGCATACTCTTAAAAGTTTAATTCTTCTCAAAAATAATCATGGAAAAACAAGACTCAGAATCACACTTTGTCACAGTGCATTTTCTCGAAATTAGCCAATGTATTTTATAAAAATAATACATAGAAAGTATGAGATGTTCAAAATCATGAATCATGTTCTCCTAATCCTAAATAGTATGCTCTATCTATGAATCAGTCGGTGGGTGATGGGATGTTAACAAAAATATTTGTGTAATGAATGCCTTATACAACCCCGTCAAGAATCATGATGTGAAATGAGAATCTCTATCAGAAATGTTAGAATGAGGAGAACTCTAAATACGTACAACCTCTCTAACGTAATTCCTTCCCAGATCATCTATAATGAAGGTAACTCTTAAGGGTAGGAAATTTGTGACCGTCATCAAACGGTCAATGTCAACCCACACTATAGTGTTTCCACCAGGTGATGAGGTAGACCGGTCTTAAATTCCATTAATAAAAAATCCCATTTACAGTCATGAAAGTTATATTGATAAAGAAATCCATATAGTAACTAATGTTCCACATTAACATATTGATAGGTTGAACACTGTTTGATAAAGCAAGAAATTAATCATTTGATACAAGGCCATCAATAATTGTGTTGTAGACCTCGATACGTTTTGGTGAAACCAAGGTGAACCCCAAATGTTGTGGCATGAAATTTTCACATCAAATCGTATATAAAATATCGTGGTATCCATACATTCCCATGGAGTAATTATTTATCATCCCCATCCATGTTCCAACCAGTAGATTCATGGTCATATGAAATTATTTAATTATAGAATATTCATTCATGATCATATAGTTTCTTTATCCTTACACAATCTAGAATAGTATTAGTAACTACTAAGTACGTGAAGATAATTTGAACATGATCCTATTAATCTTACACATTCATCACTAAGAATTGGAATATAATATTCTATTCACCACATGATTCTAAAATAGCCTTTTTATGAGTCATCCATCTCAGAGCCTCGGCCACATAATTTTCATTACCAGGTGTGTATGCGAGATCGAAATTAAATGATTGTAGGTACTCAACCCATCCATATTTTATGTGATTCCAATAATTTTTTATATATTTTCATGAAATATTTGTAGTCTATGAATACCAATAAAACATTATCATTATAGAGAGTGTCCCAAAAAATGTAAGGCATGCACAACATTAGCAAACTTGAGATCAAGTGTCGAGTATTTCCAAACATGAGGCCTAAAATAATTTGACATGTACATGAAGATCACTAATCCTACATTAGAAAATATCCTTGTCTATTACCAGATGAAACATAGTATTCTGTAAATCAATGACATATCTCTAGAAGAATTAGTTTTTATACAAAGGCAAGTATACCCTTCAACTCTTGAAATGTAGCTTCACAAGCTTCATACAATAGGAATTTCACACCCTAAATTTCAATCCAATAGGAGGTGTTTCAAGGCATAATAAATCATTGATGAATGTCAAAAAGTATTTGATAATCTCGAAGATACAACTAATATAATGTTCATTCATAGGATTCTCCTATGTAACAATTTTTTTGACATTATATGAGCCATTGATGTTATTTTCTTCAACAAGATATGATCAACAAAGTGGCCTTTAAGGATCCAATGGTGGAATTTAATGAGGCTAGAAAAGGGAAGTCCCACTATTTTTGTATTAATAATGTTATCATTATGAGTTTCATGGTTTTTTCTAGAGAATGAATAAAATAATATATCATCAATAAAAACAACAAATAATCAATCTATGTATGGGTGAAAAACACAATTCATATGATCCATGGAAACGGTAGGGGTATTCATGAGTCTACATGACATAAACATACACTCAAACAAAACATACCAAATCATGAAGGAAATAAGAAGCATGTATGAGGACTTAACATGAACCAGAAAATTATCCAAACTCATATATATAATTGAAAACAAATTATCTCCTCATATATGATAAAATAAGTTGTCTATTCGAGGAAGTGGATGCCGATTCACTAATATGAGAAAATTAAAATGACCATAATCCACACAAAGCCAAAGTTCATTATCTACATTCATGGGAAAAAGAACTAGTGAACATTGTGGAGAACGTTTGGTCTATATAATTACATTAGCCTCCAAATCCTACAATTACATCATCATATCCATAAACTCCTTATGTACTATCACATAAGGGGTAATGGTCAGTGGTTCTACTCCTAGAACTAACTAAATAGTAAATTAAAACTACTATTATAGAGGTAGACCATATAAGTCAACATGAAAGAGTCCCTTGAAATTCTCCATAGTAGGAAGAATGACCCTGGGTTGCTAGCCCTTTTCATTTATGAAATCACATGTGATATGCATTGTGACATATCACAACCACTACTAAATGGGTCATGGTCATATAACAATGAAATTAAAACCCCCATTAGGCTTGTTCTTACCACCTTATGGTGATATAAACATCACCCTATGAAAATAGTAGTAGTCTTGGGCATCATATAGAACTAACCACTCCATCCCAATGATTATATTGATTCCCATCATATTGTGGATGTAATTATTACACATGAAAAGTTATCGTCTAATCTCAATGGGGAAATCCTTGAAGTGGTGAACACCCTTTGAATGGATATCTAATGGGATGTATAGTATCATAATGCCATGAAGGTGCTCAATCTTGGGGCCCAGACACTTAGTGATTTCCTTAGACACAAACAAGTGATACATGTATGCATCAAACAAAATACATAGTACGGTGGATAATAATATCATAATACCTCAAAATATAGAATGGATTAAGCACTGATACTATTGAGTTGGATTGAGTACATGAATCTTGGATCTACCATACCCCTGATTCACTGTTAACAAACCTAATAATTCACTCCCTTCTAGAAATAATAATAATATGTCATACTGCCTCTTCATACAGTACCACCATTACCTATTTGTCTAGTGGTATTCTAGAAACCATCCTTATGTGATCCTACTAGGCATGCCACTAGATGAGGTTTATGGGTTGATCCTTTCTTGCATGGAATTAGATGGAGAGACTTGTAGAAACATTGGACATGATCCATCCTTCCTAATCCTCTAAATATAACTATATTCTACAATCATTGAGCCATTGTGTCTCCTGACATCCCACACAGGTTAAGAATAATGAGACTATCAATGATCGGAGCCAAACTACTACTACCTCTATGTGTTTTCTATAATGGATGCCTACACATAGAAGAATAAGCACTAAAAGACCTTGGTTCCAAACCACCATGAATCGCACCATAACAGATATCATATTCCACATTGGGCTAAGGGCATGGTTGATGAAATTATAAATAGTATCCATTCTAAACACATTTACCTATAACAAGGTAGTGTAAACCATCCCATACAAGAATTATTTTGAGGTCATATGATCATCAGAAACTAGAGTTTGATTAAACCATTGAAACTTTGAAAAAAATCAAATTATTCCATAGATAACATACACACCTGCTTTAGATTCATGAATCTAGTTTCTTTGTTAGATGTAAAAGTAAATGGAAATATGTAGTTATAAATGATTGTAAAAAATTTGGTCAAAAATATATTCCAATTATGAACAACAAGGGTGATAACGTCTTGCAACCTCTAGGGTGAATCATGTAGCATATAAGACACCTAATGTACCCTATGCTCTGGTGGAATCTGAAGATGCTTGAATATGTAAGGGATATATTTTATCAAAGAATCTACACCATTAGGTCCACCATCCCACACAATGGTGGGAGGATGCTTCTAGTAAAACTCACGAGTCAACATTTCCATACACGGGGAATGTAAAGCTATTCCTTCCATAAATGGTAACATATATAGAATATTCTCTAAAAAATGGGCATAGTGCCCATATATAGAATAAGAATTATAAGAAAAAGTTTCTATATAAGAGGAATAAATATCTACCCAGAACTTGGCATCATAGATACATGGTTCCCACTATCTTCACAGTATGTGAATAGAGTAATTCATTGAAGCGTGACCCTATATTTCCAAATGATCAATTTATAATGGATTTAAGCAATTATAAGAATTTTATATATAAACAAGGATAGGTGTAAATATTTCCTATTGAAACAATTACAAATCTATTACTACATGAAAATATTGGTCATGATTGTAGAAGATACCAATATAGGACATAATAACAATAAATGAAATAATTCTACTAACAACTAATTTTGGACTCAGGCATATGTCTTTGAGACAAATTTATAAATGTAGATTCTTCTCAAAGTGAAAATCATATTCATTATGAATTTATTATTCTCAAATATTTAAATTAAATTATTTAATTTAGTTTAATGGTTTTCCATTATCAATATATAAGGAAATAACTATTTTATACAAATTTTAAATTTACATATCCCACATCATAACATGTTCTAGCTCATGTGACAGATGGTCCACTACTCAACATTACATAATTAATGGCTTATGGAATCTTCATTAACTTGTTTATAAAAACACTATTTGGTTTCTGAAGTATTAATAATTAACTATTATGCTTCTTGTCTATAAAATTTGTTCCATTAAAACTCAATACATTACAAGGAACTATAATTATGCAATAAAAAACTCATGCTACAAGTAGACATGGCATGGAAACATGCATGGAATACTGATCTAATTGTTTCTAATAATGATCAAAGTAACAATACTCCTTTACATAATATATATAGGACAAGGATGAAATATATTCTCAAGAATAATATTAATAATAACCACAACGCAACATGTACATCACTAAATGGTGTAATGATACCCATAATAAAGGAAAAGGTATAACAATAATCATAATTCAAGAAAATCAGCCTTTAACCTAAACATGGTTTTATGACTCCCAATTAATAATTATGACCATGATCATAGCATTCCAAATATGCAATATATTTTCACCAAATATTAAATAAATAAAGGAACTGCTTTGATTCAACTTTGTGATGACTCGATCTAAGATCCTCTAATAAGGTACCCAAAGATGTTGGGTCACATAGACTCAAACATTATTTTCCTTACACCAAAGTCTATCGATAATTAGTGGTGGTGTAAGGGTAGTACATAGGGGAATCTATAAACTCAGGTTATAGTAGCACATTAGACACAACAAATAATAAATAATAGCATAATCATATATAATATAAATAAATATATAAATTGAAGAAGAATAATAAGATAATTAAATATGTATCAATATAAATAAAAGATAAATAAAGAAGGAAATAAAAATTATAATAGCCTATGGGAAGTGTTTGATACATGATTCATGGAATTGTATAGAAAATATTAAACAATGAATAAACAACATTCTTAATAGTAGTAAAAAAATGAAAAAAGGATAAAACAACTCAATAATCATATCTAGCTTATTCCCAGTCCTATGATCCTAATATGACACTTGGTAAGAATATCAACAACCAATAGAATATCATTTTCTATTATCAATACATGTAGAAAGATAATCATGTTGGTAACAAAGGTATCCTAAGAATGGTTTGAGATTAAAATCACACTATGACACCACAAATGATGTATACCTGTAATTCGAGTAGTGTTCATAACTAAACAGTGTGATGGTAAAAAATGAAAAGGAATGAAATGATGAATAAATAAATAACCACCTAGTCAGATTCCAAAAGGTCACCTAACTTACCTACCTACTTCAACCGATAGTTAGGATAATTTTTCTGATAATTTAATTATATACATAATTAATAATAAGATACATATTGTTCAGTAATATATTGCATCCACCTATATCAACCATATGTGTGTTAAAATTCTTAATTTCCATATAAATGTAATACTAGTTTCTGACTCAACTGTGGAATAATAAATTCATCCATAACAGGTCTAAATAACCTAAAATCCCACGAAATATTGTACATGTCGAACATCACAATTAATTGATATTAGTCTTCCAAAATCACTTAGGGTGGTGAGTAGGACACCATGGAAACACTCTAAACATATAAATTGGAACCTCATCCCAATTTCATTATAGTATCACTAGTGTGATATTCCATACTCAAAACCAGATATAAGGGATCTTGAATGTTTATTTCTCAATGACCCACTTACCATAATGCCACATCATCTATATGCACACATTACTATTATAACTTGCAATGGAAATTACTTCACATCTACCTCTTTTATGAATCACATATATATACACACACAGAACAATCATTTATTACATAACACCTATTCAATGACCTTTTATGCTTTTCTTTTTCCAAGGATAATTGAATTTAAAACATTACAATTTATATAATTCAATCTATATGTAATGAAAAAATGGTATTTCCATACCAAAAATTGGGTTTAATTACTTCATAACCTATTTACCTATTTAATTTAAACAACCCACAATGCATTAGCCATCTAACAGGATCCATTCCATTTAACTCATTCAATTCATTAAAATATGGATAACAACACATATGTATTCTGGTGTTAGCTCAAAGGTATCAGTTTCAATAAATTGAAAGGATTCCACCATCATAAACAACTTTTCCAATATCATTCATTTTCCATAAAAAAATTCATTTAATTAATTATTATAGGAAAATTCTATTACTAATTATTAAGTGTCAAGGAAACATGTTGTGGGCAATATGAAATATGCCTACATGGATAATTTCTTCTAAAAGAAGACCAAACAAATAAGAGGTGTTTCTTCATTTAATACTTAATTATAGTGGGAAATTTGATTTAAATGAAATGATGAAATATACAATGGAATTAAATTCCTTTTGATCCAAATGGACAAATTTTCAAATTCCAGGTGGCCCTCCCATGGTGTGGTAATATAATGTAACTATAGGCCCTGAAAAACAAAATAGATTCAATAAACCCAAATGTCGATGAACAATTAAATTAGATATGATATTTGGAATATAAATGGAATACTTGGTATAATCTAGCATACATCCAAATGACATAATTACAATATGATGAAAGTAAAAGGGAAACAAACATTGACACCATCCTTAAGGCCATAGAAAATGCATTTTACGATATAGGGATCAGATTTGATGTAGGTTGGATGTGATATGATAAATGGTCCAATTCCAAAAATATAGGGAAAATAATCCTTCACCTTAATAGAGAATAAAATAAAAATATTATCTATGATAATATTTTAGAGAAAAGTGGAGCTTACAATAACAATTCCAATGCCTCCGAAATATTGTAGAGCAGACACGTGATAGATGAGTTGCTTCAAGGCCTAGATAATGGAGTTCTTGGGCTCCATGGTGGGGGAGAAACAAGGATCTCTTTTGCAAGAGAATAAATAGAATAGTAAATCCATAATAGGAATTTTGTTAGAAATAGTGAATTCTCCCTCAAATGTTAAAGTGCATGGTTTAGTCACATGTCTAGTGAAACCAAGTGCCAACTATGCATGGTTGTCTATGGGAAGGGGAACCCCACATAGATATGATCAATTTTTGACTAACCATGTGAAAACTGTGAAAATGGGCTTCAACCCATGTCTTCATCCGACCGCACATCAATTCACCATGGGTCGCACTGTTCCAGAAACACTATGCGGCCAAGAGTCTTTTGAAATTTTTGGGTTCCAAGCTCCGAACAAGTCAACGAATCAACGAATACCTCTATAAAATGGTTACAAATAATTATTATGTTTATTTAAGGATTTTATATTATATAAATGATCATCTCTACATTCATTAGAAATTTGGATCGTTAAATATACATACCTGATTTATTTATATTTCATGATAAAAGATTCATCATTTGGATTTTCAATATTCAATTTCAACTTATTTTTCATTATTGTTTCACGAATCTCATATTATAGAAGAATTTTGAATTCATTTATAATTGAAATTATCTCCTAATGTATCAGATAACCCACAATATGATAACATAATTATCATCCAGTGTTTATAAATTAGCCAAAACTGTAACTATTATCAACATGTAAGATAATATTTTATATGATGAAATAATTTATTGATCATAAAAGGTCTATCAATAAAACTTCCATATACAATTAAATAATTATAATAATAAATATCCTTGACAATAATCAAAATAATACTTACACTATTCAAACTACAAAAATTATAATGAAAAGATAACATATTCATATGAGATCATTATAACACACATCTTTAAACAAAATTAGTCTCACATAAATTAATATACCGATTAAATTATTTGTAATAATCATATATTATCTAATATATCATAATTATATATATAAATAATTTCAATTATCCTCAATCAAAAATAATATCATATATACTTTGAAAATATAAATCAACATTTATTCCTACAAAAATATAAATCAACATTTACCTAAATCATATATTTGTCCTAAAATTTAGAATATAGTCAAAAAATTATATTATGTGATTAATATCAACAAAAAATTTCAATCCAATGGTTATATAAAAGTAGAAACTTATTCACATCATGTAATTACCCCTTTATTCAAAACTAAATATAATTTCCTAAATGTCAAAGATAATCACTACCCTATAGTATAAAAAACATCCACTATAGTTATAAATATTATAAATGAAAAATTCATAAAATAACTATTTCACAACCACATGAGACAAATTTATGGGCCTCATAAAAATGAAACAATTATAAACATTCAATGAATAATTCTAAAATAATCAAAAATAAAAATATAACCCCATTATATAAAACATCATGGTCGTTCCATGTTATTTTGAGATTATTATTAATATATAACTTATAAACCCATGATGATACGAATAAAAATATTTCATCCTATTATGAGAATATAATATAATTAAAATATATATAAACCATTCTCTGATACCAAATATACATTCAATGAACATGAACACTCATATCGAGTTCCTAAAAACATCATTAATTTTTGTCTATGATACCAATACACTTGACCCAATATCAGTGTAAAAAATTATGTACATCTATAAAACATCATTGATACCTTATATTCTCGAAAACTTTTTGGTTTAGTGAGTTAAACAATTAATAAAAAAAATTACAAAAAGAACTAATATTTACACATAAAACAAGTTTTTTCAATTGAAAATGTTGTTTATAATGACCAAAATAATTCATTCAATGTAACAACCACATAAAAAAATATATTTTTAATATTTATACATATACATAAAAATTGTAAAAAATCATCTAAAATGGAATTATAAAAGATAAATACATGAAATGTACTTATGAAATAATGGAATGAAACACATTTGTCAAATTATAAAATGTGATATCAAATGACTGTGTTTTCCATTAATATATTTGTATGTGATCTCAATTAGTCATATATAAACACATTGTATTGGATTTAAATAAAAATAATTTCATTATACACATAAAAATTATATATTATATAACTTTTTTAATCATGATATTTTTATAGAAAAATTGATAATCCAATAAAAATATTATAAAAATGACTTTTCCCCCAGAGGTCATTTTCATTAATATGAAAATATTATCATTTATTTAACTTATGATATTGATTAATTTTGTTGGAAATGATATATAAATAATAAAATATTATTTTAGTTTCATTTATATATCATATTCATATAATATTTAAAATAAAACATTCTGGAACCCTTGCAAATGGGATAACCTAATTGTTTATATGGATTATTCGGATACCAACAAAATATTCATTACCCAATTAATTGGAGATTTGTATAGGGACACTTATCAATGTAAAAATATTCCATGGAAAATCATTCATATAACATATGAATAAAAATAATTGCATTGAAGACATTTATAATAACATGGTCATGGGAAAATATCTGTTTAAAATATTTAAATATTGTTAAAATGAAAATGATATTACATCATCTCGAAAATATCCATCTATGTTATCCAGTAAGGAATTATTAAACATATATATAATATTTATCTTCACAACAATGATTTTATGTTTTATTCATTTACTATAGTCTATTTTATTTATTTAATTACCATGACATACATATTAACCAAGTCGAATATGTTAATGTAAGATGTTTTGGGATTTTCAGTTCATTATCCCAAAAAAAAATCATGACATTAAAGATGGGAAAAACTGTAATCATATTATAAAAATATTAATTAAAAAGTAACTATTATATTTTTATATAATAAACAATTTTTTAGTTATCTATGAAAATGAAAAATGAATAGAAAAATATAATTTCACACGATGGGTATGTCTACATGTGTAAATTAGCAATTTTTTTGCATTCCATTAAATATAAAATAATGAAATAAAACAATATATTATTATTATAGAATCATTAACATGCTATAAAAATTAAAAAAAAATTATTACTTATATCCCCATGTATATCCATGACAGGAGAAAGAAAAAAATAGTTCACCACTAAACTGAAGTTGTAGTTTATATATACAGACCATTGTTGAATCTATTTATAACTAATGGAATTATATATAAACATGATATAGTTTATTGTCCCAAAAAATTAAATATTTCATAAATATAATATATTTATATGAAATCAAACTCAATACCTACTTTGGATAGAAGATGATGTAAATTTAAATACACCAGTTTGTGGGGTTGTGTTCTGCAAGTACACTGGTGGACAAATAGATGAATAATTTTACGATATTGAAATAATTACATATTATGGTATTTGACATTCTATTTTAATTAAAATTAAATAAAAAAAATTAATTGGTTACAATAATAAGTAAAATGAAAAAACTCTTCTAATATTATTCCCTCATCTTTGAGGAACCTCTATTAAATATCCCATTAATAACCCTATGGATAATTTTTTATGAATTTCAGAATCAATATAATTTATTTATTATATATAGGATATGTTTTATATATGATTTGTGGATGAAAATGATTTAGTAAGAGATGATATATAGTATCCTTAAATAAAATATGATACGAAAACATAAAAATTTATACATATTATTAAATGAATATTATTTATTTTTCAGCATCAATTAGAAAATAATTGATATAATTATAAATTATGGTGACTGAATGTAACACAGTTATATTATAAAAGAAACTATGAAATGTATAGGAGATGGTATAAACTCTATCATTTCGTTTTAACCGATGCTGATAACTTTTAATGATTACCATGATAAGAATGAGTTTCACTATCACTAGGTCATTTAAATGACACTAAAATGATACGTGAATAATTATATGACAAATAGTGTGATTCAAAAATGTATCCATGTTTATTTTCCATTGAATTTATTTTTATTAATTTTATATCAATTCAATAAAATATTATTTCACATATAATAAAATTATCGTTATTTTAAGGATAATCAAATATTTTGAATTTCAAAAATATTAATATACTAATTTCATTCAACTATGATCATGAAAAATATCATAAATACATTATATTTATCTAAAAAGTTATTTTCACACCATTAGTCTACTATAAAACATTGCCTTTAAAATTATTAAAACAGTTTATTGGGTTTTTCTAATTCTTTCACAACAAATGTGTTAGAGTTTCATAAAAAATCATTGTAATTATATAAAATTGAGAAATTAAAAACAAAATAAATAATAATGAAATATTATATTATTTGAAATAAATATTTAGAAAATGATATATTGTTTATATGATTATAAAAAAATATCTGACATTATTAAATCATAAATGTTACTTTTTTTATTCTTCCTTGACATATAATATTGGAATGGTTTACATCAATGAACATTTGAACCAAAATTCAATTACTAAGATTATTTTATCAGGGTAGTCAAATTATTCTTATCCAATATATTAGAAGACACTTTAATGGCTATTTTATTCCCTTTTCACATTGCTGTTTACCATAGTGATGAATATATAATGATTATTACTGTAATAATTATATATCATGGACATTGTTCAATGTGAAAAACAATTGAACAATATTCCGTACACAAGCATTCATATTCAAAATATAGAATCCAATTTATCATATTTTATCCTTATTATTCGTTAACATTAAATTAAAAATATACCAACAAAACATGATTAAAGAATGTATTATGGGTAAAACATTAATGGAAAAAATGATTTCATAATTAAGATAAAGCATAATGACAATTGTAGGAAAAAATTGAATTTGTTTTAAGAAAAAGAATATATGTTAAATTTTAATTTAATTTTTGTAAAATATTAGTTTTTAGATACAAGAAATTTATTTATTGAATTTTATAATATTTTTATTTTTCACTATTCATTTAAAATTTAATATTTCCAAAAAACAGGAACAATTTACCTAAAAAAATTGAATATAATTATTTCATATATTTTAAAATTTTGAATTTATAAATTTTATAATATTTTTTATAATATATTTATAAAGAAATATATATAATAATTTTTTATTTAAACATACTTTAGATTTATACGTGACTATACTAAAAAAATTTATCTAATGTATTACTGATTAGTCAATATATTTTTATCGAATATGAATAAAAAATATATATTTCATGATGATGTTATTAATATGAACACATCTTATATTGATACCTCGGTTATAAAAGTCATATTAAAAATAATATTTTATGGTTATTAAATATCGATTTTTTATTTAATTTATATTATGGAACATAATATTCATTTAAAAGATAGAGGACTAGATATTATAATATTTTAAAAAAGGAAAACATATAACAACTCCAATTGCATTAAAACATATCCATTGACTCTTCAAGGATACAATTTCAGAATAATCTGGATTCTATGACTAATAAAATTTATGTCCTAGAATTATGAAAAATATTCTATCACCATTGATCCAATGGTAGTTTAATTATTAATAATATGAAACATTATTATATTAGTGAAAAAAATTACCACAATGAATACTAAAATAACTTTGATAAAAGCTACCAACATTTATCTCTGTGAAATATGAAATAAATAAGTCAACTATTATCATTATTAAATGTTTGGATAATAATATAATAAATTTATTAATGATTTATTTAGTATAAATAATTTTTTATATAAACATTTATATATAATTAAAAAGTCCTATATTATAACTATTTTAATATTTGATAATGGTTTTCATTATTAGTACTATATATTGTGTTGATTAATAGATCCTTCGTCGATGAAACATATAAATTTAATTAAAGTACATATCATATGCATTGGAGATTTATATGATAATAATATAGTACTTTGTAAAATAATTAATATATTAAATAGAAAATATTAAATTTAATAATGTTTATTAATTCAAAATAAATGATAATATTATAAAATGTAACCAATATTTCAATAAAATATTATATCAATGAATTTCATTACAATAATATAACCTTGAAATGAAATTTACCTTCAAATAAACATAATTACAATAAATTGAATGACATATTCTTTTTCTAACAACTCTATATTGATCATCCAAACCTCATACAAATGACTTTTGTGATTATAAGAAAATTACTATTTCAGATATAGTATATAAATAATAAAAAATAATTTTAATCGAAATCTTTGAAAATCGAATATATGTTTCAATGGGAATAAGAAAATAATTAATTATAAAAGAAAAATATGAATATTCAATAATTGTCTTATATTAATGTTACCATTTGGGAAAGTGTTCATATTTATAATTTTTTTATGTGTGATTCAAGCAAAAAATGTAACATTCAAATGATATAATGTACTTGTAATCAAACCGTCAACACCATGTCTCCAAATTATTTAAGGCGAATTCCTTTATTTTAAAAATAAATATTAAATATTCATTTTCACCCTTTATAAGATAATTATGACAATATTTTATAATTTTTTTATTATATTAATGGAATTTGGAACCAAAAAGAATCCTTTAAAAGATAATAGATACATTATGATATTCCATTCACACCAATTTCAGATTATCATAAAGTCACTTTCAATAGATAAAAAGGAATAAATAATTTATTTATAAAAATATTGAAAATATATGATATTTTTTATTGATTTTGTGTATGTGATATATTTTTTGAATAAAAATGTCAATTTTGAATGATACCCTAAACATTTAGTCATCCCAGCCATACATTATATCAGATGTAAAGAATGGTAGAACTCAAACATAAAAAAGTCATAATTTAAATTTTCCCAACTATCATGATAATATTAGAGTGAATTTTCCAATATATATATATATATATATATAAATATAGTATGCATTGAATTTTAATTTCACATTCAAATGAAAACCTTCACTTTATGTCATACTAGAATAAAAATTTGTTTTCGTTATGTGACATTACATCATACATGACAAAAAAATAAAAATTATATCTTATTCTAATCTATTATGAAATTAATAGAGTGATTTATAGGTATTTAAAATCTATTTTTTGTTTTGAACTAGAGGGTCACTTTTAATCGAATACTGAATCAATTTTTCATACTAGACATACCATGTGTTAGGCTGATATTAGAATAAATTATATATGATTAAATTTAATTGATGTCTAGTTTTATAAAATAACATGATAATATGATTTATTATGATTGTTTTTGTGTATGTGACATTTTTTGAACTATAATATCATTTTTTAAATGATTATAAATTTTCCATACCATAATAATTTAGTGATTGATTAAGTGGAAATTAATTTTAATATTAAAATCATTATTTTTTGATAATTTTTATGATGTGTTTAAAATATATATGAAATGTTTTCATTTTTTGTAAATAACTCACATTCTAAATGAAAATGTAAATTTTAAATGAAAATATACACTTTTATACAGAATGGAACCCACGACGTGCCATATTGATATGATGTTACCAATCATTTTTAAAAAGACATCATCTAAATCTATGGGAAGTTTCATTATTTTGTGTATGTGATAGATTATTACTGATGTAAAATAAAACATTTCATTTTATGACATGAAATTGTGGTACTATATGGGAGGAAAAATATCTCTATCTCAATAATGGAATGATCTAATATATGAAAAAGGATAATTAATTAAATCAATAATTCATCCTCATATAACATTCGTAGTATATTAATTGATTCCTTTTCAGAAATTAAAATACCTATATTTTTCATTATTCCAATTAATATTCAAAGATAAAAATTATAGGGTATATCAACAAATGAATACGTAAAAATTATAAAAAATAAGAATTTTGTTACTGTATGAAAAAAATCATCATGTTCTCTATGAAAAATGTTAAATAATATTGGAAATACCCCAGTAAATATTTTGGTAAACATTTTAACCAAATGTTTACATCCCACTCCTTCTAAATAAAATTTATTTCATTAATTAAATAAGATGATTTTTTATTATAAAACTAGTTCTAGAAAAATACATTATAACATGATTGTACCAAATATTTGAAGTAAAATTGTAATTTGAAATAAATATTCCACTTCAGTGATATTATTTTTTCAGTTAAATATAATTTCAATTATAAACACTATATTTTATTAACCATAACTTATTACATTACATTGTCTCAAACATGAAAAAATGATAATGAAAAATATGTATATGTTTTATACTAGTTTTTTGAAATATTATCTAATATACCCCAACACATATTTGGTTATAAATATATAGTGGATTCAAACATACATTGTTTATCCTCACAAAATTATTTTGTTGACAATTATACATGACCATGTAATATCAAAAATTCATAAGAATTTTTTTTAAATACATATTTTATTCATTTAATATCAAATAATAATTGTAATATATATAAAAATTTGAAGGGGCATAGTTTGTGGTTGAAAATTAGGATATCAATGCACTAGATACATATTATATATCATCATAGTATCCAATGTAAAAAAATGTACATCAGTTAACATAAAATAAAAAATAAGTAATTAAAATAATTGAACATATTTTTAAAAAAAATGGGGATAAAAAAATTTACTACATAAACAAATAGATTAATAAGATCTAATAATCTATAATGTTTTTAAAATAATTTATACTAGTTTTTTACCATACTGAAATATTAGCTTCATCAAATGAAGACTATTTTTTAGAATCTACCGAAAGAATAAAAAAAATCATAATGTCTGAATTTACATTTCGTTAATATATATTCGTATAGAAAAAATATATAACGGTAATATATTTTTATAACCATTGATTTATTATTTTATAAATATGAGATTAAAATCCACCACATGTATTAATTAAATATAAAGACTCCTAGAAGATCAAATTTTATAACATCATTAATGTTATGTAGTTCATTCAATTTAGTAGATTACAATACAAACATTTCTCCATAAAATTCAATATAATTTATGTTTCTATCATTGAATTTTTTCTCTAAATGAATAAGATATTTTGAAAAATACTTAGGTGGAATTGGTGGGTAATGGTACATACATAGTTTCCTTTTAAACAATTATATGATATATGATATTATTTTACATGATAGTGTGAAATCAATTTTATATATTCTTCTAAAATAGCACATAACAATTAAATCATTTTTTCATTTAATATAAATGGTTTTAAAAATAATTATTATGAAATTACATACCCTATTATGATCTTATAATATTAAATTATTAAATATACATAATAAAAATTATATAATAATGTTATAGGATTTAATATTATCTATACCATCATGGAAAACAACTAAATCATCTCATGCATCTTCACTTATATAAATTGTTTGAGTCCTATGGCCTTTTTTATTTTTTTTATATTTAATATTGAATTTAATGATATACATTTTATCACTTATTGTGATTAATATTTTCATTGGGGATAGTTATAAGTGACATTAATTTACTCATTATTTTTAACTATAAGAAATTTATCAATAGTCGATTGATTCACATTTAGAATATATTTTATTGAATAAAATAAATTACCGTGGGTTTAAATGGACAAAAACAGAGTGTATTCCCTCATTGATGGATGTTGACCACTATTTTTTAGTGGATTATTTGTATACACTAATATAGATTAGTTTCGATTTAATATTTTTTCAAAATATTAATTATAATTTTATTTCTATTATAGATTCTATTTGGGGATTAGTGTTTATCATTTTCTATCATGTCTAATACAATGCTATTAAAATTTTAACGGCTTCACCAAGGTAAAATACCAAAACATGAACCATTAAGAATCCCATAATATTCATAATAATTTAAAACCATTCAAATTCATTGTTTATAAAATATATTCAACAATAATTCTTCTATTCTATCCAGATAAAATGTTTACATATATAATTATTTATTATTATATAATATTATTATGCAATATAATATATGTATTTTGTTACATATACATATTATTCCAATATATTATGTGTTTTCTAAAATTATATTTCACCACATATATTTACAAAATTATCCTACTATAACTAATGATGTTGGATGGATGATGATTGAGATTCAAAGAAAAAATTTAACATATATAAATTGGGGAAAACCATTTTTTTTCTTGCATAATGAAGAATTATTTAGAATTGAATTTTAGCACATATATTGATTACATATAACTAAAAACCAATCATTACTTCAGGGTTGGGAAACATTTTTATGATTCATGAAATGTGTTTTCTTCAGCCATTTTTTGTCTTCTAACTTGATAATTATGGATCAAATTTATCAATACAAATAATTTAAAATAATTTTATACCATTTTAATTATATCTAGAATTATTTATATTATTTATATATAATGAAATCATTCCCACCACTCAGGGTTTTAAAATTATGCATGTATTTTTATTTAGGGGATTTTAAATTCCCTTGAGCATATGTTAGTTTATTTTTCAAAATATTTCTCTAAAATGAATTGTAAAAAATTCTTTTTATCACATGTATTTAGTTCATCAAAAATTATTCTAATACAATTATACATTATGTGGGATAAAAAATATAAATAACCAATTCAATATATATGTTTTTAAAACAAAAATTTTTATCATAATTTTACTCTTCTATATTCCCAAATAATTAGTGTCAATGAAGAATTTTTTTCACCATATATAAATATATCAATAGACAATTGATTTTGAGTAATATCCACATTGATACTAATGAAAATTTTCTTATTAGGTTAATTTTTTTTAAATGTATAATTTTTCAAAACCCTAAATTGTGGACATTAAGATATCTCTTTTATATTTTTTTCATGGGGTGCTAATATACACATCTCTAATTATTTTTAAAATAAATTGTATTTACCATAAATGTTTTTTCTAGAATTAGCATAATTATTATGTTCTCCCTTGACATTACTATAGTAAAAATGTTCATAATAAATTATTACAATAATTATATAAAACATTAATTTAAATTGGGGATTTAAATTGATGGAAAATTATATCATGAAGAAAAACATTATATATAGAAATATATTCAGTTAAATATGACATGTTGATTAAACATTTATTCATTAATGATTGATTGGACATTGGACCGTATCATGATTTAAAATTCACTTTTTATGGGACCTCTATCACAGATGACATAATTTAAAATACAACCACAAATAAATGATTTCAAAATAAAATTTAATAACTAATATTCAGTGAAATTTTCAATTCACCCTGAAATTTTAGTCCAAAATTACATAATTGGTCAATTTCTATTCATCTGATCAATTTTATAAAATCAATATATCACATATGATTCAATAATTAATAGTTCATCCAAATATCATTCCATAGAGAAATTCACTTTCATGAACCTGAATTCATCAATTTTATCTAAACAAATTTTAATAACCCACATATATCACAATATTATCATTTGGAATTTTGTATAACCATGAATTCAAAAATAATTATATTTTCAATTATTTAAATGTTAACATATATTTAATTTTGGTACTTCATATAATATTAATGCATCACATACGTGATATGGGTAACATTCCCAATTTCTATGTTATTATTTCCATTCAATTCTTTTGTGTAAATCATATAGCAATTAATTACATACGAAGTGTATAATAATAAATTTACACTTAGACCACCAAATACCAATAAAGTTCATTTTAAAATAATATTACGATTGGAATATAACTAAATGGAATTTCTCATGAATCTATCATATATGGTCATGATCATACATATTTGATATCTATCATTCGAGTCACATTAGATTAAAATAAAAATGAATTACTTTTTGAGCATCATCAAATTATTAAATATAATTATTTTTATATAAAATGTAATGGTGAGACAACTCCTACTATGTAATAATAATTGATACAATATATTTTCTAGAAATTCCTCCATCAATTAGGAACACACAACTATGGGGTTTTGAGTCAAAAATGTGATTCGTATAAAATATTAGGCCTATATTGATTTTAAAATCTACATCTTAAAAAATATAAAACTATATTAAATATATCTAGATTAATTGAATTTTTTATGTACCATTTAAAAAAACATATTCAATTAAATGGTGTAAATCCATATATAATTTTTATTAATATATAGTTTATCCACTTTAACCAAGTTTACTATTATAAAGACTATCATATTAAAAAATGTGGGTTGGACCAAAATTCTCCAATACATATAATGTGACGTAATTTTCCTTCTATATATTGGGAATATACATATACTCTATAACATTAATGAATTCTGTTTTGTAAATGATTCAATGTGTAGATAATTTTCTTCAAACGAAATATGGTCTTGTTTCTTATTTGATGGATGAAAAGAAATCCATACAATATTCCATCAACATAAAAACACTTAGGTTTATGTTTTGTATTTTCCTTATTTAATAATTATGTTTAATGATATTTATTTTTATGTGTAAGTTGAAATAATATCAAATGCAGAATTTTAAAAATATACCTCTTATTTTTGAATAATTCATTGATTGGAAAAATAATCCCAAAAATATTTCTATTAATGCTAAATACATTCCATTATAATTTTTAGAGGGATTATAGTATGTGATTTTTTAAGGTATTTGTAGAGACCCGAAACTTGACGTACATGAACATTACATTACTTTTGCGGAATACTTAGTACATAACAAAAACACACACACAAGGATCGTAATAGTTTAGTGTCTTTGGAAACTCAGAATATAATCTTCTAATCGTGGTGAAATATCTTCAACATCTCCCATAAATATCTTCCTTTTTTTTATACCTAAAACCTAACTTTATATCCTGGGGAAAAGAAAACATAAAAGGGTGAGCTCAAATGCTTAGTAAGGGTAAACAAAAGAAAAATCAATCACATCATATTCATAAGAACATAACTTTTGGAAATCTTAACCTGCAAAAGAGAGCATAATTTCATAACATGGGATAAATCATAGTAGTGAAATGAAATCCCAATAATCATATCTTAAAACATGAAACTTTGTGGCATACACACATAATCATAGAGAATCATTTCTTGTTAGTCAAGACTCATTGCCAAGACTATCTTAGTGGACAATGTCCCTTTCTGAATCGAGTAACCCTCGTTTCAGTCCTGTTTCACTGAACCGGTATAACCTACCATTTCAGCCATTTCTATCTCATGAGATATAAAATCTTTACCCAATGCATTAGAGGGAGATATAGGTCCCACCCATCTTATAATGAATCCTTTCTTATGTGTGCCACATAATCATAAAACATACATCATTGCATAACACATGTAACAAAAATGGGATTCTTGAAACATCATGACATCATCAATAAATTCATATAAGATAAAGGAATTCATAAAAATAATTCCATCACAACACGATCAAATAAATTTAATAATAGGGATAAAAACAAAACCCTTTATTATCTTAGATGGAAAATAATTTTGATAAAACACTTAAACTCCATTCTTGAGGAAAATATCCTTTCTTCTTCAAAAACACTTTTCTTTTCTTAAC
This sequence comes from Viscum album, assembly GCA_963277665.1. Taxonomy (NCBI): domain Eukaryota; kingdom Viridiplantae; phylum Streptophyta; class Magnoliopsida; order Santalales; family Viscaceae; genus Viscum; species Viscum album. Next base: position 1,795,728,974 of record OY728156.1, on the reverse strand, counting down.
ATGTCATACAATTATAAACTAAAAGAAGTTGATTAAAAATAAACATGAAAACTTGTAAAGGAAGCTTCGTGGAAATAATGTTTTAAAAATCCATTCATGCCGTATAAGTTAAAAAAACATTTTTTCGTACTTTTGTCGAAAAAGTCAAAAAGTACCTCGTACGAAAAAAATGACAAAAGATTCCTTTCATATTCTTTACTAAAAACTCACCGAAGGGTAAAATTGGATTTAAACTATTGCAAGTTGATGGAAACAATATTACATATTGAGGGAACATGGATGTGGATGATAAAATACACCCCAGTAAATACCAAAGTATAAACAATCACAGATAAAAATGAGATTGTGATATTTCCCTTACCTTAGGTCCGATTTGCTTCGTAAGTGTCTGAACCTCCTGTATAATGATTTAAATCATGTTATTGACTTATTACAGAATCATATTCATTGTTATGATATCATATATGGTTCACTTATGACATTATATTAACCGTTCTTTTGTAAATTCCATGTTAAAGAAGCGTTTTGGGTAAACTCGTTTCATTTATCTTAGGTGTTTTGACTTTTGTTCTTGACATCACTATTACTTATATCATGATTTACTTACTTCCAGAATATAAAATATGATTTATATATCATATATATTCAGTATATATATATATATAATAGATAGATGAAAAACACCGTTCATGGAGACGGTAGTCCGTACGTACGCATGAACGCTGTTTTACTTTCCTTATTGTCTTGAAATGGAAGTAAATAGATGACATACATATATATATATATACATAAATCCAGTAGCTTTATAATGTCATATATTTCATCATTATTTCTTATATATACTTTATAATCATTCTTTAAATGGTTAACATGGAGAATGAATCTCATCGCGTCGTGGAGACGGTAGTCCGTACGTACGCACGAGCGATGATATCATTTCTATAAATATTGAATTGAATTGGAGTGGATAATACAATATATCATAATCAATATGATGTTGTAATAACTATGTATAGTTATTCTTTACACCATTATACCCATCCATGTGAGGTGGTGGTGGAAAATAGATTACAACACGGCGTGGAGACAGTATTCCGTACGTACGCACGCGCGGTGATTTCTTTTTCTGTAGGATGGATAGATGGTGAAATAGGGTTGTTTCATACTTATAATAACATATCAGTATATGAGTGATACTGATGTTATTACTTTATAATTAAACAACCTAAGAAGAAGAAGTGGAAGAAGAAATAAAGATGAAAGAATTGGTAACGGTAATTACCTCTTCTTTGAAGTGCCTCTTTGAGACCTCCTCTTAGGGCACTAGAATTGGTCTTTGAGGAAGACCATAACCTCTAGGATGTTTCTAGGGAAGTGGAGAGGAGAAAATGGCAGGGGTTGGCCGAGCTTGAGTTCTCAAATTTGTGTGAGGAGGAGGGGGAGGAGGTGTCCTTTTATAAGGGAGGAGAGGGGCACCTTAGGAATATCTCAAAATATTATTTTATATTAAAGTCAAAATCGGTTTATAATGGTTCTAAAGGGTCTTATTTCTAATATAAGGTGGGGAGAGGTCGAAATACTATCAACCAATAGAATTTAGACAAGTTTAGGATATTATTTTAACCTTATCAATTAAATTTAACTCTAAGTTAAATAGTTTAACTTTTACCATGTCTTTTTGTTTTCTTTCACTATATGGTTAATAAACTTACTATAACATGCCAAACGAACCCCAAATTGTTTATTATTAATATATATATCCTTATCTAAGTCATTTGGCCGAACCTTAGATTTTTAGGAATACAATAACAATTAATAATATAATATTTTATTTAAAAACTATTTTGTGTCAATTTTGACACTATTTGATATATGATTTTTGTGAAAGTCATAACAGAATTAAATGTTCGAACCAAGTTGATTAAATCAACATTAATATATCATAGTAACCTAGAAAATTAGTGGAATGCATAAAAAATCTCAAATTACATTTATTTTGGTGTTTATAACATCAATTATGTCAATATTTCATTAATAAGATAATTACTGCATCATCGTTGGGTCATAAATAAATTAAATTATTTTATGTCTAAAAATTAAAAATAAAATACCATCATGTAGGAATGCTTTTTAGCTTTCTAATGAATATTTACAATCGAATTTATATTATGTATAACCCCATATTAAAAATGATTTACTTATTAAACTTTGATTTTAACTATTTTAACCTTTCTTTAAATAAATTAATAATAAATGTCCTAATCTAATCCAAGTGGGCCTAAATGGTCATATTTTATTCCTAAGTTTGTTTTTGGTCGAATTACACTTGTCCAATAGAATTAGGACATCTGTTAGGGTAATAGTAATATCATATTTACCCTTAGTTACCCTATTTACTATTAACCGCGGTAAAAAGTAAAAAGTTACTATTCACCAAAAAAATTATTTTCATCTCATTGAACCACATTTTAGTCCTTGATATTAACCGTGTCTCTCGGATTTTCGAAATCCATTCACAGAAGAGGCAAAATTAAGTTTTATGAAAAATTCAGTTTTTTTAACTACCACTTAGTAGTTTCACTATTCATCAAAAATTGATGTTTTTCAGAACAATGCCAAAATTTCATCCTAAGCTATATTTCATATTCCGAATTCAAAAATGAAATCTATTTTACCAAATTCATAACATAGAAGTTTCATTATTTAATTTTATAATTAAATCCCGCTGTTAAAATAAATATCGTGTTTTTAGGAAACAATATATATCAAAAGATTGACACTTGATTATGTCTGGTTTAAATGTGAAATTACAACCAATGACCAACATTGTATTAATTTGTAAAAATATATTCTAAATATACTTTAAAACAACTCAAATTAATAATTTATCACTATTAATTATTTTGATTAAAAAAGTTGTTTTTAATTATAATTTAGTAATTTTTCACTATTCATCAGAATATGAAAGTTATCCGAAAAGTACCAAAATTTCACCTTAGGCTAAATTCGATACTACGAATACAAGAATGAAGTTCATTTTGAAAAATAAGATTTACAGAATTTTAAAAAGTGGTTATTACTATTCATAACGGCTAGTTTTAATAATATTTTAATAGCACATCGTTGTTTAGTGAAACTCGGTATTGCGTATTACACACGCTATCGAGGAAGGTCGCGATTGCGTGTAATGCAAGGAAAGACAAGGATGCGTGTTGTGCAAGCTCCTTTTGGTGTAGCGTACAACACAAGACATTAATAAAATTAAAAAGAATATTTCTTTATAAAATCTTGGGCTGTTACATTCTACCCCCCTTAAAATGAATTTCGCCCTCGAAATTCGTCGGGGTTATAAATGGTTTACTATTCGAAAGTTTCTTTAATAGAAACCCACATCGTAAAAAGGAATATCAAAACCAATATTTAAAAACAAAAGTATGAAACGTAACGGTTACCCAAATAAACTAATCATTGGGTTTCCACATAGGTGAAAATATGGATATGGAAGAGAAATCTAACCATCATGTTCTGATGGAGATTGGTAGAGAACATGGCTATGGAAAAGCCAGTAATCACAAATCTATAGATTTGTGATGATATAAGGTACCATCTGATTCATCAGGTATAAGATCACTAGGACAACATTTTTGGTTTTCAAGATCATTTCCCCTAAAGTTGAAAATTTGAATTAGAATAAATACTTACTTTATTTTGGTACAATCTCACTGTTGTTCATGCTTTGAACAATTTCCACTTCATCTCTTAAATAAATGAAGTTGAATTTGTTACTCGTGAAGTGTTAGCAGATCATGTGATAGAATGACAGGTCATTCCATCTGTCTCAAACAAAAGGTTAGCAAAACATATATACATAAGTCGATCTATAGTGAGATTAATCATATATGGTTCCTAAAATGGACTTATACTTCATATATCATACTGCTTAATATAATAAAACTAGTTTCTACTAAACAGGGACTTCCTGTAGGTCAGTGGTAGGTGATAAAGGCCAGTCGCACTTCGGTTGTGGGTTCGATTCCCACAGCCTTGTCCGAAGCGATGGGCTGTCGCCCGTCCTGCAGGTTGTCCTTTTTCCAAAACTATATTACTATAACATCCCATCAATAATATCGAAAAAAAAATTTCTATCCTTAAACAATACTAACTTACGTCCAACACAATCCATTCCAATCTTTAGGCTTATCCATAATACTGCAGTCCACTCTATTAAAATAGTGAAAACAATTACCAGAGATTTAATATCATCGTTGATCCCCATATATCATAAGATATGTTTTCTTGGTCACATTCCAAACATTCAAAGTCCTTAATCATGTATACTCTTGAATACCCATTGAACCTTAGTGAAAACTTGAATGCAGTTAAAAGTTAACACTTTACATATACCAAAATCCACAAAATTATTTATACTCAAACCATGATATCACTTAGTCCTTATATCAATCATGAGCTCATGAATACAATCAAACATCTCATTATCTTCTTATCCTTTCATTATGCACTTATCATCTACTTTCCAAAATATTTGAATCACTTTTCATAGTTATTGGTACCTTAAAATTATTGAAAACCACAATAGACCTATACTTAAATATTTTAATACACCATAAAAGTACCTCAACAGCATTATTCTTGATTACCAAAACACTTCAGTCCATCCACATCAATGATTATCCTGGAATAAGTCCTTCCTTGATTTAGAAGTAACTTTTTAGGTCAGGGCATTGAGTTGGGTAATGCCCATGTTCTCCACAAATAAGACATTGAACTCCATAACAGTCTGTCACTCTATGACCCTTTTCTCCACACAGATAACATCGGTCCCTCCATTTGAGGTATTCCTCAAGGTTCTTCTTCCCTTCTTTAGAAATCTCAATCTTCCTTTCTTTATGCTCCTCAACATGCGAACATGCATAATAGTCTATCTTCCTCTTCTTTGAAGAATTAGGCATACCACTAAATTTCACCTTGTTAATCATATATCTCCATGATTGATTCGGCATAATCACAACATCTTTCTCTCTAGGCATTACACAATTTTGTTGCTCATAGTCACCAATTTGTCCATTGGATTCAATGTTAACTGAATTCCTTTTGGTTCCCTCCATTAACTAAAACACAAAAATAATTTTGTGAGAATCAAAAATCATGCTGGAGAAAACAACATAGTAAAGGGAAAGTATCCTCAATACCTAACTTCTTAGGTTTAATCTAATATCATTACCATAGTTCTAGGAATATATCCTATACGTATACTTATCCTTAGGGACATCCCTAGACATAACATAGAAATATCTCTAGGAATCTCACTAACGTTTTCGCATCCTAGTTTCCAAAGGTTGACTAAACCTTTCCTCTGATACCAACTGTAGAGACCCGAAGCTTGACGTACATGAACATTACATTACTTTTGCGGAATACTTAGTACATAACAAAAACACACACACAAGGATCGTAATAGTTTAGTGTCTTTGGAAACTCGGAATATAATCTTCTAATCGTGGTGAAAGATCTTCAACATCTCCCATAAATATCTTCCTTTTTTTAACCTAAAACCTTTCTTTATATCCTGGGGAAAAGAAAACATAAAAGGGTGAGCTCAAATGCTCAGTAAGGGTAAACAAAAGAAAAATCAATCACATCATATTCATAAGAACATAACTTTTGGAAATCTTAACCTGCAAAAGAGAGCATAATTTCATAACATGGGATAAATCATAGTAGTGAAATGAAATCCCAATAATCATATCTTAAAACATGAAACTTTGTGGCATACACACATAATCATAGAGAATCATTTCTTGTTAGTCAAGACTCATTGCCAAGACTATCTTAGTGGACAATGTCCCTTTCTGAATCGAGTAACCCTCGTTTCAGTCCTGTTTCACTGAACCGGTATAACCTACCATTTCAGCCATTTCTATCTCATGAGATATAAAATCTTTACCCAATGCATTGGAGGGAGATATAGGTCCCACCCATCTTATAATGAATCCTTTCTTATGTGTGCCACATAATCATAAAACATACATCATCGCATAACACATGTAACAAAAATGGGATTCTTGAAACATCATGACATCATCAATAAATTCATATAAGATAAAGGAATTCATAAAAATAATTCCATCACAACACGATCAAATCAATGTAATAATAGGGATAAAAACAAAACCCTTTATTATCTTAGATGGAAAATAATTTTGATAAAACACTTAAACTCCATTCTTGAGGAAAATATCCTTTCTTCTTCAAAAACACTTTTCTTTTCTTAACATGTCATACAATTATAAACTAAAAGAAGTTGATTAAAAATAAACATGATAACTTGTAAAGGAAGATTCGTGGAAATAATGTTTTAAAAATCCATTCATTCCGTATAAGTTAAAAAAACATTCTTTCGTACTTTTGTCGAAAAAGTCAAAAAGTACCTCGTACGAAAAAAATGACAAAAGATTCCTTTCATATTCTTTACTAAAAACTCACCGAAGGGTAAAATTGGATTTAAACTATTTCAAGTGGATGGAAACAATATTACATATTGAGGGAACATGGATGTGGATGATAAAATACACCCCAGTAAATACCAATGTATAAACAATCTCAGATAAAAATGAGATTGTGATATTTCCCTTACCTTAGGTCCGATTTGCTTCGTAAGTGTCCGAACCTCCTGTATAATGATTTAAATCATGTTATTGACTTATTACAGAATCATATTCATTGTTATGATATCATATATGGTTCACTTATGACATTATATTACCCGTTCTTTTGTAAATTCCATGTTAAAGAAGCGTTTTGGGTAAAATCGTTTCATTTATCTTAGGTGTTTTGACTTGTTGTTCTTGACATAACTATTACTTATATCATGATTTACTTACTTCCAAAATATAAAATATGATTTATATATCATATATATTCAGTATATATATATAATAGATATATGAAAAACACCGTTCATGGAGACGGTAGTCCGTACGTACGCATGAACGCTGTTTTACTTTCCTTATTGTCTTGAAATGGAAGTAAGTAGATGACATACACATATATATATATAGATAAATCCAGTAGCTTTATAATGTCATATATTTCATTATTATTTCTTATATATACTTTATAATCATTCTTTAAATGGTTAACATGGAAAATGAATCTCATCGCGTCGTGGAGACGGTAGTCCGTACGTACACACGAGCGATGATATCATTTCTATAAATATTGAATTGAATTGGAGTGGATTATACAATATATCAGAATCAATATGCTGTTGTAATAACTATGTATAGTTATTCTTTACACCATTATACCCATCCATGTGAGGTGGTGGTGGAAAATAGATTACACCACGGCGTGGAGACGGTATTCCGTACGTACGCACGCGCGGTGATTTCTTTTTCCGTAGGATGGATAGATGGTGAAATAGGGTTGTTTCATACTTATAATAACATATCAGTATATGAGTGATACTGATGTTATTACTTTATAATGAAACAACCTAAGAAGAAGAAGTGGAAGAAGAAATAAATATGAAAGAATTGGTAACGGTAATTACCTCTTCTTTGAAGTGCCTCTTTGAGACCTCCTCTTAGGGCAATAGAATTGGTCTTTGAGGAAGACCAGAACCTCTAGGATGTTGCTAGGGAAGTGGAGAGGAGAAAATGGCAGGGGTTGGCCGAGCTTGAGTGCTCAAATTTGTGTGAGGAGGAGGGGAGGAGGTGTCCTTTTATAAGGGAGGAGAGAGGCACCTTAGGAATATCTCAAAATATTATTTTATATTAAAGTCAAAATCGGTTTATAATGGTTCCAAAGGGTCTTATTTCGAAGATAAGGTGGGGAGGGGTCTAAATCCTATCAACCAATAGAATTTAGACAAGTTTAGGATATTATTTTAACCTTATCAATAAAATTTAACTCTAAGTTAAATAGTTTAACTTTTACCATGTCTTTTTGTTTTCTTTCACTATATGGTTAATAAACTTACTATAACATGCCAAACAAACCCCAAATTGTTTATTATTAATATATATATCCTTATCTAAGTCATTTGGCCGGACCTTAGATTTTTAGGAATACAATAACAATTAATAATATAATATTTGATTTAAAAACTATTTTGTGTCAATTTTGACACTATTTGATATATGATTTTTGTGAAAGTCATAACAGAATTAAATGTTCGAACCAAGTTGATTAAATCAACATTAATATATCATAGTAACCTAGAAAATTAGTGGAATGCATAAAAAATCTCAAATTACATTTATTTTGGTGTTTATAACATCAATTATGTCAATATTTCATTAATAAGATAATTACTGCATCATCGTTGTGTCATAAATAAATTAAATTATTTTATGTCTAAAAATTACAAATAAAATACCATCATGTAGGAAATCGTTATAGATTTCTAATGAATATTTACAATCGAATTTATCTTATATATAACCCCATATTAAAAATGATTTACTTATTAAACTTTGATTTTAACTATTTTAACCTTTCTTTAAATAAATTAATAATAAATGTCCTAATCTAATCCAAGTGGGCCTAAATGGTCATATTTTATTCCTAAGTTTGTTTTTGGTCGAATTACACTTGTCCAATAGAATTAGGACATCTGTTAGGGTAATAGTAATATCATATTTACCCTTAGTTACCCTATTTACTATTAACCGCGGTAAAAAGTAAAAAGTTACTATTCACCAAAAAAATTATTTTCATCCCATTGAACCACATTTTAGTCCTTGATATTAACCGTGTCTCTCGGATTTTCGAAATTCCATTCACAGAAGCGGAAAAATAAAGTTTTATGAAAAATTCAGTTTTTTTAACTACCACTTAGTAGTTTCACTATTCATCAAAAATTGATGTTTTTCAGAACAATGCCAAAATATCATCCTAAGCTATATTTCATATTCCGAATTCAAAAATGAAATCTATTTTACCAAATTCATAACATAGAAGTTTCATTAATTAATTTTATAATTAAATCCTGCTGTTAAAATAAATAGCGTGTTCTTAGGAAACAATATATATCAAAAGATTGACACTTGATTATGTCTGGTTTAAATGTGAAATTACAACCAATGACCAACATTGTATTAAATTGTAAAAATATATTCTAAATATACTTTAAAACCACTCAAATTAATAATTTATCACTATTAATTATTTCGATTAAAAAAGTTGTTTTTAATTATAATTTAGTAATTTTTTTACTATTCATCAGAATATGAAAGTTTTCCGAAAAGTACCAAAATTTCACCTTAGGCTAAATTCGATACTCCGAATCCATGAATGAAGTTCATTTTGAAAAAAAAAATTACAGAAATTTAAAAAGTGGTTATTACTATTCATAACGGCTAGTTTTAATAATATTTTAATAGCACATCGTTGTTTAGTGAAACTCGGTATTGCGTATTACACACGCTATCGAGGAAGGTCGCGATTGCGTGTAATGCAAGGAAAGAAAAGGATGTGTGTTGTGCAAGCTCCTATTGGTGTAGCGTACAACACAAGACATTAATAAAATTAAAAAGAATATTTCTTTATAAAATCTTGGGCTGTTACAGTATTGGCCGAAAGAAATTTTGTTATAAATTTTATGAAATGTGAATAATAGATATAATTTTATAAGACATGATATGGGGACTCTTTGAATGTCTCAAAATATTTAATTATTATAAATTAATTTTCAATTATAAATGAATAGAAACATATTTTTTTTGAATATATGATGATCATGGATCTGAATCCACTCATAACATTAATATTACACAAGTTTGGATCACATTTTTTTTCCTGCCAAATTTTTATTACTGAATCCCCTTTTACACATTCCATTACAATAAGAATTTTTTATAATTTAGTGTCAGTATTATTAATATAAGTTGAAATGAACTGTGAAATTTTCCATTTATCTTATTTTAAACGATATCCTAGTTACTTTTTATATAAAATAATTTATTCCATTGAAATAAATTTTTATTTTTAATATATCTTTAATATCATTTTTTAAAACTAATTATTAATTATAATTTAATAACACTAACAATAAATATAAAATTAAAAAAAGATATATTTTCATACATCGCTATGAAATCATGGTAATTTCGAGTATCATGTCCATTATCTCATGTTATATGAACTTAAATATTTTTATTATAATTTATTTGAATTTTTGAATAAATAAATATTATTAGTGTCATTGTAGTATAATTATTCAACGTAAATAGTTCTGGATGGAGAATTAAAAATAAATTACCTTGATTAGTTAAAAAAATTATATTAAAATATATGGCATATTTATTAATGAACATAACATCTCATTAACAATGTGATTAAAATATTATATCTAATAAAAAATAAGGTGGCATTTTTTTATTCAATAAATAAAATATTATAATCATTTTACAAATATGAAAATGGAAATCAATTTAGATAAATGAATAATGGATGACTATGGAATAAATTAACTCATCTAATAAAATAAATTCTAGTGTCAGATTCATTTAATTTTTAATGTTAATTCAATGAATTCCAAATTATTGTGATAAAAAAAATTATCAAGGATTGTATTCATATAGTCCCAATATTAAATGTACCTATTAACCAATTTGGAGCTGATTATTCCAATAATAGATAGGATTTTAAAACATTCACAAAAATACTTTACAAAATTTAATATATTATTAAACTTGATGAATTCAATGGAAAACTATTTTTCAATAAAATTTATCTTTTAAAATATATTTTTTGTAGTAATTTCATGTGTAATATAAAAATGACAAAAAATAAAAGGAATAATTTAAGTTAATATAAAGTAATTACATTTTAAAAATAACCATAAGTATAATTTTACAATATAAATAATTATATAGAAAATATTATCCTAAATAAAAATCACCATTTTCACTCTTCATTGAAAATTTCTGATTTTTATAAAATTCTAAAATATTGAACCTAATAAAACATTGATACAATTAATAACAAATGGAATATAATCTGTGGGATTAATTTTCTAAAATAATCAAAAATAATAATAATATTCACCCATAAACAATAATAATACACAATTTTGAAGAAACTGTATTTTGAAGAAGAAAATAACATCACAACAAATATTGTTATTCTTTAAAAATTATTACATAATAAACAAGAACTGAGTACAATAAAAATATGTTTAATAGTTTTTCTAATATAACTCAATCCATCATATTTAAAGTTACATTTTTTGACATTCACCTATTTTATAATTATTTGTTGTTCGTTTACACTTGTTGTTATGTATCGTGTACAGAATAGAAAAAATATTTATTTTAAAAATTAATTAATATTAAATTATACAAAATCATTAATAAATTTCAGTATCAAAATTTTTCCTTGGAATTGTTAACAAGGGTTTTACTTATTAAAATACGTTTTTTAAAAACACTCAACATATAATCTATCAAATAAACATCCAATTAAAACATAAAAAGGGGAGTACATAGGTTGCCTCAAATAACACAATGCATTTTTAAAAACATGAGAAAATTTATCAGAAGTGAAAAAATTATTATAGAAGAAATTATTATGTCACGACAATTCCCTTCTATGGCGCCCCTCCTATGTGTGAAATGATGGAAAATGGATAGTGACCTCTGAGTCCCATATCCAGTAGGGACCATGGTGGGGAAGAGAAATAAGGGTAAAAAAATCTCATAATATAGGATTCATTAAGATTATATGAAAACGTGATACATAGAGAATAAATATTAACATAAAAAAATTCACGATATATATATATATATATAAGATATCAAAAAACAATCCCACATGCATGTTTAAAAATAAAACTAATACATAACAAAAATCGCCAATGTTAATACCATAAACAAGGATAGGTAATGTAATCGAAACAATCACAATGTCCTTGCTTGTAATTTCCATCATGGTCCAAATAGTCGTCTTGGAATCATAAATGTATTTTTATATACATTAGGTGAAAATACAAGTATTGCATGTAGTAAAAACCAATGTATCTCAGTTACAAGATTGAAAATCATACTAATAATCTTGTGAGAAAACATTAGAAACCTAAGGATCAAAACAAGTTATACTAACCACCCCGACCTCACCAAAGGCATGATCACCAAATTAGGAAAATATGTTAATTTAATATAGTAAGAACATTGTTGATAGGGTACCCTGCACCACTTTCCCATTGAGTACCTACTCTTACACTCTAATTTGAATATCCATGGTACTCCTACCTCTTCTGAGAGAACCACATCACAACCTTACCATAAAAATATGGTTCTCAATGATAGTCCCACATCATGGAAAAACAATGTTCATTCTATCTTTCACCCACACACCTAGGCCTCACAACCATGCCATTCCTATAGACACTGCAATTACATACAACATCACATCTTGAAAACACTATGCAAAACACGACATAAATCTTATCAAGATCTCTATGGAGAAAACAACTCATCTCATCATGAACACTCATTGGAAATCAAAATTCGCTCACACACACTGAGGACCCTAAAACAACTACATTCCCAAGGAATATTGATATATCACCACTAAGAGGAGGGATAAGGGATGATCATGTTGTAATTCATCAAACCACCCCATGAGATTATTGGGAATTACACAATACGTCGTAATAATGGAGGTGTTCGGAATGTAGAGATCAACTAGGGTGTGGTGCATATTAAGAATACTAGAAAAATATTTGTTAATATATGGTACGAAATAATTAATCCCATCTTATGGTTTCTCAATCAATCAATAATCTACCCCATAACACTACCAACATTGCTACTACCTCTAAATGAATTTTTCGACATGAGTGAATGTCACATCCAATGTTAATAAATTATTTCCCATTCAAATAAATCGACAACTAATGTTATACACCGAGCCAATTTAATTAACCAATTATTGTTCTTTATTAACTATACATTCATTCATTCCATCACTATCTGGGAAAATACTAAGTGCTTCATATAATAAGACACATATAATAAGTCACATAGAGAAGCAATTACAATGGTAAACTTGTACAACAACATATTTATGATCATTTTAATAAAAAATCATTGAATAAAAAAACTGAGAGACAAGGAGTGAAGCTTTGGTCATGCTAATCATGTAGAATCTTTAGGAGAATTACCTATACCAGCCATTAACAACATCAATCTTCATATTCATTACAACCAATCCTTTCTCCATATAATGGAAACCCCCCAACTCACTGCCAATCATAGAAACACATATCATCATAACAAAACATGGAAACCCCACTGTATAACCCATCACACTAAACAAGTCAACAAAGTAGAATGCTCTCAACAACACTATTGTATAACCACACCAGAACCACTAAACCTCCCACACAAAATGTTGTCCTCCCAAACACAACACCATAAAAACCACACAGTGAACAAATTATATATTTAAAAAAACATCCATTAATTAATTCCACTCTCTAATTTTGGGGTTATCAGTTTGATCATGTAGAATCCAAAGATGTATCCTAATATACATGGTTATTAAATTTTAAATATATATTCTTTCAATAAAATACCAACAACAATAATTAACCATCCATCACTGGTTCACACACAAATACCATCATCAACCATGGTTTTAGTAGGCATACATCTTATATAGATCACAATATAAATATATAATAATGTAGATCATAAGTCACTTTCCCGTCCATACATGTTGATCTATAACCCTAATCAATTATATATATTTATTTACTATTCAATTATCATAAAAAGTGTAAATTAAAAGACACACTGAACATGCCACACAATTAATAGTGAGAAAAAGGGATCCCTAACATTCATAATATATCTCCAACACCTTCATATTAGGCCAAAATTTGGGGCACACCAGAAGTTGAAAAATTTCCCTAACATCATGGTCCAAAGGCTACATCATGACATAAGACTCTTTAGGGAATAAGGATTTTGGGCACCTCATATCATGAATGGAAAAGGAAAAAAACTATGAATAATTGATCTCATATATAGAAAGACCATTTCACATTTGATCATGATAAATAGTTTCTAAAATCCATTAATGTAGGATCATGACAAATCCTACGTGGTTTTGGATTCAAATTATTATTATGGTTTTTAGAGGATAGATATTTTTTTTAAATGTCCCCAAAACCATTAATTATGGTATTTAACTCATTTTAAATTAAATAAATTGTTAATGGGGAGATACTACACCTATCTAGAAAACTAGAGATTATTTATTTTTGAAAAACTATTAGAAAATACTCATTATTTGATGGCCTACCATTGAGAAACTCATTATTGACGAGTCACCATTGGATGAGTCACCAATAGACGACTAACCATTTCATGTCACCACAGTTGACTGACCATCAACAATTCACTACCGCAACTCACCATTTTTTGATACTGGTGGATCTCTCACCATCCTAAGCCACCATCGTGAATCGGTACTGGAGACCTACTACTATGAGTCAACCTTAAAATTCACTAATACAATCTACCCATGCCACATACTAGTGAGAGTCACTATTTCCTACCAAAACAACTCAAACACCTGATTTTCCAAAATTAATTCACTGGGGAGTCTGGTAAATTACACAAGATAACACTCAGACTATTCTAACACTCGAGAATATTAATCCAAGCCTATAAGAAAGACGGGTGACCAAACATCCTGCAAGATGCCACTAAAGTATCTTGATACAAATGGAACACTACTAACTACCAAACACATCACCATACAATAATAACACACCCTTTATTTCCTGAAATTAGGTATGAAGACCTCCTCATTAAAGAACACCTCCCCAAACCCCTAGGTACTCTATAAACTAGAAGTCACTTCACATAATCACAACAACCACACTCTCTAATCACGTGATTCAATGAATTTTGTCGTCCCTAAAAATATATTATGTGCTCTGGGTGGCACTGACATGCCCACATTAGTTTAATCTCACTGTAATTAATGCATCTCGATTCAGAATTTGGTCCTCCACTCATCATGTGCCAAGACATTATCACGCATTTTGGAAAAAGAAAACTACTCATATAAAAACACATAAAACAATACATCACTTGTCACATCAACTTATGGAAAACTCAAAACCACTCCAGGTTTTATGTACGTATTTGTGATTATAACTCGTAGATACTATCCTCTTTCCAAACATTCCTCCAGGAAACACCAAACAAAAGAAGGGTCTATCCATGTAGAACATTATCTCAACATTCCTCATTATCTACATGCCACAATACATAATTTGCATAGTTTCAGACATCCCAACCTTCCCAGAAGTTGAAGTGGGAGAATTAATGAAGATACTAGTGATTTTAAGAGATCCAAAAAATGTCATGTACCTCCTCCAACTATGGTAGAAATGAAAACTTGTACCACACGTCATCAACTTGTCACAATAGCTTAAAGTGTCCAAAAAATGAAGGAGAAATCATACTCCCTCTACTATACCTCCACTACCCACGTTGAAGGGAATCCCCACAAAACATGTGGTCCCCTACGCTTAACTCCAAAGCCATCCTCCTACAAACAAAATATGACTTTTTCATTCCTACACCACTTTTAACCTCTCACAAAGAAGCTAAAACTGCTATTTAATTCTATGCTCTACCTTGGGGACAAGAACAACTATCTCCCTAACATGATTCCAACACAATAGAGAAATAAAATATCTCCTATAAAATGACTCAAACAGATCCATTGTAATCAATGAGTGATAAATATTATTGTATTAAAACTATACAGAGGTAAATTTCCATATCAAATATTCACCAAAGACATTCACACACGCAAGAAACATGTCTTCGAGCATACAAATAGTTCCTTTTGTCTATCCATCTTTCTGATGGTTGAAGGGAGTTATGAGGAAAAACTGGGTGCCAAAATTAATGATTCAATTCCTTCTATATTCATGAGGTAAAACATGTATCCTCATATGATACAATGGTACTCCAAACCCAATGATCCCTCTCTACCACAACCAAATAACCATAGGATGTGTAATCCACTATAGTCGACTCCATGATTAATAGGAAGTGATCTGATTATTTCATCCTATAAAAAATTAATCGGACAACATCATAGACTCCCTTTTCCCTAGGTGACCCATTGATGAAATCCATTGTGATTTGATTACACATACACTTATGTACATCTAATGGTTGGAACAAACCACTAGGAATATTGTTCATAGCCTTCACCTACTAGAACAGTAAGAACATTCCCGCAGACATTGAAAATTCATGTTTCATCTTGGGACACAAAATTGTATCCTATGGTCACGATACATCTCAAAAACTCTTGGGTGTATCTATAAGGGTGTGTTACGAGACTCACTGAGGACTCCCTCATGAATATACACTTGAACAAATAGCCTTCCACTGAACAACATCCAAATCAGACCATCCTCAACCACCCCTCTAGAGCATCACCATGGTCAACTAAATCGCAAATCACCTATAACATAGAGTCTCTAACCTAAGACACCTCTACCTACTACATTAGAGAATAAAACACCATCTAGTAAAAAACATCCGCTATAAATATCATTCATCGCATCCATCTGAAAGAATATTAATGTTTTCATTGCATTTTAAGCATTCACATATTCTAGAACAACTTCATTCTATGACATCCTACAACAAAATTTATCTATGAAATTACCTTTTCCTAATAAGTATGGTTTCTCAAAATCACTCTCTTAATGAAAATAAATCCACCTTCACACCAAAATGTTTAGGTCTCACTAGAAAAAGTTATTCACTAAGATCTTGTGGTCAGTGAAGAACATAATGCGCTCCCCCACGAGGTAATTTCATAAAAAATTCAGCCCAAAAATGATCTAAACTAGATCTTGATCTTTGGTCGAATAGTAACATTAATGGGGACACAACTGCCTTGATGTATAAGAGATCACTTTCTATTATAGAATTATCAAACATCCAAATCCTAGACAAGATGCATAAAAAAAGGAAAACATAATCCATTTATATGGAAACCAGACCACTGGTGTACTAACCAACATCCCCATTAGATAGATGAATGCTACGAGGAACCACTCACTCCACACGAATACATTGTACATCCTGATAACGGAATTAAATGGATCATTAAATAGAGTTAAATTAGTTACAAATGTGTGGTAAGAGCCATAGAGAATGATAAAACTACAAACCTCTTCAACATTCTTATGTTCTTTTAATGGAACAATAGCCTCAACCAAGGATTGTTCCACATCTACACCCAGATAATGCACCACATGTACAAAAAAATTCATCTTGTTTATCTAAAACATATACTTAGATAAAAATAAATAGATATGGTGTGGTCGATGGACTTGTATGATAGTCCTGAGATGTTCGGTATTCTCCTCCTCTAACATCCTATAGATCAGGATGTCATCAATGAATGTTACAATGAATCGGTCAATAAACTCAAGAAATATGGAGGTTATAAGTTCCATGACCATGGATGTTGTAGTATTAGGAATATCTCCCCCCTTCACCCTCAAATGATTATACCTAGACTAAAAATCGATGTTGGAAAACCAAATTTTTCCTCATAGATGGTTGAAGATATCATTTACCCTTGGTAGAGTGTAATTTTTCTTTACCATCACTTGATATTACCTACTATTGTCCATGAAAAACACCAGGCATCCATCCTCATTAGGAAACAACATCGGAGATCCCATGATGACACATGGGGACAAATAATGCCCTTCTTCATCAGATCATATATCTAGATCATCAACTCACAAAACTCATAAGGTTTTACCAAATAAATATCCATTGAAACTAGATAAGAACCAGGATGTATGTCTATCCAACTACTCAACACCCCATCTAGTGGGTAGTGTCCCAACCACATTTGGAAAAAATATCCGTGAACTCCAAAAATGCACTCAAAAACTCAACCATATATAAATCCACTAATTAAAATAACATCACTACCAACAAGTAAATAAGATGTTACACACATAGAATGCCCACATAGAAACTCCGCTCGCAGACAAAATCCACCCTCCAGCTATCCATTATTGAATAAAGAACTCTTATGTGGAAATGTTTGATAATAGAATAGACATAATACAACCAGTCGATGATATGAATGACATCATATGGTTGTATCTATAGAAAAAAAGATACCCATAGGGCTACTGTAGTTCTATCATCTGTCTACATCACTGGATTCCGTCAAACAATATCATATATCCTCTAAATAAAATACTCAACACTAGGGGCATGGGAATCCTCTATCTATCATATCCTAGATAATGGTCTATAATGGGTGTAACAATGGAGTGCGATGCTCCATAATGGAACAACAAATAAGAAAAGGTATTACCAATATGATTGGACCTATAATGATATCTCTCTCTCTAGAAACTAATTCATTTGTGGCATGAAACATACAATTCCTTTCTCAACTTCCCCTAATCTGATGACTGACTGCTCAAACAGGCCCGGGTTAGGGTCCCTAATGAACACCGTGAGGTTGGACTCTACCTACTCCATCACCCCTTGTTGGAACAGCAGCTTTTTATCCCCTCTACTGAAATGTTTAATTTAAAACTTCTACTAAGGCTTGCATTAAACTTATCTACCACCACTGTACTGAGCTCTAATGGAATATAGACACAGGATTTGGACATTCCCATGGGCAACATCAAAGAAACACATTGAAACCAATATCATGGGATATGTACTAGAAACAGATAGTCAAAATGAAAACTACCAAGGTTGAATCCTCACTTCCTGAAACCTCAATGGCCTTGCTCCTTGGGACCTGTAGCTACTAACCCTACCTCTCTAAGAGACCTGCTGGATCACCCCTATTGGTAGACCTCCTCATGAGTGAATATGCTCAATCAAATTTTCCATCATTTGGACCTCCATGTATTACAAAATGTCAATGAGGTAACTACTTACTAGATAAAAGGAAAAAATCCTCCTCTAAGCATTTTTCAGGGGACACCTCATTCAGAATGTTATCCTATAAAAAATGAAACAGATCCTTGAACATAATCCCCATCTCCCATACTAACATACTCTCATTCTGGAGGGAGAATAACTCCTTCCACTTCAGAGCATTCATGATTGCTAAAAATAATTATTCCCACAACTCCTTCATGAAATCAACCCATAACATGTCATCCACCACCATCATTACCATGTATAATTTACACCATTAATTCATAGCTCATAACATATGGATAATTGAAGATGGAACTAAATACTCTATGAAATACCATATCAAACAAAAGGGGATATGAATGATCCATGAGCTAGATTTTATTCTCTAGGTTTGAAAAATTTCCCTCATAATTTCCCAAGGTTATCCAGTAGAATGAATCTAATGTTCTATTACCCTAGTCATCCTCTACTACTGGATCAGACATCTACTGATCAATTGGATCAGCCTTTTAATACTAAATTCCATGTGCCGCAATTACAACATTACCAACTGTCATAGTTGAAAAGATAAACAAGGAATTCCTATGTCATGTATGTAATTTTATTAAGATTTATTTTAACTCATTTCATTATCCATTTCCAATTCCCCATATATTCATAACTAATGTTAGAAAAAAAGAAATTATAATTCATTTATCATTCATAGTTTCTCTACCCTACAAATGGTGTTGCTTCACATTGTCATTTGGTAGGCTTAGAGTCCATGCATCAGATCATGGGTGTCCCTAAAATCTTTTTTCGTATTCATTCTTTGCTGGCCTATGTCACACAAAATGATCACTGGACACCATATCCCAACCAACATGTGAAATATTCATTTTTTATAACTCAAATAATCATCCAATATCTCAACCATCACAAATGATAACATTTTATCATGACCTCATCCCTATAATTATTCCTCTCTTGATCTATCAATGAATGAACAATGATAATGACCCCCTGAGTCCCTCCTCTAGCAACCCCCATGGTGATGACTAACACCAAATGTATAACAACCTTGAAATATGGGAAGAATTAACATTATAAGAAAACAATATTGGGAGATAAGATCTATCAAACTCAATATAACTCTATGACATATATATATATAATAAATCCAAAATCTACCATAGATACATGTTTAAAAATGATACTAATATAATACAAGAGTCTCCAAATTAAATACTAAAAAAAACTAAACAATGTCACAACAAATATCCCAATGTAAAATCTAAAAATTCTCAACACAATCTATATAGTCATCCTTAAAACCTAAAAATAGTTTGATATACATAGGGTGAGAATACAAGTACACATAGTAGGAAAAAACTATGTATCCAATGTGAAAGGGAGAAAATCATAATAATTCTCTTGTGAAAATATAGTGGAATCCAATAACACCAAACTAGGTATACTAAACACCACAACCTCATTATCGACACACTCCCCATATTGCACAAGTCATGTAATGTAATATAGTAAGAAAATTTAGGATAGGTTACCCCACACCACTTTCCCATCAATTAGATGATCTCACACCCTGACTAAAAGTTTCATGGTGCTCCCACCACTTTTGAAACAACCACATCACAACCCACCTGCATACACCAAGTCCTCACATCTAGTCCCACAATATGGGAAGCAAATTCTCATCATATATTTATGACAAGAAACATGAGCCTCAAAACAACATCTCTCCCAAAGACATATGTATTACATAAGACTTCACATCCCAAAAACACATGGGAAAGAAAAAAACTTCTCATCCCAAAGAAACCAGGGAAGAAAAGAAAACTATCTCATCCATAAGACACCTAATAATATACAACTTACCCACATAGCACATGGTCTTATACACCACAACCTATCTAAAGAATCATTGGAAATCACCCCCAAGAAGATAGAGCTACAATGAGAGGGTGGAAAACCATCCATACTCCCACCTAAATATTTTGGGAATACCCCTCCCCTGTAACAATGAGGGAGTTCTCCACAACGTTCTATAATAGGGATGTGTGTGAATAAAAAACACATAGAAATACTGATGTATATATTTATATATAGTATGGAAAACTAAAAACTTACTTATGGGTTCTCAATAAAATAGTAAACCCCCCTATAAAACAAATAACATAGCTATTACAACTAGAATTATTAGATAACATTAGCGATGGTGACTATCAAAACATGATAAAAGAATGAATCTTCTCAATAGTCCACAACTGGAATCATACACCAAGCCATTTAAATTCACCAATTTCCAATATTTGTAAACTATTCATTTATTCTAATCATCATTATCCATGAAACTACAATGTGTTCCACACAAAAATCCACATAGGAAATTTCATACTCAGAATGAAGAACCATAGTAACATTAACCCACATAAAATTTCTTCTCTTGTAAACACTGATTCATCGATTAACAATACCATTCTTGAGAGACATGGACTGAAGATTTGTATATGATACTAATAGAGAAACTGTAGGAAAAATTCATGTACTATACACTTCCCATATTACTCCTCCATGACCATTCTCGCAAAAAAAATAATACACCCAACTCACAGCAAAACCCAATTACACATCTTATCACAACCAAACTCGGAAGCCATGCGGCATAACCCCATCACACTAAGAAACCCAACATAGCACATACCTTCATGACAACCATGTTGTATTACCACACCACAACCACCGAAACACACACACACAAATATGATCCCAAACGAAACAACATACTGACCACATAAGGCCCAACTTTAACATTTAAAAAGGCATCCCTTTATTAATCTCACTCATTATTTCAGGGGTTATAAATTCGATCATGTGGAATCCCTTTATTTAAAAGAACATACATGGTTAATCAATTTCATATATATATTCATTCATAAAATGACTAACTACAAGTATTAACTAGCCATCATATATTCCCACACAAATACCATGAATTAAAATGATTATTAGTAGTAATATAGCACATTATATGACAACCTTATATTTACAAGGGTGTGTACAGAGAGAATAGAAAAGGTCTTAAATTTACGAATCCTAGAATTCCAAGATGATAACCTTCATCATTTCATTGGATATGAATCATGGACAATATTTACATTAATTAAGTCCCAATTATGCTTTTAACCACCCATCCTAAGGTGTACTATGAATTTTAACCCCACCCCACCATGGAATATTTATTTTTAAAATTGGTGGGATATATGTCATTACATTCCAAAAGGGTTCTTAAAAATGTATCTTAAAGTCATTCACATGTGCCAAAATATTCAAAATCAGCATATAGTCTTTTCACATGTCAAAAATATGTTTTATACATTTTTATCAATATTTTCTATAAATACCCAGGCCATTGTACCCATTGCACATGATGAATGATGGTAAAGCTGTAATGGGGGTATCAGATTGAAACCATTGGATTTTTTCATAATCCATGGCTTATAAAAATAATGATGATAATTTGAGGAATCTAATTTCTTGATATACTTATATATAAGTTCTTTCTAGGTTCTACCTTAACAATTTTCCCCCATCATTCTCATTTTCATAATTTGCACCACATTTATGTTGTTTTATTTGAGAGATTTAGGTCTGAAACACATTAACATTGAGTAAGTTACTAAGACTATTCCAAGGGGTCTTTGATATTTTATCATTTGGTTTTAGAAACCACATGTTAGATATTTTTTTTTCATTCGTATCTCTTATTCCTTCTTCATTTCCCTTTGAATCGTGCCAACATCAATTCTGGTCAATTATTGTCTTCACCTGTGAATGTCATTTCACTGTCATTTTGGGGATGTTTTGATGCAAGACACTAAGTCTATAACATAATTTAGTGACATTCTTAATGGGAATAAGTTTTACTACTATGATAATCATAATGAATTGTATTACATATAACAAAAAAAATAAAAAATTTGAATAATTAATTATTGAAAATGGAACTTTTCATTCATTCGGATCATGAAAGCCTAGAATTTATAAATTCAACATAAATTTTTAATAGGAATCATGATATATGAATTCAATAAATTGACACATTTTATTATGTAATTAAGAATAATCAAGTAAATGAAATTGTTTTCATTGATGCTTTGTCTAGGATATACTATCAAATCACATCTATCCATGCTCAACTACTAGGTTTTGAAGTGTAATGAAGCATGTATTTGATTGATGTTTATTTTTTGGAGTATAAAAAGATGTAGGATAATCATGGGAAAATAATTTTTATAAAAATTATGGAAATCAAATTTTTAAAAAGAAATTGTCTATTGCCTCATGTCCCATGCATTAATTGGTGGTCAGGGAAACAAATGGTGGTTGATTAAGGGATAGTTTGGGTTTGAGAAAACATTTCCCTAGTATAGTGAACATTTATATTGGAAACACATCCTTTGGGATGTGTTTAGTGTTTGTGAAAATTGTAATATGTATACAAATGAAAAATCAAAAGGTCATCCATGTGGATTATTCACCCCTTTCCCATTTCTTCTCATCACTGGTTTGAAATTTTGATGGATTTTGTGCTCATCATTACAATATTTTAATCTGTGGAGGATAGAAACATTGTGGTGGTTGAAATGTTTTTGTAAAATGGATTATTTTACAACTTGTTCTACAGTAATGATATAAATCATATCATTAATTTTTTGTTTAGGGAAACTATGAGGTTTGATGTCATACCCAAGAGAATTATGAATTATATGGATTTCAAATTCCTAAGTCACTTATGGTGGATACTATGGAACAAAACTGGATCCAAACATTCATTATCCACCACTAAAAATCCCTAATAAATCATAAAATTATGTTGGTTAATATAACAGTTTCCACATTTTTTCCTACATACCATAGAATATTATTTAACATTGGGAAATATTTCTCGTTACATTTATTTTTCCTGTGGTCGAGTAGATAACATGACTATTAACTCTTCACTATTTGGATTTGTTTGTTTTTAACCCATTTACTCCACCTGATATTTTAAATTTCTATACTATTAAATATTATAATAATGGTGGTTAAGGAATGGAAATGTTTGTTGGGGTGTTTTACGCAATGGTAGAATCCATTATTGACTGGTTTAAAGAACAAGTCAATAACATACGAACAATTGTCGGAGGAATATAGTGTTTTATCCTAGATAATGTGCATGGTTATACGGTTTTGTGGAGATATTTCTACAAAAATAAAATTAAAATCTTCTTCAATTAGGAGATGATCCTATTGACGTCGTGGATAATATAAATGATAATGCCCACAAGACTGAGTTACATGATAAATATGGAAATGTTAAAGAAACATTAAATTTTTCTGATCTTTCTCCCTAAATAATTTCAAATTTGAAGAGAAATCATTTTGATGGGGAGGAGATGATGAGGATAATGTCACAAATAAGAATCCTGGGGTTAAAGGTGGACTTGATGGGGTGGGAATAAGGCTTGTGATTTCACACAACCCATTGTGATAAATTTGTGGCCTAATGAAATGGGGGTGAACCAAGAGAATAGAGAAGGCCATAAATGGGTAATCGTGAAATTTCAAGATGAGGCCCTTGAATAATGATTGGGGGTAGATTATATTCCTATATTTTCATTAACTAACATCCCTATAATCATTAAAAAACCCAACCCATGGATTTATATTAATTTTATTCCCACCTAACCATTGAATCATCAAAATCAATTGTGTTGGGTATGATTCCTTTTCTTTCTAAAAGTTGGATGCTACATATCTCCAATATGTAGGGGAATGTGCTAAAATTTTAAAAAACTGTTAGGATTTTTGAATTGAGGAATGAATTTGATAGACTTTTGTTTCACTGTTTGGATATAAATAATCATTCCTTATACTCTTTTAACATGATGAATGAAGGTGATGTTATTGTGGGGAGTTTGGTTGGAAATCATTGTGTTCATACTTTATTCACAAATTATTAAAGGATTGTTCATCTACTATAGTGTCTTGTGGCTATAGTTACTAGAGACATGGTCTCCTTGGGATCTACCAGGACTATCCCCAATATCTTTCACATTATCAAACTATACATCGTAATTCATATTTTTTCATATGTTGATCAGATTGCTCAACACACAAACATTGAACAAGTTTCCATGGAAAAATTCATGTGGTTCTTCAAATGTATATCATTAAAACTAATGATATTATTTGTCAATACTCATGAAATGAGCTTTAATGAATTTTAATTACACATTCCATAAATAGTATTTCATATAATGTCTAAAAAAATATACTATTGATGAAATAAAAAATGATTTGGTTTGATGAAGGATGTCCATGTTCAATATGAAAATATCCAAATGATAAATGACTATATTTTATTTGGGAAATATGTATATCATTATATAAATAATTTCATAAAATTTATTATAAAATAACCAATTTGTTACTAGACTAATAGAATATTGTAATATTAGAGATAGGTTAATGACTGATAATATGTTCATAAATAAATAAATTCATTTACATTGACCTAGGATTTTGGAAAGATTATGGAATCTTCCCATAATGGATATCATTATCAATCTAAATCTGCAAGGTAATTTATAATTTATTATAAAAAATTATTTTACCCATTATTCATTATTATATATATATGAACCTAATATAATAGTAGATTAAACATACAGTTATATAAGAAATATCTTATATTCAAAACCCTCGGTGTGAAGTTTCTTCCCGTGTAGTTCATTATAATTTTTATCATCTTCCTGAAAATGGAAATATCTCTTTGATAAAAATTTATTTTATTATAAGTATTCATTTTTTTTTGAATAAATCAATGAAATATTTGAAAAAACATTAAATAATCATTTTGGAACCCTCCTGATTAAAATAATGTCATCTATAAGAATATAAATATAATATTCTAAAAGATAAAACCATTAGTTATAATAACTCATTAATTAAATTTTTTTATTATCATCAAAATATTAATCTATTTTGAAAATTGGAGAAATGTATTCTTTTTAATATACTAATTCATCTTGGGTAAAAATTAATCATTAACATCAACATAGATTTTATGAGTAGATTATTTGTAATCCAAAAAATGTTTCTCTAATAAAGAAAATGGAAATTTCTAATGGGATATTATATTTCATGGTTATTATAATACTTTTCACTACATTTTATTTTAAAAAATATAAATATTTTTATTTTATAACATTAATTGACTCTACTTATTTATATTATAATAATAAGAAATATTGTGGAATTTTTAAATAGAAGGTATGATTTTTAAATTTTTTCTTTTTTAATTAAAGAATGACATCATTAGAAGATAATATATATATTATTAATGAAATCCCTATAGAATATTTACAAAGAATATATTAATGTATTTAATTTTATAACTATGTGAGATTTATACAAAGTTACAAATATCAAGTGAGATTTACAACTATGTGAGATTTATCTGTTTTTTCCTTTTCAAGGGTGTTTTTTGTTTTGAAATTAGAAGAGATTGATTAGTAAAATTTATCATCATTTGTTTGTTTTCAAAAATACAATTGAATTTTTTTTAAACATTGATATACATTGAAAATGGTTTAAGTTATATTTTTCAATATCAAATATACAAATTTATTGATTGATAAAATTATTAAAACCATGTAATTTTAAAATAAATCAAGACTATTGTGTTGACTTGCTAATTATATTTATCGGTATTTAGAAACTCCACATCATAATATGGAATGATCCTTACATGTTGTATGAAGTAGTTTGAATGTTCTATGAATAGTATAGTTATGGATTGTTAAAACATTTTCAATAATGAGTTGATTAATTCAATAGATATATACAACTATATAATTTCGAGAATGATGTTTAGAGTTTTTTAATAAATCATCTCAATGAATTATATTTCATTCATTAGTAATATTTTCATTTGTTCTATTGGACCCATATTTGTTAATATTTTCATTATGAATATATGATTTCTATTCTAATGTTTCATCTTCTGAAAATCAGGATCAATGAGATTCTAATATAGAAGATAATATATTCTGTTATTTATATTGAAAAGATTCAGATGATGGGAGTATTTTCATTCCCTAATAATATATTTGATGATGTGTTAGGTGCACACACATGTTTCTAATTGCTGATATAAAATATCTTCTCATGGATATTGGAATTTAATTCAGACCATTTCTCATCGAATTTTTAGATTGAATTTTTTTCATAAATTCTTAGATGGGGAAGATTTGCATCAACGAAGATAGATACCATATATCTAGGCTTCCAAATGACATGCCACATAGAAATAAACAGAATTGAATCCCTTGATTTGAAGTGTTTTTTTAATAATATTATTATAGAATATTAATAATTTTTAATCATAACTACATGGATTGATTTATAAACATTGTTTTTATCCACAGATTATATTATTTAAATGGGATTTTTATTTATAATCTAGTGAATTGATCTCTAATGTATTGATGAACTATTTTACATTTATTTATATATTTTTTCTCTAATGTTTTTGAAATATATTGCATCAGATAAGATGATTATATGAGTGGGTGATTAAAAATTTTATTCTTATATTAATCATTTGAAAAGGAATGATTTTTATATAAACGATATATTTTTTCATATATTATGTTTTCTTCCAAGAGTAAATGCAAAACACTATATGTATTTATGGATTTTACATGCATAAAGTTTCCAGTTAATAATTTAGTTTTATTAAAGTTATAAAATTTATTATTTTGAATACTAAATAAACCACCTTAGGTAGTTTCATTCTTTAGAATGTATAATGTAAATCTAATTCTTCCACTGAAAAGAAAATTAAATAAATTTATATAATAATGAAAATAATTTTATAACATTTCTATATTTTTATATTGCAAAAGGATCAATAAAAGAATTCATTATTTGTATCTTTATGAAACTAAAATCAATATCTGACCAACAAGCATTATAAAATTAGTTATTAATAAACACATCCTATGGAAACATAACATGAAAAGACATCACTAAAAAAGAAAAGTGTTCTAAAAATAATATTTCAAACCAAAATTCGTCCTATATATATTATTACTAAATAAATGAAATTAATTGTCAAAATATCACGCTTTTTAATTATGATAAAAACTAGAGTATCATTAAAAAATATAATTCACATCCACTCATCAATATTAATTAATCGTAAATAAAAATTCTACTATAAAAATATTCACTCAATATAATCTAATCTATTGTTAAAATAAAAAAACCAAACATGACATATTCATTAATTTTATAATATATATATAAAACAAAATGATAATTAACAATCATATTTCATCCATTCCCATTAATATAATAATATTTTTTTAAAACTATTATAAACATTTTCATTTATATAAAAACTTCGAAATCTCAAACCAATAATATAATTAAATTTAAAATTAAAATATATATATAACATCATTACTCATATCATAGAAAAAAATATATTTGAAAATTTTGAAATTCCAAAAAATAGACTTTGTACTACTAAGGGTGTATAAAAGAGTTTGGAAAAAATTCAAATAATGAATAATAATGAAAATTCAAAAAAAAATTACATCATTGATGGATTAGATTGTATACATTAGATTTCAGAAATTAAATATTTAACAAAATATAATGAGTGGTGTTATAGATTATATCATTCATAAAATCTATAATTACATGTTTGATCGGTGTTGACATTCTTGTACTTATAATCATGTTGTTGTGGTATATAACAACTTATTAAAAATTGATGATCGGAGAGGCTTTTATTGTTACTAAAATCCAAAGGGATGATAAATCCCACATTTAAAAATGATAAATATGGTGGTAATAATTTAATTTTCTACGAGATATAAGATAAATGATATTCATAGATTTATACATAATGGTTGAAAATTACAAAACATGTTTATATGAGGACAATATTTTATGTAGATAGTAATACTAAGGTAACTGCAAAAAATTACACATAAGGCTTAAACCTATTGTATTTTTTTATATCAATACTACAAATACAAATAAATTATGTAGTATTATTAGTTCCATGTATCTTTTTTTTAGTGGATGAAATATAAATATTTATGTAAATGAATAGTTTTATTTATTGTATGTTAATAATTATATAAATTTGAGTTATACATAAATATATTTAAATTTAAAAATTTAAATGGAAAACTAAAACCTATATAATTTATAGAAATTGTTCAAATAATATTTTAATATAACAAATTAAAAATATATTACTAATTAAAAACAAATAAATTATAATAGTTTAATGATTAATGGTAATAATTATCAAAATATTGTTGAAAAAATAATAATTAATTAAAATATAAAAAATATAATTAATTATAATAGAAATATATCTATACATATATATATGTAATAAATAAATATTAAAATCCAAAAAATATAGAAAATGATACAATTAATGAAATTTTAAAATAAAGTATTATATAAACAAAATGAATAATATTAATTTGTAAAAAATATATTTTTCAAAAATATAAAAATGAATAAAATTAAAATTATTCCTTAATATTTAATAAATAATAATATATATATATATTCAAAAATTAAAAAATCATATATTAAAAAATGTATTAAAGATATATTAAAATAATAAATAATATAGTATTGATTTTATAAATATTTATAATATAATTACATATATAATATATTAATAATGAATATAATTAAATAACTTTTAATAATTCTTAATAGTATTTTTTAATTCTGAAAATGAATTCATTTTTATTTATTGTACGATGAGATATTTATTATAAGGGAATGATCATTTGATTATAAACAAGGGAAAGATTACAATGGTATGAAAATATGATATTTAAATTGATCCCTCTAAAGAAGAGGTAAACTATCAGGAGAAACCTAGTCAGCCAATAAAAAGGCAATGCCACTCAAACCTTTGTTTTCAAGTCCATTTACAAGGTAATTGACCTTCCTTTAGGTATGAGTGATAAAATGGTCAATGTAATGGAGATATTCCTAGAATTTGGTCCACCAATTAGTGTGATTCAATGATAAACGAATAGATCTTGTTCGAAACGTAAGAAAAATAATGTTAGTTTCTCATATAATCCAAATATTTTTCAATCCATGATTTTTTACTAGTTAGACCTCCATGACGAAATCATGCATTTCCACCTTGTGTGAAGAATCAATACCACAAGATCCCTAAAGAAAGATGATAACAACTCACTAATGATCCTTGAAAAGGACATCATAATAAGGAAGACCCAGATTGCCTCTTGAGGCTCCTTTGGGGTTAATTTCAATCCTACCTGAAGTGTGGCCTACTAGAAGTCATTATTCATTCCATAGTAAATTTGAATGTTACCTTTGTTGATAAATAGATTGATAATATATCATTCATGTATCAAATTAGAGGATAAATATTTTTTTCTTGTGGGGTTGCTTCATGAAATGGAGCAATAATCCCATATAAAGTAGTCTTAGCCTTGATGTATAAGTTCTCATCGATAAATTTTATAATCACATGTCAAAAAATGTTTATAAAACTATAAAATTATCAGTTATATTTTCAATATTTATATTTTTCAAATTACAAATAATTATTTGGTTATTTATTTGTATTCTATTAATTGATTTATATGCTATATTGGTTTTAGAAAAAACTGAATCAATTATTAATTATGGTTAAAAATAAAATAATTTTTTAAAATTCATAAATATTTCTAAAAAATTTTCATCAGATATATAAAAATGAACTTTTGTATTTTTATATAATGATTTATATATATAAATAAAATATAAATATTTTTTAAAAATACTAAAATATAAACAAATACGTTTAATTTTATAAATATGAAGAATTATATATATATAATTAATGAAATTTGAAATAAATATTCAATTTAACAAGTCATAAACATGCATGATGATGTTCATTGGAAATTACCCATTTCCGAATATGTCTATATTTCTGTTTACAAGCACATGTCTCAAAATTAAATGTTGGTGTGTAGGTGAAATCGACATATACCTATTCATTTCCACTATTTACAATGCACAAAATATTAATACTATTGAAAATTTTCATTACTATAGACATTAATATTTCAAAAAGAAATAAAAAAATTCTAATTAATTAATATTTTATTATATATAGTATGCATTAATAATGATATTAGTATATATATAATGTTTGGACATGTACATAGAAATTTATCTCATGTCTATGTGTGTGTGTCAGTGTTCATGTATGAGGAATACAATGACGCATATGTACTTTTTTGTTTTTTAATAGGTTAACAGATGACACACATTCATATTTCCAACAATACAAAATGCATAAAAATTTAATTCATTGTGTATTTTTGAAAGGAATAATCTATAAACACAAAAAAAATATTTATTAATATTTTATATTTAACACTATGTTTAAATAAATAATACAAATAATATATTTAAATAATTTATTTGTTGATAATAATAAAAATTACAAATAATAGTAATATATTAACATTAAATTTAAATACGATCTGTTTTGTATTTATGAAAATTATGAACTATATAAAATAATTATTATTATTGACCAAATGAATACATATACAATGATTTATAAATATTTTAATTGTGCTGTATTTACTCACATAATATTTTCAATATATTTTACTCTAAAAAATATAAACACTAAATTTACTATAATTTTTTTAATAAATATATATTCATAATTTTTAATTTTAAAATAATAACATTTAAAATAAAATTTTATTTTAATATATATTTATATATTAATCATATATATATAATTAATGAATGGATCTATATCCACAAAGTCTATCCTTTTGTGTGCCTTCGAAGACAATGGTTGTCAAAGGAGGTGTAGTGGGGCAGTAGAGTTTTTCCAGTTACTAAAGGATATAATTAGGGAGAATTTACATTGTAAAGGATATGTATATGTTTTAAACAATTGGTATATGAGTGAATTTAGTTTGAATGAACTAAATTGAATTACATACTGTGTAGCAAAGACTGGTAATATACATTGTAATCCTACAATATATGTTGTAACATGCATAATGTTTAACCTAAAAATTTGGCAAATAAAATACACAACCACAATTTGAAACTAATAATGAAACTTAAATGTAGATGGTTCCATCAGAGGTGATGTTTTCAGTGTTAAATATAATGGGGGTCATATATGATGGAATTGATCAAATTAGGTCCTAAATTCATTCTTTTCTATGTGATATAAAACCAATGTCACCCTCTTCTTGACTAAAATTTAAAATACTAATGTTCAAATATCTAGTTTTCAGTAGCGTTATTTATTGTAATTGTAGGATCCCTTTTATGGGGATCAATCATAGCATTAATTTTTATATCTATATTAATCCATTATACATTGTATCAGTTTTAATGGTCTCTTCAGACATGTTCCTCCCATTTCAATCATTATAGGTGACTATGGTTTCCACTCCATTTTTTTAAAAATGGTTCATTTTTATTTGGCTTTGTTATTGTGCGATGTCTATTGAGTGATGCAGTATTCTTGCAGGGGATAGTTGTCTTGATGCAATACATTGGTTTGTTCTCATGTGATAATCCTTGAATATTTTTAATGATGGGGTTTTTTCATCTACTAATTTATTATACGAAATTAATAATTTTCCATTTGATATATTTTTTATATGGAAATGGAATTAATTGAATAAAAGTTTATATATTTTAATGAATCATGATACTGATATCAGGTTTATGTAGTTTTTTCACATAGTGATAATGGTTTACTTCATATTTTGGATAACAGTGTAATATATATATTTTTATTAGATTGAATGTTTTTCATTCTATGGTTCAAAATTTTTTATTTGACAATGGGATGTAACAAAAATACAAAATTAATTAAATTAATTAAATTATGAATTAAATAAGATTCATGTTAATGAAATATAGTTTTCCTGATAATTTTCTATTATTATAATTGATGCAATGTGAGAGATTAATTTAATATGATCTTCTATGTGTTTGTGTAATTGATAATGAATGCCATGCATGCTATTGTTATCTAATGAAATGTGTAGCAGGAATGTACAATGATAATGGTACTTCTTTATGTTTATTGTAGACAGAAATAATGATAATAAAATGGTTAAAATTTTATAACTTGTTATAACTTATTCCTTATGATTCCAATAGTTAAACCCTATGAATAATGATTCGTTTAACTATAGATGTAATTTATAATAGTTTTTTGATAAATATAATCATTTATCACTAGGAGTGATTGGTTTCTTTTATAGACTATGTACCTTCTGTTGGGTGGTGTGAGAAATCCTTTTCATGTGATGGTCAATTAAATTATTTTAGGGTCATTTTTCACTATTTCTTATTTGGGTATTGACATTTAATGCTTTGGATGTTCTCTATGATCGAGAACAATGTTCTGGTGAGACATGAACCTTGGATGGGTAACGTCATATGGGATGTGGTGTAATGAATGATGTTGTAATAGTTGACACCAATGACATTGAGATTCATTGGGGTATGCATGACTGTTTCATGGATGAAAAATTGATGACAAAAAAGTTGAATCAAGGATTACCCGCTTATGTGATAAAGATCCATATTTTATCTGAATGAATTTGTTTAACAGTAGATTACTATGATTCATGTTTATTTTCATTCATTTATCCACTACATTAGGTAGTTATATGATATTTTTTATATCATTATACTTTACAGTATCATAATATTGTTTTCTTATATTACATGTCTTATGGTATTTAATAATTTTTATTATTCAACTATACACGTTGTGTTGGTTCTGCTATAATAAAAATTACTTGTTCTTAGCAAACCATAATTTCATTTTGGATTATTATTATATCGAAAGGACATTACTCTGTTGAGTATAGAGATATGAAATGAAATAATATAAGAAGCATAATGATTTCTGTTAAGTAATGGAAAACTGACCTAATTAATAAAATGAAATGGTAAAAGAGGAAAGATTCAATTAAACATATCTCATTAAAATGATTTTGTCATTATATGATACTGAGTTCATAGAATTTGAAGCCGGTAGTAAGAGGGACGTCATTTGATGTTGAGGATAAGACTATGAACAACCAATTTTGTTATGTTGAGATATATTATGTCTTTTAGATTGTTTGATTTGTTATGAAACCCCAACCTAGTGAGTTAGGGTGATGGAAACAAAAGGGAATCTAGATGGGTGTTCTCCCTAAACCTCCAAGAGTGATAATGAATTGATGACTAAAACCTCTAGCCTCACATAATTATAATTGCAGTGTTATGTTTGGGTATTCACAATGGTAATCATTCATATCTATATATATATATGATTAGAGAGATTTAATGGATTGTAGTTATTTAAAATACATTTATATCTAAATACTGTATCCAAATGATTAATATAGTTATGATGGGTATAGGAGGATATGGATTGATGTACTATGATGGTTCGTTTATAATAAAATATGTATGATACATGTTATAATAGGTATGGTGTATCCTAGTAAATACATTGTAACAATATGGTGTTTCACATGGGGTCCTGTGATGATGTGTTGCATGTGGTTCCTGTTGTAATTCATACACTACGTGTTTATTGGCTAGCATACAATTGGAGATAGATGGATTAGGAACCCCGATGTTGGGATAGTGTGGGGAACCAATGGGGATGTGCTTACATGTATACATAATGTTTCATTAAAATGTTTTTTTCTCTCATTACTTACATACAGGGTGATACGTATCCCTGAATATATTAGCAATGTATTATACATGATTAGGTGATAATTTAATTTTATTATTATTAAATATTCTATAGCATTCATTTATTATCTATTTCAAGAGTGGCATGGGGGAGGAACCTACTGATTCTAAACTTCTAATCACCCCACATATATATAATTAGTTTCCATTTTAGTTATTGAATTTTAAATATCATGCATTGTAATACTAGCCCATTTTTCGGAAGGAAATGTTTGGAATTTTTTGTCACTACCATCTTAACAAATTTTATATTTTGAGGTTTCCATTCATTTATTTATTTTTATTACATTATATGAATAAACATGGGATTCCATTAATATATATACATTATATATTGTCTATTAGTGTATCTATCATTTTTCTATCATCCTAGTTTTCTCAGAGATGGGTTTTCATCCAATTTTTTTGTTTATCATACCTCTAATGTTATTTTCCATATAAGGGATTACTATAGGTCAGAATTTGGTGGTCATAATCTCCCTTTGCACATTATTGTACCTTGAGGGATAACATTTCCTAGAATGGGTTCAAGGAATAGTTTTATCAATTTTTTGGTTACATCATGGGATAGATATCGGAGTTAGTAAAAAGTGATACTACATGGGTAGGAAGAGTAACAAATTATGCTATGTTTAGTTAAAAATTCATCCACATAAGATTAGATGAAACAAGTGTATTTAGATCCCTTTGTGATATAAGGGGGAAAACCCCTATGTATTCAATGCATTCTAAATTAAGTGATACTTCTTATTGCCTAGAGACATAGAAAATGATCATGCATTATTCTTCTATTAACTATTGTTTGAAATGAGAAGACTAAAACATAGTTTAAAACATAAATAATAATATAGAATAATTAATTAATTAAATTCTGAGTATACCATTTTCTAATTTTAGGTGTCTAAATTTGTTATTTTCCTATATGAATACCTCTTGGAGGGGGTCATCATTTGGTATAGAAATAACTACCAACATACCACCATAGATTTGAGGTCGTGATGCTGAAACATGGAAGAGGTCAACACTCTGAGGGCTTCAGAACTACTAACTACCGAAGTACGAGTGATCTATTTCTTGATTCACCAATAAATTAATGGAATAAGGATATTGAAATAACATATAATTTTATCTGGTAAGTGATGGAGAACCATATTTTATTGGTTTTGATGCTATTGTGTAGGGAATCGAGTAAGTGGTGGCTCTTGTTTGTTATAGACCATAAGAATTTTTTTAGTCTTATGTGGGATGTTATGGGACAATTTTTTAGAAAATATTTTCTATGAGAACTGGTGTATATAGTTTCTAGGACAATCATAGTTTTGAGGAGAATCATATTTAAGAGGTTAATTGTGTTATAAAATGCTCAAGGGGAGAAATCTGTATCTGCTGGTGAGTGACACCCTCGAATAGGTCTTGGAAAAGTAATATCTTTTTATTTTGTGATGGATGCGATTGCAATACCAGGGAATTTAAAGGAATATAATTTTATTTCATAGTGTTTGTGACATAATAAATGAGCATAAACAATCCATGGAATAACTTTTTTTGTATTTAATCATTTCAATAGAATAAAAACAGACATCACATAGTCTAGATGATCAATAATATTGTAATATACTATTATGTAACCATTATATTGGTGGTTATGAATAATACTAAATGAAAAAAATAAAACATAATCTTATCTAATAATTATAAATAAAATTTGAATCATTTGAATGTTATGAAAATGTATTCTTAAAAAAAATATTTTTTTCTAAAATATAGTGTTGTCACATTTTTTGAATAAATGAAAAGTAATTTTTACCACAATAAGAATATTTTATTTAAATAATTAAATCAATTTTGGAAATAAATATTTATTAATCATTATAGGGTAAACTTTTTAATTTTTTTTGAATGCCTCAGTTTTTGAATAATTGAGAAACATATATATTTTATTGAATAATAAATTTTTATATAATTAATTAAAGTGTTAAATTAAACATTATTTTTGTATTAAATTGAAACTAGATTATATATATTTAATTTTTTTATTTTAGTTCATTTAAAAAAATAAAAATAGAAATTTGATAATAAAACATTCAATACATATATGAATTTTTTTCTTTGGAAATAAACCTTTTCATTGCATATACGAGTCTAATTTTAAATTTGATTAATCCAATTATGTGAATTGATTTCAAAA
This sequence comes from Viscum album, assembly GCA_963277665.1. Taxonomy (NCBI): domain Eukaryota; kingdom Viridiplantae; phylum Streptophyta; class Magnoliopsida; order Santalales; family Viscaceae; genus Viscum; species Viscum album. Next base: position 1,795,691,936 of record OY728156.1, on the reverse strand, counting down.
GTAATTTTTTACATATATTGAATAATAATAATTTGTATTTTCTGATATGGTCAATAAAATTGTTTTCCATTTTTATTAGTAAAAATATAAAAACATTATTGTTGTAGTTTAGAAGGATCTAATTTACTAGAGGGTTATACTATAAAGATTGGGGTAAAAATGATCAAATTTTTTTTTCAACATCAATTATATAGCAATCAATCAATCATATAATCTATAAGGGTTTGGGATGTCCCATTTTTTGATGGATTCTCGATTGATTAAAATGTGGGTGTAATAAAATCACTTCAAAAAATCTAATGTATGTGATCTACCCTACCAATAAAAGGCCACCCCACTCAACCCATAATCACACATTGAATTTATTTTGGATATATAATTAACTACATGTATAACATCCTTAATACATTAATAAATATTTGATATGTTTATTGGATCATTAATCTCCTCTTGGAAGGATTTGGTGTCAAGCCTATAGAGGTTCATAGAAATGATTTAATGTTATTAAATTATTTTTTATTTAGTTACATGTTACACCACATATAAATATTATTAGAAAATTATTATAAAACAAAATAATTATAATTCAAAATTTTTAAAATTGATATGATTTGTCAATGAACTATATCCATCCTGTCTTCCATCAAATGGGAATCAAACTGGTCGATCAAGTGTACATTGTACTACTGCCCCGTAGACTAATCTAATTAATTTTCCATCATTTCCATTCATTTCACGATATAATGATGTATCTAAATAATTTATATGTTAATTATTATACTAAAATTGTTATGTAATTATAATAGGACAAATACCTTCAGAATTTCCTTTTTTTCAATATGAAATAATAACATCACTTGTCTTTATGCCGACCAATCACCTAACAAAGCGATGTGATTCATTTTTATCATAAAAATTACATGAAAATTAATTTGGAAGTGTATAATTAATATATTTGATATATAATACATGATATTTTTTAAATAATATTAACATACCACTTTAACCATATCTTATTACTATTTATAGTAATTATATTATCGCTCTTGCCTGTGTACGACCAAATGTCTCCACAAAGAGGGTTAATTAATATTCTATGTACAGACTTTACAAATGTTTACTAAAATGTGTATAATTATTATACATTATATTTATAACATGTATATAGTTTTTTATATTATCTCTAAATATCCTCTTTCCATGTATTTGAATTTTCATTCCAAGAAATGCATTGTAAGATAAAAATTTTACAACCCAAAATAATGAAAATAGAGATATGTTATTAGCAAAGGGTAGTAAAAAGTAATAAGTTCCCTATATATGATTTTATAAATATAAATATTATTTTGGAACTTATTTTTAAAATTTATAAAATGAATATATACGTGTTCTTAGCACATATAACCAAAAGGAAGTATCTTATAAGAGACATCATATCAATTACTTTTCTTTGAAGAATATTCAAATGTTAGGAACATAATATCATTTTTATGGTGTATATACTATTATATTGACATGTAATATCATGAATGCATAATATTTCTTGGAATTATAACATTGATCATTAATTATATCATCTTATTGGTTTTTTAAGTAAACTAATCAATGTTGTAATGAATTTAAAAACTCAAATTCATATCATTGGATTACATAGATTTGTCATTATTTATGGAATTATATGATTATGAGTGTACATAATTTTTAATATTATTTTTTTAATTCCACTTTTCTTATGTTTATCGAATTTTGATAGGCATAATTGACTCATTGATTAATCATCATATGAACACTAAAAACATTATAATTGTTTATTTTACAATTTAATTTTAATTTAAACAATGTGTAGAAGAATTTACATTAAAGAAACTTTTGTGATGATAAACTGATAAAACGAATAAATTTTTCAATTGTTTGTTCGTTATTTATTCAGCTTATAATACCATTTCTATGCTATTTCCAAACTAAATGTTTTGATTAAATTTTATTTGGAAAATATGAATTTATCTCACTCCTGAAACAAAAAATATTTCCTCTAAAACATGTTATTGTAATAATGTTTGTAATTTTTTTATGATTATTCAAATTATATAATAAGAAATTTTTATCCAGCTTTTTTATAAATTAATTTTCAAAGGAATATTCATGCCCTTTTCAAAATAGGTCTTGTTTAGATTTTTCTGAATATGTAAAAGGAAATTTTGTTGTCATATATGACCTAAATGTAATTTTCAAATATAATGTATAATAAATTATTATAAGTATATTTTACAATGTTCAAATGTTCTTTTTATTGGGATGTAATTTTTAAATAATATTTGAACTTTTATTTTTAAAAAGGTAATATTAAATAGCAGAAAATATTTTCCTCAAGAATATTTTTAATGATCTTTTTATGATATTTCGATTTTCAAATAAATGAAAAAATATATTTTATATTTTATTCCAATTATAAATGTTGTATTGTAACATTAAATATTATTTATATGGATTTATTATTATTATTTTGAATAATTTCTGTATTTTCATTCACATTATTGAGTGATTGTTTTGTCATTAACATTCCACTGAAATATTCTCATTCCTTAGATAATTGAAATTTATATTTCCCATAAATATCTACAGTATAAAACATGGTTATTAGTATTTCTTAATGAATATAACATTTCAAAATAGGGTGATTTACATTTAAATTAATTATACTGTCAAGCGAAATATTATTATTCATTATTTTGTACTCGATACATTATTATTTGATAAGGAATTATTTTTCTGAATTAAATGGTTTTTTTGATATATGATAAATGATTTGGATATAAAGATATATGGGTTTACAAATTAATGAATGTACTATAAAGAATTATTATTTCCATGTGATGAATTAATTTCATATCCTCAGTTATATGGGTTTCATGTGTATACCCATTGATTAATATTAAAATTTCATATGAGTGGTCTTTAAAGGAGAAGTATATTGATTATTGAGATCATGATTTATAATAATTAATTCCATTTATGAAGAATCTAGTATTTATTAATTCTGATATTTTTAAAATGATATTACCTATGAATTAATTTAATTCATGATATATGTTTTAAAATTCTTGTTTTTTTACTAACCTTCCCATATTGATTATTTATTATAATGTTATAATACTCATGTTATTGATCAAATGATATTTTTTAGTTATGTTCCTTTACATACTGATTTGGATATCTAATTTAGTTATATGTTATGTGTGTTCAGTTATTTACATTATCTATGTGGATTATTCTTATTAGTTCATGATAGTGTTCTATGTACATTTCCTTTACTGAAAAAGTGATATGATCATTTTTTTATTTTATTTCATATAAATACAGAGACTGTAAGGAGAATTATATCGAGTAAAATTTTATATGAAATAATTAAATTTTCTAAAAAATCTTTTAATTTTTAATTTCAAATGATGCAAAGGAAGAACGTTTGTATCTCGTTTACAATGTATACTAAAATGTATGGTCATTAAGATATGTTATTCTATATATCATACTAATGTAATAAAGTAGAAATAATACCATATCAATTGGTTGATGGGTCATTACAGAGTGGATGTTGAGTTCATCATAGGTTCATTAGTGTTTATATCATAGTGATATAGAATGAAAACAATATATTATTCCATAGGATGTTCCATCATAACCCAGCCGATGATTGATTTACTATAGTAAAATCTTAAAACCAAATGGCTATCATATCTCAATATAAATATATATGATGGTTCTTTATGAGTATTGAGAAATATTAATACAAATCGACTATCTATTATTAAAGGGTCCTCTACAGTAGAGGGTGTCACCTTGGGGTGCACAATTATTTTCTAAAATAATATTGATTGATGATTGAATCTTGGTATTGATTACCATCACATGAAACAAATTCATGTGAAGAATTTATATATATTTAAAGGTATTTTTGATTTATATAATCAATGAAATGGAGCTACTAGGTTTTGGAAAGTGGATATAAAATCATTATTTCATTAGATGTGGGTAGAGGTGTAGGATATTCCAAGTACATCCTTCTACAATCATCCTGGGCAATATAAGGTCATTGTTTTGTAATAATATTTGATTACTGATCTAGAAACATTGATCAATTTAATGAATGTAGTGTTTAGAATATTTTTGTATATGCTCGTTCGGGGTGGGGTTCATCAAAAAAGCCTTCTGATCACTATGTTTAATGAGGATCATTTAAAGTATCTTATTTATGTTTTTAAAGTTATTCTATACTATTTTATATTTTTTATGTTGAGGAATTGTATATTCTATGACTAAAAATCCCATTTAATAGGGCATGTCAAGCCTTAACTAGTATTGGTTCTTGACCCCTTGATGATTGATGATTTTGTTTCATAGGAATCCTTCAACATAATGGTATACATATATATTATCTTTATAAATGAATGATATTATAGGAGTTTCATGGATAATTTATTTCTGGATACCACTAAACATACAGACATGAACAGAATGTATAAGGTTTTCTTGGGTATATTCAAGTGTTAGAAATATTTCGAATACCTAGAGGAGAAGTTTGTTAGAACTCCAATTCATTTTATTTATTAAATATGATGATTGATTTGAAAATTTATAAAATTCTTCATATCATGGTTTTATATGTGGTATAATGTAGTAGAGGTAAGTTAATTCATAGGGGGTAATTGTAGTTAAATCCCTATGAGAAAAACTATACCTCACATGAGGGTTACAATTGTGTTTTCCATGAGTTTTTCCTTATATTACCTGATCGATTTGAGTTATTTTTTATTTTCATACATCATAATTTCTTTAGTTATATCTTCACACAATGTGACATGAGTATGAAACATTATTTGTGGAATAAATTATCTTAGGATTATCAGTTTTTGATTCTCTATAAATTAGATATGGAAAGGTGGAATCTGATATGCTGATCTGAATGACACAATGTGATGTTGGGCATGAATCTTTAGATTCTAATATAGTGTTGGATAACCCCCAAAATAATGAATATTGATATGGGGAACTATAGAGGAATTAGTTTTCTATTCATGACAACAACATATTTATCATTATTCATACTAAAGGTGGAGTCCATATAAGGCCCCGACCTTAAACCTTACTTAATATTGAATTAAATGAATAATTCACATTGAGGATCTGTCACGACCCGCCCTCGGGGTCCATGCCGTGACTACCCCAAGCCCGCCTTCCATAGGCCAGGGGCTGGCGACTAGCACCAAGGCGTAAATCCCGGTAAAAAGGGAAGGCATTGCCTTTGTAAAGTAAACAAACACCACAGAGTAAGAAAGCAGAAAGTAACACTAAGCAAAACAGAGTACAACTAAAAGTGCGGAAAGTAAAAAGGGGCCGGAAATACAAGCCCAACTGTAAAGTACAACTCGAAAGGGAAAACAGCAACTGAAAAGTAAAGCTGCTACGCCGAGCTGACCACTGGAATTCCCACCTAAAGGGTGGGCACAGATAGCTCCTCTGCTCCTCGGGTCCCGCCGTCTGCTCCGAGTATGTCTCGCCCAGTGGTCTGCCTCTGGGTACCGCCTCGTCGTATAGTCCACCTCCAGGTACCGTCCAGTCCTCGAACACTCGGCCTCTGTCAGTAATGGTCGTCGTCTGCAACCAATACAACGAGGTGCGGGCATAGCCCGTGCAGGGGTGAGTATAACGATACTCAGTAGGGACCCCGAGACCCTCAAGGTCTCACTAAAACCAACAAAGATAACCACAAGAAGATCACAACAGATAAACTCTACTTAGGTATATGCCCATACATATACCTAAGTTATCAATTAACTCATCTCAGTCATGAGGAAACACAAGGATCATGAGATCAACAGATAACCACTACCCAGGTATATGCCCATAAATATACCTAAGTTATCAAGTAACCCATCTCAATCATGAGGAAACACAAAGGTCAAAGTCTCAGCTCAAACCAGGATTTTCATTATCGAAACCGTAACTGCTGAAGAGCTCCGTCTCTAGTGTGTACAGTGGTCCTGTCACGACTCCGAGGCCGCCACTCACTAACCTAAGACTGCTGAAGTACTACTCCTGTCGAGTACTGCGGGTCTGCTGCCAACTACCGGGCGCTCCGTCCGCTGAGGGTCTGCTGCCAAATACCGGGCGCTACCCAGATAGCCTACTGAGGTACTCCTCCTGTCGAGTACCGCGGGTCTGCTGCCAACTACCAGGCGCTCCGTCCGCCGTGGGTCTGCCACCAAATATCGGGCGCTCCGTCCACTGGGCTAGTCGAATCACTCCAAGTCGAGTCGGTCAAGCAGTCGTCAGGTCTCAGCCGGCTACACGGTCTCCGTACTCTGCACGCTCGTCTCCGGGAGGGTCCGCTCCACGAGCTACTGGTCGATACTCCAAGTATCACAAGGTCCCGCGAAGAAGTGTCTCAAAGGACCGTCTCGTCACAGGGGTCTCAACGCAACAGACGACGCGTCGATCGGACGCCCGGTCTGTGAGTTATTAGCATTTTCGTCCCAGGGGCCCGGTTGGTTTCGTGAGCAAACCAATCCCGGCCGTAACTCAACTGTACCCCGAACTCCCATAGGGTATACTCAAAGGGACCCTTACTCAACGTAACCACCAACGCCGCTGACGGTTCGTCAAGCGGACGTCCTGTCTGAAAGATATTAGCTTTCCCGTTCCAGGGGCCCGGTTGGATTTCGGGTGCGATCCAACCCGGCCACTACTAACTGTATCCAAAACTCGGGCGAAGGATACCAAATGTTCCGTATCGTCAACAGGAATTCAACGCAACAGACGGCGAATCGATCGGACGCCCGGTCTGAGAGTTATTGGCATTTTCGTCCCCGGGGCCCGGTTGGTTTTTAAGGCAAAACCAACCCGACCGTACTCCACCTGCGTCCAAACCTCGGGCGGAGTATGCCAAAAGATTTGTCTCACTAAGAGGAACACAATGCGGCTGACGGCACGTCAATCGGACGTCCGTAGCTCAAGATATGAGCGTTTCCGCTCCGAAGGCCCGGTTGGTTCCGTGAACGAACCAACCCGGCCGAATTCAAAGTAATCTGAAACCTTGAGTGCGATATACCGAAACGACCGTCTCGATCCAAGGATCGCGTTTCCGCAGACGGTTCGTCATTTGAAGGTCCTAGACTCATGTTATGAGCCAAAAACCGATTCTGGTTCGAAACGGGGGGGGGTCGGGTCCGGGCCGACCCGGCCTGACCCCCCCCCCTGGGCGGCGCGGCGGCGCGCGGAGGCGGCGCGGCGGTGCGCGGAGGCGGCACGGCGGCGCGGCGGCGCGCGGAGGCGGCACGGCGGCGCGTTGGGGCAGCGCGGCGGCGCGCTGGGCGCACAGGCGGTGCGCGGGTGAGACCCCGCCTCCACGTTTTTCCCTTGGCGGCGCGGCACGTGCCGCGCCAGTTTTTTTTAAACATACTGCCCCCCTCACATGAGGGGGGGCCTGCTGAATGACACGGGGGGGGCTTTGCCCCCCACAAGGAAACTGCCCCCTCATTAAGAGGGGGGGTTTTGTTGAAACGGCCGGGGGATTTATTCCCCCGGTTTTTCTGCCATCCGGCCGGCCAGCTGGCCGGCCAGTTTTCACCAACGGGACCGGAAATTCCGGTCCCGCCTTCGACTTCCGACGCCGGCGGCCCGGCCGCCGGTCTTCACATCCCGCCGCGGCCCGGAACCGGCCGCGGTCTCCTCGTCCCGCCGCGGCCCGGAACCGGCCGCGGTGTTCGTCGTCCGGCGCGGTGCGACGGCACCGCGCCCCTTTGCCGTGCTTTGATATTCATTCAACGCGGCGCGACGGCGTCGCGTTCTTGTTGTTTCTTCCAAGGTGCGCGCGCGACGGCATCGCGTAAGTTGAACGTACAATTAATCCGCGTGGTGCGACGGCACCACGCCACCTTGCTTCCGCCCGCAAGATTAAACAACATGAACGATGGAGGGGGTTCGGCCGTGTTCATGCGGTCCGGCCCCCTCACGTTAAGCAATAACGCATATTTAAATAATCAACATCCCCACGTTAGTTATATGAACCACGAGCAAGAATAAAATAATTAAATATTAAATCAACAACCCCTACCTTGGTATAAGGTTCGACGATTTGTCTACGTTCCGCGGAAGACGACGTCGCGGTGGTCGGGCGTCGTGGTCGTCGTTCGTCAAATTCGATGACGAAGGGGTGCGTCCGAAAAGGCACGTCGTTGGCGAAACCTTGTATGCCGACGAAGGTTATCCGAGAAAGATGCGGTGTTCTCTCTCGTTGACACCGAAGACGAAGAAGAGAGGAGCAGCGTTCTTCGTCGGAACTTGAGCGTTCTACGTCAAGTCTTGAGGAAAGTCAAATAAAAAGGAAACAACGAACTCAAGAACCCCTACCTCGATAGTCGCACGTTGACGGAGTCGTGGAATATCAGTGTCGATTCCTTTGACGTCGGAGGAAGAGTCGTTGTCGATGGCGTTCGTCGCGGAAAAGATGATGCGGAAGAAGAACGTCACGTCGCGGATATGGCGTCGCGGAAAGACCGTGTTCTTCGGCGAAGAAGTTCTTCGTTGAAGAACGGCGTTCTTCGTGTTCTTCGTCAAGGTTGAAGAAGAAAGAAAAGCTCTCAACCACTCTAAGATGGCTAAGAGTTCTAACCCAACAAAATAAGACAAAGTCCTATTTTATTCACAAAAAGAATTTCAAAGGTTTGAAATTCAAATAAGAGATAACTCCACATTTATTAACAAGTTGTCGTGTTAATTAAAGAGGGGTTAAGGGAGTTTGAGGGAAGATGAGAGGTTTAGGTTTCGTGTGGGCCCCACCACACTTAATCCTCTCAAGGGAGGTTAAGTGGGTGTGGGTCCCACCCCTAACTCCCTTTAAGAGGAGTTAACCTACAAAAAGTAAAATAAAAAGAATTCACACTTTTTATTCAACTTTTTTATAAAATTTCCAAAAAACAAACTTTCAACCCGAAACAAACGCAACTCCCGAAAAGGTCTCTTTAAGAGAATATCGGCGCTACGAGTTCATCGGTGCCCTCAGATTTCAATTCCGAGCACCGTATCAAAAGTTATAAAAACCCGCTCGTTCGTTCACTGAACGTACCCGAGCCAAACTTCAGAAATTAATTCCGGGCACTCCGGGCCTCGGAATCAGGTGCCGTCTGAAACCGCGCTCTTGTAAAATTCTAAAGAAAATTAAGAAAAAAATTCCCTTTAATTTTACGGGTCTTTACATTACTCCCACCACAGGGCTTTACGTCCCCGTAAAGATACATCAAAAACTAGGGAAACAAAAGAGGGTACTGAGCATGCATCTGAGCCTCCCGCTCCCATGTGCTCTCCTGGAGATTCCCGTGCCGCCATCTGTTGCGCACAAGAGGAATCGATCGCCCATGTGGGACCCGCTCCTGTCGATCCTCTATCTCCACCGGGACCTCCGTAAAAGTCGCCCCATCATCAACGTCAAGCTCCCCATGATCAAAGATGTGCGTCGGGTCGTGCACGTATCTCCTCAGCTAAGACACGTGGAAGACGTCGTGCACCCGGTGTAACTGAGGTGGTAGAGCCAGGCGATAAGCCACCTCACCAACCCTGCTGAGGACCTGGAAGGGTCCGATGAAGCGCGGAGATAACTTGTCGCCTCGGCCAAATCTCCGAATACCACGTCGAGGTGAGACCCGCAAGAAGACGTGGTCACCATCCTCGAACTCTAGTGGCCTCCGCCTCCTGTCAGCGTATGACTTCTTCCGGCTCTGTGCTGTCCTCATCCGCTCCTGGATGACATGGACCTCCTCTGACGTGGCCCGGACCATCTCTGGTCCCACAAGAGCTGCAAGATTTCTTCTTTGCCGATAAGAGAAACCAGGTCTCATCCCATGGATGAACCACATTCTTTGCCTAAAAGAGTCAATCCTAACATGGATGATACTAATCCATACCAAGGATGACGTCATAAGGCCTCGACGCTACTACTAAGAGATCCAACCGTTACTCTCGCCTCCAAGGGTTGAGTCACACTGTCGGCATCAGTGTGTGGTAACTGGGTCTCCTCCAGTAGATGTCTCACAAGTGAGGGTCAAGTCAACAGTCAACTGGAACCTCTTAGTAACATCACAAAAGAGGACAGGAATGAAAACATCACAAAGATTGCGTCTTTTATTATTGCAGATCATAATACAAGACGCTACACAAAAGCAACATCAACACGGAACTAGAAGTACAAAAGACGTATCCACTAGTTCCTCCCCTGTCCACCTGCTTTACTGTTGCTCAAGCATTTGTCGCTGCCTCAACCTCAGTGGCTCCCCCCCCAAGCCTGCGGATCGAGGAGTCAGACAGTCACGTGCCAGGTGACCCTTTCCGCGGCATGAGTAACACAACCTGCTCCTTGCACAGTTAGCTCGGTTCCCACTCCGGGTTCCCTGCACCACTGGTCCTAAAACCCGAGATCGCCCAACTGCTGGTCTGGTCCTCCTGGACCTCTGCATCATCTGTCTACTGCCCACAGATGACTCGGCTTCTGATCGAAAAACACGCGGTAAAGGCAGAATCTCCTGTACACGCTCGGGGTGTAGAGATACTGGCACAAACTCCACCCTGAAGAAGGTCTCGAAGTCTTCCCATGCGAAGTTAATCTCATCGCAAAACTGAAACAAGTGGCTCCACCACCTACCTGCTGCTGCGTGTAGTAGGCTCACAGCGAGGATCACCATGAGGTCTGCTGGTGTCCTCACTAGCCTAAACACTCGAACCACTGCCTCCAGCCAGTCCTCTGCAGCCTGGGGATCCGTCTCCCCACGAAACCTGGGCGGTCGCTGGCGCTGAAACTCATGCAGTGCGCTGAGGCGACGTGCATCGTCAGCGGCTGCTGCTGGAAGCATCGGGGGCTCGGCGGGTAGAGCTACCGCCGGTGCCACTGCTGACAAAGGGCCCTGCACCGAGGCCTCGTCGCTCGGTGGGCTGTCGTCACGTTCGATTCTCGGAACCCTAGCTGGCTGCCGTCGTGGGGCCATCCTGAAAGAAACAACGTAACATGATCAAACGATTATACCTGGTGAGCTGACCTGGTTTGAGCTGTTTTAATGGGAAAAACCTTTGAAAACACACACGCAATCAGTGTTTTCATGCACTAAGTCGGAAATCAGTTGTCAGGGTCTTGGTGTATGGATACGTCGGCCGCCCGCACCAACACTGGACTCCCTGAACTGAAAACCACACTCGGTACCCTTAACACTATTGCTACACAGAAAGAAAGATCAGAGTCTGCGGTAGAACCGACCACCTCTGATACCAATTTGTCACGACCCACCCTCGGGGTCCATGCCGTGACTACCCCAAGCCCGCCTTCCATAGGCCAGGGGCTGGCGACTAGCACCAAGGCGTAAATCCCGGTAAAAAGGGAAGGCATTGCCTTTTTAAAGTAAACAAACACCACAGAGTAAGAAAGCGGAAAGTAACACTAAGAAAAACAGAGTACAACTAAAAGTGCGGAAAGTAAAAAGGGGCCGTAAATACAAGCCCAACTGTAAAGTACAACTCGAAAGGGAAAACAGCAACTGAAAAGTAAAGCTGCTACGCCGAGCTGACCACTGGAAATCCCACCTGAAGGGTGGGCACAGATAGCTCCTCTGCTCCTCGGGTCCCGCCGTCTGCTCCGAGTATGTCCCGCCCAGTGGTCTACCTCTGGGTACCGCCTCGTCGTATAGTCCACCTCCAGGTACCGTCCAGTCCTCGAACACTCAGCCTCTGTCAGTACTGGCCGTCGTCTGCAACCAACACAACGAGGTGCGGGCATAGCCCGTGCAGGGGTGAGTATAACGATACTCAGAAGGGACCCCGAGACCCTCAAGGTCTCACTAAAACCAACAAAGATAACCACAAGAAGATCACAACAGATAAACTCTACTTAGGTATATGCCCATACATATACCTAAGTTATCAAGTAACTCATCTCAGTCATGAGGAAACACAAGGATCATGAGATCAACGGATAACCACTACCCAGGTATATGCCCATACATATACCTAAGTTATCAAATAACCCATCTCAATCATGAGGAAACACAAAGGTCAAAGTCTCAGCTCAAACCAGGATTTTCATTATCGAAACCGTAACTACTGATGAGCTCCGTCTCTAGAGTGTACAGTGGTCATGTCACGACTCTGAGGCCGCCGCTCACAAACCTAAGACTGCTGAATTACTCCTCCTGTCGAGTACTGCGGGTCTGCTGCCAACTACCGGGCGCTCCATCCGCTGAGGGTCTGCTGCCAAATACCGGGCGCTACCCAGATAGCCTACTGAGGTACTCCTCCTGTCGAGTACCGCGGGTCTGCTGCCAACTACCAGGCGCTCCATCCGCCGTGGGTCTGCCACCAAATACCGGGCGCTCCGTCCACTGGGCTAGTCGACTCACTCCAAGTCGAGTCGGTCAAGCAGTCGTCAGGTCTCAGCCGGCTACACGGTCTCCGTACTCTGCACGTTCGTCTCCGGGAGGGTCCGCTCCACGAGCTACTGGTCGATACTCCAAGTATCACAAGGTCCCGTGAAGAAGTGTCTCAAAGGACTGTCTCGTCACAGGGGTCTCAACGCAACAGACGGCGCGTCGATCGGACGCCCGGTCTGTGAGTTATTAGCATTTTCGTCCCAGGGGCCCGGTTGATTTCGTGAGCAAACCAATCCCGGCCGTAACTCAACTGTACCCCGAACTCGCATAGGGTATACTCAAAGGGACCGTTACTCAACGTAACCACCAACGCCGCTGACGGTTCGTCAAGCGGACGTCCTGTCTGAAAGATATTAGCTTTCCCGTTCCAGGGGCCCGGTTGGATTTCGGGTGCGATCCAACCCGGCCACTACTAACTGTATCCAAAACTCGGGCGAAGGATACCAAATGTTCCGTATCGTCAACTGGAATTCAACGCAACAGACGACGCATCGATCGGACGCCCGGTCTGAGAGTTATTGGCATTTTCGTCCCCGGGGCCCGGTTGGTTTTTAAGGCAAAACCAACCCGACCGTACTCCACCTGCGTCCAAACCTCGGGCGGAGTATGCCAAAAGATCTGTCTCACTAAGAGAAACACAGTGCGGCTGACGGCACGTCAATCGGACGTCCGTAGCTCAAGATATGAGCGTTTCCGCTCCGAAGGCCCGGTTTGTTCCGTGAACGAACCAACCCGGCCGAACTCAAAGTAATCCGAAACCTTGAGTGCGATATACCGAAACGACCGTCTCAATCCAAGGATCGCGTTGCCGTAGACGGTTCGTCATTTGAAGGTCCGAGACTCATGTTATGAGCCAAAAACCGATTCTGGTTCGAAACGGGGGGGTCCGGGTCCGGGCCGACCCGGCCTGACCCCCCCTAGGCGGCGCGGTGGCCGGCGGCGGTGGTCGGCGGCGGCGGCCGGCGGCGGCGCGGTGGCCGGCGGCGGCGCGGCAGCCTGGCGGCGGAGCGGCGGCGCGCGGAGGCGGCGCGGCGGCGCGCGGAGGCGGCACGGCGGCGCGCCGGGGCGGCGCGGCGGCGCGCTGGGCGCGCAGGCGGTGCGCGGGTGAGACCCCGCCTCCCCGTTTTTCCCTTGGCGGCGCGGCACGTGCCGCGCCGGTTTTTTTTAAACAAACCGCCCCCCTCACATGAGGGGGGGCCTGCTGAATGACACGGGGGGGGGGGGGGGGGCTTTGCCCCCCCACAAGGAAACCGCCCCCTCATTAAGAGGAGGGGTTTTGTTGAACCGGCCGGGGGATTTATTCCCCCGGTTTTTCTGCCATCCGGCCGGCCAGCTGGCCGGCCGGTTTTCACCAACGGGACCGGAAATTCCGGTCCCGCCTTCGACTTCCGACGCCGGCGGCCCGACCGCCGGTCTTCACATCCCGCCGCGGCCCGGAACCGGCCGCGGTCTCCTCGTCCTGCCGCGGCCCGGAACCGGCCGCGGTGTTCGTCGTCCGGCGCGGTGCGACGGCACCACGCCCCTTTGCCGTGCTTTGATATTCATTCAACGCGGCGCGACGGCGTCGCGTTCTTGTTGTTTCTTCCAAGGTGCGCGCGCGACGGCATCGCGTAAGTTGAACGTACAATTAATCCGCGTGGTGCGACGGCACCACGCCACCTTGCTTCCGCCCGCAAGATTAAACAACATGAACGATGGAGGGGGTTCGGCCGTGTTCATGCGGTCAGGCCCCCTCACGTTAAGAAATAACGCATCTTTAAATAATCAACATCCCCACGTTAGTTATACGAACCATGAGCAAGAATAACATAATTAAATATTAAATCAACAACCCCTACCTTGGTATAAGGTTCGAAGATTTGTCTACGTTCCGCGGAAGACGACGTCGCGGTGGTCGGGGGTCGTGGTCGTCGTTCGTCAAATTCGATGACGATGGGGTGCGTCCGAAGAGGCACGTCGTTGGCGAAACCTTGTACGCCGACGAAGGTTATCCGAGAAAGATGCGGTGTTCTCTCTCGTTGACACCGAAGACGAAGAAGAGCGGAGCGGCGTTCTTCGTCCGAACTTGAGCGTTCTACGTCAAGTCTTGAGGAAAGTCAAATAAAAAGGAAACAACGAACTCAAGAACCCATACCTCGATAGTCGCACGTTGACGGAGTCGTGGAATATCAGTGTCGATTCCTTTGACGTCGGAGGAAGAGTCGTTGTCGATGGCGTTCGTCGCGGAAAAGATTATGCGGAAGAAGAACGTCACGTCGCGGATATGGCGTCGCGGAAAGACCGTGTTCTTCGGCGAAGAAGTTCTTCGTTGAAGAACGGCGTTCTTCGTGTTCTTCGTCAAGGATGAAGAAGAAAGAAAAGCTCTCAACCACTCCAAGATGGCTAATAGTTCTAACCCAACAAAATAAGACAAAGTCTTATTTTATTCACAAAAAGAATTTCAAAGGTTTGAAATTCAAATAAGAGATAACTCCACATTTATTAACAAGTTGTCGTGTTAATTAAAGAGGGGTTAAGGGAGTTTGAGGGAAGATGAGAGGTTTAGGTTTCGTGTGGGCCCCACCACACTTAATCCTCTCAAGGGAGGTTAAGTGGGTGTGGGTCCCACCCCTAACTCCATTTAAGAGGAGTTAACCTACAAAAAGTAAAATAAAAAGAATTCACACTTTTTATTCAACTTTTTTATAAAATTTCCAAAAAACTAACTTTCAACCCGAAACAAACGCAACTCCCGAAAAGGTCTCTTTAAGAGAATATCGGCGCTGCGAGTTCATCAGTGCCCTCGGATTTCAATTCCGAGCACCGTATCAAAAGTTAGAAAAACCCGCTCGTTCGTTCACTGAACGTACCCGAGCCAAACTTCAGAAATTAATTCTGGGCACTCCGGGCCTTGGAATCAGGTGCCGTCTGAAACCGCGCTCTTGTAAAATTCTAAAGAAAATTAAGAAAAAATTTCCCTTGAATTTTAAGGTTCTTTACAGGATATTTTTAGGTTTAGAGTTTTATAGAATTTGGACATAATTATTACATCTCAAAAGATTACAAAGTAGGCCCTTCTACTAAGTTTCCAGAGAATAAAAACTCTTAAAAAGAAACGCGTCTAGTTCCATTTTTTATATAGCACGACTTTCCCTTGATCCGATCCTTGACGCTATTCTACATTAAGTCCTGTGAAAAATTTCAAAAACATGGTGTGAGCATAATAATCTCAGTAAGGGATACACAAAGAATGAAAATTGTTAGTTTATCAAAACAACAAGTAAACCATTTATACTTTATCAAAGTAATACTTTTCACCTTTATGACGTTTTAAAAACTCTTTACAGAATAAAAGATCATTACTTACCCTTTTTGTAACCTAAAGATTACCATAAAACCCATTTAAAAAACACATAACATATAAAGGTAACTTGGGACATAAAAATACATAAATGGAATAACCATATGGTCGACTACCACACATATCACTTAATGGAATATCCATAT
Organism: Viscum album; assembly: GCA_963277665.1. Lineage (NCBI taxonomy): Eukaryota > Viridiplantae > Streptophyta > Magnoliopsida > Santalales > Viscaceae > Viscum > Viscum album. Next base: position 1,795,675,989 of record OY728156.1, on the reverse strand, counting down.
GGCCGAATTCCATACCCAATTCATTGGAAGTTATAACGTAACCACACATCCTGGTATTCACGACACCACCCGTTATATGGTTTATCATGTAACCACCCGTCAAATTTCCAGGTACCATTATAAAATCATAAAACAAATATAATGGAAAGAAAACATTTCCACACATTGATCACAATATATCACTTAAAGATATTTAAATAGTAAATCAATTATAAAAACCATTTTCAATACCAAAATACATTAAAGATTATATGGTATTTATTTCATTTTAAAAACATTACGGCTTGTTTAGGAATCCATTGACCAAATAAAAATCATGGCGGCGGAAAAGGTCATTGTCACCGGGTACGTTAAAAGAAACATTCCTTTTTGTCGTTTTGTAAAACGCTTCATAGAAAAAGATTCATTTTGTATAAAAGAAAAAGTAAAAGGGTTTATTAGACCATATAAAAGGAATTTGTGTATAAAACGAAATATGCCTCAATGAAAGGAGATTGAGACGAAGTCCCTTACCTCGGGTCCGATTTGACTCGATCGTTCTTTATCATCCTGAATAATAAACTTGAGTTAATTTCTACTTGCATAAGAACCATTTTCAAGTTAATTTTTACTTTTATAACATTTATTACCATGTCATAAACACTATGTAATTATTTATGTTAATAATGTTTGTTTTGTTGATATTTGGTTCTTAAGTCTAGAGTGGACTTCTTACAATTACATGTTGTTCCTTTGGTTAAAGGTTCATTATATCCAGAATGATATTCATGATTTGGATATCATATAGATCATATATATCCAGAATATTCATGTATTTATAGTATTTCATATTCATTTAGAGGTAATAATAGAAATGCACCGTTCATGGAGACGGTAAGCCGTACGTACGCATTAACGCTACATTCATTTCTATGTCATATTAATGGAATTAAAACTAAATGAGAGATATGTATATTTTAATTACAAAATTATATTCATCATTTAGATGTAAAATAAATCATATATATCCATTATATATATGTACTTATAATAGTACATTACAATTGGGGATAAGAAATGAAATGCACCATTTATGGAGATGGTAAGCCGTACGTACGCATGAACGATACTTTCATTTCTATCTCATTCTTTTATGGAATTAAAACATAATGTTACATAATAGTATTATAATTACAGTATGTTATCATATATAATATCATTCAATATATCCTTTATACGTACTACATATGGTATTAACGAATCAAATCACATTGAGGGAGCGGTATTCCGCACTTTCTAAAATGAAGATATCGCCTTTCCCCATAATGGAAACCATAAACGTATGCCATAAATGAAAAATACAGTAGCTTCAGTAAAAAATAAACACATTATATTTCATATATAAATATAGTGACATCTTAATGGCCACCTTTGAATGTGTTAAAAGAATATTGAACAATCATCATTTCGTGAGTCATAAATTCGCCATCCACGGAAACAGTATGTTCTTTAACCATTAGTTGTAGGTGTGTGTAAGGGTAGCTCGAATTATTCTTTTAAAAACATCATAGTATATTGAAGATACTGGATTTTTTACAAAATAAATGAATAAAAATAGGTTAGGGGGTTAGAGAAGTGAAATAAAATAATAGAACACAAGAGAAAACACTACCTCTAAAATAGGTAACTCTTATTGATTTGATCTCAAAGGATTACTTGGGAAGACATCTGCCCAAAGTGAGGCTTCTATGATTAAGAGATTTGTGTGGAGAGTCAATATGGGCAGGGCTTGGCCGAACAAAAGGCTTGAATGGTGTGGGTAAGGTGGTAGAGGTGGGGGCCTTTTATAAGAGGAGAGGAGGGGCACTCTTGGAATGTTATAAAAGTTTACGTTATTATAAAATGATTTTTGGATTTAAAAGTTCCCAAAATTACATATTTCGAGGATAAGGTGATATCAGCTCTAAATATACTCATCCAATAGATTTTTTAAATGTGTAGTCTTAGATTTTACATTATCTTTTCATTTTATTTATATCGTTAAATAATGAGGTAATCGCTTCATCATCATGATGTCATAAATAATTTAATTTATTTATGTTCTAAAAATTATGAAAAATAAATCATGATGTATGAAATCTTTGTATATTTCTAATGAATATATATAGTAAAAAATATGACTTTTATAACCCCACTTAAATTTTTATTAGTAAAACAACTCATGTTTGTGACATTTTTACTTGAACACTAAATAAACATATATTAATGACATTTTCCTTCCAAAGTGGATCCATGGGGTCCCCAAGTTGACCAATGGATTTTCATGGTCGTCCATGACACATCGAATAATGGTAGGACATGTGTCATGTTCATTTAATATTATTAAAACATTATTTTTACCTTATACTACACTAATTACCTTTAATCCCGATTAAAACATAAATGTTACTATTCACCAAAAAATTATTTTAATCCCATTGAACCACATTTTACTTCTTAATGAAAACCATGTATGTTGGATTTTTTAAATTCAAAACACAAAGGTGGTAAAATTTCATTTAAAAGAAAAATCAGTTTTTTTGTGTACCACTTAGTGGTTTCACTATTTAACAAAAATTGAAGTCTTTCAAAAAAATACACAAACTTCACCCTAAGCTATATTTGATATTCTGAATTAAAAAATGAAGTCTATTTTAAAAAATTCAAAAAATATAAGTTGAATTAATTAATTTAATAATTAATTCCATCTGTCAGAGAAAATAGCGTGTTTTTATGAAATAATGAGTATTAAAAGATTGACACTGGTTTAAGTCCAATTTCATAGTGAAATTAATTCCAACGACCACTATTGGATTAAATAGTAAAAATATATTCTAATTTCACATTGAACCCAATTCAAAAGATTATCTAATAATATAAATAAATTAGATTAAAAAGTGGTTTTGAATTAAAATACAACATTTTTCACTATTCATTAAAAAATGAACTTTATCGGAAAAATACAAAAAATTTACACAAAGTAAATATTGATGTACCGATTCTAAAGAAGAGTTTTATTTTTTCCATTAGAATGTATAAGAGTGAAAAAAACTATATTTAATGACAGTTCTCCATCAAAAGGTGATAAGTGAACCTTTAGTGAATATTTGGGTATATATGCCTAAATTTGAATTCTTTTCTTATTTTAAGCCTTTATCCATTATTGGATAAATGTAAAAACATTTAACAAACATATATATTCATATTTTAGTTATTTCTATTCACTCCTGCCAATATAACGGCTACGTGTTAACTACTATTTAAAATAATATTATTTTATTACTAGTGTGCAACGTAAGATTTCAATGAAAATCATTGTTGCGTATCGGGTACGCTATCGAACATAGAAACCCCTTTAAAGTAAAATTAATATTTAATTAGTAAATATTAATAAAAATGAAAATTATTTATTCATTATTTACCTGGGATGTTACATCCTTCCCCCTTTTGGAAATTGCATCCTCGCTATTTTATTCACTTATCAAAATAAGTGGGGTTATTTATCTCTCAGAGCATTTTAAGATTACAATGTTTCCTCTTCAACCATATAGTTTTTCCACATAACCTTAACCTGGTGAATTACCTTATTTCGCAACACAGTCTCTCTTCAGTCAAGAATATGGACTGGTTGTTCTTCATAATAGAGATTCTCTTCCAACTGAACTACCTCTGGGCTCAAAACATGAGATTGATCTGGAATATATATTCTCAACATCAAAACATGAAAAACATTGTGTACCTGAGATAAATTCAGAGGTAATTCCACTATGTATGCAACTGATACAACTCTCTCCAGAATATCATATGGTCCAATGAACCTTGGACTCAGATTTACTTACTTACCAAATCGCATCACACTTTTCCATGGAGAAACCTTGAGAAAAACATGATCACCTACCTCGAAAAATCGATCCTTCCTCTGGTTATCCGCATAAATTTCCTGTCTGCTCTGAGCTATTCTCATGTGTTTCTAAATCAACTGAACTTTTTCTGCCATCTCTTCTACCAATTCTGGTCCCATCATCTTCCCTTCACCTACTTCACCCAAAAAATTTGGTGTTCGACACCGCTTCCCATATAATGCCTCAAACGGTTCCATTTATATACTAGAAAGAAGACTGTTATTTTAAGAAAACTCAACCAAAGAACGATGTTGGTCCCAGCTTCCCTGATAATCCATTGAACAAGCACTTATAATATCCTCCAAAGTCTGTATTTTTCATTCTGACTGCCCATCTTACTGCGGATGAAATGTTCTACTAAAGTTTAATTTAGTAACCAATGACACTGAAGGCCTTTCGAAAAGTTAGAAGTAGACCTGGGATCACGATCGGACACATTGGAGAGGGGAACTCCATGTAACCTGACTATCCATTTAAGATACAATCGAGAAAGTTGATCTAGAGAGAATGTATCTCGAATTGAAAGGAAATGAGAAGATTTAGTCAAGCAATAAACAATAACCCAAATTAAATTATTACCTCTAGATGTATTCGGTAATCCCACAACAAAGTCCATGGATATATTTTCCCATTTCCACTCTGGCACTGGTAGATGCTGAAACATCACTTTCGTTAACTACTGCTCTGATTTAACCTGCTGAAAAGTCAAACAATTTACAGTAAAATCAGAAATATCTTTTTTCAGTCCATCCCACCAATAACACTTCCGAAAATCTCTGTACATCATAGTTCTGCCAGGATGAAATGAAAACGGGGAACTATGAGCCTCACATAACAACTCATTTTTCAACTGTGAATCACCAGGCACACATAATCACTTCCCAAGCCTCAAAACACATTCATTATCAATTTTAAATTCAGGCAACATACCCTTCTGAACTAGCTCTACCTTTTTCTACAACCCACTATCTTCCCTCTTTGCTTTCTTAATTCTTTCTGGTAGGGATGATCTTACTGATACCTGAAAAAAAACAGAAGAACTTCCTACAAAAACAACTTCTATGCCATATTTCATCAAATCCTTAACCAAAGGATCACGTTCCAAACGCAACATTGTTAATGAAGCATTAGTTTTTTGACTCAAAGCATCAGCCACTTTATTTTCTTTTCGCGGATGGTAATGAATTGTACAATCATAATCCTTGATTAATTCTAACCATCTCCTCTGTCTCATGTTCTATTATTTCTGAGTGAATATATACTTTAAATTTTTTTGATCGGTATATATTTCACACTTTACTCCATACAAATGATGCCTCCAAATTTTTAAAGCGAAAACAACAGCAGCTAATTCCAAATCATGTGTAGGGTAATTTACATCATGAGTTTTAAGTTGTCGTGAAGCATAATCAGTTACACGATCATTCTGCAGTAGGACACAACCACATCCTTTCAATGAAGCATCACTGTAGATAACAAACTCACCATTCCTGTAAGGAAGTGCCAAAATTGGAGCATTCTACACTCGTCTTTTCAACTCCTTCAGTAGTAACCTGATTAAACTGAGCAATAGTGCAAAAAACTGTTTTTTTCTGATTCTTATCATCTCAGGATATTGATTTGAAAGGTCATTTCCCTCTGTATGCCCTCCCAGAAAATATTTTTTTTTTCCTCTAAGTAAAACCATTCTTAACAAAGAAATATCATATGTGAAGCAACATGGTAATATTTAAATGCTATATCATTTCAACGATACCATAAATTAATTTATAATTTAACAATTTTCTAACTCCTAAAGTTGTCTAAACCGACCTCTGATACCTACTATAAGGCCCCGACCTTAAACCTTACTTAATATTCAATTAAATGAATAATTTACATTGAGGTTATTTTCAGGTTTAGTGTTTTAGATAATTACGACATAACTTTTACATCTCAAAATTTTAAAAAGTATGAACTTCTACTAAGTTTCCATAGATTAAAAACTCTTAAAATGAAACATGTATAGTTCCATGTTTTATATAGCATGACTTTCCCTTGTTCCCATACTTGACCCTATTCAACATTAAGTCCTACGAAAAAAATTTCAAAAACATGGGGAGAGCATTAAAAAGCTCAGTAAGGGATACACAAAGAATGGAAACTATTAGTTTATCAAAACAACAAGTAAACCATGTATACTTTATCAAAGTAATACTTTTCACCATTATGAAGTAGTAAAAACTGTTTACTGAATAAAAGTTAATTACTTACCCTTTTTTGTAACTAAAATATTACCATAAAACCCATATAAAGAACACATAACATATAAAGTTGACTTGGGACATAAACATACTTAAATGGATTAACCATACGGTCGACTTCCACACATATCACTTAATGGAATAGCCATAAGGCCGACTTAAATACCCAATGCATTGGAGGTTATAACGTAACCACCTATCCTGGTATTCACGGCACCACCCATCATATGGTTTATCATGTAACCACCCGTCAAATGTCCAAGCACCAATATAAAATCATAAAACAAATATAATGGAAAGAAAACATTTCCACACATTGATCACAATATATCACTTAAAAATATTGACATAGAAAATCCATTATAAAAACCATTTTCAATTCCAAAATACATAAAATAGTATATGTTATTTATTTCATTTTAAAAACATTATGGATTGTTGAGGATACCAAAGACCAAATAATACACGTGGCGGCAGAAAAGGTCGTTGTCACTGCGTATGTTAAAAGAAACATTCCTTTTTTTCGTTTTGTAAAACTCTTCGTAGAAGAGGATTCATTTTGTATAAAAGTAAAAGTCAAAGGGGTATATACACCGTATAAATGAAAGTTGGGTATAAAAAGAAATATGCCTCAATGAAAGGAGATTGAGACGAAGTCCCTTACCTTGGGTCCGACTTGACTCGATCGCTCTTTAACAACCTGAATAATAAACTTGAGTTAATTTCTACTTGATTAAGAACCTTTTTCAATTTCATTATTCCTCTAATATCTTTTATTACCATTTCATAAACACTATGTAATTATTTATGTTAATAACGTTTGTTTTGTCGATATTTGGTTCTTTAGTCGAAAGTGGACTTCCTACAATTACATATCGTTCGTGTGGTCAACGGTTCATTATATACAGAATGATATTCATGATTTGGATATCATATATATCATATATATCCAGAATATACATGTATTTATAGTATTTCATATTATTTTAGAGGTATGAAATGAAATGCACCGTTCATTGAGACGGTAAGCCGTACGTACGCATAAATGCTACTTTCATTTATATGTCATATTAATGGAATTAAAACTAAATGAGAGATATTTATATTTTAATTCCAGAATTATATTCAGCATTTATATGTAACATAAATAATATATATCCATTATATATATGTACTTATAATAGTACATTACATTTGGGGATAAGAAATGAAATGCAACGTTCATGGAGACGGTAAGTCGTACGTACGCATGAACGCTAATTTCATTTCTATATCATACATTAATGGAAATAGAACATAATGATACATTATAGTATTATAGTTACAGTATTTTATCATATATAATATCATTCAATCTATCCTTTATACGTACCACATATGGTATTAATGAATCAAATAACTTTGTGGGGCGGTAGTTCGCACTTCCTAAAATGATTATATCGCGTTTACCCATAACGGAAACCATAAAGGTATGCCATTAATGAAAAATACATAATCATAAGTGAAACATAAGAATATTATATATCATGTATAAATATACTGATATCTTAATGGAAACCTTTGATGGTGTTAAAAGAATATTTAACAATCATTGTTTCGTGAGGCAGAAATTCGCCATCCACGGAAATAGTATGTTCTTTAACCATTAGATGTAGGTGTGTGTATGTTTAGCTCGAATTCTTCTTATAACAACATCCAAGTATATTTAATATACTGTATTTGTTACAAAAGAAATGAATAAAAAGAGTTTAGAGGGTTGGAGATGCAAAATAAAACAAAAGAACCCAAGGGAAAACACTACCTTTAAAATGGGTAACTCTTTTTTATTTGAGCTCAATGGCTTATTTGGGAAGACTTCTGCCCAAAGTGATGCTTCTAGGAGTAGGAGAGGGATGTGGAGAGACAATATGGGTAGGGTTCGGCCGAACCAAAGGCTTGAGTGGTGTGGGTATGGTGGTAGAGTTGGGGGCCCTTTATAAGAGGAGAGGACGGTCACTCTTGAAAATGTATAAACGGTTACTTTATTATAAAATGATTTTTGGATATAAAAGGTCCCAAAATTATATATTTCTAGGATAAGGTCATATGAGTTCGAATTATACTCATACAATAGGTTTTTGATAGGTGTAGGTCTTATATTTTACATTATCGTTTCATTTTATTTAAATCGTTAAATAATGAGGTAATCGATGCATCATCATGATGTCATAAATAATTTAATTTATATATTGTTTAAAAATTATAAAACAAATATCATGATTTAGAAAAAAACCTAGATTTCTAATGAATATTATTAGTCACAATTATGACATTTATAACCCCACTTAAAATTTTTGTTAGTAAAACAACTCATGTATGTGACATTTTTACATTAACATTAAATAAAACGATATTAATGGCATTTTCCTTCCAAAGTGGCTCCTTGGAGACCAAAAGTTGTCCCATGGATTTATCGGTCGACCATGACACATAAAATAAGGGTATTACATGTTTAAAGTTCATTTCATATTATTAAAACATTATTTTTAGCTTAAACTGCACTAATTACCTCTAATCGCGGTTAAAACATAAAAGTTACTATTCACAAAAAAATTATTTTAATCTCATTGAACCACATTTTACATCTTAATGAAAACCATGTATGTCAGTTTTTTGAAATTCAAAACACAAAGGTTGAAAATTTTCATTTAAACGAAAAATTAGTTTTTTTAAGTACCACTTAGTGGTTTCACAATTCATCAAAAATTAAAGTTTTTCAAAAAAATACCAAAACTTCACCCTATGATATATTGGATATTCCGAATTCAAAAACGAGGTCTAAATTAAAAAATTAAAAACATATAAGTTTCATTAATTAATTTAAGAATTAATTCTTGATGTTAGAGAAAATAGCGTGTTTTTATGTAACAATATGTATCAAAAGATTGCCACTAGTTTAAGTCAAATTTCAAAGTGAAACTAAATCCAACGACCAATATTGTATTAAATTGTAAAAATATATTCTAATTTCCCTTTAAAACCAATTAGAAAGATAATCTAATAATATAAATAAATTATATTAAAAAGAGGTTTTGAATTAAAATACGACATTTTTCACTATTCATTAAAAATGAACTTTATTGGAAAAATACAAAAAATGTACACAAATTAAATTTTGATGTCCCGATTCTAAAGAAGAATATTATTTGGTCAAATAGAATTTATATTAGTGACAAAAACTATATATAATGATGGTTCGACATCAAAATGTGATAATTGAACCTTTAGTGAATATTTCGGTATATATGCCTATAATTGAATTATTTTCTTATTTTAAGCCTTTATCAATTATTGGATAAATTTAAAAACATTTAAAAACATATATAATCATATTTTAGTTATTTATATTGATTCCTGCCAATACAATGACTACGTGTTAAATACCATTTAAAATAATATTATTTTATTAGTAGTGTGTAACGTAAGATTTCAATGAAACTCTTTGTTGCTTATCCTGTACGCTATCGAACATAGCAACACCATTAAAGTAAAATTAATATTTAATCCGTAAATATTAATAAAAATGAAAATTCTTAATTCCTTATTTTCCTGGGATGTTACAGTCTAAGCATTGGGATTCTAATGTTGAGATATAGAGAGACTGATTTGTCTATAATGATACAGCTAAATATATTTATGTGGATCCAAATACATTATTATGTTCCAAATGAGCGTTTAATTCACATTGGTGATTCTTGGGTTGGTTCCAATATGGTTCCATTACTCACCATTTTTCATTCCTCTTATTGTGAAGATAATATATTGATACTAGAGATGTCATTTTTCTCTGGGATTAGAGCATGCTTTTATAGAGTTTGTCATTCTTTTCTTGGTCTCCCGGATTGTATATTCTAATCAACATGTTATTAGTTTTTTGATCCAACCATTACAAGGGACCATGTGTATCTGGGAGGTCATCAAGATGTAAATCATTATATTTTTAATAGATATTAGGTTTGAAATTATTCAATATATGAGATAATAGATTTTATGAAAAAACTGGTCATCGTTATAGTGATTAGGTAGTTGTGATATGTATATTTCATGTCAAGGAAATATATTTAATATGTAGTTATAATTAATGTAGCCTCAATGATATTAATCCCAAATTATGATCATCAATTTACTTCTAGAATTGGGGAAGGTTTTTAGCATTATTTTGGATTTCAACTATTCATTATAAATAATTTTCATTCATAGATGGATGGTTAGACAAAGTAGAAAATTCAATCTCATGATGACATGTTGTATTCTAATGTACTATATATTTTTAGATTCATAGAGTTATTGGAAAGAGTATATTTCATTGATATGATAATGGATAGAACTGAATCATCAAGATATGGGGTTATCAAGATTCTACATGAAGAAGAGATCTGGTCAAGGTATTATCGTTTACTAGACAAAATATATTTTATTCAACTATGTGTAGGTAAAATCCTTGGCCATATCATTTCTACAGGGGTAAATTCTCTCAAATAGATGATAAATGATAAAATATTATTTTCTTCTATAACATGAGGTAGTCAATGACAGCAGTACTCAACCATTCTGATAAGTTAGTATGTGACAAGTATCCATTTTTCCCACTTTTATGTAGTTTTATCCAAGGAAACCATAGAAATAGTGTGTTCTAGTTTGGTATTATAATATCATTGATATGGTAATCATACAAAATCCTTGTGATAATTGTACTCCTCATAGAGTGTATTTTGGTTGTGTTGATGGAAATCATTAGTGTCAGATTGGTCCTAGAGAATGTATTAGTCAGCTCCATTTTCAATAGTTTCTTGAAAAAGTATTGTAAGACCCTAGTTAAGGTACACATTTCATTATTATATATTTGTTCATGGGTTTTTATTTAGGAAGTACACACTCTATCATATCAAAATAAAATTTCCATTATTCGGGAGCTTATAGAGAGAAGCTTATAGTTTCCTTTATATTAAATATACTAGTCTAATGTCGAGCTATTTTGAATGAAGTATATATAATCTATGAGATAATGCTAGGGAATCACTAATCATATGGAAACATCATATGATTTCAAATACATCCTTTTGAAATAATCATCAACATTGATTTGTTACATTTGGTGTAGGATATCATGGACTACATAAAGAGGTTGGTTGTGTTATAGGATGTTGAAGGAGAGAAATATATATCTCTTAGTGAGTAACAACCACAAATAGGTCATTTAAATGTTCCATCCTTTTATTTTGTTATGTTTGAGATTACAATGCCATGAAATTACAGAATAACATAATTTATTTCATCATGTATGTGGCCTAAAAAATGAGCTCACTCATCCCATGGAATACATTTCTTGTATTTAATCATTTTAATAAACGAAAAGGACACATCAAATAGTCTAAATAAACATTAATATTATATTTCATTAATACTTAAATATTAAATTGGGGGTTATTACTATTAATAACTACACAAATTAAAGTTATTCTTATCAATTAATTATTCATAATAGTGGAATCATTTGAAAGTTATGTAAATGAATTCTTACAAATAATATTTTGTTTCTAAAGTACAGTGTTCCCACATTTTGCAAAAAAAATGGAAATTAATTATTAAAACTATATGAATATATTATTTTAAAAATGACATTAATTTTTTAAATACCTATATCATATTTATCATAGGGCACTGTCATTAAATTTTAACCAAATGCTACATTTTTCTATTTATTGAGAAAGATAACATTTTTATTGAAAGAAACCTTTCCATATAAATAATTCGTATTGTAAAATTAAATTTTCTATTCCTATCAAATTACAACAAGATCGATTATATTTTAATATTTATAGTTTAGGTAATTTTAAAAAAAGATACAAATTAAAATTTTATAATAAATCATTCTATACATATAGGAATTTTTTTCTTCGAAAACCTAAATTATCATTTCATATGTTGGTATAATTTTTACTTTTATTCTTACACATATGTTAATTTAATTTAAAAATAATTACTCTTTATATTAAGTAATAATTATTTATATTTCTTCATATGTTCCACAATATTTTTTTTTCATATTTAATAGTAAATACAATAAAATTTAAATGTCAATGTTAAAGAGTGTCCGATTTACCAGAGGGTTGATCTAAAAAGATAGGGGTAAAATATGACCTAAATTTTTTTTAAACACTAATTACACAGCCATAATTCAATCATGTAACTTCTATGGGTTTGGAAAGTCAATGTTTTTGTGAAGTATTATGGAATGATAAAAATTTGGGAGTAACTAAATCACTTCAAAAAATTCCAATGTGAGTCAACTACCACATCTATAAAACGCCACCCCACTAAACCCTTCGTCACAGTTCAAATTTCTTTATTCTTAACCATGAAACAACAATTTCACTTCCTAAATACATTTATAAATATTTATAATTTTATAAAATCATGAATCTCTTTTAGTATGGATTTGGTATCAAACAAATAGTTATTTATAAAAAATGAGGGAATTTTATTAAAAATTGGTATTATGATTTTACATATTACACTTCCTTAAAATAATATTAGAAAATGATTATATAATAACATAAATATAATAAAATTATGTATATATTTTTATATTTAATCAATTACCTATTTGAATACCATCTTCTGTCAAATTTGAAATAAAACTGTTGATCAATTTGACCACGAACTACCGCCCCGCTAACTATTATAATTTTTTATCCATCACAACCATTCAATGAATGGTATAATGATGGATTTAAATCATGAATTTTTTAATTATTAAAATATTAAAATTTTGGAATTATAATCTAACTTGTATCTTCTTAATTTTCTTTCCTGATAATAATATTAAAATGTCACTCATCTGAATGCTGACCAATCACCTCCTAAAGCGATGTGTCTCATTTTTAACATGTGGGTTACATTAAAGATAATATGGACTCATATAATTAATATATGTTTTATATATTAAATTATATTTATTAAATAATATTAATATACCACCATAATACAAACCTTTAACTATTTTATGGGATTATATAATCGCTCTTGCACATGTATGTCCAAATGTCTCCACAAAGAGGTGTCAATAATTTTCTTTTTACAACCATAATTAATGATTCAAATGATCATTATAATGAGAATATATAATATTATTAACATTTATATAATTTTTTATATAATATATCAATATCCTCTACCCAAGTATTGGAACATTCAAGACAAAAAATGTATGAGAAGAGAAAAAATTTAACAACCAAAATAGTGAAAATAGTGAAATATTATTAGCAAAGGGTGGTAAAATCTAATTTTAATTGAGACTATATAAACATGAATATAAATTGATGAAAATTATATGATGATTTACTGAATTAACAAAAAAAATTTATTTCCCACTGGTTATTCCACATTTATTCATGTAATAAAACCATGTCTATGATATTTCAAAAATAAAAGTATCGATAAAATTTTATTAAGAAAATATGAAATTATTTCACTCTTAGAAAGAAAAAATTTCCTCTAAAACAAGGAATTATGAAGATGTTTTTGAATTATTTTAACATTATCAAAATTACATAACAATGTATTTTATCCACTTTTTTGAATTTTTTTAAGGGGAATATTTGTGACCCTTACAAAACATGTCTTGTTTTGATATGACTAATAATGTAAAAGGTAATTTTTTATCATATATGACATGTATTTAACTTCCAATCAGCTTGAATAATAAATGTTTAAAAGATTATTTTACAATTTTACAATTTTTTCTTTATTTGAAATTGTTTTTAAAATGTTTTGTGAAATTTTTTTCTTAAAAATGCTATTTCAAATAGAAGAAAAATATTTTCCCTCAAGAATATTTTTAATGATGCTTTTCTTGATATTTATATATTCCAATCAAATAAAAATAATATCATAAATTTAATTCCCTTGAGGTATGTTTTATTGATATAGTCTATATTATTTCTATTTATTTTTTATAATTATTTATGTATAATTAAAGTATTTTAATTAACATTCATGAGTTATTATTTAGTCATAAATCTCCCATTGAAATGTCCACATATCTATGATCATTGAAATTTATATTTACACTAAATATTTATATTATCTTAAATTAATAATTTTATTTATTAATTAAATAAAAATTTAAAAATATCTTGATTTACATTGCAATTATTTTTACTGACTAATGAAGTATTATTATTTACTATTCCTCACTTCATAGAAATTTTTTTTGATAAGGTTTAATTTTCATGAATTAAATTTTATTTTTGATATATGATAAATGATTTTTATATAATGATATATGGGTATTTAGTTATAGAAAGACCTTCAATGCATTAGTATTCCCCTATGATGAACTATTTCCATAGCTTTAGATAAATGGGTTTCTCATATCTAGCTTTCGACTAGTATTAAAATTTCCTGTTAGTGGTCATGCAAGAAGATGCATCATAATGCTTCCAATCATGATTTACAATAACGTATTTCATTTATTATGAATCTAGTTTTTATTATTCATGACATTTTCAAAATGATAATATCTATGGATTAATTTTATTCATTATATACTGTTTAAAAGGCATGTGTTTCTGGTTATTTAACACCCCATATTTATTATTCATTATAACGTTATTATATTCATGTTATTGATCAAATTATATATTTTAGTTGTTAACCTTTCCATATTGATATGGATATCTAGTTTAGTCAAATGTATTTTGTGTTTAGTATACAATTTTTATGTTGATTATTCTTATTAATTCATGATATCATTCAATGAACATAAACCTTACTGAGCAATTGACGTGACACTTAATTTATAAAATTTCATATTAATAAAGAGTGTAATAATATTGATATAGAGGTGAAAGATAGATGGAATAATTATTATATTTAATAAATATTTTAATTTTTGCCTTCAAATGATGTAAAAGAAATAGTTTTGTATCATTTGTTACCAAGTATACTAAAATATTTAGTCATTTAGATGTGTTTTTAATATGTCATATCAATGTAATAATTCATAAAAAATCCCCAATAAATAGGTTGTGGGGTTATTATAGAGTGGATTTTGAGATCATCAGAGGTTCATTAGTGGTTGTTTCATGTCCTAACTAGGATTATTTGTTAACCATTAAATAATTGAAAATTTTGTATCTTGGGAATCCTTCAACATAGTCGTATACGTGTAGAGAATCATTGTAAATGAATGCAATAATTAGATGTTCAGGGCCAATTTATATCTAGTTACAACTAATCAAATATTATTTAATAAAATGTATATGGTTCTCATGGGTACATGCTACTGTTAGGAATTTTTTGAATACATAGATTAGAAGTCAGTTTTCATTCCAATGCATTGATTTCTTATAGATTGAGTTCAGTTTGATGATTTATATAATGATTCATGTATTCATTATTGATGTGTTATAATATATTTGAATCAAATTCATTCATAGGTATCTTGTTAGTTTAGTCTCATTGAGAATAACTATACCACACATGATAGTGACAGTTGTGTTTATGATGACTTGTTTGGGATATTACCTCATTAGTGAAATTTTTTTGGTTCTCATACATCATAAGTTACTTAGTTATATCCTCACCAATGTGACATGATTATGAAACATTATTAGTGTATAAGATTATTTTAGGATTATGAGTTAAATATTTTATATACATTAGAAATGGAAATGTTTTTTCTGATCTGTTGATCGGAATGTCACAATGGGATGTTGGGAATGAATCTAGATATTCCTAGAAAGTGTTGGAAGACCCATAATGTATGAAATTGGATATGGGACAGTATTGATGAATTTGGTTTTCTATTCATGATATTTAATTTTTTATCCTTCTTCCAACAAGATGAAGAGTTAAAGCTGGGGGCTTTTATGTTAGAGATCATGAATGATTGAGTTGTCTTTGATGATCTTCGTAATGATTTATACGAGGATCCAAAAAACTATAACGTTATAATTGAGGATTTTATTCACATTGATAATTCATGTGATAGTTCTATGATATTTCCATTACTAACCATTTATCATACATATTTTCCTAAAATATTATATATTGAGATAGGAGAGGTTAATTTTCTTCTTGGGTTTGGTGAATTATTTCATAGAGTTTTTTATTCATTTCTTAGACTCCCAGAAGGAACACTCTAATCACCATGTTATAGGTGATTTGACATAGCCATAAAAAGTGACCATTTTTATGATGATAAACATCATGATGGACATCATTATTATTTTTTATAGATATTAGGGTTGAAATTATTGAATATAGGAGATAGTTTCTTTTATATAATAATTGGCCCTCATTATAGTGGTTAGATAGTCACAATAAATAGATGGTTTGTCTTGGAAATATATTAAATATGTAGAGATAATCTAGGGAGCTTCAATTATATTCATCTGTCATCATGATACTGATTTTACCTCTAAATTATGGAGAGTTCTATAGCATTATCTTTTCTCTCAGTTACTATTTTTTAATAATTTTCATCCATTGATGGATGGACATACTGATTATACAATCCATACTAATGATAAAATGTTACATTCTTTTGTCCAATATTTTCAAGTTTCTTTTAAAAGGCACATTCACTTGGTCAGGTATTGCTAAAAAAATAGATTTCACTCCAATATTGAAAGGGATCTATTTGAGAAATTGTATAGATGACCTTTCCAGACTCTATTGTTCTAGACATGCGTCAATATTTTGATACTATCCTACAAGAAGTAGTATATAGTATTACAAATATGGTTATTCTAATTTATTTGAGGATAAAAGGAGTATATAATCGTTACATTTAATATTCCAATCATAGGTGGAGACTTTTAGAGTTCAATGTTATGTATAATTTCATCTAGAATATAAATAAAGAATATAGGAAATGATGGTTTTGTTGTACAATAAGGATTTTTTTCCAGGTTTTATAGGTCTTTATAGGTGTTTTATGTTGATATATCTATGGAATATATGAATGAAATTACCCAAATATGAGTTGAGAAGTATTTTATTCACATGTCAAAGCATCACTGTTAGCATGAGGATGGTTGTAATGTCATATATTGGGATCAAATAGTTGTTGATAATGATACAATCTTTGAAGAGTATGTCAGGTGCGATTTTGGACATCTATTAGAAGGTGTTAAATTTTAATTATAATCATTTTTTATATAAAAATCATGTCATAAAAAATGATATAATTGATTATGACTTGTAGATTAAATCTCTAAACGTAGATATTTATTATTCTTATCTCTTATATATTTGTTATTATTTGTGAGGTTGTATAACATTTTCTATATTATGAGATCCTTTTCTAATTTTTTATTTCTATTTCAACCTCTATCTTTTTTAAGAGGTATAACCCCAAACTATGTCGATGTGTTTTTGAGATGGTTGTCAGTTGTACGATGATTTGTTCACTATTCATATGAGTGATGTGTTTGTGCTCCTATGATTGTGATATTATTGAATGGATTATCACATGGGGGATATTTGTACCACCCTATTTATTTACCATTGAGTTAGAAAATGATTTTTGAGGATGAGATTTTTTTACGAGGAATTAGATGTCTATTATAGGATCAATGTAGTTAAAAATATTTCATGATTCTAAAAAATATGGTTAAATAATGAGGTGTAGTTGGTATGTAAATTATTTTTGTTACTAAAAGACTGAAGAAGGGACAATTTGTAGCATAATTAATGGGATTATAGACCTTTGATGAGTTTTAAGGTACATGATTCTTTTTAGCTTAAATGGTTATTATAGATTCTGTGTCCAAGTGCATAGAATTAAAATATAACCCTAATATTTTTGGTGAAATCATGATAAGAATTTAACCTATATAATCGGAACATGATAACAAACATTGAATATATCAAACAAATTATTTACATTAAATGGATACAATGTGGTAGGATGTGATATGATTTTTATAAAACATAAAGTGTGGTCTATTTACAAGTTAAATTACCAATTCACTTACTAATATTTCAAATTTATGGGAAATAAAAAAACATATAGATAACTTCACTCTACTCAAACCCAACACCTTCTTATACTGATATATAAGCATCCAACATCATTCATTATGGTTGTTTTGTGAGAGCATTGAAGTGGATTGGTCATAGACTACCAAATTCAGTTTGCATCAATCAATGTATCATAATAAATATTCTTATATTGTTAAATGGTGTTGTCCATAAAAACAATTTATGATATGGGATTTTCCATAAAATGTTTTAAATAAGTTTCATTTTATACAATGTTCTTGCACTGAATCCATGGACCAATTTATTATTCTCATATCATAGGTTTTGGAGATCCATGGCATTGGTTGATTCACTTGTGATTATCATTGATTAATTAGAGGCCTGAGATACATTACTTATAATTTTTTATTTGAGTGAACTAATAATGTAATCATTGTACATCCATTTTTATGGAAATAGAATAAACATTGTATATATCTAATAATATTAATGGAAATATAAAATTATCATATCAAAATGTGTTTCTTTATAAATTCATATGGGTTTACCCATTTTTATTTATATATATTGTGTTATCTATGTTATGATTTATGATAATGTTGTTTATGTTGTGGATCAAAACATTTTTGAGGAAAATATAAATTAAATTAAATATTTAATTAATTAAATTATTTTGATTATGAATTAAAAGAGATAAATGCAAATGAAATTAGGTGTTTCTATTATTTTATGTTAATCAAATTATTGAAATTTTTTATGCAATTAATAATGAATGTGAAGTATGATAATGAATGACAATTAAAATAATAAAAGGAATGCTAAATTGTAATAGAAATGTCATTATTTTTTAAAATAATAATTAACGAGAATATCATGATTATATTTTGACACCTTTTTATTAATGATGCCTTATGATTTACTTAGTTAGAACATGTGAATAATAAATTGGTTATTTATAGATGGACTGATAACTAGATTCTTATTACATAGAAATACTTTGGATAGAGATTTCCTACATGATTATAATGGATGTGTGGAATGTGTTGGGAGTAGTCTCAGATCATTTTGTTTTAAAATAAGAATGATATATTTTCCGTATATGTTTCTATGTATCATATGTTATTTTTTTCATGCTTCCATTTAATGGTCTTTGGATGTGTTCCTTGGGATATTATATGATGTGAGATTTGAATTGATGCACTATAAATGGTTGATGTGATTTGGGAAGAGGATGGAAAAATTATGTTTTGGTGGTTTTGGTATATGTTCATAAGTTGCATTAGGGTATCCATGGGGGTATAAGTTATGGAAATAGGGATGAATTAATGGGTTAAATATGGGAATAATTAATGATGTAATAAATATATACATTTTATGTGAATGAATATTTTTAATGGATAATGGTTGGATTGGTTGTATATCTATGTTCTTATCCTCATTTCATGCGGTAGCTGGATGTTCTTGGTTTCATGTTTCCTCTTGGTTGTATATTATGAAGATTTTACTAAAATAAGAGTAATATGTACATTAATAATGATTAATATTATCTTATCCAAAGGGGTTCGTTTTGTAGTAATGAAAACGAGATGATCCAGAGAAACATTGGACTCAATTTGGATTATAGGTGAAGGTATTGGACATTACTCTGATGATTATGTAAATGTAAAAGGAAGTATTTCAAGTATATTAATATATATTTTTAGCAAATGTATAAAGAATTAATTATTATTGAAAATGAAAAAAATATGTCTTAATTTAAATTAGATCTTTAAAATCATAATATGCTAATTGGACTCCAAATTAATATTATTTGAAGCATCGTGTCTGATATATGTCAGCAATAGTTAAGGCAATGTCTCGGTTGTTCCCATATTGTGGTTGTGATATATATTTTATCCCATTTTGTCTATTATTTCATATATATGCCGACCATTTTTTGATAGGGTGAATGAAACCTAATAGACATTGGTTATTTTCTTCTAGAATATAACAATGGGAGGATAGATGGATGATTATCCTCGTGAGTCTATATGACATATCATTTTAGTATACTCTACTATTATGCATGACATTCAATTTTCCTATTTATAATTTTATTGGTGGATGTGATGGATTATTATAATTTAAAAGACATGTGTCTCTTGAAATATAAATAATTTGAATAATATAGGTTTGATGGGTACATGAAGTGATGGATTGAGGTACCTTACTTCGTGTATGCGTAGTGAGGGATTGAGGTTTAGTAACGAATGTAGGTAACATGTCACACTGACAACAGTGACTCCCAAAAACTACATGGTATCTATATATAGATTTGATAAGGTATAATGTTATGATATGATGCATGAGGTGTTTGTTGTGATTAATATCCCAATTGAACATCACTTGGGTAAAATTTAAAGAGATAAGGACCAAGATGTACAATGATGGGGACGACTGAAAAACAAGTGAGTATGTGGTAGCGGGGTACCATTGATGTTTAATTAAAATTTTATATTATATCATTTATACAATACTAAGGGAAAGATAACAATGGCGAGGATGGGAATATAGTACACATACTTAGATGACTTATAGTTTTCACTTTTGTTCGATGTGTTGTAGTATGATTTCCTAATATATTTCAGGTGAGGCCCTAAGTATGACCCTGCTGAGTATACTTTTTTTCTCACCCAACATATATATGAAATAACTTAGGTTATTGGGTTTAAAAAATTAGTCATGTTAAACATTACTATATTTCATTTTTCTATGAGCTGGTTTGGGACTCACAGTCACATCAATGTTTTCATTTTTGATATTTTTAGTTTTCCATTCAATTATTTTAGTATTTTATGAAATTACATATATTCAGTTTGGATTAATTTCATTAATTTTTTATATATGACGTTTTTTTGTGTATCTGTATTATCTATCTCTTAAATATGTATTAGTAGTGGGTCATTCTCTCATTTTTACATATTTTATATCGATGGTGTCAGTCACCAAACTAGTGCCTATTAGAGGTAGGACTTCAGTAGTCATCATCTAAAATATATAAAAATAATTCCACGATGTGTACTCTCTTGGGATATGGTTTCATGATAATTAACCTAATAAGGTTTATATAACATTAATTTTGGGTATAATAAATAATGAAATTATATATTAATATTATCAAGAAGATATTTATTTTGGAAAAAAATAATATAAATTTTTTGTAATTGGTGTATGAAATTTACTTAATATTAATAATTAAAAATTATTATCATAATTAAATGACAAATATGTATTGGTATATTTATTTATTATAATTTAAATTCCAAATGTATAGTTGAGTATCATAAATAAAAATGAATTTTAATATTTTTTTAAGTGCAATTTTAATTTTGACATTATATATTTAGTATGAGAAGTAAAAGATTTTTCATCCAAATAATATTTTATGGACATGGATTGATTGTAGGTGGAAGCCCTGATTGTTTAGGTAGATGTTTGTGAAGGGAATGATGTCCAAGTTGTTGATAAAAGTAGTAGTAGGATATTCAAGGTGTGATTTCCCATTCACATTGTGAAGGGGTTTCATGGGATAATTCTACGCTATAAAATGTACTATATTGATAAGGGGTTATAACAAAATGTCTATTTATGAAATATTTTTAAACAAATTAATTTAATTTCATCCATAGATTTCATTAAATAATGTACTACAACTCAATAGACCACAGTATACTATAATTTAATCTTGGATATTATGGCCTATTATTTAAAGATTATTATATAAAGAGTAATAACCACGAATTTAAGGACAATTATAATGGTTTTATTTAATGAAATCATATTGATCAAAAAATACATAGTCTATAGATTCATTGACCAAAAAAAATATTTCTAAAAATATTTTTTTATTTACGTAAATAATTAAAAATAAATTTTGGAAACATTTATAAAATGATATAAATAATTGAAATATTCATTGGAAAAAAATGTCAAAATTATTTTATGGTTATTCTATATGAAAATTTTTAAATGATTAATTTTCTTGTGGATGTTGATAATTATTTATTTTTATTAAAATATATTATTCTTAAAAAGAATTTAAATTGATTCAGCAGCTTTAAAAAGGATTTAAATTAATATTGATTAAGATGTATTATTATTAAATCAATTTTATTCATTTAAATCAAATTCATTTTAACATTTTATTTTAATTAATTTTATACTAAAAACAATTTTCATTATGGAAACCACATTTCTTTTGGTATTTGACAGTAATTTAAAAAAAATTAATTTAGATGGGGTTTTTTTTTAAAATTGATTAAATATTTGAAATATCCATAATTCATATTTTATTAAAATATCATCATTATTTTTGGACATAATGAATATTAAATACAATAAAAAATAATTAATTTGATGATGGTTAAAATGGTATTTTCTGAGTTATATGAGCCTATGTTATAAAAAATACCTTTTGAACAGAATTTATATATAATAAGAAAATATTTTTATAAATAATAAATGCTTTAAATTATTAAATTATTATAATTTATTTATGGATTTACTGATAAAACATGATGGTAAATATATAAATAATGTACTTATCTAGGTGAAAATTAAAATGGTAAAGGAATGCACACATAAATGGTAAGGGATGAAATGTTCATAATATGTGTTTTTTATTTTTTTGATTTTTATTGACCATTTCATACTTCCAATACAATATTAATCAATTTCCTAGGGAGTTGTGCTAATGTTGACTTCCCATTTTTGATTACTTTTGTGTATTGAAAACAAATTAGTACCCCTCAATCATAAATCAGAACATCCTCGCAACACATATTAAAAAAATGTAAGCCCTAAAATAAACGAAAACATACCAAACACCCCCCCATGAAATTAATTATTATTTTTCTATATATTCTATTGATCCCAAAATACGAACCCTATAATCCCGGAAAAGTGATCCTATATTGGTTGTTCTATGTGAAGATAATTTCCTTTAATAAGTCAATTTTTTTTACTTCTTCCCATTGAACCGTCATTAATGTATAAATTACCACAATATAGTAACATAATTATAAAAAATATAATGATATGTTGTTATGTTTATGTAATAAATGATATCCATATCCACTTCCATCAAATTGTAATCAAAACAATAAATTATGTATATGGAAAACTAAATCTATGATAAATGATGTAATTCATTTTCCATCACAATCTCTAATAGATTCATATAATTATGTATTTAAATTATATATATCATATTTATGAAATTTTTATACAAAATGAATTATAATATTAAATCTTTTTTCTTTCTATCATATAAATTTAAAAATGATAATGTTGCTCGTGTGTTTGTGTCTACTACAACCTCAACAAAGCAGTGTGATTAATTTCATCATTTATTTCAACATGGATGATAATTAGTATAGAATTAATAAATATATATTATATCAATGACATATATGTGATTAGGAAAAGGTAATATAAAATATTGCTTAATTTAATTAAATCCATCAAAAAAATGGAATCAATGATAATTGTATGTATGAACTGCCATATCTATGATGGAAATAAATAAATTTCTATACCTAACTTTTATAGATGACTCTAAATACATATATAATGAATATATATGATATTTAAATTATATTAATTGTTTTTAATATGATATTACCTAGTTAAATGGAAAATTAATTTATATATTAAACTAAAAAATACATGATACTTCAATTAGTTATCACCCAAAATGAGAATTTTACAAAGAATTTTTAAATTATTGGAATTTAATGGTGATAATAATTATTTTACGTAATGATACATTAATGTTTGGTTCCTTAATGTATGTATAATAAACCATTATTTTTATTACAACATATTACACATTTATTATTTTATTTGAAACATAATATTTGGGATTTTAACTCTCTCTTTTGTTTCTGGGAGGCATTTTCTATATCAATCACTCATTTCATTGTTGTCATGTAAATACGTTTCCAATGAACTTTTATGTCATAAATATCTTTATTTTAATAATTTTTTATATTTCATGTACTATTATAAATTAATATAAAAAACATTTAAAAATTAATGAATTTTTAATGTTTTATTATACACTCTCAATGTTTATATGGTTTTTTTATAATTATGCATCAAAAATTATAATAGTATAATATAGATCTCAATAAAATGATTACATTTCTTCATTAATGCTTATTTTTGAAAGATACATATATCATCCTATTTTCACCCTTTTATGTAAATAATGTGGAAAAATAATGACCCTAATGAAAATTGAACAATTAATATGTTTAGTCAGAAGACCTTTTGTACCTTTTCCATGTTTTTTCTTAAACATGTTGTATATAATATGGTACAATTATTCACAACATAAATAAATGCTCACCCATTTTCTACATTTAATAATTTTTTTAAAAAGGAATCTACTTGTCATTTTTTAAATGAGGTAATTTTTACTCATAACCATAAATATGATATGAATCCCTATTTTAACTAGTACGGATTGAATAGTATATTCCACCCCAATGACTGTGGAATTTATTTAAATCTTCCAATAATAATTTTGAAGTATAATTTAAAAAAAAATGTTTTTTATTAATATTTATTAATTTTATTTTATAATAACCAATTTCTTTTGGATAATAATATTTTAAATAATAAAGAACCAATATAATCACTAAAAATTATTCCACATCTATGGTGACATCCTTTAATGATTCATATAATTTAAAGATATTATCTAGTGAAAACATTATTATTTTTTCTCTTTATTTTTTATGGAATATATAAAAATATGGACTATGAAAAAATCAATTTTATTTTTTTATTATATATTAAAATGAAGTAATTTCTATGAAACTCATTTATATAACACAAGTAATGTTATGAAGTAATCCTAGAATTTCTATCGAACATGTTTACTTTCCACTGTTTCTGCTATTCTGAAATGATATGGAACTAAATTACTTTTATTTTTTTGATATAATGAATGTTATGTGATCCTATTGAAGAATAATGTATGGAATTTTTAATGTGTGGGACATGTATATCCCTCGATAATATTTGTTATATATTAACATTTCATTAGATAAACATTAGTAGAATTTGGATAAAACTACTTTACTTTGGGACATTGTCCACTAGGATAGTCATGAAAGTAAACCACGACTACTAAAATGGTCTTGGTAGTGAACCTAATATATTATAATAGTATTGGGAGTCAACATCAACAACAATGACAGTTTAGGGGTGAAACAAATAAAATATGATAATATTTGAAATAATAAATGGTCATTATGTTGTTGATTTTACATGATTCTGTGTTTGGAAAATTTCCATGTCTTATGAAGATATCATACATCCATAAATAATGTTATTTAATTCCATTATTATTTATGTCTTATGAACTACCAATATTCTATCCCATGACTCGTGTTTATTGTTTATGATTTAAAGTTATGGGTTTCAAATATTATTCTCATGTTATCATACCATTATGCTCATATAATGTTGATATCTCACCTATTTAACCATAATGGGCTACTAATATAAACAATTCTAAGTTTCCTTTCCCTAGGTTATGTACGATAGTTTTATTTAGGATAATTTTAGGTAGTGTTATAGTTAGGAAACAATTATTAGGATACGATGAAGTTCAGTTATAAAACATTTGTTTATGTATAATAGTTTCAATGACACTGATCAATTACAGTCGTCAGACATGTTTATATAAAATGAAATGCCTATTAACATATTTTGATCAACAATCTATATAAAATAATCCAAAGTGTCTATATTTCGTATCATATAATAGGGTTATTTATCATTTCTAAAATATGATGAACATTAATTAGTGATATCCCTATGGATATGTATACAGATATGTATAAGGATATTTTTATGAATTTTCTAATAAATATCAAATAAAATGAAAATGTATTTGAATTTTTATGAATTATAGAGTGAGTGGTAGTCCTTAAATTTAATCAATACCAAGATAAAAAGACATTTAATTAATTAAATAATATTTTTTACTTTGAGGTAATAACATTGAATAGGACACATTAAGTAGGACTCTATCATCACATGATGCACGACAATAGGCCTTGCGGTACACATGGTTTGACACTTCTGAGGGATATGATTTGGAAACATATGAACTAATCCGGAAAAATAATGACATAATTGATTAAAGATCATAATAGAAAATGTTAAATCTATGGGTTTATAGTTTAAATATTTGGTGTTAATGATTTTATATTTGTGGATTTCTTTTGTGACCGATCAATCTGATAAAAGATGCCTAATATATATGCAAAAAAATTATTTAGGGAACATAGATATAATGATGATATTTGTGTGATGAAATATAGTAAAAAATATTGTAGTATCATATTTGATTTTATTTTCATGAATTCCCTTATATTTAAATAAGACTCTTGGAATGCAAATTCTAATCTACAATAATTCGAGGATGAAGTAATAGTAAAATACCATAATATTTAAATGTTAAAATACCATGTCTATTATTATTCTCTAGTTTAGGTTTGTGGGAATGGACTTCCTACAAATATCATTTATCTTATTCTGGTTGAATTTGATGGATAATTCTGTATTTTTTGGATATCTATATATAAAAAAGAAATCATTTTCAAAGGAATGGTCATTTCATTAGTTATTTAAAACCAAGCTATGATCATATATCATTGTGAAGATAATGATGAAATTAAAATATCTAATACTAACACTTATTAGTTATTGAATAATGGTAAAAATGTGTGTTTATTTTAGATTGTTGGGGGAAAATATATATATCAATGATATTGATTTTATTATGGTTTTTTCTCATGTATATATAGATGAATATCATAGTATTTTATTGAACCATGTTGTTAACTTATAAATTAAACTCATACCCATTACTACACCTATTTTAAATATTATATTTATATTTTCCTCAATTATGTTTCATGAATATATAAATTAAATCCCACATAATATGGATAGTGGAACTTTTTCGTTATTTGTGTCACCACGGAGTGCATTAGATCACATAGTTATGAATAAATATGTATCAATTGGACATTTCATATATTATTGGAAATTGTTCATTATTAAAATCAATAATAAATATCTCAAACCACTTATTGATTAATTTTTAGATCATTTACCAGGAGATCAATTCTATTATATGAACATTCATGATTTTATATTTTTTATATCATCAATTGAGGGTTATGTTGGTGTATAGACCAATGACATCATTCTGTAAATGGTATGGATATAATGTGAATATAGTGATTTTATTTCGTCTTAAGAAGGACACATTTAAATTAAAGGATTAAAATAACATATTTTAAAAGAAGTTACAATTATAAATTTATTGGTAGTATTTATAGATGATATTCATATATATTCAATGTGAAAGGAATAATATGGATATAATTTATGGATTTTATTTTATACACTGTGGAATGAAAATATGTATGATTATTTTTATATGTGTTATTTTTGGGTAAATTTGTTTCATCATCTAATTATATAATATCATTAGAGGGGTATATCAGCAGTCTATCAATGATAAATGTTGTTGAATGAAATAAAATATCAACAACTATTAATGACAACTATATTACATTATTCAGGGTAAAAAAGTATCAATTATTTATTAATATTTCCATATGACTATTTAATGTACTCATATTGTAATAAATTAACGGTTTCATGTTCCGTCAGAAAATTATTATGTGAAATAAATTTCAAGGAAATGTTGTGATGGTGAGTTAGAGGATATATTATAGTTTTACCCAGTACAAGATAAGTGTATTTAATTAGTAGTGATTTGTTAAAAAGGAATTCAATTCATAATAATTAGTAATGTCAGTATATTAAATTATGAATTACAAAAATTATAGTTTTAGATTAAAATTATAAAAATCTTGATTAAGAGTTATTTGTGGTAATTTTGTATAAATTATATAGTGGAATAGTGTTTCTGGAAATTGAGAAGATATATAAATATATAATTAGGTTTTAATCTATATATTAAAAAACAAATAGTTTCACATGTGTTAGATAATATGGATTGAGATGATTAAATATTATGAATAATCAATAAATTTTCAACCACGTTAATCAAGATGTTTGTTGATGCATTCAATGAAAATTTTTACACTAGAAAATGTATGATAAATGTTTCGAAATATCTATTATTTTTGTATTTTCATGTTATTGACCTATAAATATTGATGTAATGGTATAAATAAATAATTTATCAATATATTTTTCAACCATCTATCCATGTGATAATTAAATTAGTGTAGATGGATGATGTAAAGATTAAAGGAATTTAAAATCATTTTTGAGTATAAACACTATTATTATTAAGTGATATGTTTAATTAACATGGTATGAGTTTGATCCATTCTCGATTTAATAAATGGTCAATTATAGGGGGATATATTTATTCATTATCTATGTATCATTTATATATGAATAAATAAAGATATTTGAATGAATATTTGTCGGTGGGAAAATAAATGAGAGATATTGGTGAGGATGTATCTCAGGGATTGCTATTTTGGAATGATACAAAATTGAGAAAAATGATAAAAGTGATATTAAAACCATTTCACATACATGAATAGATTTGGGGAATCCTCCCCATATATTTTCTCATGAGACCGCAAAAAAATATTATGGGAATCATTCTATATTATTTATAATAATCATCCTTATGAATTTATCAAACTTCTTTTCCATTATGGATTATTAATCACTCAACCATAATTCATGGATATTCATTATATAAGTGGTATATTTAAATTTATTATGACATTCTATTGTATATGATCATTATTTGAAGATTACCTTGATGTTCTATAAAATTATTTAGTAGGATATAGATAAAGAAGAAAACTTTTGTTGAACATGTCATTCTCCAGAATATTATCACTTTAATATGAAAATTAAAACCATAGAGGATATGCTTTGATTTTTTTCTGGGGATTTCAATAGTCGTTGGGATCATCATTATTCACTAGCTAAGTAATCATATAATAATATTATTCACTATATTATTTTGATGTATGTGTATAAATATATATATGGAATAAATTTATGAAATCCAATGTGTGGGGATGAATTTAGATAAATGATGATTTTGGGATCTAATCCTGAAAATGAGTTCTTCGTGATTATCATATCATTTATGCATCACAACATGGCGGTTCAAAGTCTACAGAGAATTTATGCTAATAATCTATATAATGAGCTAGAAAATTAAAGTTGGTGATAAGGTGTTTTTGAATATATTACAATGTAATATGGTTATCTGGTTAGGGAAGAGAAGAATAATGACCCTTTGATATATTATACATTTTGAGACTCTTGGTCGTCTATAGAGAACAACCTATTGATTTCATCTTCCACCAAACCTCTATCAAATCCCTAATGTGTTCCATGTATCTCCCATGAAGAAATATATAAAATATGAATTAATTTTTTAAAAATAATTTATCATAACAATGGACCATGATATTTATTTCATAATTTCTACTGGAAGAGAATTTGGGTCTTACAGAGAATATGCAATCAAAAAGAACCACTCACCAATCAAATGTTTTGTGGTGAAACTACTAGCATGAAGAAGCGAAGTACGAACCTGATTATATGATGATGTGGAAGTCTACATGGTTTTTTAATTTGATGTAATATTGAGTGGAAGATTAGTTTTAAGTGGGTTAGAATTAACACAATAATTTTTTTATGAAATTTTGTTTTGATGTAAATTTAATTACTCTTAACCATGCATTACACACGACACCATGTTAGGACAAACCAAAATATAAAGTTATTTAAAAATGAATTATTAAAAATGTTCTTATTAATATAGTTTTGAGTAATAATAACATCATGATGAATGAAAATATTACCTTTTTTATATTTCTATTACATTTTTAAATATAGATTAATATTATTATTTTTATTCTTCAAAAATTCCTTTTAAATTTCTTGTTAAAATTTATTAAAATTAATATTTTTAACATATAGAAATTTTATATTGAATAGTTAACTTAATTTCATGAGTAATAATGTAATAATTATCTTAGGATATTTTTATATTTTTCCGAACAAATTAATTTTATTGTGAATAGCGAAGAATATGGATTTCTATTCGAACCCATAATTTCATTAGATCATTCAAATAGTTTCATATTTTTAATAAAATTGAATTGAATTTTATGATGATATTTTTTATTATTAATCTATTATATTACATTTAATTCATATTAATGTGGTAATTTTATACAAAGAAATTCTATTCCTAGGAAAATATTATCTTTCAGAAACATTATTTTCATCTCATCTATGGGATAAATTTTAAATTATAATTTTCTACTATTTTTAATAGAATATGTAAAACATGAATATGTATTTGAATTAAAAATAATTTCTATTAGGTAATTGGGTAAAATTAATTTTCAACACAAAATAATAATCAATTTTTTTTAATATCATGATTATGGTTTAATCATTGTTTTTCACATTATATTCTTATATGTTAAAGTTATTTAACATAAAATATATTAATTATTAATTTGAATTTTTTAATTATAATTTAATATAATATGTTCCATATTATCTATTATTTATCATTATTTAAATATTATGATTTGGTAAATCACATAGTAAAATAAAAAACAAGTTAAATTGGTGAATAATAAATATGTAAAAGTATGTTTAATTAAATTCCATGGAATAGTCAATTTAAAAAATGTTTATTTTTTGTTGAAGGTGTTTTTAAGTAGTATTTTTCATCCAATACATTACTAAAAAAAATTTATGGAATGTGAGGTGAGAGTGACATACCATTATTTAACAGTTTTCTATACCCACAGAATTGATACTCATCCTCAGTCATAAAAAGGGACATCCTCACATCAATTATTCACAACATTAAATCAGTTTTTATTGAAAAATATATGATAAAATCCATCTCAACAATCCTTAAATTAATTTTAGAGGTACTTTTGATCATAAAATACAGACACTTGAATCCTAAATAAGAGAGATCATTTGAAGGATATTCTTTACAAAGGTAATTGTTCGCGCCATGCTCTTAATATTTTACATTGTATCTTACCATATTCGTTTATTTATTAATATTTGCAATATATTTTTTCATTTAAAATAATTATATTGAGATGTTAATATTTTTTTTCAGAACCTCTGTCGCTCCACTTTTGGTCAGAGGCTATGTAAAGACCATTTATCATGTTTATAGAATTCTATAGAATCGTGGACCGATGTAATTATATTTCCATCACCATATCACATGGATGGGTATAATGATGTATTGAAATTATATATAATATATTTATGAAATAATAATTATTATTATATTACTCTAACATCTTATCTACCTGCTTACCTTCAATGTCACTGGAATCCAATGATATCTATTGTCCACACATGCGGACAAACACCACCACAAAGTGATGTGATGCAATTATCATTTATTTTTAACAGGTATATTAATTATTATATATTTTTTGATAATATATGATATATATGAAATAATAATTTTTTTATAATGGAATGTTAATATTCATCTTTGTTTTGTTCCATCAATGAATTTAATAGAATCCTAATTTATTTTTACGTATAATATATAGTCCCCCTGAATGTTGCAATTATTTTTCCAACCCTAATATTTATTTAATGCACTAAAAATATATAATATATATATATATTTATATGTATATATTATTTAATATTATACATTTGAATGGAAAATGATAATTTTAAATGTATTGAAAATAATAAACCCAAACATAACTGAAAAATGAAACAATCATTACTCTAAATGCGAATTTTATCTATGATTTATTAAAAATGTGTACTAAATTGTAATGATTAAAAAATATAGGTGGAATAAATTTTATTTTTTTCCTATAATATATTTATAAAAAACTGCGTTTACTATACATGAGGTTAAAATAGGTATGATTGAATTCAAGAATTAACGTATGTGATTTATCGTCTCAGTTTTATTTCATCAAGGCATAAGCCATATTCATCCCATGTTTCTTTTTTGTGGTTTATATAGTAGAATATTTACATGTTATTTCATTAATATATTTAATTTAACGATATTTTGTACATCATTTTATGTTATTATATAAGATATTTTACAATCAATGTGTTAAATATGTGGTAATGGTTCAATAATATATTCTCCTTATTTAATATAATTTCTATTATGATTCTTTTGATAATAAATTATTATTAATTACATTTCATGAAACACTCTAAATTTATTCTACTCAAGTTATTTCAGGGAAATACACATTTTACCATCATCTTCTCCAATTTATGTACTCATGGGTCAAAATATTTTTTTTATGTAAATCTGCTTTTTGACACACTATGGTAGACAAATTTTTTTATTTCATATCAATATTTGTCCAAAAAAAATTCAAGAGTAATATTAAAATTAAAAAATTATTGGTCAAATACATTTTTACCCAAAATTTTTTTTATTAAAATTTTTAATTTGAATCATATCACAATTTTTTTAAATAAATTGTTTAGACTTTAAATTGGAAATTTGAAAGGAATTATTTTTCTAAATAGTATGACATAAATGGAATTTTTTCCATCATGAACACTCATTGATTTAATTCATACACTTCATGTTTTAAATGATATTTTCAATGAATACGTTTTATATAAAATTTGTAATTTTATTATTTTTTATCAATCAATAAGAATTGGAAAATATAATTATCCTCTATATATTATTCTAGCCATATTTGTAATCAATTTTCAATATATGATAATAATCATTGATGATACACAAGAATAAATGGGGATATGATCCAATGATATAATTATTTTTTATTATATATGAAGTTTATGATTATGATTACATGATATTTATGAAACATTAATCTTTTCAAATAGTTATTCTATTATGAAATGATTCAAGTATTATGAATCTCATTCATTTATTCCAATTTATACTACACTGATATTTAGGAATGTTGATAGGAACATTTATTTACCATAGGTTATATGTTGAAGAAATGTTTTTGAACACTATTTCTCTTCAAGGGTTTAAATAAATTGAATTTGTAATGATGCTTTGAAAAAAATATGCAATACTAGATTGAGGACATTTATCATCATCCAATACATTTTGTAATGAATTATATCTCATGATATAAAAATTAATTGAATGTGGAGTAAACACATATTAGCATAGGACAATGTGAATTATGATAGTCATTTGAATTATTATGGATACTATGATGGATCACAGTGGGACACATTTCCACTACGTCGTAATCCAATGGTATACTTCAATTTTTACATTCATTGAGTTCATTGTGATTTATGTTTTAAAAATTTACATTATTTATTCCATGATTAAAATTCAGGATATATTATAAGAATTGTATACATATTGACCCTAACTATTATAAATGAAATTTAAATTTTGATTTAATTAAATGTCTTAATATGTTATGTGTATATAGAAAACACATGAATTCAATTTATTTTATTATATCTAATTAGATTTAAAGGACCTTTATGTATCATTTTTTTTGATAATATAACTGATGACCAGTGATCAGATAAGAAGTATAAATATAGGGTTATAAGAAACCATTTCAACACAAAAAATTCTATGATGTCCCCAATAATTATGATAGTTCCCTATGAAGTGAATTTATCGGAGCTTCTGATAAATATAGAATTTCTGGGGATTGAAAGATTCCAATACCATGCAGAGATGCAACAAAATAAGCATGATAGATACCATTTACAGGAGAAGCTCAAGCCCATCATGATCACGACCATAACCATGTTTAGCAAATGGCCCTATGAGAGACCCACCATCACATACCATACTCTCAGGTCATATGATGCTGTAATAAAGGGTTGTTTATCAATATCATATAATTTTTATTATGTAATTTATTTTTTTTGTAATGAATAAAGAATATAATTGCATTTTATTATTTTTTATTAAAGAGAAAATTGTAATATTATTTAATATTAAAATTTTTATATGAATTATATTACAATGAATTTATAGATGTTTTTAATAATTAATAATATATATAATATTATCATTATATTATTTTTATTAAATATAAATGAACATATAATGTTGATGAAATCAATTGTAATCTTTATTAAAATTTAAATAAGGTTTTTTTCAAGAACCCACCAATTCACAATAATTTCTTGTTATCATTTTGAAAAAAAATTAATATCTAAAAAATTATAAAGATAAAATTAATATTATTTTCGGAATTGGAATGTTGAAATTATGAAACAGTGATTCTTTTATAACTCTCAATGACAGTCGATTTTTTTTGTAAAAATTAAATAATATATATAGTGTTCTTTGTCGAATCATCTTGACCCAATAGTGATGTAATAAACACAGTAAAAGGTATATTCAAAAATATATATATATTACCTCTAAAATAATTTTATTTTATAATTGTTATTATTAGTTTATAATGCCTTACTGAACCCCCAAAATGTATAATAAATTTTGATGATTTTATGTTTATTTCTCTAATAATGTGACTCACCACCAGTTAATCAAGACTAATATTTTAATATATACGGCCCTTGGACTTATAAAACATTATTTCCCTCTCCCCTTTACAATATATCATTGGAATAAATTATGGGACAGTTTTTTGTTTTCAATAATTAATTATATAGATTCAAAAACCTATGTTTGTATAATAGGAATGAATTCCTCTCTCATTACTTTATATACCCACCCAATATCCCACATCTCATCACTAATATTCATTGTATCACGTCTTTACTATTTCCTCCCATCTCTCGAATCCTCTCAAGGCTCTACATGATCTCATGATCCTCTTTTCAAACTTTTTAAGTCACACACTCAGGTAATGGTTTTCTTTATTTCTAATTCTTGTCTATTTTTCATTACATAATTAAAAAAATATTAATTACATTATAAATTAAGGGGGATGATTTGTAACATCCCCTACAATTCTCTTATTATTTTTAATGAAAATAGACAACTTTTTATATCATTGATCTCTCCTGTGTACCCCTTCTACAATGCTGAAATTTCATAAGAGTTATTTCATTCATCTTATTTTTTTCAAGTTTCGTTGTTATGTTACAACATATTTTTTCCCAATTCCTTATGATAGGACATGTATTTCATTGATCCTAATACATAAAATTTCATTTATAATGATTATAGACCAATTTATCTCTCATAAATCCTTTTTATGAAATTTTATGCCACATAGTTATTCTACAAAAATGGAACCCTGATTTTCGATGTGAAAATAATTATGTAGTCAACATCATACCCATTCCTTTATCAAGGAATTTAATCATTATGAATATATACCATTTTATTGAGTAAATATATGTATTTATTCCACACTACAATACTAGTTAATGGCGTTTGATGATGAATGAATTTGGGTTTTATTATATATGTGGAACACATAAGCATAAGAATGAAATGAAATTTTCTAGTGCAGACAAATTTATATTTCACTCTAATGAATTGGGTGATGTTTATTATCATGATATGACATGTTGAGATAAGGTTTACCTAATTTTTTGTTGTAATTTTTCATTATGAATGATTTGAAATTTATCGTTGACCTATGGCGCGATGTTTTCAGCTGTTGGCACATATTTATGTTAAGATTATAATTGAAAATAATTCCGTTATGTTCATGTTTTTTATGCTCCATTAATATGCATATTGTCTAACATAAATTATCTTCCACAAGTCTTTCCATGTTTATTAAATTAATGTTCTTTATATCCCACCCCTTTATTATATATGTTCTTAGTTTATCCATTACAATGTTAAGTATTAAGGATTGTTGTGGTCATGTAACAGATGTCTTCAAAAATGATGTTCTATACATATTTTATGGTTTTATTTAATGTTCCTATGATCACCAGATAATAGGGTTCTATATATTTCAAGTATTATTATGTATATTTTTTTGTAATTAATTAATTTTTGAATGTAATAAAAAAATAGGGTAGATATAGTTTGTATTAGAGTAAATTTTAGTTATTTTTGGGTCTAGGATTAGAAAATTCAAGTGAATGTCTAAATAATCAGAATTAGTAAAATAAAATCATAAATAAAAATTGTTTTGTTTATATTCAGTGTTATATCATGAATATAAATCCCTTTATAGATAGAAACAAGTGGTTGTGGCTTTGGCCCAAATTTTTCTAGGGGTTACACCCAAAAACACACCATTGAGCTAGCCTTGTACGACAACTGGTCCACGACAACAAGCCTTACTACAAAGTTTGTTTGACACTTCCATGAGATATTCTTTCAAAAATTCATAATATTATTGTGAACCTCTATTTTGGAAACCAAAAAAATCGCATAATAATACACATTATGTAGTAGATCATGGAGAACATAGATTGATGCTTGGGAATTCCAATGTTATGGAAATAAATGTAATTTATATGTTATCCCTTTAATGTCACTAGATTCATCTTTAGGTTTTTAATAGTTTAAAATTTTTTCCCCTAATTTTTAATTTATTCTAGACGGTATACGATATTAAGAGGAATCATAATAACAATCACCGTGAATATCAATGGAGTGACTGTCATAATGGAATGTCAAATCTGATTGGAGAAAGAATCAAAAAAATTATCATGATGTTCTCTTAGTTAAATCATTATTTTAATATAAATCATGATCAATAGTAATTTCCACCCCCCCCCCCTCGACATGATCAAAAATTCTCAATAAATTGATTCATGAGGTAAAGGCCTCCTAAATTCATGGATCCATTGATCCCAAAGTCTCCAAACCATGGATCTACTCCATTGAAAATATTTCTCTATACATATTTTTTTCTGAAAAAAAAGGTTATTCTAGTTGGTTATCAAATGAAGGGTAATGATGACTAATCGTTGACATTTATCAAAAAATAAAAATCTTGGGGAAGAGATTGACGATATGTTAAGGAAATATTTACAAAAAAAATAAGAATTGTTTTTCTTACACCCTCTGACTTAAGATGGAAAGGGACATCCTTTCACTAAAGAAAAAAAGATGAAAAATCCATCAGTGCATATGACGAAAACATCACATGGAATTCAAGATACACTATTAGATTTTTCATTAAACTTAAATTAATGGTAGATAACTTTTTTGGTGGGATAAAACCTATCCTAAAAAAATCCCTAGAGATCCACAAAATTAATAGCTATAATGAAATTGTTCGATGTTTCCTAAATGATGAAATGGAGATTTTCGAATCTCAAGGGTATCATGAGAAAAAAAAGCAGAAGGTGGAGTAAAATTTTGGTAGTTTGATATTGAGATCTAACTGTGAAAATTTATTTCATTACACCACATGCCTATGGTATGGAATTAACCACCATTGATATTTACTGAAGGGGACGATGAAGTTATTTAGGTGCGGGAAGGAAGGGAACTTATACTACCATCACCGGCAAGAAAACCCCACAATAAAATGGAGGATAAGAATGCCTCAGTAAAAAATTAGCACATTATTATTTGCTACAACTATTAAGAACTAGGGAATTTGTCAATCCAATTCACCAAGCCATGGCTTTTTAGAGGAATCCAACAACCATTGAAGCAGTAAGGGATAGAATACCCCATCACAACTGTCATAGTAAATCCTGAAAATGATTTATTGATAAATACAGTAGTTATTCATTCAAGAATAGAAAATTTTCATGTTTATTATAGTTCTAAAATTAATTTTTATCTCTAAAATTTACTAGAACAATAAAAACACCACCATAAGAAATGGTAGTACATTTGTTGGTGAAAATAGGAAATGGGGATATTATAGAATCCCTTGTATTTATCTCCTCCCCTGTCAAAATTTGAGGAATGAGATTCCCAAAATACCATATCATACATCCATTAATGTAATTTGAAGTAATTATTATCATAGATTGGATTTCACTATATAGATCCATCATAAAAATTGAGGGGGAAATCACTCCATATTTGGAAATTTTACCCCTAATTCTATACACGTTCAATGAAGAGGATTAATTCTCTTTAAAACTATCATCTCATTCATGGATATTAAAACCGTATGAGCATGTGGGACTTTCATAGATTGTAGAGTCTATATAAGGAACCATCCAAGAAGAAATACATATTGTGATGGAATTCATTTATGTGTTTCCCATGGAATTTCATGGTCCTCCTCCAAGTTGACATGATCAATTGTCGATTGATCTCGTGTAACGCCCCGACCCCAGTCACCCAGAGTAGGTGCATTATTTGAAAACATAAGCATGATTACAAGGAATCATTACCAAAGGACCGATCAGTTTAGCAGTCTGGGAAAATAGATTTCATTCATGAATGTTACATTACACATTATAACATAAAAAACATAATTTATCCTTTATAAATTCCATTATTCACTAGGATTAATCATGAATATCAATCAAAATACACTTCATGGATTCCTAGAAAAAAACATAGAAAGTGGTGAGCTCAAAAACTCATTAAGGTTAAGAAATACTGCGGAAACTTTCATAAATAAGCATAAAATTTAAGGCAATGTTTCACTAAAACAAAAGCCTATTAAAAATGAACTTCAGCATAATATGGAAAAAATAAAATGAAATAATTCCATTTACTTATTCACATGGATATTCGACAAGTCGATTAATCACATGAAATATCACTAAAATGTTTCATAATGATGGAATGCATATTTACAGTCTATCATAACCACATAGTGAAGGCCATATGCCAAGACTACAAAAATGATTTGGTCAAGGCCTTGTGCTAAGAAACTATTTTCTCAAATGAGACCTACTGATTCATCGAGAAGCTATATCAGGCTCTACTCTTCACTTATTAAGTCTAATGCATTTCTCATATAAACATGTTTAAACATAAAATAAACATCTGTATTAAAACAACCATATGAAATGTCAAACATTCTCTATAAACAATGAATGGTATTAAAATAAATCATCACCACTCAAACATATCAAAAAACATTCAATACAATATGGATGTTTTGTATCATAATAAATAAACATCAAATAAGCTTTAAATACATTAAAGGATGTTGACATAGATGAAATCAAACCTATTTGAGTGAAATATCTCTATTTTTGAAATCATTTAAATATCACATAATTATAAAAGAAAAAATTTACTTTAAAAATATTATTATTATCATGTAAGGGAAGCTTCGACGATTTTATAATGGCGGAAAGTAGACGCACACACCGTAGTAGTTAAAAAATCATTCTTACCTTAATTCTATCGAAAAGGTTAAAAACGACCTTTTTTGGAAAACAACGGGAAGATTCATTTATAAACATCTTATAAAAAGTCAACAAAGGTCATAAATGACGTTAACCTATATTCTTTAAAATAGTAATAAT
The DNA here is from genome assembly GCA_963277665.1 of Viscum album. Taxonomy (NCBI): domain Eukaryota; kingdom Viridiplantae; phylum Streptophyta; class Magnoliopsida; order Santalales; family Viscaceae; genus Viscum; species Viscum album. The sequence goes on along the minus strand of OY728156.1, from coordinate 1,795,636,322 downwards.
GATTTGAAATACATTTCTACGAAACATTGATGTGGATGATAAAGAGGCCCCAGTAGATAATTATGTAAAAAAAACCTCGGATAATGAAGAGATTGTGAAATAATGCCTTACCTTGTACTTTTCCTTGGACGAGTGTAGTTTAACATACTTTAAAATGGTGAAATAATTGTTATTAAATTATACATGAATTATATACATTAGTATGATATCATATATGATCATTTTACATTACTTTGTTAATAATATCTTTGTATTATCGTCGTTTCAGGTGTTAACTTACTCATTTTGTTTTATATGCTTTCTTACAGAAGCAATGTTTGTTAGGGATTGGTTGTATCTTATTCATATCCAGAATTATTTCAAGTCCATGAACATTATTTTTAATCATCTAATGATAATTAGTCTTGAATGGATACAATGGGGAATGAATCTCATCGTGTTTGTGGAGACGGTAGTCCGTACGTACGCACGAATGATAATATCATTATTTTGATATTAGAATTATTTATATTTGTATGTTATATCATATATAAAGAATAATTATAATGTTATATTAATTATTTACTTCAATTAAACATCATTATCATACCCATCCAAATAATAATGTTTTGAATAACAACTACACCACGACGTGGAGACGGTAAGTCATACGTACGCATGTATGGTGACATGTCATTCAAAGGATGGATAGAATACTGAATATGGTTGTACCATATTTATAATAAAATCACAGTATATTGAAGATAATGGAGTTATTATTTTAGAATGGAAATAACAATGAATGAAGAAGTGGAAGAAAAAAGGAACTGTAAAGAGGGTGGTGAAAACATTACCTATTCATCGGGTTCTTCCTATTGATTTGATCAAAAGGGATCCATAGGTTGGCTTTATGATCAATATAAGTCCCCTAGGTTGAAATGAGGGAAGTTGAGAGAATATTTGTGTAGGGTTTGGCTAAGACCAAGGGCATTGAAGGGTTGAATTAGAGAGAAGGGGGAGTTCCTTTTATAAAAGGGGTGAGGGGAACCTTAGGAAAAACATAAAGTATTATTTTATAATAAATTCATTTTCGGTTTATAGTGGCTACAAATTGATTTATATAGAGGATAAGGTGGATATGGGTCGAAATAAACTCAACCAATAGGTTTTAGACAGGTTGGGTCACATTATTATACTTATCATTTAGTTTGACATTTACAAGGTCTCTTTGTATTGTTATATTATATGGTTAATTAACATACTATAGACATCCAATCAACCCCCATGTGGTCCATTAATGATACATATATCATGATATAAGTCATTTTACTAAACCATAGATTTTGAGGAATAGAATATCAATTAATAATATAATTTTTTTTTAAAAAAATCTTTTATGTCAATTTTGACACTATTGGGTATTTTGTTTTAGATAAATCCATACAACATTATTACTTAGAACTAATTTTATATAACCAATTATAATATGTAATAATAACCTTGAAAAATATTGTAATTAATAAAATGTATCAAATTACATTAATTTGGGTATTTAAAATATCAATTATCATAATCATTCGTTAATATGGTAATTACTACATCATCATTGTGTCATAAATAAATAAAATTATTTAATGCCTAAAAATTATAAATAAAATACCATTATGTATTAAATATTTGTATCTTTCTAATAGATATTTATAATCTAATTTATCTTATGCATAACCCTATATTAAAAATGTTTTAGTTATTAAACATTGATTTTAACTCTTTTAACGCTTCTTTGAATTAAATAACAATAAATGTCTTAATTTAATCCAAGTGGACTTAAATGAAAATATTTATTTTAAATAGTTTTTATGGTCCAGATACACTTGACCAATAGAATTAGGACATGTTTTAGGGAAATATTAATATCATTTTTACCCTTAATTACCCTATTTACTTTTAACCTTGGTAAATAAAAGTAAAAAGTTATTATTAACAAAAAATTATTTTTATCTTATTGAACCACATTTTACCCCTTGATATTAATTGTGTCTCTCTTATTTTCAAAATTCGACTCACAGAAGGGGTAAAATTATGTTTTATATGAATTTGAAAATTTTCCTAAGAGATGGGTAAAAGACGGTGAAATGTTCAATAAAATTTTCATATATAAAAAATTATTATAAAATTACCTCAATGAATTAAATTGAATATATATAGGTATTATGTATTAATTTTGACCTAAAATAAATTTAAACAATTACTTAATTAGAAATTCGGTTTTAAACTATAACTTAGTGTTTTTCACTATTTATCGAAAATTGAATGTTTTCAGAAAAAAATACGAAAAATTAACCTGAAATAATATTGACATTCTGAATCCATAAATAATGTCTATTTTACAAAATTGAAAACATATAATTTTCATTTATTAATTTAAAAGTAGTACTCGTTGTCAAAACAAATAGCGTGTTATTTTGAAACAATAACTATCAAAAATTTGACACTTGTTTATGTATATTTCCAATGTGAAATTAATTCCAATGACCAAAATTGTATTAAAGGATAAATTATAATCTAATTATACTTCCAAAACCTTAAAATTTATAATTAAACACTTTAAATAATTTTGATTTAAAAAGTTGTTTTCAGTTAAAATATTTTATTTTTAATTATTCACCCAAATATAAAAGTTATCAGAAAAACAAAAAAGTTTATTGTAACTAAATTATTATGTCTCAATTCTAAAGAATAATTTTATTTTGTCAGATTTAATATATAAAAGTTTCAAATATTATATTTAAAAAAGGTTATCCATTAAAAGGTGATAAAATTTCATTTTTGGAAAAATAATTCTTTTATCTGAAAAAAATGAATTTGTTCTTACCTAATGTCTAAGAAACTCATAATATGGAATCCGAAATTATAAGGATTATATGATGTTCAAAATTTAGTTAATACTATTCATAACATCTAATGAACGTCTAGTTTGTTAAGTCATGATGCACTTGAACTCAATAATGTGTGTAGTGCATGTTATTGCATTACTTTGATGAAATAACGTACTATGAAATATTGGGGTGTTACATTTTCCCTCCTTCAATAAATTTTTTCCTCACAATTTGAAAATGATCTTCAAAAATAAATGGTTGAAATTAGAAAATAACATTGTGGGAAAACCCACATCGGAAATTGGGTTAATTAAATTCTGTCTTAATAAGAGGAAAAGAGAAATGAAAGCGTCACCACCAAATTATGATCTCGATTAAGAAAACATTAGTGGAAATTAAATGCACATAATTAGAGGAAAAATATAAATATTAATAGTGTGTGATTGAGGTCATCAATTACAGTCAATTTTACAATTGAGGGCCTCAAAGCCATCAATCTATGATGATTTAAAATAACATCGGTTCAACAAAACATAAGGTATTAGGATAACACATTTTTAGTTTTAAGATCCATTAACTAATGTTTAAGAATTAATTTCTCATATAATAAGAGTAGAAAATATATATATATATATATATACTTGACAAGTATAGTTCCATCGTTTTCACTAATTTCTACCACAAACTCATCTTTCACTCTAAAAGAAAAGAAAACGTAAAACATCCCATTTATCATATTCGAATAGGGTTCCAAAAAAATGAATACTTAATTAATCTATCAGACCCTTTAAAAACTACATTATTTAATACATGAAATCACATGGTCCAGTGGTAGGTGACACAGCTTTGTCGACCTTCGGTTGCGGGTTCAAGTCTCACGGCCTTGCCGGACGCGACTGGTTGTCGCCCGACGACCGGGTTGTCCATTTATGTCTATAAAAAAATCATCTCAAACTATAACTATCCAAAATACTTCTGTCCAAACTCACAGTACAAAATTTATAAGGACGGTAAACAAAATTAAGGTCATTTTGTTGCATAATAACAAGTTAACACCTTCATTATAAATTCTATTAAAACACTGCAAATATCCTGAATTACTATTAAACCTTTTTGGATACATTCATGATCCCTTTATTCTTTATAGAATATTGGATATACTTCTTCTATCCAAAAATTATGTAAACTCTAACAATGAAAAATCATTAATCAGTTTCAAGGTAGTCATGAATATCCAATCTAATTTATTCAAATCAACCATCTCTTATTCCGAAATCACTACCTCATTATCGGCAACATATTAGTAATTACCATTCCTTCAACCATGTATTTTACCAAAAGTGTAGCTCACTATTAAGGAACTTTTCTTAGAACCATATAATCTTAAATCCTCAATAAAATATTATTGTAGTACAATCCTTATTTATTTCCACAATTCATATAACTAGTATATTGTTGATACATAACTCATATGAAATAATCCTATTATAACAACATAAGAACAGTAGTCATTCTTCTTCATCTGAGGTAATATCATAACATTATTATTATTCAATAGAATCATTTGGTGCATACTCTGATGATTTTTCCATTGGTTCACATAGTGTCCCAAATCCTTATAGATGTTGAATTGAATATTTGAAACCTTTTTCTTACCCTTACAGTCACATACTTGGTGTAATTTTTCTCCACACTTATAACAAACTCCCATTCCCTTCAGGCAGGTTCTAGGGTGTTTCTTCCCATAGTTTTCACATATTAGAAAATTATTCTTTTCCCTATTCCATTTATCCATCTTTCACTCTTCTATCATTTTATTCTCTTGCTTCCCTTCAAATCCATAGGACACAGATAATTCATTACTTATCTTATTAACACATGATACTATTTCTTCATATGTTGAGAATACATGGGAGATTCTTTCCATTCTAAATGTTCGTTTAATACCGTTAAATATATGATCCTTCTTACTCTTTGGATCATACGTGTTGCTGGAGTTCACATTCCTTCTATTGGGCGCCATTTATATACAATGGCTTACAATAGATCAGTTTATGAATCGCAATTGTCAATTCCAAACATGTAAAATAAATAATGTAAGTTTAACAGTTTATGGATATAATCCATAATCACAAAATTTATTTCATTGAGGAGGTATATACCTATAAACCCTTCATAGTGGTTTGAAATGAAAACCCGAATTATCCTAAGCGTATCTCCCGGGAGTGTCGTAACCAAGAGTTCCTCAAGGCCTGTTGTCATGCACTAGTTCTTGTTCGAGTCTATCTCAAAGAGGTGTTTCTGGGTTTAAACCCTAGGTACATCTGTGCCAGAGCCACCTCTACTTCCTCGTATCCAGACTGAAATGTATTTCTAGGAAAACTCACAAAATCTATACAATTCCAAAATTCTAGGAAGTCCTTCTATACTAATCTTCAATGACTATCTTAGGTCTATGTGCTATAATCAGATTCTATCTAAATCTAGCTTCCAAGGTTATTTCTAAACATCATCTGATTCCAACTGTAATGCACCGACCACCGTCACCCAGAGTCGGTGCATTATTTTGAAACATTAGCTTGATTACGAGGAATAAAGTCCCAAAGGACCGATCAGTTTAGCAGTCTAGGAAAATAGATTGCATACATGAATGTTAAATTACACATTATAACATACAAACAAACATAAATTATCCATTAAGAATGCCATTATTACCTTGTTTTAACTATTCATATCATTCACAATACACATCTTGGAATCCTGGGAAAAATAAAACATAGAAATGGGTGAGCTCAAATGATCATTAAGGGTAACCAATACTGCAGAAACATTCATAAATAAGCATAAACATTTTTGGGAATCTATAACTAAAGACAAAGCCTTTTAAACATGAACATCAGCATAATATGGAAAAAATAAAATGAAATAATTTCATTTACTTATTCACATGGATGTTCTACTAGTCTAATAATCACATGAAATATCACTAACCAAATTCATAATGATGGAATGCATAATGCCCGATTATCATTGCTACATATTCAAGGCCTTGTGCCAAGACTACAATAAAGATTTTCTCAAGGCCTTATGCGAAGACACTAGTTTATCTCATGAGACCTACCGATGCATTGAGGATCTATAGAGGGCTCCACCAATCACTTATTAAGTCCAATTCATTCCTCAAATGAACAGTTTTCAACATAACATAAACATTCATATTAAAACTAGCATATGAAATGTCAATACTCTCTCCATAAACCATGAATGGTATAAAAATAAATCATCCCCAGTCAAACATATCACAAAACCTTCAATACAATATGGATTTTTTGTATCATAATAAATAAACATCAAATAATCTTAAAATCAATCAAAGGGGGTTGACATAGATGAAATCAAAAAAATTTGACAGAAATATGCCGTTTTTTAAAATCATTTAAAAGTCATATAATTATAATAGAAAACATTTTCTTTGAAAATATTATAATAAGCCTGGAAGGGAAGCTTAGACGATTTTATAACGGCAGAAAATAGTCGCACATTCCGTATAAGTTAAAAAACATTCTTACCATAATTCTGTTGAAAAGGTTTAAAAGGACCTTATTTGGAAATGGATGGATACATTCCTTTATAAACATCTTATAAAAAGTAAAAAAGGGTATCAATGACTTTAACCCATATTATGTAAAATATTGATAATGATTTTAAATACATTTTTAAGAAACATTAATGTGGATGATAAAGTGGTCCCAGTAGATAAATACATATAAACAACCTCAGATAATGAATATATTTTAAAATAAAACCATAACATGTACTTTTACTTGGTCGAGGGTAGGTTAACCTCCTCTATAATGGTGAAATAATTGTTATTAAATTATTTGAGAATTATATACATTAATATGATATCATATATGATCTTTTAACATTTCTTTGTCAATAATATCTTAGTAATATCGTCGTTTCGGGTGTTAACTTACTCATTTTATTTTAATTTTTTTATTACATAAGCCATGTTTGTTATGATTAGATTGTATCCTATTCATATCCAGAATTATTTCAAGTGCTTAAACATTATTTTTAATCATCTAATGATAATTATTCTTGAATGGATACAATGGGAATTGAATCTCATCGCTTTCGTGTAGACGGTAGTCTGTATGTACGCATGAGCAACAATATCATTATTTGGATATTAAAATCGTATATAATTGAATGGTATATCATATATAAAGAATCATTATAATGTTATATTTATTATTTACTTAAATTACACATCACTATCATACCCATCCAAATAATAATGTTTTCAATAATAATTACACCACGATGTGGAGACGGTAAGCAGTACATACGCACGTATGGTGACATGTCATTCAAAGGATGGATAGAATACTGAATATGGATGTATCATATTTATAATAACATCACAGTATATAGAAGATACTGGAGTTATTATTTTAAAATCGAAATAATAAAGAATGAATAAGTGGAAGAAGAAAGGAACTTAAAAGATGGTGGTGAAATCATTACCTCTTCTTCGGGTTCTTCCTTTTGAATTGATCAAAAGGGATCCTTAGGTTGGCTTTTAGATCAAAATAATGCCTCTAGGTTGAATTGAGGGAAGTTGAGAGAATATTTGGGTAGGGGATGGCTGATCCAAAAGGCTTTGAAGGTGTAAATTAGAGAGAAGGGGGAGTGGCCTTTTATTAGAGGGGTGAGGGGAACCTTAGTAAAAACAAAAAAAATATTATTTTATAAGAAATTCATATTCGTTTTACAATGACACCAAATTGATTTATTTCAAGGCTATGGCGGGGATGAGTCTATATACACTCAACAAAAAAGTTTTAGACAGGTTTGGGTCACTTTATTATCCTTATCATTTACTTCTAACTCTTAGTTAATTAGTTAACATTTACCATGTCTCTTTATATTTTTATATTATATGGTTTATAAGCATACTATAAACATTGAATTGACCCCATGTCGACCATTTATAATACAACTATCATGATATAAGACTTTTGGTATTTTGTTTTTGTTAAATTTATAACAAAAATATTACTCCAAAAAAAATTAGTATAACCAATCTTAATATGTCATATTAATATAGAAAATTATTAAATTTCATAAAAAGTTTAAAATTACATTTATTTGGGTATTTATAATATCAATTATCATAATATTTCATTAATATGGTAATTACTGCATAATCATTATGTCATAAATAAATTAAATTATTTAATGTCTAAAAAGTATAAATAAAATACCATTATGTAAGAAATCTTTTCAAATTTCTAATTAATATTTATAATCGAATTTATCTTATTTATAATCCAATATTAATAATGTTTTAGTTATTAAACATTTATTTTCTCTCTTTTAACTCTTCTTTGAATTTAATAATAATAAATCTCATAATCCAATCCAAGTGGACCTAAATGATAATATTTTATTCATATGGTTTTCATTGGTCTAGACACACATTTACAATATAATTAGGACATGTTTTAGGATAATAATAATAACATTTTTAACATTAATTACCCTATTTACTTTTAACCGTGGTAACTAAAAGTAAAAAGTTACTGTTCATCAAAAAATTATTTTTATCTTATTGAACCAAATTTTACTACTTGATATTAACCGTGACTCTCCGATTTTCAACATTCTACTCACAGAAGTGGTAAAATTATGTTTTATGTAAATTTGAGAATTCTCCTAGGAGATGTGTAAAAGACGGTGAAAAGATCAATAAAAATTATATATATATAATTACTATAAACTAACTTCAATGAATTACATTGAACTAATAGAATTATTTTATATCTATTTTTACCTAAAATAAATTTAAATAATTATTTAAATAAAAATTCAGTTTTAAACTATAACTCAGTGTTTTTCACTGTTCATCCAAAATTGAATGTTTTCAAAAAAATCCAAAAAACTTCAATAAGATAATTTTGATATTCTGAATCCAAAAATTAAGTCTACTATTCCAATTTCAAAACATATAAGTTGAATTTATTAATTTAAATTTAATTCGTGTTGTCAAAACAAATAGTGTGTTTTTATGAAACAATAACTATCCAAAGATTGACACATGTTTATGTTTAATTTCAATGTAAAATTAATTCCAATGACCAATATTATATTAAATGGTAAAAATATAATATAATTATTCTTCCAAAACATTAAAATTTATAATTCAACACTATAAATTATTTTTATTAAAATAGTTGTTTCCAGTTAAAATGTTGTATTTTTTACTATTCACCAAAATATAAAAGTTATAAGAAAAACAAAAAAAATTATTGAAAATAAATTCTTATGTCATGATTCTAAATAAAAATTTTATTTCATCAAATTTAATATATAAAAGTTTCAAATATTGTATTTAAAAATGGTTCGCCATTAAAAGGTGGTAAAATTGCATTTTTTGAAAAAAAATTCATTGATCTAAAAAAAAATGAATTTGTTCTTACCTGATGTCTAAGAAAATGATAATATGGATTCCAAAATTATAATGATTATATAATTTTCAAAATTTAGTTAATACTATTCATAACATCTTCTGAATGACTCGTTTGGTAAGTCGTGATGTGGTTGAACTCAATGTTGCGTGTAGTCCAAGTTATTGCATTATTTTTAAGAAATAACATAACATAAAATCTTAGGGTGTTACATCTCGTACCTTGGGGGGCATTTCAAATATAAAAAAATCCTTATATAATTGTTGTTTTCAAACTTGAGGAGCTATAGAAACAACTACAAAAGAATATGGATAAAGGTTTTATATGCCCATGTAACTCACCATGGGGTGATACCATCCTCTTCGTCAAGAAGAAGGGTAGGTAAATTAACTATAGAATTTATTATCGTGAGCAAACTAAAATCATGACAATGAACATGTTTCCATTTCCAAGAATTCATGACTTGTTTTTTCCAGTTATGTAGAGAACAATAATTCCCCATGGTGGAACATAGGTTGGTATATTACCATGAATGTTTGAAGAAGGAGGATATCAAAAATAATGATTTTTGTACAATGTACAATAACTATGAATTCATAGTAATGCCTTTTGGTGTCATTAATGCACCCTTAATCTTCATGGACATGATGAATCGAGTCATTATATATTACACTGAACAATTTCTGGTAGTCTTTATTGATGATATTCAAATTACAAAAAATGTAAGAAGGATCATGATGAGAATTTCAGTACTTTACTAAAGCCCTTGGGAATGGAAAAGACTTATGCCATGTATAGAAAATGTGAGTTCTGGTAGAAGTATTTTTCATTCTTGGGGGAATATTATCAAAATCCATGGGATATCTGTAGACCCTTCAAAGACTGATGAAATTGAAGGATAGTTGAGGGAATTTGTTTTGACAAATATCTATAGTTTCCATGGATTAGGTTTGTATTGTTGGTGATTTTTGATAAATTTATCACAATTTTCAAAACTTATAACCATGATAAATTAGAAGGGATTCTTAAATTTGAGGAATGATGATTGAAAATAAAGGATCAACGAATTGAAATTTAGGAATATATTTGCACCAATGATCAAAGTACCCACACTAGTAGATCTTTTGTGGTATTTAATGGTTCATTAATGAAGGGTATGGGTTTTGGGTTGCCTCCAAATGAAAAAGTCATATCCTATGATTCATGGATGTTTAAATTTCATGAGCAGAACTATCTAACACATGATCTAGAGTTGGTTTTAGTGATCTTATCTTTTAAATTTTGGATAATTTAATTCATTAGGGAGAAGTGTGAAACATATACTGATCACAAATTCCTCAAGTATATATTCACACAGAATGATTTGAGTATGCACCATTGATGATGGTTATAGATGATCTAAGACTATGACTTCTCAATTCACAACCATCTATGGACATAAAATGAAGTGGAAGATGATATATGTAGAAAGGATCCAACAACTACTTCATTGATGTGAACTAAGAAGGATCTGATCATATTATACTTTAAGAGTACAAATAAGGGAATCATAATGGAAGGAACAACATCTATCCATTCACAAATGATTTCCCAACCATCTCTTATGCAGTGGTTAACAGACACTCAAAGAGATTATTTGATGTTTAGAAGAATGGTAAAACTATTATAAATGGTTAATCCTCATAGTTCAATTTGAATTATGAAGGTTTTGTAAGTTTTGGGTTAATAATTTGTGTACCATCAAATCATAAATTAATAATATAGATTTTCGATGATGCACACAACCCAACCTTCTCTATCCATACTATAAGGACATAGATGTATCAAAATCTCCAGGAACACTATTTGTGGGACAATATGAAGAAGTTAATCACAGTATATACTTCAATATGCCTTTTGTGTCCACAAGTTAAGGAATAATGGAAAAAATATAATGGGGTGATGCAACCATTATCTATACCTACATGGAAATGGGAAAACATCAGCATTGTTTTTTCACCGTACATACTACAACATCTAGGGGAAACAATGCTATCATGGTTGTGGTGGATCATCATAAAAAGACTACACACTTTATTTTGGTTTAATAGGATTTCTCATTTGATCATCATTCCCTAATATACATCTTAAAATTTAGGAGGCTACATGGTGTTCCACTATCTGTTATATCCGATCGAGATCCAATATTAACAACTATGATTTGGAATAGTCGTTAACATGATTTGAATATTGAGTTGAAATTCATCATGACCTATCACACTCAAAATGTTGGCCAATATGAGAAATCTATTTCGACACTTGAGGACATGTTGGGAGAAATTTCAATACACATCAAATGAGGATGTGATCAACATAGTCCTTTTGTTGAGTACTCTTACAAAAAAAGTTTCCACTCAAGCATCCAAATGTCTCCATATGAAGGCCTTTATCAGAAGAGATATAGAACACCTAAATTTTGGGATGAAGTTAGGGAATGAAAACATCTATTTGCTATAATGGTCGATGAAATGATGGAGATGATTAAGACCATTCAACATTACTTAAAGAATGCTTAGAGATGACATAAAATCTATACTAAAAATTATTGACAAGACTATCTGTTTGATGTTGGAGACATGGTATTCTTCCACATAACCCCATGGAAAATAGTAATGAGATGTGGGATGATGGTTACATCATCCCTTCTATGATACTTTATTGCATTAGATTGGTGGCCTAAAAACTAGAACTATCAACTAACCTATCTCTGGCACTTGATGTAGTCCATGTATCCCTCATAAAAAAGTACATACTATAACACTCTCATGTACACAATCTAGAGGTGGTACCATTGGATAATGAAAAATCTTATGATGAGAATCCTATAAATATCTTTGATCGTAATGATAAAGTTATATAGTGTCAGACAATATATTTGGTCAATGTGTTGGGGAGAAATGACATGTGTTATGTAGCAATGTGGGAACTGGTGTTGGTGATGAAGCATAGTTTTATTAATCTAATTTAATTTAGTAACTGAAAATTTAAAAGAATATTTCTCTTAATGGGGTTGAATTTTACAACCCGAACTATTTTAAGTTAAATTTCATTTTTGATTTAATTAAATTTATTATTTCAAAATTGCATATAGAAAACACATGCACATAATTTGTCTTATTACATTTAATTAGATGCAAGTGATCACAATGTATAATCACCTTGGATAATATAGTTTTTGAAGAGTGATAACTTGACTAGTATAAATATATTATTTTAACAACCCCTTTACAAATAAAAAGATAGGTGATAGACATAACCAGTAGGATCATTCCTTATGATGCCCATTTATCTGATTTTTCAAGGGGGATAATATTTCAGGGTTTTCCCTATACTAAGACAAAGATGATATCCCACAACATTATAATGAGAGATACTTTTTATGTGATATGTTCAAGCTCAACGAGATCATATCCCAAAACATGATCACCAAATGGCCCCATGAAATCCAATACATCAAACGCCGTACTAGAAGGGTGTATGCTGTTTAAATAATGGATTATGTATCAATAGCCTAGAATTATTATTATATACATTATCTTTTTATATAATAATGAATATACATTTATTTTATTATTATTTTAAGAAAAAATAGTACCTATGTTTAATATTCAAATTCAATTAAGAAATATATTACGATGAATTAATTTATTTCGGTAATAAATGAAATTTTAATAAAATATTATCATTAAATTACTTTATTTAAATTTAAAAGATCATATATTTTTTATGATGTAAAATTTAATCATAATTATGGTTTGAAAACTATTCTGGTAAAAACCAATATATTTTTAATGAATTTTGTTTTTTATTTTAAAATAGAAAATTTAAATATATAGAAAATTATTTAGATAAAATAAATATTATTTCTGGGATCTGTACGTTCAAATTTTCCACTGGTGATTTTTTATAATTTTTAGAGGCAATGGAATTTCTGGGTAAAAATTAAATACCACATAAATATATAATATGTTTTATGGAATCATAATGGCCCATTAGTGATTTAATGAAAACTATAAAAGGAATATTTGGGGAAATATTTTTTTTACTTTAAAAATATGTGATTTTTTATTTCATTGACTTATTTTATAAATACATAATTAATCCTAATGAATGTATAATATATTTTATAATTTTATTTTTATTTATTTAGTAATGGGATTCACTGAAACATATGAAAGTATTAAATCATAATATCACCAACCCATGGCTTTATAAATTATTTTTTTCCAATCCAATTTGGAAAAAACTATGGTATGGATTGTTTTTTTGAATATTTAATCAATAGCTCCAAAAAAAACTATGTGTGTGAAATATTGAAGAATACCCATCTCATTTCATATATAATCCAAAAACTATCCCACTTCACTCCACTGAATGAATATTAATAACGTACATACTCTATTCTACCCTCTCTAGAATCCTCACATGGCAAACCAAGCTCCCATGAATTCTATGCCCTTTTGTATAAGTCACTCACTCACATAAGGGTTTCCTTAATTTCTCATTTTTATCCAAGTTTCCTTATATTTTACACCCATTTATATTTAATTAATAATTATGGGCTATGATTTAAAACCTCCACTATTCATCCCTTATTAGATTTTAATTGTGAGATATCCCTTTATCTCTCATTAATATCTCCCATGTACATTTTTTCCCATGCTTAAATTTTATAAGAGTTATTTCAATCCTCACCCATCATAATGTTTCTTTATTATAGTAAACCTTCTATTTTCCAAATTCATAATGTTGGGACTTATATTTCAATGACACTCTTACAATAAATTTCTTGTATATATAACCAGATACCCCTTTCTCTCTCATCAACCCTTTTTAAGAATTGTTATGCTACCCTGTTATGCTTCCAAAATTGCACTGTCACTTTCCATGACCCAATTTTCATGTAGTGAATAGCATACCCATTCCTCTATCAGGGGTATTAACTTTTATAAAAATATACCTATTTATTGATGAAATAAAATTATTTATTCGATAATCCTTGATCTTTTAATGGATTATGGTGAAGAATGAATTCATGTTTTATGATATATGTTAACACAGATGCATTAGAATGAAATGAATGTGATTAGTGCACCAAGAATCATATAATGATCCATTTCATTGGTTAATTTTTAGTATCATGATACATCATGTTGTTATAGGTATTTACTGATTCCGTTTTGGGACATTGTGTACTATGATGTCTTTGTTGTTTAGTAATGACCTATGATGCAATTTTCTATGTTTCTTCCAAATTCCATGTTTTGATTACAAGCCATATCATGTATTTTTGTTCATTATTCATTTATGATCCATTAATATAACTATTTTATAATATGTATTTTTTGTATTTTTTTATTACATTTTTATATTTTACTAGGGTTTATAGATAACCACATTCTTAATATGTCTTTAGGTTATCCCATGAAATGTTAATTATGAAGGAATGATGTGGTTATATAAAGGATGTTTTCAAAAATGATGTTGTATTTCATGATTTATGTTGTCATGTAATGTTCCTAATTTAAAAATATATTGGAATCACTGATATTTTTGTATGTATTATGTTTAATAGTAGGGCATTAAATCAAGTATCGGTGTAATAAAAAGAACAATTTCTTATTGTATGGTTTTCATATATTATTCTCATGGCCCCAACCCTTACTATCATGTTATTTTGAAATAAATATTTATAATCATATGAAGAATATGAGATAACACATTTTTATGTTCATTTTATATCACTATGAAGAATGATATTCCATATTGTAATTCAAATATGGGTACTAGTTATGTAGAACATTGTGGGGGATGTTGTAGTTTACTTATAAACAAATTTTTAATCTATAAATCATTCCAAATACATTAATACTTTATGGTCCATTGGAATTTTTATGAAATGTAAAATTAATACTCATTTATTATGAATTTATGTTAATATATTGAAGTCTAATGTTTTTATAGGGGAGCCCTATATTGAAAATTAATATTGTAATACCATTACCACAACTCTAAATGTGTTTTTGGTGGATTTTCTTAACATTGGGTATATAATTATTTATTTTGCATCATGATTTTTGGTTTTAGGGGTGTCACATGATTGGGGATACCATTTCCATTTGAATATTCCTCTCATTTTATCTATCATTTTCCCTCAAAAATGTACTCAAATATGAAATTTGAATGAGTTTCTTGTAATATATTCACTTTCAATCCACATTTAAGGATTATTTCCTCCCTCTCTAATTTTAGAATAAAATTTTAGTTATTTATGGTGATTACACAATGATACTAAAAAACTAACCATTTGTGTGTTCTTTTAATATCTTTTGTAGATTACTCCTCGATAATTAATATACATTCTATAACAATTCATTTTATCAAAGGTGAATCCCTATATAAATTTTTAATTGTGTTTATATTTAATTAATTAAAATTTTATATTAATCCCTTGATAATTGTTAATTTTCATCTAATTATTTTTAATGGATTGGGTTGTGAACCTTTATTTGTGGTTTGGTTATAGTTATGATGTGACCTGAGTTCACCATGAGTTTTCATAATTTTTACAATTTTTATTAACATTAAAATTATTTAATATTGACACGGTTATCAAATGTTATGTCATGGACTATGTTTAAGTGTTCTCTCAAATAGGGTCACAGCCCATATATATTTGATTATGATTTTCGGTATGTGCTCGTTGAGTTATTATATTTTTTTTATCGTAGTTGAATTAAATTAGTCATTTAATAATGATTTATAATATTTTATAAATATTTTTAATAAATTAACATGTCTATTAATACTTAATAAAGGCTCTTGGGATATGGATTTGATATTAGAATGATCAATTAAATTATTTTAAAGTGTGGTTTTAAAAGTTCAGGGAATAGTAGATTATGTAGGTTTTCCATTGGAAAACCCCTAGGGTAAATGAATTTGCAAAATTATTTTGGATGATGGTGTGTCATAATAACATTGAAGTTTGATTAGATATTTATGTTAACATAGATAATTCATTAAAATGAAATTCATAGTAATAGCATGAGAGAAGTGCAATGTTCCATGATGAACCATTCTGCACTAATTGGGTTTCCTTACCCTCTATGGAAGAGGCGTTGACTACAAAATCAAATACCAATGATAGTGGGAAACTATGGTTGGTAATTTAATATTAATGAATAATTTTTTTAGTCATATTATAACTACACTAGTGAACTATGTGTAGAGGGATGCGAGGAAGTTGAATTGAGTTTCCCTAGAAATCCATTGTGTAACCTTGATATGTCGTATATCCTTTTGTATTGTGAGATGACAAAAGGGTTCATGTTATTTCCACAATAATATTTGATTACATGTGATTGATGACCCTGAATATAATATTGGAATTGATTGGTATCATTATCGACCTACTATTAATTTTTAAGGATATCTGTTTAATGCCATCCCTATTCTGAGATGACGTTAGGTGGATGGTGTTGCTTGAATGTGAATTTTATGATTCCAATGGAGTATTTTAAACAGTATGTGATGGGATTTTACCCGACATATATAGATAAAAAAAGATGTTCCATTTTTTTTATTGTTATTATAATGGTAATATGTGTACCATAGAGGGTTTCATTATGAATCAATGACTATAAAGAGGGAGCATGTAATATGCCATCCCTTTTTGTTGTATTGAGAAGAGGGAAATTTACCACTAGATTTAGGTGACATCACAAAGACATTAATGGATGAAAAAAATGTTAATTTAATCAAGGAATGTTATGAGTGATTTTAAAAATCATGATAAAATATTTAAACTGACCAAACCCAATAAATATCCTGTACCAATAAATTATTCTTTTTTGAATGTGTAATGGAAAATTATAATCCAAAAATATAACTCCAAACAACACTATCATATATCCAATGGAAAAAATTAACCATATATGACCATGAAACTAATAGATGAATGTAAATCCAATAAATAAAACTATATGAAGTAAAACAAATCTCCAAATTCAAACTTCACCAATAATATACTTGCTATTAATTGTCATACCTTGAGAAAAATGACATATTCCATTCATTTAAATCTCAGTTGGTGATATATGAATATAAGACAATGTACTAATGTAAGAGGTGGATATATACTTCGTAGGACTTCAGAAAATAATTCCCAACACACACCAATAGGGAATGAAACAGTTAGAATAGTTTATATAATATAAAATATATTTTTCAAAATAGTGTTTATCAATTAATAATATGTTCTAAGGAAAACAATAAATAGATTCCTAAAAATAGTTCTCAAATATTTTGAATACACATTCATTTTTCATAATAGAATCAGGCATACCATGTGAATGTTTGATAATTGATAGTTGTCTCGTTTCTATCCACGATGTTTTCAAAAGGTATCCAATCACCATATTCCTCAACAAAATACTCCCCATATCATTGCTTATGAACATTTAACTTATGGTGTAAAACCATGATTCGAGGAACAATAAAAATAAATAAAGCCAAACAAACATTGTATTTCTAATACTATTCCAAACCATTTAATATTAACTGAATATTTTTTTAAATCCTTTCCATAAATATCAATCTTAATGATGAAAAATCATAAATTATTTTTTTTTTAATTTATCTCCAACGGTATTCAAAAAAACCACACAATTTCACATTATTCATCAATATATTATCTAAATAAGATTCTATAAATGTTTAATAATGTGATTTCATAAAATTTGTAAGAAAATGATTTAATAAAAAATAATAATTTACGTTCTATAATTTTAAATATATGATTGATACCAATTAAAACACAAATAAAGGTAAAAATACTATTTTAGCTTTGATCTTCTAGAACTAACAATGGATTTTCATCACATTAATATATCAAACAAAAAAAACCATATGGTCCACAATGAATATATATATATATATAAATGGTATAATATATCTCATATTTAATGTGAGTGAAAATTAGTTGATCTATGAAGATGAGTGAGAGATAGAAAACAAGAGTTATTAGAGAATCTGGATCTTTAATAAAAAATTATTTCATCGAACATCACTCTTTATTCATTGAAATCACAAACGGGGAATTGTTAGGAAGGGGAATTCGGGACCTTGTAAAAATATTTTAAAAATTAGTGATTAATGATAAAAACAGTATAATTACTTTAAATAATAATATCTTGATACCTAGTTATACCACACAATTTGGGAATCCATAAAGTCATCGGGTTGTGATATTATATTATGTCCATTCCAATCATGTTTTTCTCAAATAGTCATATAAACATTATGCCCAGAATATTGTTCCTCCTCTTCCAATACTCAATGTTTCCCTATGATACAACACAATTTTCCTAGAACATGTGAAAACTATGAGACATCCTATTTCCTTTTAAAAAATATTACACAATATAGTAGATGTGTTCGATATCTTATATTAACCATTTATAAATTGTGAACCATTAAAACACCTCTCAAATAAAACAAACCCCTCCTTAAACACCAAAAACTCAACAGAATTTTTCTTCCTATAATTAACAATAAATCAAGGTCCATGTACCTAAATTTTTTTTTAATTCTCTTGAAAATGTGTATATTTTTAACCTAATATTTATAAAACAATTGTTATCCTGGTATTGTTTCGACAAATAAATTAAAATTTATATCTCCCATTACCATGTCTCTATTGAAATATAACTGTGAAGATATAAATCCTACACTAAATTAATTATTTACTTATTCAAGAGACTTTATTTCTGATACACTATATTTTCAAGATCTTGAACCAATATAAAATTTGATCCGACCATAACATATTTACATCATACCACATGGTCTGAATTATTTTGGTACATATTTAATTTAGACATAGGAAACACAATATGTATATAAACAAAAATTTGTAGAAAACAATATAACAATTGACATCACCCAAAAATTATCATATTTCAAGAGGGGAAATCAGTTTTTTAACTTAAACAATGATACCTAATACTTGGATTAATTCCCAATTAAAAATAATCAGCTACCTCAAATGATAAAGGTCATCAATGATGATCTTTATAGGATATATGATGACTTCAATCCATCACCATATTTTTTATTGTAATATAAGTATTATATATTTTCTCTCATATAATGATTGAATGGATAAGAGAAGTCTACCGTATTTAAATGCATCAATGTGTATAATTAAAGTGATGTATATAAAATTATTTCAATAGGGGAATATGTATCAATGAATATTCAATATTATTGTTTAAAAAATATACTACAATAACATGATCCCCCCATTATCCATTAAATTATATTACACAATACCTATGCATGACCTCCAACATTAGGTTAATACTTTCATATTATCAATCAATTTGATTATGATAAGATGTTCCTATATTCAACTAGGTTCCAAAAGATTTATATACTAATTACAATTAACGCCTTGTACACATGGGGTCTTGGTTAGATAAAAGTGAGACTGTAACGTCCTGAATCTTATCAATTTCAAAAATATAGATTTTAAAATTGTCTTCAACAATATTTATTTCATTAATAGCGGTGATGTGGGCCAAAATTGTGGGAAATTAATATACCACCCATATGAAATCATGTTTTATATTCATCCTTGGTAGTCTTGTTACAATGTCTATCATTATATACTACAATTTCAACAATGTTAATTACTAAAATAGTAATTAAAATATGGTAATTAGTTCTCTAAAATAACCTTGTGATACCTGACACATCACCAGAGATAATATTCTAAATATAATTTCTTACCAACCTTGAAAGACAATGATATCAACTTTTTAAAATTTTTATAAATACATGATTAATATTATATATCCAGTTTTTGTAGGAACTATGATGTTGTTCATTATAAACCTAATAAATAGATATCTGATCTCTAACTGTAAAAACGAACTACCATATATATTTCATCCACAAAAAATTATTTTTATCTCATTGTAAAAAATTTAGGATAAAAAATATGATAATTTCTAACATGATTCTCCAAATTAGGAATCAGAAAATTGAAATAAAACTATATAATTTCCTTGTTTTTTATAATCTAGATTCATGTAATCTAGGTATGAAAAAATCTAACATTTAAATAATTTAAATTTATCTAACAAATATTGTGAATTCCTACACACAGAATATTTTATATAATATACATTCAACATTTTATACAAAAATCCCATTCCAAACCTTACTGTAAAAGACACTTATCCAAAAAAACTATATGAACAGTTTATAAAAAACATGTGTATAAAGGTTCTTGAAAAATCTAACAACAATTATTTTTAAACCAATTTTAGTATAGGTTTTTCTATAATAAAACTATTTTTAAATCATTGTTACAGTATTCAAAATTTGGGATGCCCACTTGGGCTCCTTCTCCAAACATCCTCAGTTGAGCCATACTTCTCTCTAATGCATATGTACATCCTCCTCCTCGCATCCATCTTCTTCCAACTCCCCTACCCCCTTCAGAAATTTCATCCCCCACACTGCACTCCTCTGACAAATTATTTTTCCCATACTATCCTCAAGTGATTTTGACCACCCTATTACCCTCTTCATGATATTTTGTCTAACCCAATCTTTATGAATTGATTTTTTTTATATTTTTGAGAGAGAACATTTTATTGTCTCCTATTATTTATTATATGTGTTTTTTAATAGATTCAAGTGTTTTACTGATGTTTTCATGGTTTAGATGTTTTATGTTGGTCATTATTCTATTTTGTTCATTTATACTAATTATTACCCATGTGGATGATAGATGGAATTTCCTTATTAATATTGTATCATGATGGAAAATGTATTCTCACAAACACCCTATGCTAGATAAAATTATATTGTTTTTTCATAATGTTACACGTATGTTTTTGGTATTATACGAAAAATGAGGTTTCTATGGTGGGTTATTTTTTGTGTTAAAATATGAAATTAAAATTTGAATTGTATTTATGGATTCAGAATATGAATAGGGGTATCCCATGAATTGTGTGGTTATAATTTTTGAAGAATATATTTCATTTTTATTTTTTATCATGGATTGTAATTTTTTGAATGGAGGTATCCCATAAATTGTGTGGCCGTTATGACTAATATGCCAATTGGCCATTAGGCCTATACAAACAATGACCATTAACTATATAAACCAACTCCACATTAATCCATTATTCCTATTGGCCAATTTTCTTATATTCCTAATGGAAAATTTCCCTATTAGGCCTAATGGCCGATTGTCCTATATTACTAAGGAAAATTTTCCAATTAGGAATACTTTCTAATTAATCTATAGTTTAAATGGAAATTTTTTCATTAAGATTATATTGAAACTGGAATATATGCCTAATGACCAATCCATTGGCCTATATACTAATTACACATTATACATATAGGTTAATTTCATAATAAGACAACTGAAAATAAAGCATATTTTCAGTTATCCATTTAGACTATAGTCTAGTTGACCATTAGGCCTATATGCCAACAGTTCATTATAAATAATTGGAAAATGGACCATATGGTGTATGGTCCAATTTCCCATTAGAACTATAGGCATGTTGGCCATTAAGCCGATATCCCAATTGGCCATTTGGCCTATTCCAACTGGACATTTGATATAATTTTCCAATTTGACATTATTCCTATAGGCCAATTGTCCATTTCCCCATTTTTATGCACCACTTTATCTTCCTAGGTAGAAGTTTGGATAGTGTCCATGATTGTGAATTCATGAATTTCATGGATTCCCAACATAGTTCATTATTTTTATTCATCGCTTATAGCATATGTTATTACTGTTATTCATTATTTTATAGCTTCTAGAATGTTTTGATGACTTTAAAATTAAAATGGGTTTTGATTATGTTTTTAATTATTGATTAAATTTTATATTATAAGATAACTTTTTTCCCTAATAAAAGAATAGATAAAACATGAATGTATCATACTGATCACATTTCCATTGATTTTTAAAAGAATATAGATTTTTATAGATTTCCCATTTCATAATAATTCACACGGAGGTTTTATATAGTTTCCACACTATAATTGTTTTGAAATACCATTGTTACTATGTGAGTAAGTTATCGACCATATAATGAAATCTTGATTTATAGAAAACTATTGTGTTTGGTATCAGCATGTAGTTATTGGATAATCATCTATTATTTATGAAAAAATATTGAACTTCTATAGAATGTTTTTTATTTGACTTGTTTCCATTTGTGAATCATCATGCTAGATATAGTATGCTAGAATAAGAAGATAATTATTTCAATTCACATAATGAAAAGATAGATGATGATAGTGATGGGAAATATAAATTTTTAATGGATGACTCCAGAAGTCTAGTAATCAAGATTGTACTAAAATGAACATGTTGGATTTTTTAATGCGATTATATAATGGAATAACCATATATGGGATTTATAACAAAACCATTAATTATATAATTACATTCTTGATACATATTCTTCCTAACAGTGAAGATATTCCCTCAAATCACTATATGTCATGGATGTTAATAATGAATCGTGGAATTCTACTATTAATGATCATGATGTTCTCAAAGGATACTATTTATTATGTGTGAAAAAAACTAACTATAATGATTTTAAAGAATATGTTACATATTTATGGATGTAAAATGAAGAAGGAAAACCATCTAATGTTCTATATAAAGTCATGAGTAACATTATACTAATTCATTAACATCAAAATATATTTATCTATGGAGAAATCCCAGTTAGTATGTGAAGGAATTATGCTGATAGATTTGAAGTAAATTTTGTGTTGGTTCAAACTACAGATGATTTAGCACGGAGGGAATTTGATGCATGACATATAGATTTTGTATTAGAGGTGTGTAATGTCAGATTATTTCTATTGTGTGATGTTTTTAATCTATTTGGATTGATGCATAAATTTGACTACTTGTGGATAATTTCAATTCATGTTTATAATTGTCCTCTGTGGATGTGTGTAAAAAAACCATTCACTATCAGGAGTATACTAATATCTACACCGTTGGATCCCAATAATTTTGTTGACATATACATTCATACATTAACAAGTGAGTCAATAAAACTTTATGATATGGTTACGTGGACATTCAAATCTTCTTCCAAATAAAATCAGATGCTTCAGCCATTATATGGAATATGAATGATTCACCTTCATAGGAAATGTTTTTTGTTTTGAGAATGAAGGGAAAAATCATTTCATGTAAATATGAATATTACCTAAGAGAGAATGATTCAAAATTTTCAATTTTTTAGTTTCACGAGGAATCAATAATTCTTCCCATTATATCATCAATACAAAAATTATCATCAATGGTTTGATAATACTATTCAAACTAATAAACCACCTCAAATTATGTAATACTAGGATGTGCATAATGAAATATAATATTTCAATTTTTCATTATAGAATGATTAGTTGAAACCTATAAAGGGGAATAATGTTGACACAGAATCCACTTATAATTGAAAAAAGAGAAGTAAATATTTTGGGTTTCAATATAGTTCTACCAATTTTCACATTCATTATTATACTTATAGGATTTTCCAAAAAAATATATAAATGATGATTTAAATAAATTCAATTATCAAGGAGAATACCAAATATGATATTTGATCATCTCAGGACTTGATGGATTATGGTGTTCAACCAGAACTGCATCCTTTGTCTATGAGTGAAAAAAATGGAATGTTCATTGATCCTCTAATGTGATGAAGCATTCAATGAAATATCAACTTCTGGAAGTGTTGTAGAATATCAAGTTTCCTGATGGATCATTTAGAAACATATCTAATTGATTCAATTAAATGGATTTTAAACTAAAATCCATAATACGTAAGATTTTCATAAACTACATCATGAATTTATTCCAGTAGAAATTATTAATATTCTGTCAAATAATTTGAGTGTGAAAATGATTTTCCTATAAAATTCATTATATACCAGTATTTTAAAAGGATATCCAGGGATGTGTTGATAAAAATTCTTCAAGAGGTCATAGTAATTTTTTGTGAGATGAAAAAAATTACTCCTTGCCTTTTCACATTCATGATTCATTTAATGGTCGATCATAATATAAAAAAAATTAGTGGGAAAATTTATTTTCAGTGGTTAAATCTTTCTGAACGAAATATTTTACAAGGAAATAATATTTCAGAAACAATAATTATGTTAAAGGATAGATTGTGAGAGGTTATTTAGCTTATGAATGTATGAATTTTTGATCTATGTATTTGTCTAGTGTGAGAACCATAAAAAACATACCAATGAGAAATTAAGATGAAATAGTTGGGAAGATTAAGCCATCATATCAATCACATATCCAAATAGGTAGAATTTGTGTGTCTTATATATTATATACATTTATCCTTGGTGATCATGAAAGGGAACATCACACAGTCTTGATTAACTATGTTTTTTCAATGACTATATCAAATAAGTAATCCCTATATTTACATATTATCTAATATTATGAAATTTCAAATATACCACTGACATTTATTATTATTTTATGTAGGGAACATAAGAAAATAATATGTATATTTCATTGATCTTTTCCTTTGATAATGAGAGAGGATTTTCATATCTTAAATTTTCCTACTTGGTAAAATGAAATATATGACCATTACATTAATGTATCTAAAATATGGATATCAATTAAATTGTATTTTTCAATAATACATCAAGTCTGGAGTTTACCCATTGACTCTGTTTATAATGAACTAACATCATTGGATATTATTCAATATTCATAGGTTTGTGAATGAAAACAACTAATAATAAATAGGTATAAATAAGATACCACTGATCGAGTAGAGAAAATAAGAACAGATCATGATGGAATTGTGTTAACTAATATGATCGATTTTTATACCAGTAAATTTGATAGTTGTCCCTGATGTAAAAAATATTATTACTATGGAATTGTTCAAAAATCAATTTTGGATTACAACTATCAGGGTTGAGTCAATAAGATGAAATGAAAATAGTTTGATTTGATGATTTGATAGGGTAAATTTATTGATGATTGTTGATTATGAACTCTTGACATGAGTCAATTAATGCATGCCAATGAACCTTACAGTTTGGAATAAATGGAGAAATAATATTTTCATGTGATATATTATATGAGACCTGATTATGGTTTCATTAATAATGTAATCCCATAAAATATTTTTCATGATTATGGTGATGATGTTTCCCCCATTGAAACCCCCATTGGTGGTGACCAAAATACTTCATTTGATGATTCAAATGTTCACATTGTGAGAGATGATGTTGAACCTAAATTAGTGATGGGTAATATATAGAAGGAACCATATATGGTCAATATTCATTAATTTTACCTTAACATCTTTTTCTTATATTATTATGAGTATAATTACATTTACGTTGTCTCAGTATGGAATGATAAGTTTGATTTATTTTTTTATTCTGTTGTTTCATTTAATTATATTTATTTAAAGTTATAAAAAGATGTTTAAAATGAGTTTTTAAAATTTGTATAACTTGGTTTTAAATTATTGTTAGTAAAAGATGTTATGACATTCCATGTTCCTTCTCTCACTTTTATGTCAAATTAATTATTCATATCAATTGTTTCTAAAAAATGTGTACTTAATTCATATGCATATTATGTCGAATACATCATAAATTAAATGGAAATAACTATTTTATCCCAATCGATAGGTGTGCGAGCATTCATTTTGTCATTTTCTTCCCTCAATGAGTATAATAGTATGAATGTTTTCTCCATTACATATAATTGCATGTTAATATTCTTTATGATATTTGTAAGGGAAATTTAGTTATATCAACATTACTCCTCATCTTGATATCATGGGTCCATGTAGGTATGCCCCTGACCTAGATGGAGCACCCAACATACCCATTACAACAAGTACCCTCCTGTGGACACAACATATACCAAACATTTTAATATTCTGTTTCAGTCTTTAGGGATTTTATTATCCATGATTCATCATTATCTAAGATACAATCTTATTCACATATTATGTTTATGCCACATCTCATGAAGATCCCTTTGATGCCCCTATCGTCTCTTTTAGGTGCTTCTTCCCATTCTATGTCAATGTCACCTTCGTAGATGTTACCATATCTACCATTCATCAAACATTTGATGAGTCAATTCCATCCGCATCCACACCAGTGCAAGAAGACAATCTGGAACATTCATTGGAACAAACACTTCATTCAGAGGCTGCTGATCTATAAAAACCATTAAATACATAATTATCTCTTGAGATACCTACAATAGGTTCTTTTTATTATAATTCCGACGAATTACATCACTTTTTTGTCATGTTGTACCATGACTTATATCTTATTATTTTCCACCACTATTCCTATTTAGTGGGATATTCAGCTAGTGGATTTGGGCGTACTCATATACAGAAATACATGAATCTCCAAACCCAGATAATGGTGCACTACAATATTGATCATCTTACGGTAATTGATAATTTAGGTTAATGTAGTTTTTTCATGTAAATTTTATCCAAATACCATGATATCATTCTGGTAGAACATGAATTGTGGACACATCTCAGTAAAGGTATTAAATAAAAATCATGTGAGTATATATGGGTAAGAAAATATTATAAAATGTAATCTATATTAGTTTTTTACATAGATGAAATTATATGTTCATTACATAGTTATTTTATCATTCCCGATGGAGAAACTTCTATGACTATAAGATTGATGTATGATGGACAGTTATGGGGATCATATAAGAATGACATGTATGTTGGTTCGGATAGAAGAGTATGTGTTTGATTTATGGGTTGTACAGAAATTCCCCAACTTTCAAAAAACAAAATATCAAAAAATGATTGCAAAATCAGAATACTAATATGTATTTGGTGTTCACAATATTTAATATTTTTCAGATACAAATTAATTCTTATTACATTTATATGAATTTTTATATTGCGTTGGGGAAAATAAAAAAGAATAATGATTCAATGACATATGTAAACTCATTGGGGCCCTCTAAAATTCCAAATTATGGGTAGAACTATGAATATTAAACTTAATTAAATTAATTTCATTATTTATATTCTACCTTAGTTATCTATACATGATCAATTATATGTTTTATTATCCTTAATACCAAAAATACACCTTTGAAATGGCCATTAATCTTAATGGACGATTGGTCTATAGGCTTAATGGAAAACTAGCCTACAGGTGCAATGAATAATTGTACTATAGGCATAATGTCCAATTTTACTATAGTCCTAATGGACACTAGGCCTATAGTAATAATGGAAAACTCGCCTATAAACATATTATCCAATTGTTCTAGAGGCCTAATATGCATAATGGCCAATTTTCCTAATAGGCATAATATCCAATTTGACAATTGGCTTAATGACCAATTTCCCAATAGGTGTAATGATTGATTGCCCAACATGATTAATGGTGAAATTTACCTATTATTAGTAATGGCTAATTAGCCTATTTATCTATTGACCAATTAACCTATAATTCTAATTTAAAATTGTCCTATAGGATTATTGTACAATTGACTATTGCACCTATAGTCTTATTTTCCTATTAGACCTATAAAACAATTGGCAATTAGGCATATTAACCGAATTTCCAATATTCTGATAGGCTAATTGTCCATTAGGATTAATGGAATAATTTCCAATTTTCTTATATGCGTATTATACAATTGGCCTAATTTACAATTGTCCAATTGGACAAATCGGAAATATGAATATAGAAAGAACTACTTATCATCCTATTAGCCTAATGGCCAATTGGCCTATTATGCCAAATGGATGATTTCCCTATTACCCTATTAACCAATTACTATATTTTCCCCAGTGGATAATGGTCATATATCCATCATTCACAACAGGCTTATAGGCTAGTTGGAATATAGGAATAATGGAGAATTGGCATATATGTGTAATGTACAATTGGTTTATAGGACTAAAAGGCCTAATGACAAAATTGAATAATAGTTCTAATGATCAATTGGAAAATAGACCTATGTACCAATTGCCTACATTTTCAGTAGGCCTAATTGATCATTGGATTATTGTCATAGTGTTTATTCACCTATAGGTAAATAGAACATTATTCATATATTCTAATTGTAAATTAGGCCGAGAGGGTGATGGACCCTTAGACTTATAGACCTTTTGGAATTTAGGACTAGTGGAATATTTTCCAATTATAATATAGGCCTATTGGCCAATTGGCCTTTAGACAGAATGGAAAATTGAACTTTCAGCCTAACGACCACATGGAATATACGTCTGATGACCAATTTGTCTATAGGATAAATATTCCTAATGCCTATTGTTCTACTTTCAAATTGTCCTATAGGCCTAAAGTCTAATTAGACTATTGGATTAACAACCCATTTCCCTCACAGGCCTAATTGATGATTTACCTATAGGGATAAGGGCATGTGGGCCTATTAGGCATAATGACCGATTGTCCTAAAGGCCTAATGGACGATTTTCCTATTAGGCATAATGGCCAAATGTCATATATGACTAATGGTCTATTGGACTATATGCCAAACAGAAAATTGGCCTATTATTTTTATAGGCCTATATCATAATTGTAAATTAGTCCTATTTAACAAATATAAATTATTCCATATGGTCAAATGGAATATTGTCCTATTGGAAATATGTCAAATTATAATATAGGACTAATTTAAAATTTCCCTATAGGACTAATAGAGAATTAAACTATTGTATTAATGTCAAGTTGGCATATATTCCTAACATGTGTAATGGCCAATTAGACTAACATGAATAATTTATAATTGTCATATTGGTCTAATGAAAAATTGGTCTATCAAGATAATGGAAAAATTTTATTAAGCATATATGCTAATTAGATAGTTTATCTAATGGGATTTTTTAAAATTGGCTTATTAGATGAATCAGCATTAGACCTATAAGAATATAATCCTAATTAGAATAAAAACATTATAGACTACAAGCCTAATGTACAATTGGCCTACTAGGGAATACACATAATTATCCCTTAGTACTATAGGCATATTGGTGGTTAGGTCAATAGGCCAATTACTCAGTAGGTATATAGGCCAATTAACCATTATCACTCTAGGGAAATTGTGCAGTATTAAATTATGACTAATGGGTAATTGGACTATAGGCCAAATATCCAATTTACCAATTTGAATATTGGACAAATTGGCCTATTATGCCTAATGTCCAATTGGCCTATTGGGAAAATAGTCCAGTTGGTCTATCATAATAATAGAAAATTGGCCCATTAGGCCTAATGGAAGAATGTTTAATTGGCCTATAATCTATTTCCCATTTAGTCTATATGACCAATGGCCAATTTTCCTATATACCTATATAAAGATTATCATATTAGGCCCAATTTACAATTAGTCTATTGTCCAAATAGGAAAATTACTAATTATGCCTATAGGAATAATGGCCAACTGTCAAATACGCCTATATGGGAATTAGCCTATTTGGCATAACATCCAATTGTTCAATAGTCTATATAGTCCAATAGTCCATTAGGCCTATACACCAATTGGCCATTAGGCCTAATTAGACAATTGGCCATTTTTTACTTATGGTCTAATAAGACATTATTCTATTTTTAATAATGTTGAATTGACCTAATAGAATAGTGGTGAATTATACTATAGGCCTAATGCCAAATTGGCCTATTAGACTCATGGGAAATTTACCTATAGGCCATTAGGAAAAATGGAATATTGTTCAATTTTATATAAAAATAATGGGAAATTTTTCTATAGTTATGATAGAAAATTATCCTAGAGGCCTTCTGGGTAATAGATCAATAGACATATACACCAATTTTCATTATTCCATTGGGTCTAATGTCTAATTGGCCTATAGGCCAAATGGACAGTTGGCATATTTGGACTAATGATCAAATTTCTAATAGGCCTATAGGACTAATTAATAATTTTCTTATAATACTAATAGAAAATTTTCCAATATTCCTAATGTCCAATTAGATATGTGGCCTAATAGCATAAACCATTTTGCCTATAGGAAAAATTGCCAATTTATCATGAATGTTTATCGAATCAATTATGATTTTTTATTTATTTAAATGTTATTATATTTTATTATTATTCATGATTAAAAAATGTTTTCTTTATTAACATTAGTATAAAAACAATGTAAATTAAAACATGCTATATTGGGCATCAAATTTTGGTTACCTTTTCCTAAAATATTTTTTTCAAGTAGGAAGAAAAAAATAGTACTGTAGTAAATGAAAAATCATGAGAAAAAATTATAACTTCTTTTTTTTAAATTTGAAATATTTATACAATCTTCTAAATTAAATATCTTTTTTATATTTTAATCACATAATCCTAGAGACCAATGATGATAATTAATAAGAAAACATCATGGAAAATAATAACATGAGCCACCATTTAAGTGATCAGCACCAGGGCAGAGTATGATATTGACCCAAGAAAAACATCATCCCCCCATGTTATTAGTACCCATTAGGTTACTCTCAAGGATTTAAATCTTACGAGTAGCAATGTGCATATAGAAAAGTTGCTGAATAAAAAAATAATATCAATAGAGAATCTTGAAAAAAATAAATTGGAGCGTGAAATAAGTAAAATGATCCCCAATAAATTCTTGAATGCTATCCCTGTTATCAGTCATTCCCATCCATTATATGATGATACTATTATAGATTCATATATTGTATCGACGTGTTTATTAAATGATTCCCCAAGTGACTATAAATATAGTCCCAGTGGAGATCGACTTACAGGTGATGTCCATGATGTTGTTGATGATATTGTTACTCCAAATGATGTTATTGGTTAAGATGTTGTTGTTGGTGATGATGGTATTAATGATGGCGGGGATGAAGATGTTGGAGACTGTGAAGATATTGATCCCCTTAATTTTTGACATAGAATGATGAATACTATTGTAGTTTTCTAAAAACATAAATTGATTTTTTTTATCATTGAATATGTGTATATTAGTAATTTATATAGTTTTAATATTATTTCAAAATGTTGGTTGGATGATAAATATATAGAATCATTGATATATTGAATATATATAGTTTGGTTTATATTATTTATAGGTTTAGGAATTTTTGGACCAAGGCTATTGCATTGCTCCGAAATATAGGCAGTAACCTATACCCACAATTTTCGAACAATGGTATAGGTTCTCTGATGGATTACATATACACATAGTTTGAAAACCATGGGCATAGAGATATAATATTGGTTCATTGAAACTATCAATTTAAGAAAATACCTGGAACCAATAACCACAGTTTATATAGAAACCATTGGAACCTGTCTATACCAACACCTTAGTTGGCCACAATTCTATAAACTATAGGTATTGCCTATACCCATGGTTATGGAGGCTATACCCCTGATTTAAATCTATGGGTATAAGGGGACATTCCAATAGAGAATAATTGGATCATATTTCATCCATATACATTTTGTTAAATTAAAATATATTTTTAACAAAATTTGATTCTATATTCCATGATCTAGATACGCTATAAATTTATTAAAAAAATTATTGTGAATCCATGTATTTAATCCATGAAAATAAACACCCAACTCTAAATCACATTTTATGTTGGACATTTTATGTATTTGTTACTTTCATAGTCCATATATAATAACCTAATTTCCATTCATGAGAAAATATCCCATCCTAGAATCTAATACATATATATAAACTACATAACACTATCAAAACATATCCAATGTGAGGAAATGTGGGGATTTTTTCCAACAATGTATTATTGATTTGTTATCTATTAATCATCATTCGAATTGAATAGAAGTCCTTTCCTCATTATTATTGTCATCGTGAGGCCTAATGGTGAATAATAAAATCCTTCAATTCGATATATGTCACGACCCGTTCTCAGGGCCCGTTCTGTGACTACCCCAAGCCCGCCTTCCATAGGCCGGGGGATGGCGACTAGCACCAAGGAGTAAATTCCAACAAAAAGGGAAGGCATTGCCTTTGAAAAGTAAACAATCACCACAGAGTAAGCAAGCAGAAAAGTAAACACTATGTAAAAACTGTAACAAGCTATGCTGAAATTAAAAGGGGCCGGAAATACAAGCCCAACTGTAAAGTACAACTGAAATGGAAAAACAGCAACTGAAAAGGAAAGCTGCAGCGTCGAGCCGTCCTCTGAAGGTCCCAACTGAAGGGTAGATACAGATAGCCTCCACAGCTCCTCGGTCCAGCCGTCCGCTCCGAGTATATCCCACCCAGTGGTCCACCTCCATGTACCGACCTGCTCCGCAAGCCTCCACCATGATCAGTGTTGTCCGTCGTCTGCAACCTACACAACGAAGTGCGGTCATAGACCGTGCAGGGGTGAGTATAAGCTACTCAGTAGGGACCCCGAGACCTCCGAAGTTCTCCCAGAATCCACAAATGATAACCACAAAGGAAATATACAATCACGAAGTAACAACCGACACTTCTTAGGTATATGGCCATACATATACCTAAGTCATCAATTCCCGTTCGGCTCCAACATCCGAGCCCAAGCACAACCCAGTCCACACAGGAAAGCAAAACGTATACCCACACAGGATAGGAAAACACAATCAACAAAGGAGAGAAATCAGTAAATCCACACAGGATAGTTCAACACAATCCACAAAGGAGAGTAACAGAAGATTCAGCTCACACAGGTATACATCTTGTATGGCGATAAAGATGATCACTGATTCATCTAAGTCGTCAGACCCACAAAGGATCGAAAGGTACTAACCCCCGCAATGACCCACACATGATCGATATGTATCTAACCCCCGCAAAGACCCACACGGGATCGGGCCCACACAGGACCTGTAGGCGCTGGCTCACACAGAACCGCTGAGTGCTGACCCTCATAGGATCGGATCCACACAGGATCTGTAGCACTGATCCACGTAGGATCGCTGAGTGCAGTAGTCATCGCAGTCCACTGAGGATCTCTGCTCAATCGTCGTCGCAGTCCACTGAGGATCTCTGCACAGTCGTCGCTGTCGAAGTAGTAGTCGCAGCCAGCTCTAGGGTTCCCGCACACAGCAAGCTCGTTCGGGAGGGTCAACTCCACGATCCGAGAGGCTGATACATCAAATGAAACAAAGTCCAAAGTTAATGTATCCAAAACTTCCGTATCTTCAATAGGAACTCAACATCGCAGATGGTGCATCAATCAGACGCCCGGTCTGAGAGTTATTGGCTTTTTCGTCCCAGAGGCCCGATTGGTTTTTAAGGAAAAACCAACCCAAACGTAAACCACCTGCATCCAAACCTCGGTAGGAGTGAGCCAAAAGATCTTTCTCACTTAGAGAATTTCAACAAAGTCGAAGGCACGTCAATCGGACGTCTAGAGCTCAAGATATGAGTGTTTCCGCTCCGAGGGCCCGATTGGTTTCATGTACGATCCAACCCAGCCGAACCCAAAGTAATCTGAAACCTTGAGTGTGATATACCGAAATGACCGTCTCGATCCAAGGATCGTGTTTCCACTGACGGCGCGTCGTTCAGAGGCCCGTATGTCATGTTACGGGCAAAAGACCGAAAATGGTCTGAAGACGGGGGTGTCTGGGCCCGGGCCGACCCGGCCCGACCCCCTGGGTCGGCCATTTCGGGTCGACCCGACCTGGTCCAACCCGGATGGACCCGGTACGGTCCGGCCAGGGTGCGGCCCGGACGGTCGAACCGGCCTCGCTCGGCTCGGCCGAGCGGCCGAGCGCGGCAGCCGCGGGGCGCCGCCCCCGCGGTTTGGAAGAAGCCGCGACCCTCGAAGGGCCGCGCTGGAGTCAACGGATGCGGCATAGCCACGTCCCGTGTGTGAGGGATGGACCCGCGTGGCCACGGGACTTCTGGCTGCTGCCGCCGCGGCTTCAGCCGCAGCGTCCCTGTCCGGCAGCGCGCCGGGGCGCCGCCGCCTCCGGCCGCGAACAGCTTCTGTGGGCCCCCGGAGTTGCTCTGGTGATCCGTTTTCCTTCTCGTTTACGCCGTTGTTCCTCCTGGGTTCTGTTCATCACAGTGGGATAATCAAATCTCCCTTGCATCATGTTTTTCCATCACCAGCCAAATCCGCACAACCATGAAGAACGACGGAAGGTTATCGGGCTGTGTTAGTTTCGCCCGCACCCTCCGTGTTAGTTAATAACAACGGGAGAATTATTCAACACATGAAATAACAATTTTAATAAATTAAAATTGTTCATATGAATCCGGTTCTTTAATTATAAAGAAACATTCACGGGAATATAAAATATTCACAACAAACCCTACCTCGTCAAGTCGTCGCCCGCGGGTTCTTCGCGGATTTGATAATCGCGGAAGGAAGGGTTCGTCGCGGTATTCGGTGCTGCATCGACGAACTCCAAGGACCAAGAAACAACAGATTTAATTATAAATAATTAAATTCGTGTGTTGTTATAAACCATAAGGAAGTTTAAAAAGAAACCCAAGATCTCTTACCTCAAGCAGTTGGTGATCGGAGATCGGGGCGGGGAAGAACGTCTCGGATGAAGCGTCGTCAAACTCCGAGGGTGACGACGTTCTTCGCGTTATTTGCGTACTTCGCGTTCTTTGCGTTCATTGCGAAGGAGGATGAAGGAACAAGAATTCTGTCAAAGCCTCTCAATGTGCAATTCTCCAAATGTCGTGTTGGTCTTATTTTATTATTACACCAACAAACGAAAAAGAGGTAAGTAACGACCCATTAATTCATAGAATTAATTCAACGAAAGAAACAGCCCATTTAATTCAACGAATAAAACCGCCCAATTAAATGGTGCGTTATGAATTTAAGAAAACGCGTCATTTGACTTTCATAATGACAGGTTTTCGCGGGTGTGTTACTTAGCAGAAAAGAAACGGTGGGGCTCGTGCGGGCCCCACCTCACAAATATCCTACCAAGAGGGTATGCTATTTTTGAATAGCATCCTATCCGGATAAACTCAGCTTATGCCGCTTTTACGTGGCTTCATGTGGCTTCCAAGTGGCTTAAGTGATATAAAATAAAGTTTGTCGTACAATTATTTTATTTCATTACTTTATGCCCGAAAATTAAAAACCACAACCGAGCAAACGCAACTCTGTAAGAGGCGTTTCTAAGAAAATACCGGCGCTGTGATTTAATTGGTGCCCTCAGAATTCGATTCCGAGCATCGGTTCAAATGTTAGAAATACCCGCTCGTCCTTTCACTGAACGTACCCGAGCCAAACTTTGAAAAATGATTCTGGGCACACCGGGCCTCGGAATCAGGTTCCATCAGAAACTGCACTCTTGTAAAATTACAAAGAAAATTAAGAAAAATATTTCCTTGAAATTTACGGGTCTTTACATTACTCCCACCTCAGGGATTTACGTCCCCGTAAAGATACATCACAAACTAGGGAATCAAATGTGGGTACTGAGCATGCATCTGATCCTCCCGCTGCCAAGTGCTTTCCTGGAGGTTACCATGCTGCCATCTGATGTGCACTAAAGGAATAGATCGTCCACGTAGGACCCACTCCTGTCGATCCTCGATCTCCACTGTGACCTCCACAAAAGTCGCCTCATCATCCACGTCCAGCTTCCCATAGTCAATGATATGTGTCGTGTCGTGCACGTATCTCCTCAGCTGAGATACGTGGAAGACGTCGTGCACCCGACACAACTGAGGTGGTAGAGCCAGGCGATAAGCCACCTCGCCAATCCTGCTAAGGAACTAGAAGGGTCCGATGAAGCATGGAGACAACTTGCCGCCTCGTCCAAATCTCCGTAATCCACGCCGAGGTGAGACACGCAAGAAGACGTGGTCGCCATCCTCGAACTCTAGTGTCCTCCTCCTCCTGTCAGCATAAGACTTCTGCCGGCTCTGAGCTATCCTCATCTGCTCATGGATGACCTGGACCTTCTATATCGTGGCCCAGACCATCTCTGGTCCCACAAGTGCTGACTCCCCAGGGTCTGTCCATCTCAAAGGAGATCTGTAAGGTCTGCCGTACAACGCCTCGTATGGTGCCATCCTGATGGTGGAGTGGTAGCTGTTGTTGTAAGCGAACTCCACCAAAGGTAGATGGTCCTCCCAGCTGCGACCAAAGTCGAGGACACATGCGCGGAGCATGTCCTCGAGAGTTTGAATGGTCCTCTCCATCTGACCATCCATCTGAGGGTGAAAGGCGGTACTCAGATGTAGCCACGTCCCGAACGCCTCCTGCAACCCCTTCCAAAGCCGGGAAGTAATGCGAGCGTCTCGATCAGAGACGATAGACGATGGAACACCGTGAAGCCATATAATCATTTGAACGTAGAGACGCCCCAATATCTCCACTGATCCCTGCTCTCGGATGGGAAAGAAGTGTGCTGACTTGGTGAGTCGGTCGACAATCACCCAGATGGAGTCGTGACATGTGGATGTGCGTGGAAGTCTAGTCACGAAGTCCATAGATATTCCATCCCACTTCCACTCCGGGACCTCCAAGGGTTGTACCAAGCCTGCTGGTACCTGATCCTCATCCTTCACCTGCTAGCAGGTGAGGCATCGTGAAATGAACTCTGCCACAGCCTTCTTCATGACCGGGCACTAGTGCTGTCGTCTGAGATCCTGGTACATCTTTGCCACTCCAGGATGTACCACCAAAGGATAAGTGTGAAACT
Organism: Viscum album; assembly: GCA_963277665.1. Taxonomy (NCBI): domain Eukaryota; kingdom Viridiplantae; phylum Streptophyta; class Magnoliopsida; order Santalales; family Viscaceae; genus Viscum; species Viscum album. The sequence continues at coordinate 1,795,599,201 of OY728156.1, read as the reverse complement.
CTCTCATCACCTCCTCTCGTAAAGCGACTTGTACCAAGGTACGTCCTCTGAAAAGGACGTTGTGCTCTGCTCCAAGGGAGAAACCATCAGGTGCCTGTCCCGAGGATATCAGTGCACGCCGTGTCTCACAGTCGGCGTCCCCATGTTGTGTCTCTCTAACCCGCTGCAGTTGTGGAGGAGTGACTGTGAGAGACTGAAGGAAGGCTGCTCCATCTCTATCCATGAAGGATATCTGCAAGGCGGCTAGCTTCTCTGTCACCTCCTCATGTAGCTGAATGCCCGTCCTCCTGCTGAGGGTATCGGCTACTACGTTCCCCTTCCCAGAAGTATAGACTATCTCATAGTCATAGTCCTGGAGGAACTCGAGCCATCACCGCTGTCTCAGGTTCAGGTCCTTCTGAGAGAAGATGTACTTGAGACTCTGGTGGTTAGAAAAGACTGTAAAGCGCTCTCCCATCAGATAGTGCTGCCATGTCTTCAGAGCGAAGACCACTACTGCTAACTCGAGGTCATGGTAGCGTAGTTCTGCTCATGAGGCCTCAACTAACGTGATCCATAGGAAATCACGTCCCTCTCCTGTATCAGGACACATATGAGTCCGGTCCCTGATGCATCGCAGTAGACTACGTATCCAACTCCCTCCTCAGGCAACCTCAAGATAGGTGCGCTGGTCAATCTCTGCCTCAGCTCCTAAAAGCCCAGCTGACATCTGTCTGACCACACAAAGGGTTTCCCCTTCTTCGTCAATGCTGAGAGTGGCGCCACAACTCTAAAGATATCCGGAACAAATCTCCGATAGTATCCGACTAGAACTAAGAAACTCTTCACCTCTGTCACGTTCCTGGGTGGCTCCCAAGCTAGGACTGCCTCGATCTTCGCGGGATCCACTGCAACTCCCGCCTCAGAAATTACGTGCCCCAAGAATTGGACCTCACATAACCAGAACTGGCACTTCGAGAGCTTCCCATAAAGAAGGGGCTCTCGGAGTGTGTCTAGTACAACCTCCAAGTGGTAGGCGTGCTCCTCCTCCGTGGTTGAGTACACCAAAATGTCGTCGATGAAGACCATGACAAATCGATCGAGGTATGGCTGGAAGATCCTATTCATGAGGCTAATGAACACTAATGGAGCATTGGTTACACCAAATGGCATAAACAAGAACTCATAGTGTCCATACCGACACCTGAAGGCCGTCTTCTGCACGTCCTCATCTCAAACTCTGAGCTGATGATAGCCTGACCTGAGGTCTATCTTCGAGAACCACCGTGCTCCCTTGAGCTGATCGAAGAGGTCATCAATCCTCAGTAGCAGATACTTGTTCCTCACTGTCACCTGGTTCAGGTGATGATAGTCGACACATAGTCGCAAGCTCCCGTCCGCCTTCTTCTTGAACAAAATCGGGGAAGCCCAGGGTGAAACACTGGGTCGGATGAACCCCTTGCCCTGCAAGTCCTCCAACTATACCTGCACCTCTCAAAGCTCAGTGGGGGCCATCCGATATGCTGGAGTGGATATCGGGGTTGTCCCGGGGTACAGGTCAATATAGAAGTCTACCTCTCTGTGAGGAGGTAGCCCTGGAACGCCATCGGGAAAGACGTCCGCGTACTAATCCACCACGGTAAGAAAACTAGGACTCCACACGTCCACCGCTCCTAGGATGTGGTTATCCAACTTATGAGTGATGGGTTGTCCTCTCCTCTGCGACAGTCCCTCCTGTGCTGCAAAGGCTCCCTTCTCACCGGTGAAGGTGAACCTGCTCTCGTCGGTGCGCACACATCGCACCTTGCGCCTAAAACATTCAATCTGAGCATGGACTGTAGATAACCAATCCATGACCAAGATGACATCGTAAGGCCTCGACGCATCTACACGAAGATCCAAGCCAAATCTCTCGCCTCCTAGAGTAAGCTCACACTGCCGGCACCAGTGTGTAATCGTCGAGTCTGCTCCCGTAGGAGTCTCTAGCTGTAAGGATCGAGCCAAAGGCTCTGTCAGAATCTCCGAGCTCTGAACAAGGGAAGCAGCTATAAAAGAGTGACACGCTCTTGTGTCTATAAGAACTGAAGCAAGGGTTAAATAGACACAGATCGTACCTCGAATCTTCTCTGGCGCGCCGTGGTCGTAGGACTCCGCTGCCTAGAGTTGTGCATGTCTCTGCCCACCAGCTCCCTGTGGTCGGGGCGGACCTCCTGGTAGTGGTGGTGGCAGAGCCTCAAAGCGTCTCCCACCACCTGCTGCTCGGCCAGCTCCTCTGCCTCATCCGCCTCCTCCTTGCGGACCGCCAGGGTCAACCCTCTGCCTCTGCCTAGGTTTCCCCTCCACCGTCTACTGCTCCTCGGTACGGTGCGTCAGGCAGTCACGAGCCATGTGGCCCTGCCCGCCACACGCATAGCACTGCCTACCTCTCGGAAGACTGGCTTCGCGCTGTGTGCCCCGCACTGCTGAGCCAGTGTCTTGAGGTCGTCTATGAGAGGGTCTTGTCTATCTGGAACCCTGAGTCATCCGTCGGATACCTGCTGCCAAAGACTCCTCTACCTGCCACCTTGCAGTAGGTCTCGCTGTGGACTCAGCCAGAAAGCTCTCGATTATAAGGGCTCGCTCCAGTACTCCTTCTAGGGTCGGGATGCTGATGGAGATCAACGATGCCCTGATCTCCTGTCTAGATCCCTGCTCGAAGGTCCGGGCCCAGAAGAAGGGGTCCCTTACCCTGTCAGCCGGGTAGCGAGAATGATCGGTGAACCTCGCCGTGTACTGGGCGACCTTCAAGCTGCCCTGCCGCAGCTGAAGAAGCTCCTGGATGCGCACCGCACAGAGGGTGGCTGGGACGAACTCTGTGTGGAAAAGGCTCTCGAATTCTGTCCAGATGAGAGAGGCCTCATCGTTCACCTGGAGCATCAAGCTCCACCATCGTCCTGCTGCTGTGTGCAATAGGCTCGCCGCGAGGATCACCATGCGGTCTTCCGGTGTCCTCACTAGCCTAAAAACTCGAATGACTAGCTCCAGCCAGTCCTCAGCTGCCTGGGGGTCCGTCTCCCCATGAAAACTGGGTGGTCGCTGGCGCTGGAACACATGCAGACCTCCAAGGCGACGTGCATCATCAGCGGTCCGTGCTGGTAGCATCGGGTGCTCGGCGGGTAGAGGTACCGCCAGTGCCTCCGCCGTCAAAGGGCCCTGTACCGAGGCCTCATCGCTCGGCGGGCTGTCATCGCGCTCTACTCTTGGAACCCTAGCTGGCTGCCATCGTGGGGCCATCCTAAAAAGGAAACAAGTGTTCCACGGTCAGAAAAGTATACCTGGTGCGCTAACACAAGTAATCACGAAGAAAACATGAAAACACACATGCAATCAATGTTTTCGTGCATTAAGTTGGAAATCAGAAGTCAGGGTCCTGGTGTACGGATACGTCGGCCACCGCACCAACACTGGACTCCCTGGGCTGATAACCATACTCAATATGCTAAACACTATTGATCCACATAGAATAAAGATCAAAGTCTGTGGTATAACCGACCACCTCTGATACCAATTTGTCATGACCCATCCTCAGGGCCCGTGACGTGACTACCCCAATCCCACCTTCCATAGGCCAGGGGCTGGCGACTAGCACCAAGGCGTAAATTCCAACAAAAAGGTAAGGCATTGCCTTTGAAAAGTAAACAAGCACCACAGAGTAAGAATGAGGAAAAGTAAAAACTACATAAAAACTATAACAAGTTGTGCTGAAAGTAAATGGGGACGAAAATATAAGCCGAACTATAAAGTACAACTAAAAGGGAAAAACAGCAACTGAAAAAGAAAAGCCACAGCGTCAAGCCGTACTCTGAAGGTCCCACCTGAAGGGTAGATACAGATAGCCTCCACAGCTCCTCGGTCCAGCCTTCTGCTCCAAGTACGTCCCGCCCAGTGATCCACCTCCAGGTACCGTTCTGCTCTGCAAGCCTCCACCAAGATCAGTGCTTTCTGTCATCCGCAACCAACACAACGAAGTGCGGGCATAGCCTGTCTAGGGGTGAGTATAAGATACTCAGTAGGGACCCCGAGACCCCCGAAGGTCTCCCAGAATCCACAATGGATAACCACAAAAGAAAAGATACAGTCACGAAGTAACAACCGACACTGCTTAGGTATATGCCCATACATATACCTAAGTCATCAATTCCCGTTCGGCTCCAACACCCGAGCCCAAGCACAACCTAGTCCACACAAAAAAGCCAAACATATACCCACACAGGATAGCACAACACAATCTACAAAGGTGAGAAATCAGTAAATCCACACAGGATAGTTCAACACAATCCGCAAAGGAGAGTAACACAGGTATACTTCTTGTATGACGATAAAGATGATCACTAATCCATCTAAGTCATCGGACCCACAACGGATCGAAAGGTACTAACCCCCTCAATGACCCACACAGGATCGATAGGTAACTAGCCCCCGTAAAGACCCACATAGGATCGGGCCCACACAGGACCTGTAGGCACTGGCTCACACAGAACCACTGAGCACTGGCCCACACAAGATCAGATCCACACAGGATCTGTAGCACTGATCCACGTAGGATCGCTGAATGCAGTAGTCGTCACAGTCCACTGACGATCTATGCACAGTCGCCGTCGCAGTCCACTGAGGATCTCTGCACAGTTTTCGCTGTCGAAGTAGCAGTCACAGCCAGCTCTAGGGTTCCCGCACACAGCAAGCTCGTTCAGGAGGGTCCGCTCCATGAGCCGATAGGATGATACATCAACTGACACAATGTCTGAAGGTGATGTATCCGAAAGTTCCGTATCGTCAACAGGAACTCAACGACACAGACGGTGCGTCAATCGGACGCCCGGTCTGAGAGTTATTTGCCTTTTCGTCCCAGGGGCCCGGTTGGTTTTTAAGGAAAAACCAACCCGACCGTACACCACCTGCGTCCAAACCTCGGGCGGAGTGATCCAAAAGATCCGTCTCACTTAAAGGAATTCAAAAAAGTCGGTGTCACGTCAATCGGACGTCCGGAGCTCAAGATATGAGTGTTTCCGCTACGAGGGCCCGGTTGGTTTCGTGTACGAACCAACCCGGCCGGACACAAAGTAATCTGAAACCTTGAGTGCGATATAAGAAAACGACCGTCTCGATCCAAGGATCGTGTTTCCGCTGTTGGCGCGTCGTTCAGTGGATTGTAGCTCATGTTACGGGAAAAATACCGAAAACGGTCCGAAGACGGGGGTATGGGCCCGGGCCGACCCGGCCCAACACCCCCTGGGTTGGCCGAACCGGGTCGACCCGACCCGGTCCGGCCTGGCTCGGCTCAGCCGAGCGGCCAAGCGCGGCAGCCGTGGGGCGCCGCCCCCGCGGGTTGGAAGAAGCCGCGGCCCTCAAAGGGTCGCGCTAGAGTCAATGGATGCGGCATAGCCGTGTCCCATGCGTGAGGGCCGGACACGCACGTCCGCCGCTGCCGGCAGCTTCCGCAGGCCACCGGAGTTGCTCCGGTGGTCCGTTATCCTTCCCGTCTGCGCCGTTGTTCCTCCTGGGTTCCGTTCTTCACTACAGTATCATTAAATCACCCTTGCGTCATTTTTTTTCGTCACCCGCCAAATCCGCACAACCACGAAGAACTGCAGAGGGTTGTAGGGCCGTGTTCGTTTGGCCGCACCCTCCACGTTAGTTAATAACAACGGGAGAATTATTCAACACATGAAACAACAATTTTAATAAATTAAAACTGTTCATATGAATCCGGATCTTTAATTTTAAATAAACTTTCAAGAGAATATAAAATATTCACAACAACCCCAACCTTGTCAAGTCATCGCCCGCGGGTTCTTCGCGGATTTGATCGTCGCGGAAGGAGGGGTTCGTCGCGGTATTCGGCGCTGCATTGACGAACTCTGAGGACCAAGAAACAACAGATTTAATTATAAATAATTAAATCCGTTTGTTGTTATAAACCACAAGGATGTTTAAAAAGAAACATGATATCTCTTACCTCAAGTAGTTGGTGATCGGAGATCAGGGCGGGGAAGAACGTCTCGGATGAAGCGTCGTCAAACTCTGAGGGTGACAGCGTTTTTCGCGTTCTTCGCTTTCTTTGCATTCTTTGCGAAGGTGGATGAAGGCACAAGAATTCTGTCAAAGACTCTCAACGTGCAATCCTCCAAATTTCATGTTGGTCTTATTTTATTATTACGCCAACAAACGAAAAAGTGGTAAGTAACGACCCATTAATTCGTAGAATTAATTCAACAAATGAAACTGCCCATTTCATTCAATGAATAAAACCGCCCAATTATATGGTGCGTTAAGAATTTAAGAAAACACATCAGTTGACTTTAATAATGACGGGTTTTCGCGGGTGCGTTACTTAGCGGAAAAGAAACGGTGGGGCTCGTGCGGGCCCCACCTCACAAATATCCTACCAAGAGGGTAGGATATTTTTGAATATCATCCTATCCGGATCAACTCAGCTTAAGCCGCTTTTACGTGGCTTCAACTGGCTTCCAAGTGGCTTAAGTGAAATAAAATAAAGTTTGTCGTACAATTATTTTATTTCTTAACATTAAGCCCAAAAATTAAAAACCACAACTGAGAAAATGCAACTCCGGAAGAGGCGTTTCTAAGAAAATACAGGCGCTTTGATTTCTTTGGTGCCCTCATTATTCGATTCCGAGCACCGGTTCAAAAGTTAGAAAAACTCGGTCGTCCGATCACTGAACGTACCCGAGCCAAACTTCGAAAAATGATTCCGGGCACACTGGGCCTCAGAATCAGGTGCCGTCAGAAACTGCGCTCTTGTAAAATTCCAAAGAAAATTAAGAAACAAATTTCCTTATAATTTATGGTTCTTTAAAAGAGTGATAATTGAAACATTCCTATAAACCAAATTCATATCCATATATTCATCATGGACATACCCAATTTTTAAGAATGTCATTGTAATTTTCCTCCACAAAAATCAATGTTTAAGAAATATTTACATTATGTAATTTATTAATTTCTATATTGAAACCATAAATTTATTTAATAGATCATTTATTCATGGAGGAGGATACAACATCATTATGATAAAAATTTTATTATTATTAAAATATTCAAAAAGACTAAGAGAACCATATTACATCTTAAAAAATGATGATGAATAGAGAGATGTTCATAGTTGAATGAACCACATACTTTCTAACTATTAGAACTGAAATTTTAACTCCCTCACTTCTATGGTTTCCATCATATAATATTGAAGCATATTATTGGTATTTTAAAGTAAGATATAATTTTGTAATGAATCTTCACTTATTCGTTGAACCCCCTATAAATTTTAATGGAAAACATCAATTATTTTTATACTATAGTTGTCAAATAACATTTTCTGATCTCATCCAAGGATTACAAAGTAATATCTACTAGATGATAAGGTATGGTTCTAACAAATAGTTCCAAATTCATTCTATACATAAAATTACAACAGTGTATCTTTTATGGAGAAGCTCAATTCCATCAAGTGATTTGAAACATACCATTATGTAATAGTAGTTGATATATGAATCAAATCATGTCATCCAATCTATAAAAAAAATAAATCTGTATACATTCACCACATGAATAGTGAATTACCCATGTATCTCTTCCCCGTCAATTTATATAAGACATTTTATACACATGATGGATGGACCCTATCTTTTTCTAGGAGGAGTATGAAAATTTTAATTTGAAATAATTATCTCAACTTCTAATACTTGTGTATAACGGGGATAGAATAAATATATGTGTGGTAAGAACTAATATCAAATGATGAATGAAAAAGGGGTATAATTAAATTGAATTGAAGCTATCTCTATCAAAGAACATGACTGATCATCCATGATCTCATTCTATTCAAAAACAAATTCATATGTTATATAACATTCCCCTTGTTCCCCAGTTGATAAATCATGGGTTAGGAAGTATGATGTTCATTGGATCGTATTAAAACACTCAACAATAATGATGAGGCTTATTCTAGTATTACATTCATAATGAATCATATGATTTATGATAATCATGATTTGTGTCTCTTTCCCCAATATGTGGAACACTGTGATAATTACACTAGAGATGTCAAATATTTGTATAGTTATGTAATGATATAGCGTGTACCATAAAATCATGCTTCATATGATAAAAATATCCTCATGGAAAACATATTGGCATTATTTTTAGATGATTGTAAATGTTTAATGGTACAATGTTCTTTTTTAGGTTTTCCAATTAATATAGAAGTTTGTGACAATGATTTTTCTGATTCTTTGGAGGGAGTTGTAAAATTTAGTGTTTCGATCACCATCCGAGAGCCATTTGGTTTTAAAGATATGTTTTCGCATGTTGTCTTTGAGATTCAAAAGAGAGTTAAGCTTCAAAGAATTAGTGATTTCAGGTTGTGGATCAAGAGAGAAATCAGAGCAAGTATTGGTGCTTTGAATGCGAATGAGATCATTCTCCAAAGAGGAGATGTCTACATCAAGTAGTTTTGTTTTAGAAAAGAAACAACCCTTGAGATGTTGTTTCAGAAGTTCTAATTTAGCAATGCACACAAAAGAATCATTTTGCCGATGCATGCCATCCCAAAAAGTCTTTATTGTGGCAGAACAATCTGCGTCTGTAGTCCAACCATTGTTAAATTTAAAAGGGAGAGGAGATTTTATTCCAGTGGTGATGAGGTTAACAAGAATGGGGTGATAGTCAGAGTTGATCCTGGGTATGGTGATACTTTAAATGGAATTCCATTTATCAAGGGAAGCAGCATTAGTAAAAGCTATGTCGAGTTTTCTAGCTACTACCCTATTGAGGAATTTTCTATACCAAGTATACATAGCACCAGTAAGATTGATTTCAATAAGATTACAGTCCTCGATGGAGGCCTTAAATTCTCTAGTTGAGATAGAAGAGTGTTTCGCTCCAATCTTTTCACTCAGAAGAATAATGGCATTGAAATCACCAAGCACAAGCCAGGAATCCTGGATAGATCTGGATAGGGTAAAAATGTCATTCCAAAAGGATCTTCTCTCTTGATATCTATTCGTAGCATATATCATTGTGCAGAAAGTGTGAATACCATCAGAGGAAAAATTACAAGTAAACAGTTGGTCAGAAAATTTAACAATATTAACAGACTGTAAAGAAGTGTGATAGAAAATACAGAGAGTTTCAGTGGATGATCCTTCCTTGCACGCGCCAATGAAGTTGTAACCAAAAGAGAAAAAGTGTAAACTTTTCGAAGAAAAATTAGTTTTTGGCTCAGGAATAGCAAATAATTTTGGTTTATGGGTCAATAAAATTCTCTTAAGCACAACAAATGTGTCAGAGTTTGTAATACCATGACAATTCCAAAATAAACAATTCATTTGAAACTGCATTTGGAGTTAGAACTCCCTTTTTTTGATCCATCCGAGCCCTTTTTCCTTGTTGACCTTTTGATTCCATGAGAGGATATCAGGCTGTATTGTTTTCCCTGTTTATTCTTGGAAGAAGCAGTAGAGATATTAGATTAATTTTTAATAGCATTGTCCGGATTTTTCTATAAAGACATTGTGGACCCATTCAGGGTCATTGGGAGATCTTTTGGTGGTGAATCAGGTATGAGAAAATCAGAGGTGCTGGTGGAGACAGTCACAGTGCCCATAGGGCCCACTGCCACTATCTGATCATTTAAGAATGACCCCTTGGAGGTGGTATGCATTTCATTGGAAGACAACACCTGCTCTGTGGAGTGTTTAGTATTTTTGGTAGAGTTAGTCTCCAAGTTATGAATCAAATGGGTATCCATTAAGAGAGACTCTGGCTGATCAGGTCGGCCATGTTGGCCATGTGAGCATACAACGTCCTTGGCAATGAGTTGTAGACTCACTGCAGTAGGAATATTTTTATTCTCATAGCAAGTGGGAGATGAGTAGTTACCTGCAACCGCCAGTGTCTTCATACCTGCATCCACATCTTCTTCCACTTGAATAGAAGTTTCTTCCTGCTGTCCATCACACAAATAAATAGGGTGGCTCAAGTCCTGGGGGTCAGGTTCCGTGTTCGGCTGCTCGAGGATGGCCAGCACCATGTTTTCGATCTCATTCCTTAAATTGATATCAATGGCTTCAGATTCCTCCTCCTCCACCATATTTGACCACTTAACACCAGAGTACTCTCCCGAATGGGATGAGTTTTTCACCCATTTACATTATTTTTCTACGGGACATCAGCCTTATCGGAGGAGGAAACCTGAGATCTCTTCTTTCCGCAGACCAGAGTCCAGTCATCAACCTTCGGCGAGTCCTCCTGGTTTTGCACTTGACTCTTCATGACGCGGAAATTCCTAAGATAATGCCCCCACGATTTTTCATAGATCACAGTAAGGTGGCTTGCGTTCATATTCCAATAGAACATCAGTTTTATATTCCTTAGTGTTGAAGATCACGACATCTGGAATCTTATGCTCCAAATTGATCTCGACCAACACCCGCGCGTACAGTCCGAGCTCTGCATTCAGTGTTCGATGATCAATCTTCAGTGGGGTGCCGATTCTGGAGGCAATATCGCTTAAGATTTGAGGGTGCCAGAAGAAGAAGTTCAACCCGTGGAATCTGACCCAGATATACGCTGCCGTGTTTCTGTGAGTGTGCGGGTTGAACATGAAATCCCATTCGGATAATCGAAGGAACCCTGGCTTCAAATGGACGTTTCCGATCTTCCAGACATGATCCCACTCATCCTGCGAGCTAAGGAGGATGTGAAAATATCCGCGCCCAATAGGGACCAGTTTCCAGTCGCTAAATCCACAGATGTGCGAGATCCGCGACTTGAGATCCATGGCAGGCCATGGTTTATCACCATTTGAATACGAGATGCAGCCCATAATATAGAACTTACAGAAATGTGAACGTTGTTTTAAAGCCTCCGGGTCTACTTCAACCGCAAATTGGCCATCCTACATTTTCCTATAGAGCAAGGATTTTTTTGAGGTGTTTGTGCACAGATCTGTAGATTTAAGTGAATCGAGGAAGGAGATCGTCTTAGGTTTATCATTTGGTACATATTCATCCTTCCTCGCCAATTTGGAACCTCCCCCACCGGCTTTCTCCCAGTCCCAGTCCGGAACAAAAACCGACATCTGAATAGAGGATTAAAATTTGCACCACGCGCGATCGAAGAGTATAAACCCTAGCCTTTGTGAGGTCGCTGCTGAGTGCTCTCGCGAGGCCATCTCCCCTCTTATATGGATCTATGAGAAGTGACTCAATATCAAGTTAATCATTTTGGGAAGAACTTTTCCCCCACTAGAAAAAGTCACATCATTAATTATCTATGAATTAAAGAAGGCTTTTTTCATTTCACATACCTGGGTGTTCCCATCTAATGGGGAAGACCAAAATCCAACTATTTTCACAACATTTTTGATCAAATTACCAATCAACTTTCATCTTGGAAGGGTAAATCTCTTTCTATGGCTGGTAGAATTTGTCTTGTTAAATCTACGATGGTCTCCAAGATGGTTTACTCAATGATGGCGTACAATTGGCCTACCAGCCTTCTCAATAAAATCAATGCCTATATTAAAATTTTTGTTTGGTCTGGTAGTACAATTTAAAGAAATCTTGTCACCATTCCTTGGGTCACATGTTGCAAACCTTTGGACAAGGGTGGTCTTGGTATCAAGAACCTTAATCTTTTCTATGATTCTCTTCATGCGAAGATGACTTGGAATCTGATTCATAACAACACTGATTCTCTGGACTTCCTCAAGAAAAGATTTGTTACCAAGATAGGAAATGGAAAATTTGGTCACATCAACTCTTCCATATGGCCCTCCATCAGAAGATCTTTTCTTAATATCATGGATAACTCAAGATGGATGGTTATTGCTAATCCCTCTTTGAATTTCTGGATGGACAACTAGACTGGTGTCCCCTTAATCTCAATGTTGACGTCCACCACTTCTCCTGGCAACAGGAACTAAACTATCAGGGATGTTATTAACTCCCAAAACAACTCCCTTCCAAATCACATCAGTCACATCATTGAAAACTATCCTTTCTCTAACACGGATGATTTCCTCATTTAGGAACCTGCGTTTAATGGAGTCCTTGACTCCAAAAGATTCTACAAAAATAATTTCAAGAATTCTGTTTCTAATTTTGTTTGGTTGACAGCCTTTAATAAACCATGGATCAAGCCCTCTAGACTTACTCTTATTTGGAATGTTGCCCATAATAGGGTTCACACCGATATGTGCCTTCAATCCTTTGGGATTCCTATTTGGTCAAGATGTCATATAAGCAATCAACATCGTGAGGATGCTAACCATATTTTTTTGTCTTGTGCTACAGCTGAAGGTCTTCGGAATTTCACTTTTGACATTTTTGGTTGCAGATGGTGTATTCCCGCTACTATCAACTCCTATTTGCAGTTCTGTGTTAATTGGGACTCTTCAAAGATAATCAAGAACCTTTTTCTGACTGTAGTGGCAGAACTTTTGCATGTGATCTGGTATGATAGAAATAACTTTATTCATAATAATTGTTCTTTCATTTTCAATACAGGTAAAACACGTATTCTCATTGCCATCAAGGATGCTGCTTCTCTTAAAAAAGATCATTGTGACAACTCTGTTGGCGATTTTGAGATTATTCACCGCCTTCGGATTGCAGGATCTTATAGACAACCTCGACGCACCTTTGAGGTCTTCTGGCAAGCTCCACATCCAGGATGGATCAAAGTGAATGTCGACGGTGCCTCTAGAGGAAACCTGGGTCCAGCAGGTTGTGGTTCCATTTTTAGAGACTCCCTTGGTAGATTCCATGGATGCTTCTTCGGTGGATGTGGCACGACCTCAACATTGGAAGCAGAAATGATGGGTGTTATTCATGAGGTGGACTTTTCCAAACAAAAGGGTTGGAACAAAATATGGATTTAATGTGACTCAACCACTGTTGTTCAAGCTATTTGGAAATGGGTGGTGTAGCTCGCATGGCCGCTTACCCCTCAATGGATGAAATGCCTTGCTTCGCTCATGGACCTCGATTGCATTTCCACACATGTGATCTGTGAAGCGAACATGGTTGCTGATAGTCTTGCCAACAAAGGGGTCAATCAGGATGTTACTTTCCTTGATGAGTTTCCTGATGTTTCTCTCCCCTTTTATGATAAGGATTGTAATAAGATTCCGTCTTTCATACTTTTGTAATTCCTTTCGTTGAGAAATAAATTCTGCCTTGGTCTTTGACAGAGGCTCCACCTAAAAAAATAGAAGTTTGTGACTATATTACTATTATATCCAAAATTTGAGTTTTAACTAATTCATAATAAATATAAATTCTTCCTCTAATCTTATATACAATGAAGTTAAATTTAGGAAAATTCGTATTAATGAAAAAAATTATAGAAAATAATATAAATTATTACAATCAATGAGAATATCTTTAGTCTCAACTATGACAAAAAAGTGAATTTATTTAAGGATGTTTTCACATCTACATCTAGGAAAAATTAGGTTAAATCCACAAATTTTGATGCATACCCCATTTCTGAGAGATTATCATTCTTCAAATAGATGAACTCCATTTATACTGAAATTCATAACAAGTGAGGTTTTAATTGACCATTGAACAATTATCATAATAATCCCATTTGATTACATTGTAATCTATAGCCATAATTACTAAATCCCGCCATTATCAGGTTGGATCCTTAAAAACAAGGGGTTCCTAATTAAAATTCCGCTCAACCCATGATCGAAGGAAATACATGATTAGATTGAATATATTCATTTAGAAATAATATAATTATAGTTCAGAATACCCCTCGTGAGGTGGTAGGGTTATTAATTTTGAATATAACAAAATATTCCACATGTTGAGGCTCATTATTTTGATTACCCTTATCCATGACCTTATAATATTACCCAATTCATTGAACCATATAGTTTTTTACCAATTATTTATGTCTAACAACACAATCATCAACCATATTTGAATTATTTTTATGAATCCTATGTATTTACATTTACTATCAATAGAATACATTTCATTTATTCTACAACCATTAGAAATAATTGACTTCAAAATTACAATGAACACTATCAATAAGAATCAAAATCATTCATTTCAAATCAAACACTTTTAAATCCATTTCATGATTTTTCATAAAAAATTAAATTCACAATGAATAATTAATTCATAATGGGATGTCTTACATACAATGTATTCTATGTAACTCTCCTCAAATAATCCCATCAAGATGGGGGAGAAAGACACCAAGAGTGTGTAATATGGTCCATCGTATGACTAAAAATTAAATATTATAATTTCCAACTCAACAACTAAATGAATATGTTGCAATTTTTATCATCACACAACTCATTAGTTTATTATGTTGTGGTGGAGGTTCTATTGTCCATAGACAAAACTCTGAAGAAACAAAAATCTAGGATAAATTTTTTGGGAAATGAAAACTGATGTTTTATTTTTTTCTCTTTCATGAAAAAAATACAATAATTCACTAATTTATAAGTATTAGATCCTCACAATTGATTCATGTTAACAAGAGTCTAAAATAAATTCAGACAAAAAATCCATTAAAAATGACCTATGTTTTGATAAGAGAAAACAAAAAAATGTAGTAACCATAATGGACTAGAATTCTACAAGGGTCAATGAAATAGAAAATACATAACCCTGAAAAATTTCATGTTAATTCCTATTTTCCTACTCCACCTACTATGCCGAAATCTTTATTACACATAATTGGATAAATATTATAAATTAACATTACATGTATCATGATTAATGTCAAATGTAGAGGCAGAAATGTGGCCAAATTTTTGAGTATAATAATATTAGTATTTACCCGAAGACTACCTAACTCATTCCACATTGAAAAGAACATGTTTTCACATTTAATGTAAAATAATAAAACGTTGTTAAAAAAGATTATATAAAGTCATAAGCAGTTCCCTAGAAAATAACAAATGAATCATTTAAAATATTTATTGTGGACTTGGAATACACATTCTAGGCATATGCGTATAAACACTAATTTTAGTCAATCCAATACAAGAACCCATTACCAAGTGCTTTTAACATTACATTTGAATATTATACACTGGAATAAATCCCGATGGGCCTATCAATTTAGTAGTCTTTGTAAATTAGATACATACATGATTCCCTTATTAAATATCATTAAAAAGTTTAAAAGATATATTTTTTGAGGACACATTATTCTATCTAGAATATCAATGCATGTCAGTCATAGAATACTTCCTGAAATTTAGTTCAATTGAAAAACAATAATGGTGAGCACAAATTTTTTTTAATGGTTATGTATAGTGGATGAAATCATCACTAGTAATGAATAATCAATATGGAAGGGTAAATAACTAAATAAACATTCCATTTAAATAACATGACAATCATGTTATGATAATGATTATTCAATATGAAATTGTAGATATTTGAGAAAAAATTACATTTAATCAATAAATTGATATTGATATTCACCAGTACAATTTATGAATTTGATAATATAGTGTAAAATTATAAATTGACATTTTTATTAATTTAAATGACTAATTAATGAATTTCATGTTTCCTAGGAACAAGAAACCCATTCCATTAATTAAAATTGACTATATGGTTTAAAACATAATATTTCAAATACATTTTATAATAAATTTTAAATTTCAAGGTTAAAAAGTAATGGGGTTTTTTCAACTAATTTCATTTATGAGACTATCGAACCATTGAGGAGATTTACTTAAAATTCCCCCTAACAATTTTTTACATTTCTTATGAATTTCTCACAGATATTATATTTGACAAAATTCATAAAAAAATAAGACATAATAGTAGTCTCTAAATTGAATAACAGTTACAGATTTATGAATATTTTCCTAGTCATTCTCAAAACCATCAAAGTAGACATAATTAATTAAAATTGAATATAGTTATGGAAATAAACATACCCATAATTTATAATATATAAGTTACAGGAAGTTATTTATCCACATGATTGTGAATAATTCATGGTAAATTTAATGACAAAAAAATTATGAATAAATTGAATGTCTATACATTACTTGGAATATGTGATCATAATATATATATTATAATATTATGGAAGAAATCTTTAAAATATATCAACATTTTATAATTAATAAAGTGTTATTTTCATTTATGAATATAAATACGATAAAATATCTATAAAATAATTCATGAGGAAAATATTATTTATTTTTTAAAAACATTTGTAGACTTATTTTATTTTAAAATAATACATAAATAAAAAAATCCATAAAATATTTTATAAATAAGATTCCTTGAAAATAACCTCATAATATTTTAAATGGAGCATAAAAAAATTTATATTTTCATGATAGGTAGAAATTTTATTCCTTTCATACACACTAAAAATGATTTTTCTTTTAATTTTCTAGTAAATCATAAAAATTATTTGTTTGTAAAATGATATAATCATTCATAAGAAAATATTTTGTAAAAATTACACTAATTAAACAATTAAAAATTGATAAAAATATTTTTGAATCAATTTTATATAAAATTGTTTTATAATTTTTTCTCTAATGAATTGATAAATGAAAAAATATTTTATTAAAAATATTTCATAAAACAATTGATGTACCTAATATTTGAAAAATGGTAATATAATATGATGTCCTGACCTGGGTTCCACTAAACGACACCCCAAGCCAGTTGTCTAAGTGCCCTCATGCATGCCTGCATGTATTCTAGAGGGTTTTGAATAGTATCAATGGTTAGGTATGTATGTTTTATCTTGAATATATCCTATTTCATCAGAATAAAACACTAATGGAAAAAACAACAATAACCATGTGAAGAAGTGTTTAATTGACCAGAAATATATCATGTCATATTTTAATCTATAGGTGAAAATTCATTAATCAACTGAATAGTAATGCATGTTATGATAATACAAATGTCAAGTGTCTACAACGAAACTAATCATATAGACACAATGACTACCATTCATGTCACGAACCACGTCCGGTTCCCTCTACCATGCTACAATCCCAAACAAAAATGTGTCCTAGGAAATTTCTCTTATCCTGCCCTGGAACAACAATGTCTACTCAGGTGTCTCTCAGGCGGCCCAAATATAGAGTGAGCAGAACTCAGTAGGCCACCACCAATAGTGTATAAATCATGTCTAGTCAATATATAGTGTATGTAGTATTAATAACAAATAAATACCATGTATTATTAAAAAATTATCACATATATTTAATCTTTCTTCATCAAATTATCCCCAAATTTTGTTCATGTTTTCAATTTGAATCATCATTCATTATTATAATTCATTTCATTTTGAACCTCATGTAATGCACCACAAACTTCATTCTGTGTAGGTCACGATGCCTATCATTCCATATCTCATTCGGTGTTGATCAACATGCATATCACCAAAAAAATATCAAGAATGGATATATTTTTGGGAGGAACTCCATGTCCTAGTCCCAACTTCTAATCCCCATGGAATTCAATTTCAATCACCAAAAATATCTCATCCATTTAATAATTCCTTAATTTATAAAAATTGGCCAAATATTTCCATTACTATCCCAATGATTAGTTAGAATTATCAATTTATATTATTTAACTCATGATTTAAATAAGCACATAACCCATTGATTAAATTATAATCTAATTAATCATTCCAAAGGAAATCTCATTTAAAAATAAATTATTTAAAATTATTTATTTATATCAAATATTAACATGTCATAATTAATTCTTGTAATTAATTATCTTACATTTCCAAACAAAAATTCATAATTGATTTCCCCAATTAATTATCACAACACAATCAATTCAATATCTCAATTAAAATATATCAATCCATAACCAATCCCTAAATTAAATATCTATTCGGGATACCCCCAATGTCTTTTCCATTATTAAATTTGAATTAATCACCAAGACATTAATAAGTCAATTCCAAATTCCTAGTTATTCCAATTTTTAAAATTAATTATCAATGGGAGCTAAGTAAACCCAAATACACACATTAACATTTCAAATCAATGACTATGGGAGATTGATTTAGACCTCCTAGAATAGTTTATTGATAGATGGTAGCTAATCTGAAAGACCAAAAATTTGTGTGGCACAAATTCATAGATCCTGATCCATATCAAAATCCCAAAAAACAATTTATGATCAATGCTTATTGATATTGAAAATCACGATTTAGATCCATAATCCTATATCTAGGTCTCAAATCATAGGTTTAGATCATTCTAAATGGTGTAGATATTCCATGAAATGATGAAGTAAGGAAGGTGGAATTAATGGGAGAAGCAACGATATGAAATACACATATCAAATGGGAGAAAATCATTAATCTGGGATTTCAAAATTGAAGAACGATGATCAAATCACCTTGGAATCCCTCTGGAAGGTTGTGGGATCATCTAGACTTTTTCCACCCTGATCCAAGAAGTAAATATGGATGTTTCATGGTTTCGGGTTGTTTTAAAAATAATTTCTATGCTAATTAATAATGCCAGCATAGTTTCCTAGGTAGGGGCACATAGTTAGGGAAAAGTCATGTGCAAACTGTGCCGACCTCCCTATCAAGGATTTCACTATTAGCACGGTTTAGTAGCATGGTTTGTCAAAAAGTTATCAAACAATTCACCACCCACTCTCTATTAGTGTTTCATAAATAAGGCCCCAAAGACACTAATCTAAAACATAGGTATATAAAAACCACAAAATGTACCTAAAAAGCGCTGGAGATAACTCCAAAAAAGGGCCAGATCTTACAATATCCCAAACATATATTTCTTATACTCAAGCTACACTCTCAAACATATTTATGATTTGGAGGCATAAATATTGATCCATTGATCATCCTTGTCTGCTTCCCACTCCCATGTTTTTTCTTGAACACCTCCATGTTGCTTAAAACAAATGTACTAACGAAAGAGGATTTTACCATAACAATTTCTCACATTTACCCAACACATGTATCAGATGCTCCTCTATGGACGCATCTATCTCAACGTAAACCTCTTCTACATCAATCAAATCTGAAGGTTCAGGGTGATACCTCTATAGTTATGACACAAGGAAACATCATTCACAGATCTGAATTTCTTTGTAAGGACTAATCAGTATTCCACTGGTTGGATTCTATACAACACATCAAATGGTCCTACAAACTGGGGTGCCAACATTCCCTACCTCCACATCAGGGGTTAACCAATCTTGGTGACCCTCTAATGGATACCTGATCTCCTAATGTCAACTATTGGTTTCATCTCTGTCTATCAACATACTACTTATACCTAATATATGTCGTGGCCATATGTTTTCGAATCAACTACCCCTGCTCTGATATCTACTGAATGAGAATTAATCCCAACATCACTGACTCATCCTCCTCTAAATAACATAGTGGTTATCTTAACGGACTACATAAAAGTGCATCATGTGCATCCATTTTTATAGTTTCTTAATAAATATTTTATATGATAACAATACTAAAGGCAAGTTCTTCTCCCATGAACCACCAAATATGATCCCACAAGTTCGTAGAATATCCTTCAACACCTATATGGTATGACTACATTTCCCATATTTATTTGGGTGGAAGTCCATACGTAACGAAACATGTGTTCCAAGGACCTTCCCTACACCCATCATGAAGATTGAAGTAATGTGCGAATTGCGATATGAATCTATAGTCAGTGGCACCCATGAAAATGAATAGTCTCTTGTATATACATTCTCCCAAATGGTCTATTGCAATGGTTTCTCTTGTAGACAAGAATTGTGATACCTTAATTATTTGATCCAGAATGACTCAAATATAAATATTCTTTTCATGTGTACTTATTAGTCCTACCACTAAATTCATTGTTATGACATCACACTTCCTTTTTGTAATAGGAAATGACACCAATAGTCCCCCAGGACATTGATGCTCTACCTTCACCTGATGACTGGTGAAGTAATATAATAGAATCTCTGATATCTCCATTTTCATGTATGGACACCAAAACTGTCATCATAGTTCATGGATCATTTCTGACACCCCAAGATGTAATTCCCCCTTTAAGGAATGATATTATCGCCTGAGTTCCTATCACATACTCGTAGTAACAAAAACCTGGTATTTCACATAGATGATATCATCCACATCTATTATCCAGTCTAAAGGGGTCTCCCCACCTTCAAGGAATTTCCTTAGAGATTAAAACTCTAGATCCTTAAATTTATTATCCTTTCTCTATCTCAAGTGTGTAGAATCCACTACTACAGAACTTACCCTCCTGAACTACCATAGGAATTTGTGCAAGAAGAGTCATCTTATTCCACTCTACACATGAAACATATACCAACTATGAATGAGTTTTCCCACTCAAGTCATCAATAACAACATTCCCCTTTCCGAGAGTATATGCTAGTTCAAAATCAAAGGATTGTGTGAACTCTTTCCATCTTCACTGCTAATGATTCAAGTAGAACTATGAAAAGATATACATCAAGGATTTGTGATCTATAAAAACTAAAACATTTCACCCAAAATATAGTGTCTCCAACACATAAGAGCATAACCAACTGCTTCTGATTAGAGGTCATGTGTAGTTTAAATCCATTCTTGGGGCCTCAATTGTTGAGTCTCATAATCAATGACATCATCCCCTTGCTTCAATAAAACTCCGAATATGATCCCAGAAGCCTCATAATACACCGTATACTTCTCACCCAACTATAGTAAGATCAATTTTGGTGCCAAAGTCTTTCACTTCTTCAACTCATAGAAATCATTCTCTCATGATTCTATCCAATTAAACATTATACCTTTATTTGTAAAACCTAATGGAAATGCTTCTATTTGGGAAAAGTCTTTGATGATCCTCTGGTAATAACCAGTTAATCCCAAAAAAATATCGAATATCAAAAACATTCTTGGGCTTCTCCCATGAAACCACTGTCTACATTTTTCCTGTGTACACTACCGCACCTTATTATAAGATGATATCCCCCAAAAATTGTGTACCTTATCAATCCAAAACTATCATTTATATAGTATGGAATATAGTTAATGCTCCCACAGTGTAACCAGTATGATGTCAAGATTTTGGGAATGAACATCATGAGTCATAGAGTAAACCATGATTTTTTTCACAAATAGTAGGTGAATGATCCTTTTAATCAAGGCCATAAATACTACTATATAATTTGTTAACCCAAATGGGACTACAAAATAATAATAAAGGCCATAACTTCATATGAATTCTATTCATAGAATATCAGAGTTCCTAAATATCACTTAATGACACCTTGATATATGATCGATTTTTCAGAACAGACAATCCCAATTTAGCTTGTCAAATAGATCATCAATACGCAGAGGAGGATATGAGTTCATTACGGCCATTTTATTCAAATTCTGATAATCGACACAGAAGCATAAACTTCCACCATCCATCTTTTCAAAAAATATTGCTGATCCCCAAGGCGAAAAACTTGGATGGATAAACCCTTAATCTTACAACTCCTCAAACTACGTTTTATCTCGGAAAACTAAGTATGTGCTATTCTATAAGGAGGAATAGATAACATCACACCCCCATCATGATACCAATATTGAATTTTGTATCCCTCTTAGGTGGAAATCCAAAAAAATACTTTAATAAGGACATTATGAAACAGTTATACTACTGGTGGAAGGATGCTTTGCCTTCCACTCCCTTCATCGATCAAAATATTAGAAATATATGCTCTAGGATCTCCCAATTGCTGAGTAATTGACCCAGATCAACCAGTATTGAAATACCATTCTTCATGATGATCACAGCAGTCACCCTTAACGGATACAAATTTCAATCTCTTATGGTAACAATCAGCATGGTCTCGGTATCCGACTAGCCTGTTCATAACCATAATCAAGTCAAAGCTCGTTATATCATGAAAATAGATGTGCCAAATTAAATGAAACTACAAGATCTCTAGTGAACATTCTTTACATAAAATGATATCCCTAAACTATGTTCCTCATGGTGTATCGATATTAATAAACCAATTTAGAGACTCCACCTCCAGGATCAAACCATTAAAAAAATTTAATGATATAAATAAATTAGTGGAACCATAATCAAATGAAGAAGTAGCTAATGTAGAATAAAATAGAATAGAACCACTCACTGTAGATTGAACAACCTCACTCTCTATATGTGTAGGCTAAACTACAAGAAACAGCCATGTCCTTCTTGCATGTTGGGTCGTCTAACTCCCATGAGTAGTATCACTCTGATGACATTGGAACACATACCCTAAAGCACCACATCCACTACCTCCACCACTTCTCCCCACAGTGTTCCAACTACCAGACCTATATGGTGTAGAAGACCCCCTTCCCAAACATTGACTCTGAGCAACTGCTCCCTCAGCACCGTCTTTCCACTTCTAATTGCAGAACTTCTGTAGGTGCGCCATATTTCTGAAAAACGTGTATTCCACTGGTGGAAAAGTAAAATTTGTACCATAGTTTCCCTCTCTACCACACTGGTGGAAAAGAAAATATGTGTGATCCAATTCAACTATTCCACATGGGATTCCACCTTGCTATCCACTGTGTTGAATAAGGTTCTCAAAATGACACATCCTACTCTAGGATGGTACACTCCCTAATCATCTGTTGATAGCTACATATCCTAAAATAGATGGCTCTATCTAGTTCCCCTCTAAAATAGTTTATTGATTAACCACTTCTGACAATTTCTTTGGCCTAAGAATATTTACACGAGATATTATTTCACACCTACATCCATCCTGAAATCATTTTGCCAATGAGTCCTCATATTACTCCAAATATAGGGAAAATTATCAAAATATTCGAAACATTCAGTGTAATTTATTATGGATTTGTTTCCTTGTGTCAGATGAAGAATATTTGAAAACTTCTCTTGTCTCAATGACTCTCGACAGAATTTCTCTGAGAACATCTCTTGAAATTCCTTGAATAACATATCATATATCTATCTAGATCATACCTGAATTTACTACTAGTTATTCACTGATTCCCACAGCATATAAGAAGCCATCATAACCATCCTAAAACGAATATTGTCCAAATGGTCATGTATTATCCTTATGGATTAAATCTAAATTTCTACTCCCTCAGGTCCACTCACTCTTGTAAATGTAGGAGTGTGCAGTAGCTGAAACTCCCATGTCATGTAAAACAAGATTTTATACCACACCCTAGGACTTTCTCTATGAATTTCATGAAGTGAACAATGTTCCCCAAGAAATATTCCTTTTCCTCCTCATCTTGAACCAATGGTCCCTCAGGATCCCTATATGGATGTTCATTCTTGTCCATACCCCTCGATCTCTCATTCAACAAGAATCATGGAGGAATATCCATACAAATCCAAAAATATGTCTTAGGTGTCATAACAAAACCTTTTGACATTTACGTAATATGAGAAACTAACACAAAAAATTTCAACACGTCCTTCCCTCTTTTCTCTCCACATGGTCAACACTGAGGCCTTTTCACTACCAGTAACCATCATACTCAAGGGTTGTGGTTAACAATGATACATACATTCTCATTAATTAATTCAACCTTTGAATAATCTCATTATAAAAAATTAATTAATTCACATATTAATTAAATATTTATACTCATTTCATCTATCAAGGTTCTCATTAGACACCCACTTATTCTCATTTTTCATCATTATTTCAATCTATCAACATGGAAAAACTGTTCATGATCAAAAACATATCTATAATAAGTTATCTCAGGATTTCCATGAATGATCCATGTTATAAAAACTATGAGTTCCTAGAATGATGCATGTTGACTCAAGAATCTTGCCTCATTTAGATAATTATCAATATACAAAAACTTTTCAAAAAAATATCACATCACACCACATGAGTATCACGCAAGGTGGAATAATATCCAAATGTAACAAAAAACATGAATAACAAAAATCTAACCCGGAGCACTCATGTTTTCCCCCACATGTTGTTTTGCAACACACATGCACGAGCTCTTTAACAAAGATTGACTCTTCATATTCTCCAATCTACCTTTCCCAAAATATTAATACAATATAAAGGTAATGAAAATAAAACACCTTTGATACAAAATTATGATGTCCTGGCTTGGGTGCCACTAAATGGTTCCCCAGGATGGTTGTCCACATGCCTCACGTGCTCCTCCTTGTACTCCAGAGGGTCTCAACCTGTACGGAGGGTCTGGTAAGTCAGTATTTGTGATACAATACCATATTTTATCAGAATATAACTCCAATGGAATAAAACACCAATAAAAAAATGGAATCGTATAAACTTCTACTACAATACCATGTCACATGATATTCAAAACAACAAAATACAATACACAAATGAATGTTAAATCAGTATATGATAATGTGAATGTCGAGTATCAAAAATAAAACTAAATGTAAAGACACAACAACTCCATTGTGGGTCCCAAACCACATATGGTTTCCTCTACCATGTTTCAATACCAATTAAAAACCTATTAAAGTCCTTTTCCCATATCATAACCTACAAAAACAAATTTTTCTCTATTTCCGATCATGCAACCAGAATATGGTGTGATCACAACATTGTAGCCCACCATCAATGTTGTCTAAAAACAGTCCAGTCAAAAGAAATTTTATGCAGCTTTATGAAGAAATAAATACAATTCATAATTAAATAGTCTTCAAATTGTAATTTAATCTTTAATCATAAAATTATTTCTAGATTTTGTTCATGTATTCCATTTTGATCCTCATTCATTATTATCATTTGTTTGGTGTTGAAATACATTTCAGTCACCCAAAATCTCATTTAGTGTATTTATCCATGTTAAACACTCTATAAGTCTTTCATTGTAGGGCTTCATGTATAGAACCCAAAAATTTAATGCTTGGATAAATATTAGGGAGGAACGCTATGTCTTTGTCCCAACTTTTAATCAGGCTTGAACACCATTTCTATCACCAAAAAACTATCAGAAATTTAATCTTTATTTAATTCACAATAATTATCCACATCATTCCATTACTAATTCAACAATTAGATAGACATTTTAAAGGCCATTAGTTAACGCAACAATTCACAAAGAACAAAACCCATTAATTATTTCATCTATTAATTAATCAATCAACAAAATTCTCATTCCATAATTAATTCTTCAAAATTAATTTTGTATATCAAATATTAATTTGTAATAATTAATTATCACAGTTAATTATCATTTATCAACATCATGGAACATAATTAATTCTCACAATTAATTATATTACATATCCAATCATCATTTCATAATTAATTTCCCCCAATAATTTATCATAACACAATAATTTCAATATATCAATCATAATATCTAAACCCATAATCAAACTACAAAACAAATTTCAATTTGGTAACTCCCCTTGTTTTAGCCTTTATTCATGTTCAATTAATCACCAAAGAAATCACAATTCAATTCAACATTCCTAAATACTACAATTTTGGGAATAAATTATGAAGGGATGATAGAAAATCCATAAACAAACATTCACATATAAAATCCATCACTATGTGATTTTGATTTAGACCACCTACCTCAGTTAATATATCTATGATATCCCAACATAAAAGACAAAAAATTCATTCCATACAACGATGTCGATCATGCTCTGAATCTAAATCCCTAAACCAAAATTAAGTTGAAGGCATCAAGATCATGCAAATATAAATCTATATCTACAATCCTAGATCAAGAACTCAAATCATATGTTAAGATACCTGGAAAATGTGGATATATTTAGTGAAAATACCAATTAATGATATAGGAATGGATAAAAGAAGCAACATGATGAAATCCACTTATAGGGATGAAATACAATCATCAATCCATGATTTTGATCTTGAAAAACTATGTTCAAATATTCTTGGAATCAATCCGGAAGGATGTGGGATCACCTAGAATATGTCATGCAAGATCCAAGATCAATATTTGGATTATTGGGGATTGATTTGTTTTAATAATATATTTTCAGATAATTAATCTCATGCACATGGTTTCCAGGGCATGGAAACGTGGTTAGGGAAAACAGTGTCCAACCCATGTAGACATTAATGCCAAAGTCTGCACACGTGGCACAGTTTAGTCAGACAGATTTTTAAATTGTTCACAAACAGATAAAATCCCACTATCCATTAGTTTTTCTTAAAAAATAACCCAAACACACCCTAATAAACAACTTTAAAAAAATGTACTTAAAACCGTAGAATGTACCAGAAAATGTGTCGGAGATGACTCAGAAAATGTATAGGATCATACATATGAAATGGAAAAAACCATTGATGACCATATAATAATAAAACTAAATGTTTTTGTAAATAATAATCAATTAATTCAATTTAATGGGAATTCAAGTGTATATATTTCTAAACTAAATGGGAATGAGAATTAAAACCCTACAAAGATCAAAATGATAAATTGAGAAGTCATCAGTGAATTAATTTTTTAAATAAAAAATAAATAAAAATAATATTAGTTGAAATAAAACAATAGATATTAAAAATTAGTCACATATATAATCTCAGAATACCAATGACATTGAAATAATTAAAATTTAAACATAATATAACATTATAAATGATTTAGTCATGATATTACACATTATATTGGAATAATATACAGCATTTCAAAGAAATTATGTTCATAACATTACATTATGCCTCAATGAAATGAAAATGAGATGAAAACTCCTACTTGGAACTTATTTATGTTTGAATACTATTTAACCTTATTTGAAATGCTTATAATCATTTTATAAAATCATAATAGAACCATATTTATATTAATAATATCTTATATTAATTCTTCTGTAAAATCTTATTGATCGTTTGTTAATAATTTCTCATTATTTTCATTGTTTTAGGTAATAAATCATTCTTTTTTTATATATTTGATTTGTTATTTTTTGTTCCTATAGCTTAATATATGAGTTAATAATACCATAATGGTGAACCCTGATATAAAAAAATATTTTCATTATATATTAATTTAGTGAAATCTATAAAATTTGGTGATAGGTAGTGAAATACTCTTTTCATGGAGATGGTATGTTGTACATACTCATGAATTACATAACAATTTTTTTATCGTATTGAAAGAATCAATATATATATATATATATATTATAATTACTATATCATTTTTATTTAACACATAACACATATTTTTAGGAAAATATACTTTAATACATTCATTATAAGGCTTGAATAAATACTATCACTTTTTGTGGTGGTAGTTGGTCATATACCTGAGTGACACTGTAATATTCCCTCAAAATGGAAATAATGAATGTATGTGTGATATAATAATTACTGAATATTAATAATTTCATTAATATAAATTATATCATATATAAATTTCTAAACAGTCATTGTTACCATTCCTGAATGGTTGTTATGGGAAAAAATGATATCGGTTCATGAGGTGGTAGTCTGCCAAACACATGAAAGGAGATTTTATAACCCATTTGATGATTGTGTGTGAAGTTTTAGGTTAAAACCATAATATAAAAATATCAAAAATATAGAATATAACGTGTATAATATATAATCATGATATAATATTAATTTAAAGAGGTGGAGAAGGGAAAATAATATATTTTAGAAGATCATTTTCTTTTCTTTGGATATCATACTTAGTTATAAAATAAAACCAATAGTGGTTTTCTTTACTCAAAAAACAGCAATAATAGGATGAGGGGTGGGAATTTTCCCATTTATTTCCGATGTTAATGGAAATGAAAAATGGAATTGTGTATGTACATAACTGATAGGTGTGAGTTCTCTTTTATATATAAGGAGGAATCACATTCTTTTAAATACTCAATGATATTCGTTATTTGGAGGTCTTAGATACCACATGTTGAACCAAGATTGATAATTAATGGGGTGAATGGATTTTATATTCTATTATCACCACTAAAAAACCATATAAAACATTTTCAAAAAACTAATATGTTCCTAAACTGATACATTTCCTAATGTTACAATTTGTTTTATTAGGTTTACTAGTTTTCTACAAAAAGTGGTCTATCCTTTAAGAATAAATTTGAGGGACAATTATTAGAAAATTTAGATATTTTTTTATAAATATTTTATCTAATATATTCCGAAAATTTTATGAGTTTTTGAAATTAAATTTAATAATGCTTATTTTACACGAAAAATACTTCATTAATCAAGATTGCACTTAGGTTTTACTATTTAACTATCAATATAGTCATTATAATAAGAACAATTTTCCCAAAAATTGAATTTATTTAATATTTATTAATATTTAATATAAATTTATATATGATTGTAATTTTTAACTTTAAATAGTTTATAAAAATATAATTTATCATAAAATAAAATTAATAACAATTTTGACATAATTCATTTAACTTGAATTAAAATATCCAGACAACGATGAAGTTAAAAAATATTATTTTTATGGATGTGTAGCATGATAAATTCCCCCAAAAAATAATATAATATTGTAATTCATTAAATTTATTTTATATTAAATTTGTAGTTTCTTTTATATTATTAAATTATTTAAAAAATAGATAATGTGTTGGCGATTGATATGCATTTAATGTAATTTTTTAAACTCATAAAATTTAAATTAAATTATCTGAATAAAAAAATAATGTATCATTTTGAATGATATTTTAACATTGTATATGATTTTTTTCATTACACCATTTCTTTATAGATATTAAAAACAAGGCAGTTGTTTTTTTATCTTTATTCATTATATAATTTATCAAATGCGTTGCATTAATGGAAAAGTGTTCCAAAATATCATAAAATTCGTGAATAAGGTCTTAAGGGTATATATATGGAAATTAAATGGGGTTTGAAGTTATTTATGGTCATTTTACTCATCATTTTCTATGTTTAAATAGTATATAAAATCATCTTTATCTTATACTTTTTATTAAATATTAATTGATTTAATTAAAAATTGTTGTTAAAAATATTTTTGAAGCTATTATAAAATATAAATAACAATTTCTCAATTTTAAGTAAAACATTTTTCATAAAATTATATAAATAAGTCAAAAAATAATTTAAATTAATCCCACAAATTTGGTGAGAATGATTATTTTTATATTAAAAATGCTAAATTGTCTAAAAGTTCTTATATAAGAACAAAATTAATATGATTATGATGAAATATGTTCAATAATAAATGCATAATTGATCTATTATGTATTGTAACTCGTTAAATATATAAATAATCCTTATAAAATATTTATATGGAAAAGAACCTTTTAATTAAAATTTACTATTTTAAGTTTTTCATAAAAAAATGAAACATCTAAAAAATTCCCAAAATTTCTCACTATTAAAATTTAATTATTCATATCATAATTATAGATTTTATTTTATAAAATAAATTATTTAATAGTGTTACATTTTTTAATTAGAATTACCATGCTTAATAAATATTATTTTAGTAATTTGTTTTTGAATAACATTTATTTCCAATTAAGTGATTGTAAAATAAATTTAGAATAAATATATATAAGATATAGGTTTAAAAAATATATATTTTAATATTTTATTTTAACCTACTCATTCACATAATTCCAATCTCAAGGAAAAAACTATTATATTGAATAATAATATTCCAATATATTGTTGTTCAGTAAATATCATACTTCCATGTAATAAAATATATTAAAGGAACACATATTTGAATTTAAAAAATGATAAAATATATTATTCATTCAATTTAAGATAAATTTATTTTCATGTGATATACACTGTTGAATAAATAATTATTTGATAATTCTTTGGTGTTACACTCTTCCAACCATTAATAAATTGTGACCTAAAGATTTAAAGTTGACCATGGTGATCAAGAGTTCTATATTCGAGAATATATTCATAAACATCCCACATCGTGAGAATAGTTGGAAATATTTCTTCTTAATAATAGTGAATTGGACATTCCAACTTCAAATGGTATAACACATATCAAGGTTCCCTAGAATATGAACAGTGGTGGAATGTAAAGATATGGAAATGATGGAAAAGAAGTAATATTTTTACATAATGATAGAGGTAATTTATCAAAATAAAGTGAATAAAATATAAAAATTATAGGAATTGAAATAAATAAATCAATGATGGTGTAATATACCAGTGCTTCATCATAAATGGATGTATTGTGCAAAATTTTCTTGTTTCAAGATAATTTTTCAACACTATAATATTATAAATCATATAATATTACTAAAAAATATGATTAAATCCATGAATGAAAATAAATTTTTAATTATAATTTTTACAATTTTTTTAATTCAACCATTAATTACAATGATTAATAATACTATTTTATTTTATTACAATTATAGATCATGTAAACCATATTAGTTATAAATACTTTTTAACATATATTAATAAAATGTAAGTGTATTATCTCTAAATTAATATATCCCCAAAAACATATTATTTCCATAAATCCCTCCAAATATAATCTTACACTCAATAGAAACCCATCACATAAAACTAAAAATGGGTTTTTATGAATATAAACTTATAATAAACCTTATTATCATAAAACCATAATGGTATCCATAACTCTTAATTTAATAAATTAAAAAACAATTCTAAAATTTAACAATTTTGTTAGATGATTCATGATTCTATTATCCAAAATATCATTAGTAAAATTATCCAATAATGTTTATTAGTACCAATAAATATTTCCCCTATTTATTTCATCATTGGTCCTACCATGGGAAATGTTTTACCCAGAAACATTCATTGTCATTATGTATTCAAATTATTTATAATATTTTTTAATTAAAATGTGATTTATCATTTGAACTTTCCATGGGAGTGTCAATCTAGTTGTGTGGTATGGAATGTTTTCATGTAGATGGGTATACATGAGTCAGGAACTTGGTGCCTATTATGGAGTTATTACCATTATATATTTCTGTACAAGAACAATGTCAATATTTTGTATCCATAAATGGATGTATTTATAATAATATCTTCTATAATATGAATTTTGTATTTTAATTAATACATATCTTAAATACGTATCATATGGTTATGTTACCTAATATATATTTTCCTATATACAATTTCCATTGTTTATACTATACATCCTTTGAAAACAACAATATTTTTCCCAACCCCAGAATCCTAGAGACGGTTATTAGAACCATTGTATTGGCTTAATAAATAAGGAAACATGTCCCTACATACTGATTTGTTTAAAAGATTTTAATAACTGCATACATACATTATTCTCATATTACATTTGAAAAAAACTAGAATATAATTTTTTTAATTTGAGAATAAATTTATTCTATCTCACATATTCAAGTATATATATCATACTAATCCTCAAGGAGACCTATGTATAAAAAAAAATTATATCAGACACCCAATATGGGTTAATTAAAATTGATGTAACCATGAATAAATAAAAATAATCATTATGTAGTGTTAAATATATTAAGACACATCCATTTATATAAATTAAATCACATGGTAATATAAGAATAAATCAATATGTTATGGAAAATAATTAATAACCAAATCCATTTAATTAATATACTGATAATGAAATTACTCCATAGATATTTTCATAGTGAAAATGGCATGGATAATAATAAATAAATTCTAGATGAATAAAAAGATTAGTTATCTGAATTCATCTTTCACATATAATAAAACCATTATTGATAGGACCCTTAATAATATGGTTTAATATATATTATTATTAATCCCACTCACATGAGAGAATATAAAATCGGGATACAAATGTGATGAATTTTTCTCCAACTGGTTTTTTCTCATGAGGCTTTCGATGCATCAAAGGGATTTTATTAAATGGTATTTAACACATGTTATTAAATTCATAGTAATTCCTCATATGTCAAATAATATATGTAATTTAATAATAATGTTTCTTATCATACATTATATGTATTTATAAATGTGTACATGTTTTTCAAAATTTCACATTATTAATCCAATAAATATTATTTTTTACAGCATAAGTAAAAATGGTTCACATTTTAGTTAAAAAATGTATCCATGATGAATTATATTTATATTTAGGTGAAATTAGATATCCTTAAAAATGTGACTAATTTAGGTTAAATCTAATGAATTAAATATTCAATGAATTAAATCTACATAATTTATTTGTTCAATGTGATCATAAACCATGTAGATAATATTTATGTATGATATAAATACAATATATACAAATTGAAGTAAGAAAATTGTTTTTTAAATTGATAAATATAAACACCTTAAAATTATCTTGAAAAAAATTCTTGATAAATGTATACATTTCATTTTAGAAAACATTTTGAATATTATTTTTAAGGAAACCCCATTCGAAAACTAATAAGTTGGATTTTTTTGAAAATAAATGTATTATAACATAGTATTTTAATCATATAAATGAAACATTAATACATATTATTATTCAATATGTCTTCCTATTCTTTTCATTTCATATACATTAAACGAATAATATCATTCACTTTTTTCATATAAAAATGGGAATTGTTTTTAAAATGATATAAATATTTAATTGAAATAATTTTGTAATGATTAATATAATAATTCATTTTTAAATGGTTAAAAATTTGAAATAAATTTTTACAAAATGGTTTTTGGTTAAAATAGTTTCACGTCCAAAGGGATAAATTAAGATATATTTTGGTATGAAAAATTATAAAAAATTCCATTTTCCATCTAGTGGGAAAATGGTACTATTAGAGGAAAGGGATCATGAATTGAAATAATTATATAAAATAATATGGTTTAATATTCAATGGTCAAACAAATTTATTTAATTTAAATTCATGTATAAACAATATAGAATAAAACGACATTGTGAAGAAAACCCTTGCAAGGATCATTACCATGTTTTCACAACTATTCAATGAATCTATTATGTGTATATTATAAATACAACTAATAGAGATGGAAATAAAATAACATGTAGAAAATATTCATTATATACATAATATTAGAATACAAATAAAAACAAATTTTTAATATATCCAAATGAAAATAAATAAATTATTAAAATTCCTTACCACATAGTAATATTTAATTCAAATAGACATATATTGATATTATCAAATTTGAGACATAAAAAACCATGAAAATTAAAATTATTCATTAGAACAATACAATATTCCTTAATGAAATGATATTGAGGGGAAAACCATTACCTTATGCCTCATTTTTGTTAAATGGTTTTTAAACTACTGTATAATTATTTCAATAATGTTATTAACTTATACTAAAATAATAATCATATTCATTATATCATATAATTTTTCATTTATAACATCTTATCATGAATATTTTAACAATTTCTTATTATTTTCCTAGCTTAGGGTAGTAACTGCTTTGTAATGTTGGTATGTTTTGACATGATATTTTTTTTCATGTTACAGAATTTACACTGTAATAATCCTCAAAATTTTAAACTTGATATACATATAATTTATATTCATTATATAATAGTTTATATTAATCCCAATAATTTTTTTATAAGAAATGAAATACATAGATAATAAAGATGGTAATAAATATGTATGCTTGGATGATGTTTCCATTTTTGTATCATATCAAATTACGGAATATTAAATGATATATATATATACTTATATTTTATTTATATTATTACTATTATTTAATATATATCAAATTTGATTTTTAACATATACTTAATACATTCCATGTATGGTAGGAATAAATAACATCCCTCCATGAGGTGGTAGTGTACCGTACACAAGAGTGAGTAAATAGTATTTCCAAAAAATTAATATCATAATTATAAATGTGATAAAGTAATTATAAAATCATAATAACAACATATTTATCATATATATCATAGATAGATTATAAATTCCTCATTATTACCATCCATTAAGGGTCATAATGGAAAAATGACTAACATTGATTGGTGAAATGGTTGTCCACTGTAGACACGAACTATGATTTCCTAAACCCATTTCTGGTATGTGTGTGATGTTTTAGGTTTTAAAACTAACATAAAAACATATATGTATATATAATATATGAATTTAATTTTCTTGACATAGTTTTAACATAAAAACATCTTATTTTGGTGTTCTCCTTATGTTTTAATTAAAAATATTAATGGAATGCTTTATCCAAAAAAATGTAATATATGATGTAGGGAGGGAAGATAAGGACTAAAAATGGATTATCTTGGTTGAATCAAATGGTATAATATTTGTTAATTTTTGATGAGAATGTGTGCCAAATTGTAGTTTATTAGTGGTGGTATTTATATGAATAATCCAATCAATTCCTTATTGGGAGGTCTCACATACCTCATTTGGCTAAAAAAATTAGTTAATGGGGTGGAAGGATGATACAATCTAGCCACACCTCCAAAACACAATAGTATACATTTTTTTTATTATTCTTTTCTTCATTCTTATGTTTCTATATTTTACAATTTTTTTTCATTCTAAATGCTATTTTCTTAACAAAAGTAATTTATCCTCTAAGATTAAATTATATTCAGATCAATAAGAAAAATATAGCCATTAATTCTAAATTTTATATTTTATTTATAAAATAGTAATCCAATGTTTGATGAAAAATAATTTTAACCAAATAAAACGTAATGTGGGAAAACACTACTTTAACATTATCAGTGTTAACTGAGGTTTTAATGCTTAATGGTAAATATATAAATTATAATCGAATAAATGTTCAACGAATTGACCATAGTTTTTATTTACTATAATCTAAAAATTACATGAATGATCAAAATATTTTTATTTTTTAAAATACATTCATAATATAAAATTTATCATAAAATGAAATTCATTTTTATTTATATATTATTCTCAAAAATTGAATTTACAAAAATATCTGGAAAATTATTGACATAAAAATTATTTTTTTTAAAATTTTTCAGAATGATATATTATGCAATGAAATTAATGGAATATAATATTTCAAAAACTTTTGTTCATATTAACTGTGTTTTGATAATTTTATTTCAGTATTTATTATCTAAATAATCATTGTGTTATAATTTCTTAAGAATTTAATGTAATTATTTAATCTCTAAATACCTAAAATAAATTATCATGATGAAAATAATATATCATTCAAAATAGAATTTATAACTGAACATATGATATTCATTCCTTATACAAACTCATTATAGATATTAAAATAATAAATGAGATATTTTAAGAAATTTTCTATAGATTACAGATTTTATAGGACACATTCTTTTAAAAGTGTCCCATAAGATCATACTATTAACTAATAAAGTAATAAAGTTTGAAATTTGGAGATAAAATTATTATTGGGCATGTGTTTTTTCATTTTAACTCTTCATTGTCTTCGTATTTTCACTAATAAAACATATTTTTGTCTTAATCTTTGTAATTAATTGTAAATTATTTCAATAATCAAATTTCACAAAGATTATTTTGACTATATAATAAATTATAAATTATTTTGATTCCAAATATAGAGCCATTTTTTATTTAAATCTATTTAGGTTTCATAAATTATTTTAAAATTAATATCGTAGTCCTAGTGAGGAAGCTTAGTTTTAATATGAAAATGTTCATAAGTATACAATGTTTTTATTTCAAAAATGTGTGTTAAAATAATTCAAATTATGTAAATTATATTATTATATCAATAATTGAACAATTTTGAATTTATATTGAATTCAAATATAATATACCATTTTAATGTATTTATGTGAAAATAAATTTATTTTAATTAATAATCATTACTTATCACTAATTAAAATTTTATAAAATATTATAAAAATATTAAAATTTCATTCTTAAATATTTTAAATTTCTAATTTCATGAATTATTTTTATATTCGAAAATATGTTATCAAAAAAATCTGATGTAAATTTTATATTATGTTTAAAAAAAGCAAAAACCCCTTCTTTTAGAAAAAGTATATCTTTTGTAAAATTATTTAATTTTCTTCTTATTGATTTGTGTTATTATTATAAATCAACATAAAATCATTAAATGTGTATAAAGTGTGTATTTCAATTTTTTACTTAATAATATACATTCAGTCGATTCTATATCAACTGTAATTACAATTATATTACATAATAATAATAATATTATATTTTTGTTTAGTAAAAATCTTCTTTGAGTGTAACTAAAGCTATCAGAGGAACTCATTGTAATATGTAACAGAAAGTAATTTCCTCATTGAGTGTACTGAAATATAACTATATATTTAAATTAATATAATATATCTAATAAAATGTCATTCTTTTATAATATTTTAGTTGTTAGACACATGCATGATGGGCGACTATTGTATACTATGGAGAAATCTCTTATCCATCTAGTATGTTTTCAGTAGTTTCCTATTATACATGTGCCCTGCATTCTCACACATTATATCCTTGGTCATATGTTTGTACCCCAATGGAACACACTCATTCTTTAAGAAAATTTCAAAGTAAATGAAATGACACCAACAATGTATTACAAATCCCATGTTTTTTGTTTACCATAAATAAAATCTCATATTGAAATCATATCATCAAACAACTTCTATACTACCTGAAAAATAAAAACATTCAAAATAACATTTTAAAACTACAACCAAGAGATTTTGAAAAAAAAATACTTTTACTTGATTTTAAAATACATTACCCTATGTGGTTTCCATCAAGAATTACACAATTATTTTACAGAAAACTCAAGAATATAATTTAATAAAAACAATTTTGTCATGACCTAGAATATCAGATATGTGATAGAAGAATCCTAAATATAAATGGATTATTAAAATCATATATATCACTCTCATCATATTGACCAGAACCTGGGTATTTTTACATTCAATAGAATAAATAAAATATTATCATTATCATCTTTAAGGAATATTTTTTTATATCAAAATTCTACTATAAGTAATAAAATAATAGGTATAAAATAAAATCATTTATATAGATAGACAGGGAATCAACGACAAAATATACCATCCAGATGTCCAACACACTTCTATTCAATAATAGAGCACTCCTCATCTTATGAAATTTCAAATAAAGGATTGGGAGGGAGGGGAATTGGTTATCCTGATGGAATATTAGAAAAAAAGAGGTTATTATGGCCCTAAGACATACAAATATTAATATATTACGCTAATTATATCCTATCTCATTTCTAGGACATTATTTTTAGAATGTTATATGAATAATATGCATGTTATTATTTCATAGTTTTATAAACCACGAGCCAATTATCCTTTTACCTATTTTGACATTTCATGCTTTCCCCAATGAACTCATTTTTATTTTCCAATTCATGATCCAAAATATTCTTCTACCAAGTGATTAGCAAGACATGTTGGAAAATTTCCATAAGGTGGTGGATTGTTTCAACATGCCATTCACAAACCCTGCACCACAATAAAAACCTCCAAAACAATACTTTCTTGATTTATGACAAAATAAATCATACCATTCACTATGCAGAGTATACATAACTAATGGGATATGTACCTAAATCCGGGGGTGTTTTAGTGCATTTGAGAGATTTCTACTGATACATCAATGTTTCTCCCTATAAAATGAATCAATTATGTGGTGCCCAAATGTCCATGGTGATTATTATACTTCATGTTCTTAGTATTTTGAAACTGATCATGTGAAATATGATTAGTATAAATAAATCCATTTTTTGTTATGTAAGGTGAAATGTTATGAGAGAAAAATAATTCCCTTAATATTTATTTATATACATTAGTTTAATTAGGTGTTATCATAGGATTCATACATTTATACATTTACAATAAAATACATTGGATTACATTTGGGGTTTTTAGAATTACATATATTGCATAATGATTTCCTAGGATTACCTTGCTATGATAAACTTGGAACATTATTAACCTGGACAACCAAATAACATATAATAAATATAAAAAATAATGTATTATGATACAAGATAAAATCATATTATTTCACAAGGATCTATGATGAGAAAGGATTACTATAGAAAAAATGACCTCCTAGTGTTTACTAATTCTTCCAAAGGGTTGCTACATGGACAAGAATGTATATTACGCATGTTCGGGCAGCTAAATATTGGTGAATTACATTGAATTATGTATTAGTTATTAAAAATGATACCTAAAGCTAATGGATCTTCTAGGATTATATCAAAGGGGAATTCAATGAAACCTGATAAAACTATATTTCATTGCTCATGTCTATAGGATTCGACCACGAGCATGATATTATCTGTCATTGTTGTATGACAAGCTTAGAGAGACATAGGAACAAGAAAAGGTGGGGTTTTGACTATTCAAGGTTTATAATTAAAACAAAATGATATTCATTGGTGATTTAATTATTTTTTAATAGTGTTCTATTTACTCTATTAATATAAATAATGTACATTGAAATAATGGTTGTATATGTGACTACATTAGTTGTGACCTTCTGAGTTTCAATTCCACTTTTCATAGTAACCCCTAAAAATTTAGTAATAATGATGTATTCAATTTTTATATATTATCAAATAGAAAAGGCATGGGGTATCTGTATTTAAAATTAATTCTAGGATAAAATTGACACATGGATGGGGTGAGTCATGGAGGGATCCTTAGGGCCTCATTTTCCATCAATTCATTTTTTTATTTTGTATATGTGATTAAAAAACAATGTGTTATATTGTTGTATTATTTTTATATCCATATTTCTATATTACCATAATATTAAAAATCTATTTCATTTTTGTTTATGAATATTTTTATCACTTCATCATAATATAGTTAATTTTATTATGGATCCTTCATTTACATTACCTTTAATTGAACATTAAAATATGGTGGAACAATATTCTTATGGTACTACCATTGACACCTAACAAATAGTTAATTTCCTCTACTATATAGGGAGGTGTTCTTTATTTATAGGTTTTACCCCTAGTCCCACCATATTTTATTCATCATGGCCTAAGAGATTATTCCACAACATGGTATAAGATATTTTCTATGATAGATATCACAAAATATGTTAAAGTACTATTATTTAATTTGGGAATAAATTATAAATGTGACAGTAAATTTTGAAATGATTTCCATGAAATTTAATCTATTCCATAATGAGGACAATTTTTTCATTGGTTTCCACATTTTAATTGATATAAATTATAGATAAAAACACATGTACACTTGTTTTCAAAATATTGGTGTATTTCTTAAAACTATTTTTGTAGCTTATACCAATAGTATGGAGGGGAATTCCTAGTTATGGTGTTTATATTGACATATAAAAATGTTTTTTTAATATTAGAATAGACCTATGAAAACGGTTTTGTAAAACTGTTTGTATATGTCATATTTTAAACATATACAAACATTTATACAATACCATTGTTATAGGTAATGTAAATAATAAAAACCATATAGTTTTGAACCTACAAACTACAATTTAAAATCCAACAACCAAACCATTATTCTAATATGTCTATTTTATACATAATTTTAAATATATATATATTTACATGTATTTTAATATTTTTTGTGTTTAATTTTATTTGATAAAATATTCAATAAAACGTTCTGGGTACCTAAACTAAGGTTTGTAATATCTATTGGTATATGTAACCAGATTTTTTTGTGTTATACCAATAGTTTTTTCCAAAATGGTTGGAATAGGGTGGAACTATAAAATATGACATATACCAAATTTTCCCTCCAAATTAATTGGTATAGAGTCTCCCCATGGTTCCTATAAAACTATTTTTCCAATATAATTTTTATATTTCTTCTCTAATGCACTAATAAAAAGGATTTGGAAATACTATTGGCTTATGTGGCCAATACCAATGTGTTTCCAACTATGTGAATAATTCTATCCATATAGCTCCAATATCTACTAGTTTTTGTGATTTTTATAGTTACCTTTTGAGGTTATAGTTCGATAATTTCACATATTATTACATAGTTTATTGTTAGATTTTTATATTTAATTTATTTTTTTTTATCATAAAATTTTAGAAAGTGGCCTACTTATATTAATCAAATTCAGTATATAGTATTTATTTTATGTACATGTTTTTTTATGATTGGTATTAATTTAAATGATGGATTATTTTTACACAATGTTATCAACAAAATATATTGAATATAAAAATATAAACTGGTGGTTGAATTCAACACAAATATACTTTTATTTGTTTTTTCTAAATGAAATACACATGGATATATGATTATATGTATTTTAATGAAAATAATTGACTCTATCTATTTATGAGATGTACTGAATTGGTATGGTCCATTTATTTTCTTCCTTGGGAAAAAACATTGTGGATGGTTGAGATATTTTTTCTAATTGTCTAATTATTAATAGAAAACTTACATTTTGTATTCCATTAATTAATGGTTGTGGTATTTCACAAAATTTGCTTATAATTTCATTGTGCATATGAAACAAATTATAGTAGTTAGAATATCTTTGATATACATTCCCATATTTCATTATTAAAATCATGATGATGAATCAAGTTATTGGTATCACAAAGGGGATCACCTAGAAATTATTATTGATTTGGGGGTAGTAAAGTATTTCAATTCTATGTTATAATAAAATTTTCAAAATCTTGATGAATATGAATGAGATCGTATATATGTAAATAGATGTTTAATTCCATTTACTTTTTATTTTAGTGTGTCAATCTTCACATGATATTTATGAAGGGGTATGAGTGGGGTTTCATTGAATGTTATTACTAATGTGATATATGAAACATGGGATACATAGTAAATACGCGTTATTTATTATATATATTGGTGGATTAATTTTATGAGGAATGTGATAGGGAAGTATGTCATTTTTCTCTACTATTTTATTCCATGATAAAAGAGGGTATCCTGACCAATGGGTTAGCTAAGACATAGGAATGCCTTTGGGACAGAATGCATGGATATATTATTTGTATTGATATTAAATCACATGAAAATATACAAGGAATATGGTATAAGAATATCAATTCCTTGTATTTTCATGAATAAATAATCATCAATGAGTGTTCATTATTTATCCAGGATTGGTTTTATAGGAAGTATCAGTTGAGTGCATAAAATTTTTTACTTCCAAAATTTTCTTGGAGAAAATTTCTGTCTTTAGAATTATTATTCTTATTTTAGAATAATGATGATTAGAATGTGATTATTTCATAGTCTATGGAAGAGATGAAATTTCATATTTTTAACTGGTGGTCCATGTGTGATTTTTTTCAGATTATACTAACTTGAATGAAGTACATTATTTTTTATTTAGGCATGGGGTTATAGAAATGATAAAATGTTACTCATTGAATCGTGTGTTTGTATATAATATTTTATTATACTAGATTGTACTGTCACCTTTTTATATTGAGATAATGGGATTATGTAATTATTATGTGTGTTTTTGATTGGCATATGGGTTTTTTTTTGTCGAGGTCTTGACAGGAAAAAATATATTCAATTATCAAAGGGGCACATGATTTCATGAATGATTTGGAATAATGGTTAAATTTTACAATGTGTTATTAGGGACATCAGAAATTGATTTTATTTAGTTTGATAGATGAACTATGGATATCTCACAATATGTATTGTTTGGAGGCTATAGTGTGGTTATTGATGACATTACTAAGAATAGATCAGGATTAGAGACATGTGTTTATAAATGTAATCATTTTAGTATTTTCTCTGGGGTCACACAATGAATGAAATATTTATGGGATAATTTAATAGGACATATAGGATTTAGCCATGAAAAGTGTTGATCATTGGGATCCAAGGATACTATGAGAATGTTATGAGAAAGTGTTGAAATTGATGTTCATATTGGTTCATCGTTATGTAAAATAGGGTAACATATAATTATTTCATTATGTAACTGATATATCTGATCCAATGAAGAACGAACACATGTAAGTTGGGAAATTATTGTTGTGATTTGTTTAGGTTTGGTCAATATTAAATTTCAATATTTGCAAACAATTGATTGGACATATATAGCCCTTCAAAAAATATTTAATTGGGTATTTTAATGATGTATGAGTTTGAGTCTTTTAATTTCCATTAGGAATGAGATTAGTATTTTATAAAGGGTAATTTATATCATGGTCCATGATTTCTAACATATTTTGTGATGTGAACCATGATTTTTTACATGATTCAAGGATGAATGATTTGTATAATAATAGTCTTCTTGTATGTATTTAGGGAAATTATTTGGGAGTAATGTTATAATGGTACCATGGTTTGGGATACATTATATTTTTCATGCAATAAGTGTAATGAGTTTTTTATAGCAATTTGTGGAAATGTGTCCATATGAAGGCCTTGTGTATGGGTAATGTGGACTAATAGGACATTTTCATTGAATAGAAGATGATGTAGATTACAATATTTCAATTAGTATTGTCAACTATAGTTTAGTATGGTGAGATATATATTTAATCAATTTTTTAATTCGACCATTAAGGTTCTGTTTATGTGGACGATTCTGATGGTGAGGAGAACTATTACTTGAGATTTGGTATCTCTATGTTGATTTATATAATAGTAACCACCAAAATATTGAGGATAATATTATTGGAGAGACAATAATGTGTGATGTTATAAGGGAATGAATATTAGATTTCATATTGATTCCGGGATAAATTCATGTGGTCACAAAAACTTTTATAAATAGTGTGCATAATTTTGAGATTTTTAAACTAGATTTTAATTTGATATTCAAATGTGGAATGTGGGCTATTTATTGTTAATTAGAAACTGGATTAGGTTATGTTTGAATTTTATTTAAGATAGTTATTGGGGATGAAAAATTTTATTGTGGGATATTT
The DNA here is from genome assembly GCA_963277665.1 of Viscum album. Classification (NCBI taxonomy): domain Eukaryota; kingdom Viridiplantae; phylum Streptophyta; class Magnoliopsida; order Santalales; family Viscaceae; genus Viscum; species Viscum album. The sequence goes on along the minus strand of OY728156.1, from coordinate 1,795,556,239 downwards.
TAATAAGTTATTTTCAGATTATTTTATTAGTGCAAAATGTAGATAAATTTTTAATTTAGTAGTTAGTAAATTTAATGAAATGGTTGTAAAAATTTTATTTTTTGAGAATCTAAATCCACAACATATTATTTATAATGTGTATTGAGGGTTGGTGGATGCTCCCAATTTATTGATGATGGTGGTGATTTTCTACAGGATGGGGATTATCAAAAGAGAAATAATTGGACTTCAAAAATATTAGTAGGCATTTAATAAATGAATAATTTAAATATGTAGGATTCATTCATCTTACTGGGGAATTCTTATATGAGGTAAACCCGTTCCAAATTTTTTTCATCAATATTCATTAAATATTTTTGTTCATGTGTTATTTAATAGGGGAATATAAATATTATTTTTACATTGGGTTTAGTGGTTCATGGGTAAGTTCCATAGTGGGAGGATATTGTTTTAGGTGGTTTTCTCCTCCATATTTCTTCTTTATTTTCCATTATAATAGAGGGTAAATGGGATGAAATTCTTCGAAATTTCTTTTGTATAATCATCACCATCAATTAAAAAATCCCAATATTACCCCATATCTTTTCTTTTATATGAACTAATTTTGTTATTAGAACTCATTTCCACCACATATAGATAAATTGATATTTTGGGAATTTCTATTAGCTTATGAAAATGGAATCTTAAGACAATAACTACAAGTCATTATATATAATTTTTTAATAGTAGTGAAATAGTATTATTTTTTTGTTTTTTTGCATTAATTAATTTATTTACTCAAATTAATCATAACTAGTGGATAGTTAATTTTTTCATAATATTATATTGATTTTGTTGTGGTCCTCACAAAAATTAAATGTATTGTTTTTCATGAACGAAGTTTTTTTTTGTGTTTTATTCATCATTATTCATTTTTGTATGAATTCTAAAATTAATTGTTTTTGGAATGATTAATTTAGTAGATGCAACTTTGTAATTTTTGTGGAATTAATATTTTGGAAGACACAATATGGATCAAGGTTTTCAATTGTGGGAACGGATCAATGAGTAATTAGATAATTTGGAAAAATTGAATTCAATTAATAATGTATTTATAAATTCATTTACTGTAACTAATTTAAATCAATTATAATGGGGGTTATGTCTTGAATCAAGTGATCAGGGGAAAGATGTGAGCTTGGAATGATCATGATGAAAATAGTTGATCATGGATTCAAAAGGTAAGGAAATTATCATTGTGGAAGGTCGTTCATTAAAAAAAACAATATTACCTTCTCATCATTGTTTATTTTTGAAGGTGGAATGTTTTCTTTTGACTATTGTTAATTAAATAGTTTAAATTATCAATGTTATATATATATATAAATTCCAAAGAAATAATTAAGTCGAAATTTTATTGAAATTATGGGATTTTATGCACTGTCTGGCTTCAGATAGCCACTAATTGTGGATGAGTTGACAGAAAATTCATACACTATTACAATTTAACCATATATTGGTTATTGTAAATGAACTACGCAATTTCATTTTCCTTAGATTAGTATTCATGGTGACCTTTGGAAAGAAAATAGTGATAAAATGTAATTGGATGGCCTTATTTAGCCTTGATTGATGTTGAGATACCCTATTCCTCATTGTCTTATGAGATTACCGTAGTTCAAGTAATCCAACCCAATTGGGATGTGATTATCACGGTGCATAGAAACTGAGGAGATGGATGCATAGGTTCTGTGTGAGACCTAGATTAGTTTGATAAGTTAATTGAATGTGATTGAGGACATATTCCATATGGAATTATCAATATAGGACCATTAGTTCTTAATGAGACATAATGATGATGAGGGGATTTATCCCCTACAAGATACATGTATTCACCAAAAAAAATGATGTTGGGATATAAGTAATATAGAATAGTGTCATCATTATATCATGAAAATGCTGAAGAAATATGTTAACATAGTGATGCATTGATCAATGAGAGGATGATCATGGTATATGGTTGTTGATGATTATATGTGCCTCTTATGGTCACTAATTTTGATAAACCATCGCAAACAACCCACAAAAAATGTACCAAAACAATTACATACATGGCCTAAATGGAATTCTGAATCCCGAATGGATAACGTCTTGTTCTTATACCTCATGAAAAATAATATTCTATCTTTTTTCACAACCATATATCATATTATTTAAAATAATAAAAACATATATATTACTTATTATATACAGAAAACACATAAAAAGTATTAAATGATACAAAATTACATATTACCAAATGAAACAAATTTCAATTAATCAAAAACTCAAACAAGTAACCAACAAAATTATCTTCACCCAAATAGTGGTCAAAACCCCATTTATCTACACTCATATTCATTGTTTAATAGTTAAGAAAACACACTACCAACAATAGCTTCATTCCATTATCAATTCTTGTAAAATGAATTTATTCAATTCCAAATGTTAAAGGTATGGTTTATGAAACCATAATTGGTAGGGGACACAATTAAATCCAGAACCATTACTATTCTATTTGAACAATTATGAATAATTTTAAATAAAAAATTCATTTTGTTAATTTTACTAATTATATTCAATTTTTTTTCAAGAATCTAAATTGACTTTTATAGGTTTGGTATTAATATTCATATCTAGTAAAACTATATTGAATTTGACTTTATCTCAAAACATGTATTAACAAAAAAATTAAAAAAAATTACATAAAAACTATTAGCAATGATATAACCTTGGATATGTTTGCATTTGTTAGTTAGTTTGAGGATCATGGAATAACACATTCTCAGTGAAATAATGATTATGTTTTAGACACTTCATTGGTTATGAAGCCTAGGGGGATTTGGAATACATCACATATTAGTCCTCTCCTACCCTCAAAAGGATTAATCATCATAGACATCTTCAATGCTTCATTAGTTATAGAAACACATTTAATATAATATTTATCCTTGTAAAACCACGAAAATACATATATTGTAATCTGATTCAAATAAATCATTAAAAGAAGAAAAATTTAACTCAAATTAGTTTCATTACTCATCATTATTGCATAACCAAATAATGATTCAAACTGGCCTTTTAATTTAACAATATCAGCATCAAATGGATTTAATCAAAATTATTTCCTATCAATCATATCATTTGAATAAAAATCCATAAAATATTTCATTCAATCATTACACATGTTTCATCATCCATAACAATATTCAAATCAATATTTCAATAAAAATACATTTATTAAAATCAAAACAATATTTGAGAATCCATGTTTATAATGGAATAATAAAAACCATTATATAATTTAAATTCACAATTTAGTATATAAAATTAAATAAGAAAACTATTTCAAATCATGGATGTAATTTTTTTAAAATTGAAATGAAATGTGATAGAAAAATATTTCCAACAAAAATGGAAACACTAAACACCAAACAATGGATTCATAAGTATTATTTATAATATTTTATTAGTGAATCTCACACAATGATCAAGGAAACTAGCTTCTATATCTTTTTTAATGATCTCTATTTAGATGACCAAATGAATTTATCCAAAGGAACTAGATCCTATTCTACATTAGATTGAGCACCCAAAACTCTTATCAAGATCACACACATTGAAAAATAAAAAATAATGAAAGTACAATTATTGTTTTAATATTTGGGAAAGTTTTAATTTACTCATTAATATCCTTCATTGAGTTTTCCATCGATTGGAGTAACGATTTGTGGTGTTCAATATTTTTTTATTCCATTTTTAAATTCAAATCCCCAAACACCACACCATCAGCCACAAAATAGTGTAAAATTAGAAAATAATTTAGGCCTTTACAAGGACTATTAGATTCAATGTAGGATCCTTATAGGCCATGGAGGATATGTTGAATACCTAAAAAACCAGTGGGCCATGTTTATTGTTCAATATTTTTTAAAACATGTTCCACAAATGTGACTCCCAAGTGAATGACCTCTAAGAACACGGAGTGGTCTATCAAATAATGTAATAAAAATATCAACAAACCCATTTTAAGGGTATAAAAAAGTAAATATAAAACCGAATATAACCATTGATTTATGAAAATAAATAAAATATAACAAAATAATATACCTGAACACATCAGTTAGGTTGTTACATTTATCTATAGTATATATGTTTCTTCCCACATAGAAACACATCAATAAAAGTGGTCTTAAAATAGATGATCAAATCACTCTCTCTTAATTTTATCACATTCCAAATTATCATATGAATTTGATATATTAATATATATATCATGAGCATGAGTTTTTTTAGTATCCACCCTAAATTGGTTGGTACACCAATACACGACCCAATAATGAAATAGCAAAAATGGTATTATGGACCTTTAAGGGTTGGTTACTACAACCTGGAATCATAAAATAATAATAAATGGAATTATTTATCCAAAATATATAATAATAAAAAATTTAAAATTTTGTATATCAAAAATAATACTGGAAATATTTCATGAATCCAAATTGGTACTATAGTTCTAATTTAGTTATAAAACAAAAAAAATCATTCCAATATGTTATTTTTAAAAATGTCTAATAACAAGTGTGGAAAGTGGAAATCAACTCGACCAGTCACTATTATCACTCTACGGTACAAAGATTAAAGAATATCCACTATGTCTTGTTGTCTATTTCATTTTCATAGAAATTAAATAATAAAATATTAAAATTCATGATGAAATGGTATTGTGAGATATAGAAATACTAGTAGTGTGGGATTAAGTGTTCCATAATATATTCCATAATTATAAACCAGTAATGATTAAAATTTCAATAACAAATGGAATGTAATAATATATAATTTTCAAATAAAAAAAATATAATTCCACTTCAGCAGATGAAAAAGTTTCAATGATGTTTGAAAAAACATTTGGTAAAAAGAGTTTATATTAATCATTTTTATCGAGTAAAATATTTCAATTGAAAACTAAATGTCTAATCAAGTCATACATAATAAGAACCATGGTAATCAACCCTAATGTACATTATTTCATGACTATAAGATCCTCAACTTTCCCAAATATGTGATTAGAACATACCATGTGTGAACACGTCAGTCAGGATAAACCCAAATAGGACTCACTAATATCCCATCATGGATGATCATTATGAACAATGTTTTTGTTAGGGTTTCTCTCATCAATCCATTCGATGGGATCAATATCATATAGAATCTTTACAAACTAACCCACTAACTACCGAGACAATATTATTCTCATTCACTCAACATGTAATGACAAAATCAATTCATTTAAAATAAATCATCATCTTAAATTTAATTTCCCTATTATCACATTCAATATACCCATTCAATTTCAAATCTAAAACAAATGGTTTTATAAAAATTTCATTCCCTTTAAATATATATAAAATCATTGTTTTTCTTCATTTAAATTTATGAATTCATAATCAAAACATTTTTCAAAACATTTCATAAAAGAAATCATCAAATAATTTTATAAAAGATAAATCCATAATTTTCAAAATTCACCCCACAATTGCAATTACATTGTAATTGGTATTCTTCTCAAAACCATGAAATTGAATGTTTTGAAATAAAGGCATTCCAAATAAAGGATTAATAAATAAATAGAATGTTATTTTATAAAATATCTAACAAATCATGGATCTAATTTCATGGAAACTACTTAATGGAACCACATACTGTTATTCATATAAATCTAACAAGGAACCCCCAAAACTAGGATGCTAACAATGATTGAATTAAAATAACAACTAATAATTGAATCATGAATCAATGTCTATCAGGAAAAGAAATAGATAAATTAAATGGATTTTATATCAATTTGTAAAATTATAATATTACACTCACTATTGATGATTCAAGGGATTATTATATAAGAACACCTGAGAATTTATCCACTTATTAGGGAGTGATTAGTTCTCCCACCTACTCATTGATTCACCAAAGGATGAGTATTCATGAGAAAAAATAAATTCTAGAGAGTCTCCAAGGATTGATAAATATATGTATATATGCGTGGAAATGATTATTATCATGAATTAGGGGTTCAATATTTTCAATAAAAAAATTAATGGAATTAAAAAATCTACTATCACGAACCATCCTAAGTCGACCTTGAACCGGTCACCAAATCTAGCCCACAACAAGTCCCGAAAGGCGTTCATGATCTTCCTGAGATGGAAAAAAATCACCAAGGTAATAAATAGAGTATAAAAAAGAACAATATTTCCCAAATATGAACAATTAAACACACAACAGGAAGAAATTGACATCCCATAATATAGTTATATAAAAATTGAACAGAACATTATTTGTATACGAAACTAAATGAAAAAATACATAAAAAACTAAACTAACCAAACCTGATAACCAACTAAATCCATGTGACCCCTATTGTAACACTTAAACATAATGATTAGACATCACCCAAGGTGATTGAACTCGTGTTAAAACTCACACAAGGGCTAAAAACAGAAGAAAACAATATGTTTGAGTATTAAATTTAGTAGGTTATCCTGATACTCAATTCACAATTCATATACTTTAAAATAAAATAAACATTAATTTCATGATTTAAATACAAGATATAAAATTATTTTTTCCATATGAGGTTCCATACCATAATAATTTTAAACCAAAAACGTGCATGTATTATAAACAATAAATGCTAGTATATTTTTTTCAAAGGTGTGAAAATTAAAAATGATAATAGTTTTCAAGACCGATGCTTTAAAAAAAGGTAAAATTTTAAATAAAACAAAAATTATCCTGAATTTACCAACTATTCACATTGTATGCCTATTGTGAGATAAATATAGCCAATGAGCACAAGTCACGGGTACACCCCTAGAACTAGTTAGTTATGAGCCCCAGGTACATCATATATCGGTGAAAGTAACCATAATAAATATCCATTCTAATGCACATGAGACACTAGTAGGGAGAATAATGATAAAATAGGGGCCCGAATTCAACCTCATCATCATTTCTTAGTTAGTGTAGTCATTGTAAATCTTGATATGTGAGATAAGGGCCAAACCCCACGGGATCACTAGCATAAAAGTACACGTCCGCCCACCTAGATACCCGGGTTTCCCTTTTTGTGGTCAAACAAGTAAAAAATAAATGAACATTTTTTTATCATGAATATGTAATTTAAAAATCATAAACACATAAAACATGCCACACACACATGTCTCACATTCCATTCATGGATCAATAAAATACATAATTTTTCATAAAACATTTTCAAGAAGTGTGACGAGCACTTGAACATAAAATACATTAAAAAACGTTCTTTTATAGAAAAAATCATAAATATCATATAATCCCAGATTTTTAATCCCTAATACCAATTAATAAATCAATTTCATGGACCATAAAATTTCCCCAAAAGAGAGAACATGAAATACACATGAACCATCTTTAAAAGAAAAAATGCCAAACATGCCTTTAATCCATTCCCAAAATTATCTTTTGACAGAGGTATGAATTTCATATTTATTTATGAGGTGTACACGCACCATTTAAATCATAAAACCAATTTTATAAATCCATTAAAACACTCAGGTTACATTTTCAAAACACAACCATTTTCATAATGATGTGAAACGAGTCATTTTCGGTAATTTTGTCCAAAACAAGTTCTAAACCAAAACCCACTTGTTTGTAAAACCGTGTTCACATTGGAAATAAATTGAAGGACCCAAAACTTTTAGTTTTAATTCATCCAATGAATTTATAAATCCAATAAAATAAATTTTAATTCAGACCTAGCACATAAAAGTCAATCAGGCAATTCACCGAACACATGATGAGAACTTTTAAACAAAACAATTTATTTTAAGCACTTGACAAGGAATAAAACTACAATTGCAAGCCATATTTAATTAAAGATACTATAACATGTTCATAATAACATAAATTAGGTTCTATACCACACAAAACATGTATGGAATAAAAAAAACCATTAAACAAAAAATTGGTGTACACTTTTATGACAAAACAACACCACAAACCCCAAAACAAATCTTAAAAACCATTTTTCACACCAAGAAAATTATCAAATGTCTAAATAACAGTAATAAAAATATATATCAGGTGTTAAAAAAAAGATAATGATTATACTTAAATGATAAAGGCAATTGAAATGAATATTTTACCTCAAATCCTTGGCATAATGGAAACTCAAACCCAATATCACCATCCGAGGGTTTATAAAACCTAAACCTATTACCACCAACCCCCAATGATCAAAAACCCCTAAAAATCATGGAATAATAGAACCAAATTTTGATCATGACTATAGGAGAAAATAAAACTAAGAAATAATGGATAGAGGATGAAGAGGGAGGACAAGGGAGAAGAAATATCAACGTGGAAACAAGAAAAATATTTGTCTTCCCTTAGATCGTTACCCATGGAGAAAAGTTAATGTCTTGAAAAATATTGTAGAGGCTTCTATTGTATAGAAATTATAGATAATGAAGAATTTTTGGTATAATAGTACGAATTTAATGATTTATTAATGATACAAATTGTTCTTTCCAAATCTGGATGATTTCAGAAACATTGAGAAGTGGTTCCCTAATACGCGACTAATATGAGCTCCAAAGTGGGAAAATAGAGAATATTGGTTCTTCTAGGATTATTAATATAGAGAGGGAGGTTTAATAACTGAAAATTATAATAAAAAAAGAAAAATATAAAAATATAAACCAATTAATTTTTTAAAACTGGACTTGGGCCCACGTGCTAGCCTAATACCTATTTAAACAACCAAAATTCACCAAGCATATGAATTCCTAATGGGTATAAAATGCTATGGTGGATGTAAAATGTCAATATATGCTATGTGAGATGTATAATGGGTGAAAAATGTTAAAAAAATTAGTTTTAATATTAATAAATTTGTTTTTAAATCTAGAAATGGGTCACAGTGTGGTCCAAATAAATTCGTAACCAACCATTCTCAAAAAACACCCAAACATGATATGTGGTACCCAAATTAGGATTATTATAAATATATGAATGTTCAAAACTCAAAATTAATCTCACCGAAAACCCATGAAATGGATCAGGATTTCTAATAAACCAAATCAAACCTGAGACATGATGAAGAAGAAGAAAACTGGGTGTGATACCTACAATCTTTTAAATGGATTTTGTTAATTGGTTGGGAAAACCATAGTCCAACCATGTGCCACTACATTTTTAGGTATATTCTTTAACATGGGTGGGTACATGGTTTTGTAAAATATCTTCTGACTATTTTTTGGGAAGAATGACTCCAATATTTCAAATATTATCCAGGAATAACCACAAAAAAGTCCATACTCAATTGGGGTATCAAAAGGGATGAATAATATCTATAAATATACAAATAGAAGTTTTAGCATTCCCACTGTAAAACAATTTTTTCCATATTGAATACAATGAATGACCCATATAAAATAGATGAGTCACATCCTCTCTAATTAGTGGTTCATGCTCACTATCTCATCTGAAATAGAACCCTTCTACCATAACACATGGACCAATGGTATCATAGTCCCTCAATGAACCTTTGTCTCTAAAATAAATATTCTCATTGGGTTATCATTCATGGATAAATCTCACTCAATATCATGTTCTTCACATATAATTAAATGATATGAGTTTTATATATTCATCATAAGCCTTTATATATATAAATGTTTTTGATATAATTAAACGTATGTGTATTTACTAAATTGTAATCCACTTTTCCCACATTCTCCACTACATAAAATTTCCCCCAAAAATGGTTTAATATTTCAATTCATTTTTTGATTTTTATAGCCTACAAAAAATGAAATTATTAACAATAACCAATTACTAATTGAAAACTACAATGGTCTTCAACTGTGATACGCATATGACATATACTAGATCTGGTCTTCCCTATTCATGGATGAATAATCTATATTTTTGACATTTTCAATTTTAAAAAATAATTCTTATCTATAGAAGCTCACCAATCTCTATATAATACAACAGATATATATATATGGTATGACATGAATATCCTTAATGGTAATCATATGATTGGATATCAGGTTGCTATTGGTATAGGAAAAATATACATTGACCAATTGTTTCTCCCAATATACACTCAAATATATGATTCATGTTCTCATCATGTCTTCAAAAATCTATAGATCCCATTCTGTCAATCTAGTCATTTGTAGATGATGCACTATGGTCAATCTCAACATATATCAAATTTCCTTTGGGGTGACTCTCTCAATATGAAAATTGAACTTCTGATCGTTATAAAAAAATCATCATTGGAACGTCATGAAACCATAAAACCTCTTATAAATGAATCCATACCATGTCCCCATAATTTGTTGGGTCACAGATGAGAATCGATTGGGATTATGTGGTCAGTCATTTGTTCATAACCCATATTGTATTCTTCTTCCAAGTTGATTGCGGAAAACCCACAAAAAATTCATATGAATCTCTTCCCTCTTCATGTCAGCATATGATGGGGTTGGAGAATGACGAATGGTTTATGGGGCTCTTCCATGACTTATATCATCATTAAATAATATCAGAAATGTCCCATCTCAATCCTGACCACCAGAATCATCACCACATATAATATAGAATATTCATGGTAACCAGGTTCCCTTACCTTTTATAACTATAAGACTATCTCATCACAACCATCATTAAGAATGAATTATAAATGTATAGAATTTGGTAAATTATAATACCTTCAATGGAGAAAGGCCACTAATTAATGGAATTTCCATTATAGATATATTATCCTACAAAATATAAATCATAGTCACACCATTAATCTAATAGAATTATATTGAGTAGATAGAAGGTAAACATAAAATTTTTAAAAAAAACATCAAAATAATTTTCATGTACTCGCAAAAGATACTATGAAAACCTAACAATCAAATTTAATTTTTATGATGATTCACTAATGATTTTAGTCATAAATTTCATGCTCAATGAATCATTTTTTATATTCCCCTTTTCCGATATTTTAGAAACGTCAAAATAAAACAAATCAATGTATTCCACCCAACATATATTATATAGAATAATTTTTTTTGACTATATATAAGTATTTAATTTGTTCTTAGATTTAGTAGTAAATCGTTATTTGAAAGGGTAATTCCACTATCCTTTATGATTATGCATCACAACTATTAATTTAAAAATATGTGTCAGATAATTACACTTATCTGGCATATGCTATCCTGAGCCATATGAAATGATATAATCCACATGTTTCGATACCACATATCCATTCATCTCTTCTAGAAGATTAAACACCAGCATAAAAGAAAAATGGATTTTTTCCTTTATCAATGAAATCAAACACTAATAATCAGAAACCAAAATCCACTGTATTGTTAGTGAGAGTAGTATTTAGAGAAACAAATATTAAAAATCCTTAAAAAATAAGACATAATACCACACCAAACATTAATTAGTTGGGAATAATGAAAATAATGCAGTTATTTAAATTTAATAATAACTACATCCTTCATTGTATCAATAGAGATACAATGATATGAGAAAAAATATCCCAAGATGATCAAATCTGGATACTAGAAAAAAATTCAAATAATTGGTATATTTTTAATGATACCTTCATATATGTATCACTTACCAAAAATGATAGACAATATCATCCTTTTCTTTTGAGAAAACTATTAAATGAATAAAAATGACTATTATTAATGTGTCAAGGTACTCATGGAATTTTTTATTCATAAACACAATGAAAAAATTAGGTTCATTAGTGAGACCAATCATAATTAAAAATTCTC